>CM050166.1:64875884-65616346 GCA_027410445.1 Discoglossus pictus
ATTTAGGCAACAATTATATTCATTGTATAGAATATTTAGTATTATGATTTGCAATATTCTATTTAATTGACATCTCAAAAACAATGGTTTAGGATCAAACAAAATCGGTAAAGACACACAAGATCAGTCACAGCATCATGTTTCTTACAAAACAACCTCCAGCCTCTGTTGATAGCTACCCCCAAAAAGTCAGATACTACAAAGGAAATGGTTGGTTAGGTCCCTTTAACAGGTCTTGTAATGGAGTTGTAATACAACTTTTTGTTAGGCTTTGTATTATGGGCATTCTGTTTCATAGTGGTATTCTAACTATCACCCAGACTCTCATTTCCCATTCAGTTTCCCCAATATTTCTGCCAATGGGAGCTCACATGACAAAGAATAATAATAATAACCATTTTAATTTAGGAAAAAAATCTAATTTATAAAGTATGTAAAAAGAAACATTGAATATGCAAGTATTTTAGAGACAATCTTAATTTTAGCATAATGTTATAGTATTCAAGATGTTTAAAAAGGTCCTCTAAGGTGTTACTTGTTGTACTGGAGCATTAGATGTAATGATAGGGATTCTACTTCTTACTCCTTTCGGTTACAGAAGCTTGATAAGGAAACCGTGAAGGAAGCAGTATTCTATTACTTAGGAGTCATACAGTATGAAACTACCTGCAGTCACTACAATATTACAACACATATAACTTTATAGAAGGGGAATTTACACAAAGTGTGTCATATGAATTGGCAGAAGCTAGTTTAAACTATGAAGGTCACTTATTTTAACGTTAAACAACCAGATTTTGTTCAGTGTCTAATTTAAAAACTGTATTTGGAATGCAGCAATTTTAAGAGGGAACTTACCTATTCAAGTTCAGAAGTTCAAGTTTCCTGATGTGTATTAACCTCTTGAATGCTGGGTTGTGTGTTACTTTTGAATTTGTATAATGAAACAAACATAATAATAAAATAGCATATGTTTAATTACAGTTATGTGTATATTGGACTGTTAAGTATAAAATAAAACATTCATAATTTTCTATTGTTTTTTGGTGCCATAGTGTATCTTTAACTGCTACTGCAGCACTCTGCATTGGTTTTAAAACCATTTGCAAGTGGTTTATAGTACCCATAATATTTTCTTCAGTTTTTTGTAGTTACAGCACTGCCCTATTTCATGAGTGATCTGTAAATTCTTATTAGCATAGGGCTTTGGTGTAAAAGTCTAACTGGGTAACTCATTATATTTTGTCAGTGCAAAAATCAATGGAAAAGTTTGCCATAGTTTTTGGCTCTGGCTTGCTGCAGTTGCTCGATGCAGTTCTCTTACAGGGTTTCCATCCTGGGTGATTTACTTTGCTCTTAAACATGGTGCAATCTGTGATATACAGGATTAAAATTGAGGCCTTATTTGTCACTTTCCCAAAACCAATATGTTGTTTTAAGAATTCCCTCCGAGTGCATTTAATTCTAGTACAATTGTCTCCTCAAATCCATGATGTCTATCACCATTTCTTCAATAAATAAAGTTACATGCAGCTCCCTAGAACTTCTTACATCTTCCACAGGCCTTTAGGATTACTCCCCACTATCAAACACACAAATGTAATTGTCACGTTCGTCTGCTCAGTTAAATTGTCAAGTTAAGATTGTTTCATGACTTCCGTATTACGCACTTGTGCAGAGTGCCTGTGGTGTTATTCATAAGGATGATGTACTGTAGGCAGTTTCTTTTTTTAGAGTCAGTTCTCTGTTTCAAGTACATACGACTAATTAATTTATAATTCAGTGATATTTTAGCATTATACCGCATCACTACACTTTACAAACAATGCTTTAGAAGTAGTGAAAAATAAATCTTAGTTTCACAAAGATCTTTGCCCATTAAAAATGAAAGTCGTTAGTAAAATATCTTTATTAAAAATCCATTAATTAACAAATGAAAACAATAAAAAAAATGAGAAGACTGCAATATTATTTACAGAACTACAAACACAGTCATAATGTGAAATCCATAGTGATAACTAAGAAAAAGAGAAAGGGGAAAAAAGTCGAAAGAATAAATAATAAGAATAGAAGACAACAAAGATGGAAGAAAGAGCTGTAAATATATTATACAATTTCAAACTGGTATATTTAGGCAAATACCCCTAATATGTTCCCGCCATACACATATATATCTTAGTATGTAAATGCTATGAAATGAGTATATAATGTAACATCACCTGTAGAGGTTCATATTTTAAAGTGTAACAATTAGAATTATACTGGACTGAACATGGATTGAACACACTTAATGGTACATTACCACCATCATCACTGACATGAGCAATAAAGGCAAGCATTTTCTAATTTTCTAATTGTTTTTTCCTTACAAAGATTGTGTTACATTTCCTCTTCTCCTTAATTTCTCCACATCATGTCCCTAACAGCATAACCACTTCACCTTCCCTTCTCCCCACTCCCCTTCTTTGTTCCCATGAGCTCACCTCTTTCCTGTTACTATCTCCTCTCTCTTATAAAGCTCTAAAGCAGAAAGGCTTCTGCATGTCTCATTCCCATATTGTCTCACTCATTCTTCTGCTCGAGATAACTCCCCTAACCCAGGTCCCTCAGTCTTCTCCTCATGCTGTCAGTCCGCCAAGCCCACTGGCCAGCAGACACCCAAAACACCAATAATTTAACATCCATCACCTGTCACAAACCATCCGCTTTGTCCTTTTCCTGTACCCTCTGGAATGCACGTTACATTTGCAATAAACTCTTTCCAATTATTACCTACTTAGTTCTACCTCCCTTAGTCTGTATTGTGTCACAGCAACTCCATCTGATACTGCCTACACGGTTGCATTCTCATAGGGTGGCTTTCACATCAGTAACACTCCTAGACCTGGGAGAGTTGGGTGTGTGGTTGTATTACTTTCTTCTCCCTGCACATTTAAAGGCATATCCCCAGTCCCCTCCCTCCTATTCTCATTTTTTGCCGTTCACACTATCCACTTTTTATCACACATCTCTCTGTGAGTTGCTGTGATCTATCGACCCCTCAGACTACCTTCCAAATTCTTCATTTTGCTGCCTGGCTCCCTCATTTTCTCTCCTCTAACATGCCATCACTCGTTTTTGGCAATTTTAACATTGCCTGACACAGTCATCTCCCCTACAGCCATAAAAATACTTTTGCTCACCTCTTACCTTGGCTTCTCACAATAGACAAGGTCCCCAACTCAGCCTGATGGATGCTCCCTTACTTTATCTTTATTAATCTCTGCACATTCTACAAACTTGTCTACCCACCCCCTCTAACCGACCACCACCTCTTAACCCACAAGCTCACTACACCTTCCACTCACTGCCCTTCTCCAATCCCAGCCACCAGAACCTACAGAAACCTCCCATTATTTGACCCACGACAATTTTCCCATGTGATACAACCCCTTCTCAGCCCCCTCACTATCCTCACCTGTTCTGACATTGCCACCTCACAGTAAAACAAGATACTAACTTCCAACCTTAACACCCTTGCTCCCATAACCATAGTCTGACCCCATCTCTCTCATCTACATGACACACTATGCAAACATGCTACATCCAGAGATGCTCCCACACGGCTTAACAACTTGGAGGAAATCTCACACTTCGGCAGACAAGTTTATTCTGCGCTCCTACTTCTCTGCCCTCAATCTTGCCAAACAACACTGCTTTTCATCAATAATAGCAACTCTTTCCTCTAACCTGCCCACCCCAGACCTACTACCCCTTCCTGTCTCATGCCGAAGACTTTGCAAGCTACTTTATAAATAAATTGAATAGCATCCAAAACAACCTCTTTCTCAATGAGAAACAAACTTTTTCTCAATATATATATATATATATATATATATGTGCAGATGAACCCTGCCTTATTCTAGTGAACACAGGAAAAGGTCTTCTTGTGTTAAAAAAAGCTGGTATATGGTATTCTATGGTATTCAGTGTGGGCAACATTTCCAGAGTCCTTACACTTTGTTAATAATAAAAGCAATTTACTAATTTCCAATGACATGAATTGTAAGTTTATTGTAATAATACTGACATTTTATACATTACAGAAAGGGTTATTAGAATGCAAAAATGCAGTGTTTTTTTTAGAACAGTATAAGAAACCTCTTTCACAACAATGTAGGCTAAATTGAAGATACTGCTTTTAAGACTTTGGATAGATGTACTAAAGGTCTAGGTAATCTCTTGGAGGAATGCTTATACACAGCAATGTTGTTTCCCAGTACAACATGTTACAGATAAATAACATGCTTCCTTTCTAAAAATATTTACCTTTTTCAATAACTTTCGGGAATGGATCACAAGGCATACCTCTCTGGCAGGTAAAGCAGATTTCAGAGGCAGAGTACTTACAGAGTAATATAGACATTAGCATACATACTTTGTCATACAGACTGCAGTCAATTTGAGATACCTACTAGAAATGGGGCCATCTTGGATTTAGTCATCACAAGTAATATTGATATAATATCAAATGTAAAAATAGGGGAACCCTTGGGGAACAGTGATAACAACACAGTATCATTTGAGATTGAATACAAAAAACAGAGTTGTAAGGGGCCAACAAAAACTCTAAATTTTAAAAGGGCTAACTTTAATGAGCTACGGACAGCAATACAACATATAGACTGGGACAAAGAACTTACAGGGAAAAATACTGAAAATAAATGGACAACATTCAAATCCTTACTAAATAAACATACTCATCAGCATGTACCATGTGGAAATAAAATGAATAGGAGTAAATCACATCCCATGTGGCTTAACAATGACTTAAAGATCATGATGAGGAAAAAGAAATATGCATTTAAATTATATAAGAAGGAGGGAACAGAGGCAGCTTTATGTGACTATAAGGAAATCAACAAGTCTTGCAAAAGGGCTATTAGACTGGCTAAAATAGAAAATGAGAAGTCAGTTGCAATGGAAAGTAAGACTAACCCTAAAATATTTTTTAAATATATTAATGGGAAGAAGGCCAGGAATGAAGCTATAGGAACATTACAATGTGACACAGGCCATCTGATAATTAGTGACCAGGAAAAGGCAGATGAGCTAAATAGGTTCTTTTCGTCGGTTTACACAAGGGAGGTACCAGGGGTTGGGACACCGCAACATAATGGGGCTACACTACCTTCACTAAATAATTGGTTAACGCATTAAGAAATCCAAAAAAGGTTGGAGAAAATAAATTTTAATAAAGCCCCAGATCCTGATGGAATACATCCAAGGGTACTGAGGGAACTGGGTTCTGTAATAGCCAAACCATTATATCTAATCTTTCAAGACTCACTCACTACAGGGTCTCTACCGGATGACTAGAGAAAAGCAGAGGTGATACCTATATTTAAGAAGGGATCTAGAGCAAATCCGGGGAATTATAGACCAGTGAGCCTCACTTCTGTAGTTGGGAAGCTTTTAGAAGGGTTAATAAGGGACAGAATACAAGAATATGTCTATTTGAACAGGATCATAGGTAGCAGTCAAAACACAGATTTATGAAGGACAGGTCGTGTCAGACCAATCTAAATAGTTTTTATGAGGAGGTTAGTAGGAACTTGGATCAGGGCAACTCAGTGGATGTAGTCTTTTTAGATTTTTCAAAGGCATTTGATACAGTGCCACATGGAAGACTAGTGAGCAAACTAAGGGATACAGGAAGTGCAGTAAATATCTGCTCATGGATCGAGAGCTGGCTAAAAGACAGGAAGCAAAGGGTTGTTGTGAATGGAACATACTCCGATTGGTCTAATGTGATCAGTGGGGTTCCTCAAGGTTCAGTATTAGGTCCTCTCCTTTTTAACATATTTATTAATGACATTGAAGTAGGACTCGAAAGTAGTGTCTCCATTTTTGCTGATGACACTATGTTCCCAACAAAAGGATTTGCATAAATTAGAGAAATGGGCGGCTAAATGGCAGATGAGATTTAATACAAATAAATGCAAGGTTATGCATTTGGGAAGGAACAATAGCCATGCAATCTATAATCTTAATGGAGCAAATATAGGGGTATAAGATATTAAAAAAGGGATTTGGGAGTACTAGTAGACAACCACCTAGGTAACAGCGCTCAAAGCCAAGCAGCGGCTGCAAAGGCAAATAAAATATTAGCATGTATGAGGAAGGGTATAGAAGCAAGGGAAGCAAATATAATTCTGCCACTATACAAAGCCCTAGTACGCCCTCATTTGGAATATGGAGTACAATTTTGGGCACCACCTCATAAAAAATACATTTTAGAGTTATGAAGAAAGACTAACAAAATTAAACTTATTTTCGCTAGAAAAAAGGCGTTTTAACAGGGGATATGATTACCTCATATAAATACATCCAGGGTCAATATAATGCTTTGTCAAGTGAACTTTTTGTAGCAAGAGATTTTCAACTGACAAGAGGACATCCTTTGAGGTTAGAGGAAAAAAGATTTCACCTTAAACAAAGAAAAGGGTTCTTCACAGTTAGGGTGGTTAAACTGTGGAATTCTCTACCAAAGGAGGTGGTGACAGCGAATTCGATAGACAACTTCAAAAAGGGGTTAGATATATTTTTGAATAAAGAGGGCATTCAAGGCTATACTAGATAACTAGCAAAGGAATATTGATCCAGGGAGAAATTTGATCGCCAGTTTCTGGGGTCAGGAAGGAATTTTGCTTTTTTTTCCCCCTTATGAGACAATTGGCAAAGTTTGCCTTCCTCTGGATCAAATAACAATTAACAATTAATAATAAATAGTCCACATTAAAAAGATCAATAGAGATCTAAAAAGGTTGAACTTGATGGACTAACTCTTTATTCATCCTCCAATACTATACTATTAATAATTATTTATTCAATAATTTAATTAATAACTAATCCTCATATTGCAGATCAGAGGAGATCTTTACAGGTTGAACTTGATGGACCGAAAGTCTTTTTTCAACCTTAATTACTATGTAACTATGTAACTATGTAAGTTACCCCCCTGATAATATCAGTGTGCTTTAATGTCATCCTTTATTAAGTTTCTTTCATGAGTTGTAAACGCATCAACTTTCAAAGTCAAAAAAGGAAAAGATAGCAATAAAATGTTGAAAAAATAAGAATACATGAGAGTGAGAAAGGAAAAAAACACAAAGAAAAAAGAAAAAACACTATTTGAACATCAGATTCTGACAAAAGAATTATAGAGACCCAAAACAATGACTAAACACCTTAGAAGCAAGTGAGTTTTTGCTCCCAAGGCTAACAGGAAAAGTCACAGAAAGTAGATATTATATGTTAATTAATGAATGGGTCTGAACGATTCACTGTTTAAACACAAAATGCAGGTCTCCTTCACAAAGCTTTTGATGTAATTGTCTCCTTTAGCCACACTGTTTTCTTTCCTAACTCTTTCTTCCCTGCCAAGATGCCTGTGGAAATCTGATGTTTGGAAGAAATGGAAGATATAGAAACCAACAGCTAGTTTGAAGATTTTTGTTGAACTAGTTTCACTATATTTGAAGGAAAATACCTTATAAAGCAAAATACATCTTCCCAGTTGCTGGAGAATGATATAAATGTGCAGCTTCATGTTTCTGCTTAATGCCTTCTCTGATTTGTTTTATCCTGTAGACAAGGGCTAGTTAAATCGTTTTTAGAAAAGGGTCAACATGTATTTATGAAAGTAAAATCAAGGTCCTAAATTTTATGGATACACACAAACATTTTAATATAATGGCATATAAAAGAGCAAAAGACTGAACTTTATGTAGTTAAGGAGACTTGGGAAGAACAACAAATAACATGCTTATTTAAGCATGTGGAGTCATCAGGAGGGATATATAACAAACTAATGCAGCCGAAAATGGTGGCCTAGGTCTTCATATTGATTACCCCTTCTACAGACCATACAGTATTTTAAGAGCCCTTATTCAGTTTGCCTCCAATTACTACAGTATCCTCTTTAGCTATTTCTGATAATACAATTTTTTATAGAATATAGGTTTATGCTTGTCTTTCCATGTATGTTAATTATTTAAGTCTTTTGACTTGCAGGTCCACTCCAAGTAGTTTTTGGTTGATATAAAAAGATGCTTTGAATAACATTGCTTTCAAATATCTGTAATAAATCCAAAGTGTTTTTTCCTGATTTGTGAACTGAAAATATATTATTACGTTCTCTCCAGTTTGTGAGAGGTACTGTATGACAATATTTATCTAAATCTCATTCAACACTAAATAGCTTTAGTTGAAAAAAATATGGTTGGAATGAGGTACGCAAATTAGAAATTTGTTTAAATCCAGGAGTTTAGAGAGTAAATTAAAAAAAAGTTGCTTTATTTTTATCTTTATATTTTAAAGAAGAGAAAATAAAAGGTTTCAAATGTTACAGTACTCTAATAAAGTTTGACATTTGTAAGAGACTTAAATATCAACTTACCACCTATCTTCATGAACCCTGAACTTCCACGGTCGCAACTACAACTACTATCACAAGATCAGACAGCAGAAACATCAGAAATATCCATTATATTTTATTCACTGGTATTAAGAATCTAATACACCCATTGTTATCTTCAGTACCATCAAAAACTGATGGTTTATGATTTTAAATTATAATTTCTTATTTTAATATATTTATTGCTCTTAAAGGTTTTTCTAAAAACTGGCTAAGAAAAGAGAAAAAATATTTAAAATAAATGATATGTAATTTTTAACAGACTTCGTTGTCCGAGCAATTTTAAGCAGAAATTCTGTTTTGGAGTTATTTATTTAGTAACACACACAAGGCAGACTGAAAATTAAATATTTATGGTTTGTATCACATTGTATAGAAAATTTGCAAAAAAGTCAGTTTCTACTGTGTGTTATGTTAATTTATTATAATAATGTTTTTACATCTCACATTCTATTTACTGTAACTTATATGTTTTTGTTTATTTTCTTATTATATCTTGAGTTATTTAAAAAATAAATACATTTTAAGTGGAAAAATAAGTTGTATTACACGAATGAATAAACATATCTGCAAATAAATAATTGACACTATTTCCAATTAAATTATATTTGACTGCACGTTCCTGATTTATGATTATGTCATCTGAAGATTTTTTTTCCCTTTCATTTTATTGTTTCTATATTTTGTTTAATTTTGTTAATATAGTATTGGAATGTACTGATACTTAAAAATGTACAATGCATCTAGAAATCTGGTATATGAGATTGTTTTTAAGGAAATATGAAGATACTTGAAACTATTTTGATAAAGTAAAAATAATTTCTTGAGATACAGAAATTACTATGTAAATGACAATTTTGGCCAAATGAAGCATGCACCTGGTATTCAGTATGCATGTAAGCCTGATTATCATTAGGAGTACAGAAAATTCTTGTGAGTGAAACACATCTGCATATATTCCTCACTGATCATACAATGTATGTTATCCAAGTTAAGTGGTTTGTGAGTGGGCTTGAAATACACATGGGAATAAACATGAGAATGCGTTAGAGGGGCAAATGATTTCAGAGAGAATGGAAAAGAGGGATTTAGAGAGACACTGAAAAAATAAAAGTAGTATAATTTTTATGACAAAAATCACACAAAGAAAAACTTCAGGATAAAGAAAATACAAACTTACTTCAGTGATATTTGATAAATAAAAACTAACATATGTTGAAAGACAGCCCAAAACAATTAAAGGGCTACCAAAGTCACAATATCTACTCTGCACAAACAAATTAAAGGGTGAAAACGCATGTGGAAAATGTATTTTACTTTTTAAAGTTAATGTTGAATTTGGTGAGTTATGACCAATAGCAGGGATTTCAGTGTGTTGCCTCTATCCTGAATTACTACTGAGCATTGCCCCACACATTGGTAGTGAATATTAAAAAGAATCAGCTGCAATGCCTCTAAGTCAGGCAGTACATATGTCTTATATAGATACATATCTATGGTTTAGCTCAAAGAGTATCAAGTACAAGGGTAGCACAGGTAGCTAAGCTGCTGACTGTCGTGTTGAAGTGCCAGGGTTATCTCTCTCTGCACAGGCATTTATTTCATTTTATTACCAATAAAAAAAAATATGAATTAGATTATATAAAAAAAACAAGAGTAAATATGAGGCAGCTATGTCTATATCCTGTGAGTACCACTTTTTTAGCTAATATATTTATTTACATACATATCACATATATAGTTGTGAGCATGCGAGCCATTGCTCACGCTTGCGGGCTCGCGAAGCGAGGGCCGCAGTTGCTGGCAAGGAGCGCCACAGGCCCTCCTTGCCAGCAACTGTGACCCTCGCAAACTTTACGTCGCAACGCAAACAACACACGTTAACACCCATTACGGACTCGCAAAAATCGTCTGCAACCCGCGGACATGAAAAAATAAAAAACACAATAAATACACACAACACATACATAAAAAGCTTACCTACAGCAAGAGGGAGCATCCAGGACCTCAAAAAATGAAGTTACACCTTCATTTAACTCAAAATAAAAGAGTTTAGACACAAATAAATTCTCTAAGCGAGAGAAAAAATAGCCGCCGAACAAAACGAAAATGAGGCTACAGAACTCTAAACACGCAAAAGACCACAAGAAACACGCAAAACACCACAAAACACCTATGGATATTCCGCTACAGACGCATACCACACAGCTCCACACCACTAATACTCCAGCAACATCAAAACAGATTGTCAGCTCTTCAACAGAATGCTTCCTGCATATATTACTTAAAAATAGGTAAAGTATATTAATTTATTAATGTATTATTTATTTCATTATTATACACCAAACAGCATTAGCTCACTTACAATTTCATTGCCGTCATTTTTTGACGGGCAATTTGCTAGTTATAAATAATATATACACACACAGATAATCTTTAGTTGTGACATATTCAGTTAGAGATATATTCATTTTTATACCACTATCTAGCATACAGCAACTTGGTTCGGTGGTTAAGGATGCTGCCCAAGGGGTTTTCTATTTTTAAGTCATAGAAACTCATGACTTCCATTTTTATATAATTTTTTATTTTATTTACATATATATATCATGTAGTAATATGTGTATATGTATGGATTACAAGAGCGAAGTCTTTGTGGGCACATTTGCATGTCCCCATAATGCAGTGTAATAACTGTATTTCTCTAATTTCTTAGCAGGAAACTTGTTTTTTAACATATTTTATACATTCAAATGTGAACACAAATGTACTATTTATTTACCGCACTATTGTACGGTGGAGGGCTTCTATCACTCTTTTGCTCACCATAAATTAAATGATAGTTGTGGTAAACTACCTGCGCACAAAATCTGCTGCACATACTAGGAACCGGCCCCACACTGATGAGAGGCAGTAACCTTGAAACAGCTGTCTGTGAGTAGAATTCCTGGCTTGTGTATAATCCATCCTGAACTTTGCTTAAAGCTGTCTATTACAGAAGGCATATGCTTAAAGGAAGCTATGTTTAAAATGATAATGGAGTAATGGATTGCAAGAACAAAGCCTTTGCATATCACTGCTCAGGTTCACAGAATGCAGTGTAATTACTGTATTTCTAGGAATTCTGACCAGGAAACATTGAAACATGTTTTTTACTTGTTATAGCGGGTACAAATGTGAAAACAAAAGTACTATTTATTTACTATATATATATATATATATATATATATATATATATATATATATATATACAGTGAACTACCCCTTATCCGGCACCCACAATGATTGCCTATTGCTGGATAAGTGAAGTTTCCGGTTGCTTGAGAGTCACTATTAAAATAGCCATAATGAGCCCTATACCCCACACAAAACCATACACAATGTATTTAATTTATATTGAGATTGAAATACACTAATTAAAAGCAAATTAAAGCAAATAAAGACACACTTCACTTCATTACAATTTTATTGCACTGTAAAAAATAGCTTTTTGGAAATGCAGTGTACAGTACATACTACATTAAATGGCAGTCATTAAACTACTGAACCTAACTAACATACATTTTTTTCACTTCACTTAGAGTGCCTTGCAAAAGTATTCACCCCCTTGACTTTTTACCTATTGTGTTACATTACAGCCTTAAGTTCAATGTTTTTGTTAATCTGAATTTTATGTGATAGAACAGAACACAATAGTCTAAGTTGGTGAAGTGAAATGAGAAAAATATATACATAAAACTATTTTTTAGAAATAGAAACCAGAAAATTGGCATGTGCGGGTGTATTCCCTTTTGACCAATTACCTTCAGAAGTCACATAATTAGTGAAATGATGTCCATCTGTGTGCAATTTAAGTGGCACATGAGCTGTCATTACATATACACACCTTTTTTGAAAGGCCCCAGAGGCTGCAACACCTAAGCAAGAGGCACCACTAACCAAACACTGCCATGAAGACCAAGGAACATATCAAACAAGTAAGGCACAATGTTGTTGAGAAGTACAAGTCATGGTTAGGTTATAAAAAAATATCCAAATCTTTGATGATCCCCAGGAGCACCATCAAATCTATCATAACCAAATGGAAAGAACATGGCAAAACAGCAAACCAGCCAAGAGACGGCCGCCCACCAAAACTCACGGACCGGGCAAGGAGGGCATTAATCAGATAGGCAGCATAAAGACCTAAGGTAATCCTGGAGGAGCTGCAGAGTTCACAGCAGAGACTGGAGTATCTGTACATAGTATGACAAGAGTTGGTCTTTATGGCAGAGTGGTCAGAAGAAAGCCATTTCTTTCAGCAAAAAACAAAATGGAACGTTTTAAGTTTGAGAAAAGGCATGTGGGAGACTCCAAAATGTACGGAGGAAGGTGCTCTGGTCTGATGAGACTAAAATTTAACTTTTCGGCCATGAAAGAAAACGCTATGTCTGGCGCAAACCCAACACATCACATCACCCAAAGAACACCATCCCAAACACCATTTTTTTCAGCAACCAGGACTAAAAAACTGGTCAGAGTTGACGGAAAGATGGTGCTAAATACAGGGATATTTTTTTAGCAAAACCTGTACCACTCTGTGCGTGATTTGAGGCTAGGATGGAGGTTCACCTTCCAGCAGGACGATGACCCCAAACACAATGCTAAAGCAACCCAAACACAATGCTAAAGCAACACTTAAGCGGTTTAAGGGGAAACATGTAAATGTGTTGGGATGGCATAGTCAAATCCCAGACCTCACTCCAATAGAAAATCTGTGGTCAGATCAGAACTTGAAGTTGTGGGCATGTTCTGTAATTTAAATGATGCAAATCCTCAAACAATCCATGTCAACTCCAGGTTGTGAAGCAACAAAACACGAAAAATGCCAAGGGGTGAATACTTTTGCAAGCCTATGTAACTTCAATGAACTAAAAAACTAACTAAAAAAGAGAGTTTACTGCGTAGACATAACATCAGGATCATCAGGATCACCAGAAGCTTAATCTCCTGCTAGGACTCCATCAGGAGTAGAAAATCAGGATCTGCTGATAATTTAGCTGGAATACGATCAGGAGAGGTGGACGTGATTAGTGTTGGATCTTCATCTGTAGATGATGTTGTACTGGTAGACTTGGGTGCAGTTTTCTGCATAAATTAACGAATCTCACCTTGCTTTGAGGCCTTACGTCTCTCCTGAAAAGTCAGGTTTTGCATGATGTGCAGCTGCATACGATTCCGAGAAGTGAAGAAGGGTTGCTGTTCTGCAAAAACTATTACACTTTCAAATGCTGCAGTAGCTCTCTGCCAGGATACCTTTTCCACTTCACACCCAACATCATCATCACTTTTTTTGCTCCTCTGCAACATTTTTTTTTTCCACGATTCACAACACCTTCTATGATGTCTTCTGTGTTTAGTGTATGAGTGACTGGAAAAGCTTCATCCAGAGAAACACAGTTGTTTTGTCGTTACCAGCATCAACTAACTCACATATTTCAGCATAAACTCTGATATTGACAGCTGAACAATTGATTTGAACCTCCTCTAAGTCAGTGGAGGCAGAGGAGGAGGATTCCTCAGGCATGACAGCTGGCCACAACTTTCTCCTACATTTGTGTAATGTTTCACTTGCCACATAATCCTAAACACACCTGACAGTGTAGATAGCATCTTTGAGATTATATTTCTTCTGGAACTCTACAATTATCCCGTCACCTTTTTCAAGCCTGTTGGATATTTCCAACTTCTGTTTGAGGTTCAGCTCAACACATTTGCACTTATTTGGGACCGGTTTTGGCATTTTTGTGGTCACAAGACAGGTTGGGGTCAATTTATAAAGGACAATCTGTAAAAATGAATTAAGAGGAGTCACAAATTTGGCCTTATCAAATCAAAAAGTTACAGATGAGCAGAACCAATGAAGACATGTACTGTATACTGTATAAGTAAGCTATGAGGATAATACAGTACAACCTGCACCTATCAACACATTGACAATTATGAACTATTAAAAATACTGATAGAGATAGATAGATTGATAGATAGAAAGATAGATAGATACAGTAGATAGATAGATAGATAGATAGATAGATACAGTACTGTAGATAGAAACACACACACATAGATAGATAGCTAGATTAATAGATAGCTAGATAGATAGATACTGTACATACTGTACATTCCCCATTGACAAAAATGGGACAATTATTGAGTCTTTTCATACAGTATTTTGTTATGCACCACAGTTTATTTTATATAACCTCTAGCAGTGGTAAACAGTAAAGTATTTATTATTTTGTATGCTATGTTACTTACTTTGTAATGCTGCTCTGTGATCTTTAATGATTGTCTTCAATAAAAACCTATTGACATAAAAATACTGTGCATGTACTGTACATTCTTCAAAACTAAGATGGTAATTAATAAAATTAGAAAAAAAAATATTTTGTACAATGCCCAAACTGTGTCCACAAGCAGAAGCACACAAGGTCATTTAATGTCCAGATCTGCTGTGGTCAGTCCGGTTATCGGAGATTCTGGTGGCGCAGCAACAATTCCAGATGCGGAAGCTTCCGGTCACGCAAAACAAGATGCCAGTTGCTTGAGAGTTTCCGGTTGACGGGGAAAACACGCAGTTGTCAGTTGCTTGAGAGTTTCGGTTAGTTGAGTACCGGATAATTGAGAGTTTACTGTATATATATATATATATATATATATATATATATATATATATATATATGGCAGTACCTAGGGTTACGACGCCCTCAGGTTGCATTACGTCACCGTCGAAACTGAAAAGGTTTTTTAATCGTGATAATGATAATGTTGACAGTGTTGTGCCTCTAATCGCACAATTGCGCAGTAAATCGACAGAAGGAGACAAACTTAAGCTCATATAGCTTGTGGCATTAAGGAGCTTAATATAACTGTGCCATTAATGAGGCCAAAATTGCCTGTGCCATTAAGAAGCCCAAAATTGCTGGTGCCGTTCAGGAGACCAAATTGATCTCAAGTCTAGCCTGTGCCTGTCAGAGCCTAGGTACAGCCTTGCGCCTGTCAGAATCCAAGTCCAGCTTGCTCCTGTAAGGGGTCAAGTCCATCCTGCACCTGTAAGAGCTCAAGTCCAGCCTGTGCCTGTCATAGCTGAAATCCAGCCTGCACCTGTAAGAGCCCCGGTGCAGTCTGCATCTGTAAGAGCTCAAGTCCAGCCTGTGTCTGTCAGAGCCCAAGTCCAGCCTGTGCCTACATCATGACTTCAAACAAGGCTACCACTCAGCACAAAAAGGGGAAATCACCATAGAACACAAAAAAGAGATAATAGCCAATCATGAAGTTGGTAGCCACATCTGTGATCTCGTTGCTGAGGGAGCTGATGGGGCGAGAGGTGTGAGTACCATCACAAAGCAATGGTCAAAGATATTGGAGCAAGTAGAGAAATGACTGTATGTTTGGATAACTGAGAAATAATTGGTGGGTGATAACATTTCCCAGGCAATTATATGTGAGAAAGCCAAACAACTGCATGCTGATCTGACAAAAGACAAGCCTACAGCCAGAGAGCTGTGAAGAATTTAAAGCCAGTCAAGATTGGTTTGATAAATTCAGAAAGAGAACTGGCATTCACCGTATGGTGATGCATGGAGAGGCAGCCAGTGCTGACAAAGATGCTGCTGAAACCTTTGTCAGGGAATTCAGAGAGTATGTAGAGGCTTTTGTTCCACAAAAAGTCTTCAACTGTGATGGGACTGGATTATTTTGAAAGAAGATGCCTTCCAGAACCTACATCACCCAAGAAGAAAAGTCATTGCCAGAGCACAAGCCGACGAAGGACAGGCTAACTCTGTTGGTGTGGTGAAATGCTAGTGTGGATTTAAAAACCACAGCGAAAACCCCAGAGTTTTTAAGAGGGAAAACGTTCAGAAAAGCATCTTAAATATGACATGGAGAGCCAACAGAAAAGCCCGGATAACCAGAATCTTCTTCACTGAATGGATGAACGAAGTGTTTGGCCCAGCAGTAAAGAAATATTTGGAAGAGGGAATTGCCTCTGAGGGCTCTCTTAATCATGGACAATGCTCATCACACCATCCAGGCATGGAGGGCAACTTGCTAGAGGACTTTAAGTTAATAACTGTGAAGTTCTTGCCCCCTAACACAACTCCTCTGATCCAGCCCATGGACCAGCAGGTCATCTTCAACTTTAAGAAGCTGTATACCAAGCTCCTCTTCAAGAGGTGTTTTGAGGTGACCTTGGATACTCAGTTGACACTGAGACAGTTCTGGAAGGACCATTTCAATATCCTCCACTGTGGCACTCTGATAGATAAGGACTGACGTGAGGTCCCTCACAAGACCATGAATTGTGGCTAGAGGATATTGTGGCCAGAAGCTGTAGCTCCGGTAAACTTGGAGGCTGAACCTAGCCCAATAGTGGAGGACATTGTGTCTCTAGGCAAGTCCATGGGCCTGGAGGTGACTGATAAATACATTAAAGAGCTAGTGGAGGAGCACAGAAAAGAGCTCAGTACTGAGGAGCTGCAGGAAGTACTGAGATCAGCAAGTTAAGTGACTGATGACCTTCCTTCTTCAAGTGAAGAGGAGGGAAGGGAGAAAGCACCTACTGCATTCATCTCCTCATCTCATCAAAGACATATGTGCTAAATGGGTTGATGTACAAAATTGTGTTGAACCCTATCACCCTGACATAGCTCAAAGAAGTCGTCTTGTAGCCTTGTTTAATGAACAAACAATGTCTCCCTTCAGAAACATTTTGAAGTCGAGTCAGAAGCAAGTTTCCCTTGATAGGTTTCTAGTGAAAGTGCCTACATCACAGTCTCCAGCAGGGTGCAGTGGTGTTAAGAGACAAAGGACAAAGATCCCCTTCCAAGCAATAACCTGTCACCTCCTTCTCTTTATATAAGGTAATCTGTTCTAAATTTATAAAGATAATACTTAATGAAAAACTGACATTTGGATATATATTGCTATGCAAAAAAACATATATCCATATATTAGAAAACAATACTTGTATTTGATTTAGGGAGCATAAAGGTGCTTTACTGTATTTCTATGACATGGATAACATTTTCAAGGCGAACAATATGGGGTATGGAGGTAAGAAAATTAACCTGTTGTTCATCCCCACTTACTAACATTTATGTTGCTTTAATAAAATATTTTAATTCTTATTTTTTTTTCAGTGAATGTGGAATGAGATTTCTACTTTCACTTTAGATTGTAAGTTTGCACGTTTTCAATCTTTCAAGGTGCTTTTGGGAAAGCACTATGGACACTGTATTCTAAGCTCAAAGACAGGGCCCTCCATCCTTTGCAACGTGTTAATATTGCTATTGGCTTTTGCCTTGATCGTAACCCATGTATAGCGATATGTTGTCTCTTTACAAATAAACAATCACATATATACAGTGGATATAAAAAGTCAACACCCCTGTTGAAAAGTCAGGTTTCTGTGCTGTAAAAAATGAGACAAAGATAAATCATTTAGAACTTTTTCCACCTTTAATGTGACCTATAAACTGTACAACTCAATTGAAAAACAAACTGAAATCTTTTAGGTAGAGGGAAGAAAAAATATAAAAATAAAATAATATGGTTGCATAAGTAAGCACACCCTTTAACTAAAACTTTGTTGAAGCACCTTTTGATTTTATTACAGCATGTCTATCAGCATGGCACATTTTGACTTGGCAAGATTTGCCCACTCTTCTTTGCAAAAACACTCCAAATCTGTCAGATTCCGAGGGCATGTCCTGTGCATAGCCCTCTTCAGATCACCCCACAGATTTTCAATGGGTTTCAGGTCTGGGCTCTGACTGTGCCATTCCAAAACTTTAACCTTCTTCTGGTGAAGCCATTCCTTTGTTGATTTGGATGTATGCTTTGGGTCATTGTCATGCTGAAAGATGAAGTTCCTCTTCATGTTCAGCTTTCTAGCGGAAGCCTGAAGGTTTTGTGGCAAATTGACTGGTATTTGGAACTGTTCATAATTCCCTCTATCTTAACTAAGGCCCCAGTTCCAGCTGAAGAATAACAGCCCCAAAGCATGATGCTGCTACCACCATGCTTCACTGTCGGTATGGTGTTCTTTTGGTGATGTGCAGTGTTGTTTTTGCACCAAACATATCTTTTGGAATTATGGCCAAAAATTTCAACCTTGGTTTCATCAGACCATAACACCTTTTCCCACATGCTTTTGGGAGACTTCAGATGTGTTTTTGCAAAATGTAGCCTGGCTTGGATGTTTTTCTTCATAAGAAAAGGCTTTCGTCTTGCCACTCTACCCCATAGCCAAGACATATGAAGAATACGGGAGATTGTTGTCACATGTACCACACAGCCAGTACTTGCCAGATATTCCCGCAGCTCCTTTAATGTTGCTGTAGGCCTCTTGGTAGCCCCTCAGACCAGTTTTCTTCTCGTCTTTTCATCAATTTTGGAGGGAGCTCCAGTTCTTGGTAATGTCACTGTTGTGCCATATTTTCTCCACTTGATGATGACTTCTCTTGTCTTCACTTTGTTGCATGGTATATCTAATGCCTTGGAAATTCTTTTGTACCCTTCTCCTGACTAATACCTTTTAACAATGAGATCCCTCTGATGCTTTGGAAGCTCTCTGTGGACCATGGCTTTTGCTGTGGGATGCGACTAAGAAACTTTCAGGAAAGACCAACTAGAGCAGCTGAACTTTATTTGGGGTTAATCAGAGGCACTTTAAATGATGGCAGGTGTATGCTGACTCCTATTTAACACAATTTGGAATGTGATTGCTTAATTCTGAACACAGATACATCCCCAGTTATAAGAGGGTGTGCAGACTTATGCAACCACATTATTTTTCTTTTTTCTTCCCTCCACCTAAAATATTTCAGTTTGTTTTTCAATTGAGTTGTACAGTTTATAGGTCCCATTAAAGGTGGAAAAAGTTCTGAAATGATTTATCTTTGTCTCATTTTTTTACAGCACAGAAACCTAACATTTTAACAGGGGTGTGTAGACTTTTTATATCCACTGTAGTTGTGAGCAATTCGGGTTGTTGCTAACGCTTGCAGGCTTGCTTAGCCAAAGGCACTCCTTGCACTGGTGGAGATGAGCGCACTTAGGCGCTCATTGCTATGACCCCGTACGACTTAGGCAGGGAGCGCCGATGGCGCTCACTGCTCTGGTGGAGATGAGCGCCGTAGGCTTATGTTTATACCATAGAATTTTAAAAAAGAGGCCTTTCACATGCACATATGCTTAGAATCCTTCAAGAAAAAGATAAATTGGATACTTATGATAAAGTGGATTCAGTCATCATTGCTGAACTACCAGATCCAGAAATACATGGTAGACTATATGAGATTGTAACTCATCGCATGATTCATGGACCATGTGGAGATATTAATCCACAATCATCATGTGAGGAAAAAAAAATGCACTAAAGAATTTCCAAAATATTATAGAGACAAAACATATGCTAATTGTGATGGCTATCAATTATATAGAAGAAGAAAAGGCCAAAATGCCATTATTCATGGAAAAAATGTTGATAAAAGATATGTGGTGCCATACCATTTACATTTGCTCATGAAGTATAATGCACACATTAATGTAGAAGCTTGCACTTGTATAAAATCCATTAAATATGTCTACAAATATATTTACAAAGGCTATGATGCAGCTACTATGATGTAGTGGTCAAAAGTGCAGAAAATACAGAACAAACTGATTTATTACATGATGAACTTGCATCTCATTTAGATGCTCGCTATGTAAGTGCGCCAGAAGCAATGTGGCGTCCTCTCAAATTTGAAACTCAGGATCGCTCATGGGCAGTATATCGATTAGCTGTACATTTGCCCCAAAGATACTTAGTTTATTTCAATGTTGGAAATTAAAGAAATGCTTTGGCACAAAGTGAGCATTAACAAACTACACTAACTGTGTGGTTTCAATTAAATTGTACTGACTTGGAGGTAAGGGAATTGTTGTATATTGACCTTCCCTACCATTATGTTTTTGTTATGGTGAAAAAGAAAAAACTGTGGAAATAAAATTATAACTAGAATATACATTGTAAGTCTAAGAGACCTTGAACGTTTCTGCTTACGTTAACTCCCTTTAAATGTTCCTGGTGCACAATGTTTTGAACAGTTGAGAACTGTTAATGACTCAGTTTATGACACATTGCATTTAGCTGCCCGACACAGAAACTTCCTGGCTGATGATACAGAATGGGAAAGATGTCTAGAAGAAGCAGCACTGTGTCAAAAACCACGGCAGATGAGAGAACAATTTGCATTCATTTGCATCTTCTCAAATTCTCCAAATGCATTAGCTTTGTGGGACAAACTTAAAACAAATATTTCTGAAGACTTTTTGCAGCGATACAATGAGCCTATTGCAGAATTAAAAGCATTTATTTAAATTCAAGAGATCTTTCGTTCTCATTAATTAAATTGTGCAAATTTTAATCTGCCAGATCCAGGACACGTTGATGAAATCAACTTTGAAAACTATGATATTCAGCTTCAAAACCAAATAGCACAAGAAAAAATTGCAACTTTAAATACCTTACAATTGCAAGCATTTAACGCCATAAAAAGTGCACTAGAGGATGACTTGCTCAAAGAGCGTTATTTCTATCTAGATGGACCTGGTGGATCAAGAAAAACGTATCTATATAATTTATTGATGAGTTTTGTTCGCGCACAAGGTGAAATAGCAGCGCTACGGAATATGTTGGCGCAATATAAATAAAAATAATAATAATAGCACTGCCATTTGCAACAACTGGAATTGCCGCACTTTTGTTAGAAGGTGGAAGAACTGTACATAGTGGATTTAAACTGCCAGTTCCTATTCTGGAAACATCAGTGTCGGATATAAGAATGACAGCTTTACAAGCAAAAAAAATGTATAAAAGTAGATTAATTATCATCGATGAAGCTACAATGATGTCATGCCATGCTCTACAATACATTGACCGTTTGTTACGTGGATAATGATTTGCCTTTTGGTGGAAAGGTGATGTTGTTGGGTGGAGATTTTAGACAAACATTACCTGTTGTTGTCCATGGAAATCGCACAGACATTGTAGAAACATGTATTAAGTCAAGTACACTATGGAAACTCTTTACTCATCTCAAATTAGAACTAAATATGAGATCACAAGGACAAAATGAATTCAATGAGTGGCTCATCAAAATTGGAGAAGGAAAAACAGAACTAATTCAGAATTTACCCGATTATACTGTGGAAATTCCATCTCACATGATTTGCAAACTGGACATTATATCAGCTATATTGCAAAATACAATAAGTAACGACAATTATACAGAGCTTACAACCAAAGTAATATTAACGCCCAAAAATAAAGATGCATTGCTTCTGAATAATGAAATATTAAAATTAATAGATGCACCCCAATTTTTTTTTATCACAGTGCAGATTGTGTACTTGGTGATGACAAAGAAACTCAGACAAACTTTTCAACTGAATTTATTAATTCATTAACTCCATCTGGAATGCCACCACATGTTTTGCAGCTAAAAAAAGGGGTAATTGTCATGTTACTGCGAAATATGAACCCCAAAAAAGGACTATGTAATGGGACCAGATTAATTGTTCAAGAACTAAAAGATCATTTCATAAATGCAGAAATTCTCAATGGTACCCATAAAGGTGAAAGAGTTTTCATACCAAGAATAAATTTGGCAACAAGTGAAAGTAGCTTACCTTTTGTACTTCAGAGAAGACAATTTCCTATCATCATGGCATATGCCATGACCATTAATAAATCACAAGGACAAACTTTTCAATCCATTGAAATAGTTTTAGAAGAACCAGTATTTGCCCATGGCCAACTGTATATTGCATTTTCAAGATGCAAGAATCCAGCGGAAATAAAAGTTTATATTGAAAACAACCAAAGTCAGGGGGGTTTATTAGATGATGGACAAATTTTTACAAAAAACATTGCCTACTATGAAGTACTGTGAATTAAATTACAAACAATTTTTTTTTACAACTAAGCCACAAATAACCCAATTCAATAACCAACAGTGCTCTTATATCTACGTCAAATTCACAACAAAAATAGAGAACAGTGGTTTTATTTTGAGGACGCAATTTTATGTCACTTGGGCTCTTTTTAGAGGAACGCTATTTCACTAAGGAAACTCTATAAAATGGCAAAAAACATAGAGAACAGTGGTTATACCCCGCAGACCAACTTTGATGTTTGGCGGTCTCTTTTTAGAGTACCACTATTTCACTTAGGAAACTCTATGTGCCATTTTCAATAACTACACAAATGGAAAAAAAAAGAAGAAAAAACAACAACAATCAACAGTGGTTATATCCCATAGACAAAATTACAAGTCTGCTGGGCTCTTTTAAAGGGAACCACTTTGACAAAACAAGAACAATTGTATGTCTTGGAAGTGACTTTTGCAAGGATTGGCCCCACAAAACAGTTACCTTGCATTTTCCTAGCTTTACTGGTTCTATTTTAATACTTTAAGTTCATGTTTTTAATGTTAAAATTCTGTTTTCAAAGGACTGAAAAGTTGTTTCATTCTATGTAATTAGGGTTTAATGTAAGTAGCAGGATCATCATTTGTTGCAAAATGTTATTGTTTCATGATATAGAGAGTATTGATCCAGGGAGTAATTTGATCGCCAGTTAATGGTGTTAGGAAGGAATTAATTTATTTGGCCACTTTGAAACAATTGATCAAGTTTCACTAGGTTTTTTTTTTGGTTTGCCTTCCTCTGGATTTAATATTCAAGATCACTATACAAATTTAATTTGAAATGTTAACATTGTATTTTACAAGGTTTGAAAAGTTGATTTATTGAATGTTATTAAGGATTTATGTCAGTAGCAGCATAATCATTTGTTACAAATTTAAATGTATAATTAAATAGACAGGATTCATCCAGGGAGTAATACGATCACCAGTTACTGGGGTCAGGAAGGAATTCATTTTTTCCCCCTTTGATACAATTGGCTAAGTTTCAATGGGGGTTTTACTGTTTGCCTTCCTCTGGATTCAATACCTATGTGCTTTACCAGTAGTTCAACTACAAGTTGCATGTTAAGAAGCATTCTGTAATGGTTTAAAATACTAATTTATACAAAGTTGACCTATTAATGTTAGTATTGTTAAAAACAATTAATTCACCACTGTTTACAATATAAGTTGCATGCTAGAAACCTTTATGCAATGGTTCACAATAGGTATTCATACAAATTTCATGTATTGCTATATTATTGTTATATTATTACTGCATACATGACAATTAAAAAGTTTAATATGGTTTAACAGTTCATTGTTAAAAAAATAAAAAAACTTTATTATACATTTTTGTACTTCTTTGTAGATAAAAAATTTTTTTTAAGAGTCTCAGAGAATCACATTGTGTCACAAACAGCATGTCCAGCTTTAAAATGTTATTGACATTCATTTTTTGACGGGCAAGTCACTAGTAATAATAATAATAATAATAATAAGGAAAACCGAAGTAGGAGTAGCCCACAGCAACAATTGTGCATAATGCCCTTTTAAACTAGAAAAAACTTTGCATTTTTTATATCAAATGATGACAATTTTCACTGATATCTTTACAAAGAAATTTATAATATCTCTCATAAAATGGTGGATTAAAAAAAATAAAAACATCACCTGACATCATAGTGTAAGTCTTTAATACATAAGAGTAATATAATATAAACTTCGAGTTCAGAGACATATAGATGTTTTTGGCATAATACATACATGTAATATAGTGCAGTAATTACTGCAACCACCTCTCAATGTTAACATTTATTATCTCTCTAAAAACACCGGAAATTTTTCTAAATAATTAGTATGAATATCATATGAATAACAATAAATTCACCAAAATATTTTATTTTTATTTTACCTTCCCTATTTTTTCATTGTTTAAATGCTAAAGTCAAAAATAATACATATTTTGAGATATGTCAGAAAAGTCAGTTACTACTCTACTAACTTTACTATTGTTATTATGTATTCTTCCTATTCATTTATCCTGTAAAATTTAGATAATGACACAAATTGAATGGAAGAGCTTCAAAAGCAATGAAAAGCCTTTATCTTTTTATAAACTATTATTCATATTTTGCATTCTGATTACAATGAAATAATATATTGCTTTTGATAGTATTCTTTAGTGACTGGGGGTCTTTTATTTGTATTATTAATTTCCTCTAAAAAAAGGAGAACTCAAAACTTACACAACTGGGAAAAAAATAATAGTTCATTTATTAAAAACAAAAAATAAAAAAATAAGACTCAATGCACTGTGAGATATCAAAACAGAGAAAGAGAACAGTGTATTAAAAATAATTGTCTTTTTTCATGTATGTGTGAGTTAATTTCTGTACTTCACAATCGCTGACTGGAACAATTTTTTTCTTAGCAGTTTAATAAACCACATGAATGGTTTTAGGTGCACCCTGGGGTGTTGGTGCCACATCACTCTGGATGGAATATTGCTCATTGTACACACGGGCCACAATGCAGCTTCTATACACATACATTCACACATTTAAACATTTTTGGGTATTTATCCCCTCTCTCCCAGTTCCTACACCCAGTGTGCACGTTGGTGACTATATGCATGAAATTCTGAACTAGTCAGACAGACTGTTTCACAGCAGGATGTTACTAAAATGTTGCTGAGCCCCAGTCTATGTTTAGCTATTACATCTAGTACCATGGGTGTAGGAGAATTATTTTGGCTCCTACAACCCTGTCTAGTACTATAGTCACATTGTATACATGAGCTACATGGTACAGACCTTTGCAGGGACTGTTTAAGTGTTTATAACAGAGCTTTTAAGAACTCGCTAATAAAATTATATTTACATGTGCGAATAAACACTTAGGCCATTTAACTTTAACTAAGGCATTCTGGATGTTTTTTCTGCATTTCTTAACTGATATATTAACTTACATTTCAATTTAATATATCACTTATAAACTATCTACTGTGCATGTGTGGAAAACATGTTTGTAAACAGAGCTCCAGATCTGGGAAGAAACAGCTTGTGGTTCGTCACACCAAACTAAAGGGTTATATTTAGAGATACATAAAGAGGAGATGAATAGTATATGTTGTGTCTGGCTTGTTGTTGAAGGTGTTATCTTCATTATAATCACTGTTCTTCATAAGTCCTGCTTGTTCCATTTTTTAAATTGGCATGCTGCTGGGCTGCCAAGAGAAACTGCTTTATTTTTCATTATTGGTAAGAGGTGATGAGGCAAATGACAAGCACAAATTGTACTGGTAATAGGGGCGGGGAAGAATCTGCTAAGTCATTACTGTTCTTTCAAGGCTCTGCTTGATGCTACCTCCTGCAACGTACATTGCAAAAACTGACACAAACTATTGCATCAGTTGTATAATAAATGATACCGCTGTTCAGTGGGGTTTCTGTAGTCTCGATATGAACACTTAAAATGAGCTGTCTTTGTAACTTGTAAGACACATTAAGGACAAAATATATGTTAAAATTAAAGCTTGTAGTTGATGTCAAAATATACTTAACTGAATATCATTCACTGAATGTGCAAGATAATGCAGACACCTATTGTACTGCCTGTATTGTTAGTTACTGAATCATCTTAGCTTTAGAAAGAAAAAAGGAAAATTAACAAAAATACAATACATAAGTAAAGATCTGATAAGGAACTTAACTAAAATATATTTTCTATCTTCATTTGTTTAGCCGAGGATCTCAGCAGTTTGTACTAGGAATTCAGATTGAAATACTGAAGTTGGGATAGCTTCACGATCCACAATCCTTTGAGGTTACATGACCAATTTAAGAATGCTTGTAATGGAGGAACTAGTGGCTTATTTGGTCCTACTTGTTCATACACGGCACAGTTTAACCACATGTATGGCAAACATAGAAAGTCACATGGGCTCTCTACCAGTAACCAACCATTACAATACTTTGAGAGGATATAAAAGGATTGATGAGCATACTTATCAAAAGTATAAAACAGGTGTACTAATGTCACGTGTAAGTGGTCACCTCAATTCACAACATTTCTTCATCAATGGCATACAATCTGAATACATAAGGAATAATGTAGAATGTTTATTAATTTGCAAAGGAGCAAATACATTAATAAATGCCAGATATGGGCTATCCTTGCTTGATGTTAAGATTAGCTTTATGTAAAAATACTACATTAAATAAAGCACCAAGAAAACTCTGACAGGAAAAGTGAAGTAGTGTGAACTATATGATTTGATTAAAGGGATATGTAAATTTGCTGGATTATGAATGTATCTAATAGAGGAGAATTAGTAGTGCATTAAAACATTTTTTCATGAACAAATCCCAAAAATAAACATTTAAACACTTACATTGAAAACAGCAAAATGTCTTGTAATTTCTGACAGTTGAAACATAGGGTTAACACCAACCAAACCCAGGCTAAATTAGCATCAAAATTAAAAATAATTTGTTTTGGTCAATCAGGTCAGCTGAAACGTTTGAATTAACTCTGGGGTTCCTGTTTGTGTGCAAAGCAGCCTGGGATATGTAGTGTATCACTAATATGTGCTATGTATTGCTGCTGACAGAAAGCTGCAAGGAGATTGGCTGAGTAAGCAACAGCAGGTAACTAGTGGGTTAATATTGCTCCTCTGATGCTGCAAACTTATTGGGGGGGATGCCTGTGTAGACACTCCCTGGAGGTGTCAACATAAACATTAGAGGGATTTTTAGATATTAAAAACATTTTTATGTTTTATGAAATGTGATGCATACATAGAGGCTGCATTTATCCAAAGGACTGCAGAAATGTATTAATCCATGAATTTCATATCCCTTTAAGTGGCAAGTGTACTTGTGAGAAATAAATACTTCTTTCTCTCCCACCTACGCTAAAACTTGGCTGTATGGTGATTTCCTTCCCCCAACATGCCCCATAAGGCCTTATAAGTATACTATGTATTTTTTTAATTTTGTGGTTTATCATACTTCACAACTATGAAACAAATAAACAACTATTAAACAAATATGTGTTGAATGAGTTGTTAAATCACTCCATGTCAGAAATTAATTATATTCTGTTTGTAAACACACTTGTATTTTAAACTGAAGATTTCCTTCAAACTGCCACTGTTGATTTTCTTGCCACATAATAATTCCTTTACATATCGACTTTTTGTTCTTTTCAATATAAACAAAATAGCTAGTTATGGATATTTTGCAAACTGAATATGGGTTATATTCTCTATAATTTTGAAGACAGTGTTCCAAACTTTTTGAACAGACAGAAATGTAAATGTGACCCCATCTCACCACATCCTCTCCAACACAGTGGTGCTGTTTCAGCTCTGTTTTTAATTAGTTCAGAACTGTAATACCATCTTCCAAAGTCGGTCCTGCTGGGGCGCACACAGGCCTGGATTTGAGGATTTCCTTTCTGTGCACCGGTGAGTCATGGGATGACTGAAGAAACAATAATCTCCCCTGCTTGCAGCAAGGATATCCACAAATCCAGGCCTATGTGTGGCCCAGAAGGATCGAGCTGATCTGAACTATTATTTTGCAATATTTGTTTTTAACGATGTACAAATTGAACTTGTTGAACTTCCATTTTGCTATTTTACATCTTGTTGACTATTTATCTCTCATTTATTTGTATTCATAAACTTTTTTCCTACTTTATAAGGTATTTATTCTGAATATATTGACTCAGTCTTGCACATGCCCTACTAATTTATATTTGCCATCTATCTTTTATTTCATACTGTCTTGTTTGCCAAGTGAAACATGTTGAAACTCGATTAAAAATATTCCATGTATGCCAAAAAATGTATACTTTCAGTTTTGATCAACTTATTTTAGAAATTACAAACAGTTATAGAGTACCTGACAATGGAAGCGGAAATCACAGATCAGATATATGGAAATAGTAACCTTTCTTATTATTTTATATCTTATTTCCACGCAGAAAAAAGGACAACATTAACCTTTTACAATGTTTCTTTTATAATTTCTCTTCTTATTGAAAGTTTGAACTTAACCATAGAAATAAAAGGTTTAAAAGAAGGAGTCATTACCAAAGCTAATTATGACTATTTTCTCCCTAAAGATCCAACTGTGGCTACTTTTTATGCGCTGCCGAAAGTACATAAGAAACGCACCCCTATCCCTGGTAGACCAATTGTCTCGAGCACAAATTGTCTAACAGAAAAAATAAGTCAGTTTATTGACCAAGAATTAAAAGAAATAGTGAAAAGTCTACCCTCCCATTTAGAGGACACTATGGATACACTTAAGAACATAGAAGAATTAGAGCTTCCCACTGTATCCATATTGGGGGCAGTTGAGGTACAGTTGGGGTACAGCAATGGGCACAAGTTGTGCGCCAAGTTACGCAAACCTCTTTTTAGGAATGTGGGAGAATACCATGGTCTTCTGTGATGAGTTAAATACGGACAAAATCCTCTTGTGGAAGCGATATATCGATGATGTCCTATTATGTTGGGAAGGCGACATAAAGGAACTAGAAGCCTTCGTGCGTATACTTAACAAAAACACCATGAATATTAAACTGACTTTGGAAGCGGATGAGAAGGAAATTAATTCCCTAGATTTAAAAATTATGAAAACTGATAAAGGTAAACTTCATACTACCTTATTTAGAAAGGAAACATCGACTAATACGACACTGGCATGGACTAGCCAACATCCAATATCACAGAAAGCGAGTATTCCGATCGGCCAATATTTACGACTTCGCCGAAATTGTGATACTCTGGAAGAATTTAAATTAAAAGCCTCCGAATTGAATACAAGACTGAAAAGTCGTGGCTACCCGAATAGAGTGCTAAAGAATGCCTATAAAAAGTCCTTAGATAAGGACAGAACAGAGTTACTATTTAAAAAACAAACAGAAAAAAAGGATGAAACAACAAGATGCATTCTATCTTACGGAACAGACAGTGAACGAGTAAACGATATAATCAAGAAACATTGGCATCTTATATTCGAAGATGAAGCACTGAAGAATACCCTATCAGAGTACCCCAACATCACTTACAGAAGAGGTACAAACCTCTGCGATAAATTAGTAAAGAGTCTCTTTACGAATAAGAAAGAAGATAATAAGAACTGGCTGGCCAAGACCAAAGGTCTCTTTAGATGTGGAAACTGCAAGGCATGTGAATATATTAAACTCGAAAAATCTTTCCTCCACCCTTGGACGAATACATTTTTCCCGTTGAAATCATTCTATAATTGTCTATCTACCCACGTTGTCTATATCATAGTTTGCAAATGCAAAAAATTATACGTGGGAAAAACTATTAGACAAATAAGGAGGAGAATATTAGAACATGTGTCCTCTATCACTAATAATTTGGATACTCCAATCTCGAGACACATTCGCCTTTACCATCAAGGGGATGTAAAAAGCCTTGAATTCCATATCATTGATGATATTAAAACAACGATAAGAGGAGGAAACATGGATCAAAAACGTATGCAGGAGGAATGCAAGTGGATCTATTTAATGGGTGCCCAGGGTCCATGGGGTCTCAATGAAGGGTTTACCTTTAGTCCATTTATTTAAATCTAAAGTTCTTGTATTGAGTTCTCTAGCCTGTTAGAACACCTATCATTTTAGTAGCATATATTCATATAACATAGTAATTGAAGGGTTTACCTTTAGTCCATTTATTTAAATCTAAAGTTCAAGTGCTAAGTTCTCTATCCTGTTAGAACACCTAACATTTGAGTAGCATATATTCATATAACAGAGTAATAAGCTATAGGAATTAAAAGCATATTGTTCTATATTCTAGTCCTTAATTACACTTATAGGAATGTCATTATTTAGACTCTATTATAAATTTCCCCTTACCTAATATGTATTATATAGTATATTATTACTATTGTTCTCTCAATAGATTAGTTTAACTTTCTTTATATCTAGAAGTGGCTTTGTGTATCTTTCTTTTTTATCTTTAGCAGGAGCGGTGTCTGTCTCTAAAAAAGTCCTCTCAATCATATTGAGAGAAGATCTAGTGAACAGTTTAGTGTACTTTCTAAGGGTTATTGTTAGAAATGGTGTTATTCATAGATTCTATATCAAATATCGCGGTGGCTTAATGAGAGTTACAATTCCGGAAGTAAATAAGAGTTTATCGCGAAATCTCGCGGTAGGTCCCAAAGCATTGACGTAGGGCGTTAGACGTTATGTATTACGTCATTACGTAAACAGCGTAAAGGCGCGAAAAGCAATTTGGAAACAGCCAATACACACTGAAGGGGTGTGAACTAACGCCCTAGTAACGCCCAAGAAGGCGCGACCTATGTACTTTAAAAACCCCGCGAATCTCCATTATGGCTATGCACTCTATGTGCCTTGAAAAAGGTAGTGTATGTACTATCGAAACCGGTCGGCTTTTTGTTTATTTTTTTGTCACTTTTCTGGCATTTTATATATCCAGTGATCCACCTTCTCCATCTGTACACTTGTACATTTTTGACAAATATGGAGTAATCTGGTATGTACATTTAGGTATTTTATTAGGTAAGTGTTGAGAATGCTTATTTCACTGCTTCTGTGAGCTAGCAAGCGTATTGTATGCATTGCTTTGGTGTACTGTTCACCATTCCCTCTTTTTTACTTACCTGATATACCTAGTATATGCTAAGTATCTCTTGCCTATATATTAATTTTTCTTATTATTTTTTATAGAGTGTTTTTTGCCATTTTTCTATTTTTTCGCTTTTCATATATATTTTTTTCACCTTTTTTTCCCTTTGACTTTCATTACTATTTATTAAGTTACAGTCCAATGATTGTCCTAACAGAAGTATGAGGACTATAACAGAAGATTGCCTGGATATTTAGTTTCACGTTGTGTTACTTACCTGATATTTTATATCTTCCCATTCCACCATTATTGGATGGAGACACTCTTGGTCATTGTACCTATGTATTGTTTTTTTTGGGATACTCCTGCTATTAGAAAGATATTCTTTTTCTTTTTTTACGAGTTAACCATAGAAATAGTTTTATATTTTGAAACATATTAAAATGCCACCATTCATTTACGGACATTGAAACGTCTTTGGATGTAAGGTTTAGGAGTCCAGTAGCAACATGGAGAAAGATTCTGGGGAGGGGATACAGCTCATTGTATATATACATACATACAAATATAGAAAAATCTGGGTGGGGGTTGTCCCTCCCTTCCCTCCCGGTTCCTACACCCATGCGCCATTATACTTGGGATAATAATGGTTCTCCTGACATCCACTACCTCCCTGTATGCTTGTCTATTTATTCATAGTTTTAGAATGATATTATTTTGCAGCATGCTTCTTCCTCTTTGTCATTTGATATATGCTGACTATTGGTTCTAATGACAACCAAGTTCAGAAGCATTTGTTGAGAGACTGTGACATGACACTTGATAAATCATTGAGAATTTGCCTGGCAGCCAAGCTCTTGAAAAAGCAGCTGAGAGTCTTGACAGCGAAGTGAAGAAAATGTGCATGATGTGAGAAATGCTGACATATCTCACTGAACACTGAAATATGAGAAAAACAAATTGTGTTGCTTGAAAATTGAAAACATACAAAAATGATATTCTGTGCTAATTGTTTTAATATTTATGGGTTTATAAATTGTCCTGAATTTGGACAGAAATAGAAGAGCTGTTGGAAATGTTATTTCACAATCTACTGCAATCTACTGGACTCGCAATCCAGCAATGTAGAAATCAATAAAATTAATTAAAGCGTCTGTTCTAGTCCATGTGGGTTCCATGATATGTATTAACCCCTTAAGTCCCAAAATCCATTTCACACAAATAAACATAACAAAATATATTTTAGAATTGCATATTTGTGGCTTTGAGACTGTTCTGCAATTAATTCTAATGCATTTCTGTGCTTTCCCATATTTTATAAGTACAGTATGGCGTTTAATAGCTGTTAAGGCTCCAATAATTGATTGAAAAATGCCTTGCGAGTCCTCTTGAGTACTCATAGTATTTTTGACAGAAACGTGATACTTTTTTAATTTACAAGTTAGAAATATTTGAGAATTAGAGCTTCAAGTATAATAGAATATCAATTTTGTGTAGCCTTAATTGGTTAGCACTCGTAAATCTTGAGCTGTGCTAAAACCAATAGAGTTCTAAAACCATTCCTGAGGGTTTGACTGGCCCGTAGTGATTGTGGACAAGTAACTCGAAATCAAAGTAGCTAATAAAATATATAGCAATTATCAGAGTGGTTTTAAGTGTATAGAATTTTATGAATTGGGTAATAACATATGGCCCATTGTGAGAGTTGATTAAAGGATTTAGATAAAGAGATTAGAGATGGAAGATCTGTTCAGAAAATGTATGCTTAAATACTTAATAATCAAGCTCAAAATCTAACACTTTCACTCAAAACATTTATTAACCAATTGTATTTATATTTATTCATATGTGTAATTTGCATTTCTGCAATAACTAGGACCTTTTTTCTGTGCCATTTTAATAAAAAATGCTGTTTGCAGATCATCTGTATTATCAAGTAAATTTATGTTTCAAAATAAGGCACAGAGTAATTTTGCTTATTTGTTAAAATTTGAATTGAGTTCTCCACTAGAGTCAGTGGGAATCATTGAGATGGAAACCTGTGTCCTGCTTGTTGATGTGTAGTCAGCTTTGCTGCCAAATGCTACAGATGTGATGCAGCTCAGTCAGTTGCTATTGGCTGCAACATGGAATAATGATGATCCACACACATGGCCGAATTACCCATTGCTAACTTTTTAACGTGTGAAAAGCACCCGTAAAATATGTTGCAAAAAACCCTAACATTTAATTCTTAGCGAGTTATTGCTACCTGTACTTTGCTCTCTGATCTATGTACAGTTATGTGAACATTGCTGTTACATGACACAAAAATTGTTGCATGACACTAACACTTTATGTGTTATCTCTATAATATGCAACCACTTGCATTGGCCCAAAATATAATATGCATTTTAAAAATATAATATAAGGCCTCTACCTACCCTATGGGGTCTCTATGCACCTACAGATATTTTTTCATAATAGCATTTTTGATTTTGAAAATCTAAATTTAGTCTGGATGGTAGTTTTAAGGAGTATGGGGGGATCTCAAGACCCCATGGATGGATAATGCCAATGGTACAGGGTTAGGTTAAGGTACAATGGGTGTCCATAGGGACCCCCATGAGGGTAGTTAGAGGTCCATGGTGGTCTGTAAAGACCCCCATTGGGGATAGTCATTTGTGGACATATGGGTTAATATTGACCACTATGGAGATGATGGCAGGGCTCTTGGTTGTTTGAAGTTTTGGTTAATAGCCCTCCCACCCCAAGGAACCATGTGAAAATGGGGCCCAATGGCCTCCTATCTATAAAGAGATCTCAGGGAATAATACATTTTATTTACGTAGTAGGGGAGGGGCATAGGTGGGGGACATAAACCTCCCTGTCTTTGGAGTGGTGAATTCATATATAGATGTGGCCACTTTATTAGGTTCCACACTTGTTAGCTAACAACAGGAAACTGATGGCTACAGTGGGCACAGGTTCACCAAACCTGAACAGTTGAAAATCGCAAACATTTCATCTGGTCTGACAAATCTCAATTTCTGCTGCAATTTGCAGATGGTAAGGTCAGAATTTGGTATAAACAGCATGAATCCATGTATACATTGGAACTTGTTCAGGGTGGTGGTGTTATGGTGTGGCGAATGTTTACTTTGCACACATTAGGCCGCTTAATATCAATTGAGTGCATGGCTGTTAAAATTATACTACTGACTTGCAGGGTAGCTGTAACAGGCGGCTGCTGGTTAACTCTTGGAGGACACATAGGTTCATCCAGACCCTGCATCTAGTGGGTGCTTGCTAAGGCTGGCGGTCATTGGAGAGTGCAGGGAGAGTCGGGCTATCAGTCCTTACTTATGCTCTGACCAGACATGCTGTTCCTACGAGACATGGCAGCTTGGAGGGCACGCATTGCCTCAAGAATTGAAAGTCCTTTGGCAGAGGAATAAGTTTAGGGCTGGTGTCTAAGCCCTCAGATACCAGAGCAGATTTGAGCATAAGATATGGCTAGCCGACTGCAAGTGAGGCAGTTCATCTGAAAGTCGGTGACTTGTTCAGCGCTCCCTTAAACAGTAGTTACTTGGAGGTCAGATAGTTGGGGAAAGAATCGACTCCACTATAGTCTCTGGGACTTTAGCTACCTGACCTAGGGATCGGAATTATACTGAAGGAGGCGAGTGTGTTAGATATCTAATAATATGGCAGGAAGAGGGGTGATCTTATGTAAGATGGCTAAGCGAAATAGCTTGTGATGTAGGAAGCTGCTTTGTTTCTCTTACTCATTTTCCACCTGATGGTCCAAATAGGTAATGTGAACTGCCTTCATTTTAGTATTTGGGACGCTATCCATACAGCCAGCATTTTTTTTATATGTCCAAAAATCAATGGAGAGGTAAGCCCTGAATTGCGACTTTGTCTTGTCAATAGTGATCGTGGGCGGGTACCTTACAATCAGGATGCGAGTAGCTAATAGAATATGTGGTAATATTAAGAGCGACTTTAAGTGTGTGTAACTTTACGATCTGGGCAATAAAATAGGGCACTATGTCTACTAAAGTTTTACCTAAGCCAATGGCTTACACTGCTGCTAATGTTATGATTTTTTTTTACAAACTTCACACATCATTATTCCCAGTCTGCAATGGCCCTTTAACACTGTTAACACATTAATCAAAAGTGGTGGTATAAACATATATACAAAGAAAAGTTGTATTATATGTCATACAAGAGCAAATGCTTGAATAAAGTAATAAATAGATGAAATAGTGCTAAAAATCGAAACGATTGATATCAATCTGATATACAGCATACGTTGGTATACTTTCTAAACTCACATAAATTTATACAACTAAAGTAACAAGTCACATATGTTAAAGTTATATGTATTGATATGTTATATATACTTTTTAGGAGAACATCATGTGATTTTAAGTATTTGTATGATAAGAATGAATGTTTTGTATGTTATATAATAATAATAATAATAATAATAATAATACGAATAATTATTATAATAATAATAATTATAAGAAGTCCCGTCACATAAAACCTAGAATTCTCAGACATGAGATAAAGTGAAGGGAATTATTATGGATAACTATGGAAATAATTGCCCTAATTGGGTAAAATTATAACCTTAAAAAAAAAACTGTATTTTTTTTTTCAATTCCACTCTAACTTTTCATTTTATACCATAAGATAATAATACCCCATAACTATTCAATACCATAAGCAGCTATTTAAGCCTGAGTAGAAAAACATATTTATTTTTTCATTACAATTAAAATCACACATAACAACAAACAGTCATACCAGTAACAGGTGTTGTCAAAAAAGAGTAGAAAAATTAAATAAATAAACAATCAAGGAAAATATTTAAGAAAGAGAGTTATTAAAATATCTAACAAGATAAATATCCACTTTTAAACAGTTACAAATTTTCTTACATATGAATCCAAAAGATGCCATTTAGTAAAAATGCTTTTTTCCCTGGGTCCGGATTGAGCCCAGTCTTTCTCCAATTCTCTATTTCTGGCAAGAAGTGACTGGACTTCTGTCCAAGACGGAATCTGTTCTGACTTTCAAAATGTTACCAAGTACGATTTAGCCACTAGTAAGATGTGAGTTATTAGGAATTTATTATGAGGACATTTTGAGTCTATTTCTATATGTAAAATTGCTATATGAGGGGTAGGCAATATCTCTTTATGTAGCATTTTTTAGATTAATATTTCACAAAATGTTTAATCTTATCACATTGCCACCATAAACGTAGTAGTGTTCTGGGTTTACCGCACCCCATCCAACAAATCTTCATATTATTAGAATTAAATTGACTCAATTCTTCTGGGGATAGATGCCACCTCTAAACAGTTTAAAAAAAATAATTCCATATAGGACACAGAAATACCAGATCTTTTAACCATACAAAATGTATTATACCATATATTTTTTTACCATGTTAATCCCAGTTCTTTTTTTCCAAGCTATCATTCGCCTAGATTTCTCTGGCTGTTCCATGCTCTCCATAGCTTTTCTACATTTCGCTATAATATGAGACATATTTCCAATATCTATAAGCTTTTCAAATGGGGTTAACTTAACTATGGTATTGCTTATATAACCCATTCTTATAAGAATTTTACTTAAAGCATGGAAATCAAGCCAGGAGATCCTTTCTAAATTATTTTTTCTACTCAAGTTTTTATTTATACCTTTCATTTTAAAGTGGGAATAATCAAATTCACTTTTCTCATACTGTATAAGCTTGATTGGAGCCTCTAGGGAGGGATAAGAGGAGATTTTCTCTATATTTATACCAAAATTTGATTAGTGTATTTATTCCACTTGGAATTATTAGGAATTTAGAGGCTTCATATTTAGGTAACCACAATACTAGGCCAATTGGTATAGATTGTAACATTACCTCCTCTATATCTCTCCAAATATAGCAAGCAGGAGCACTATTCCAGCCCACCATATATCTATTCCTCCTTTTTCAAACAGGTTCTTCGTAATATTAAAGTTTATCCTGTATTTCTTACCACTGTATACAGTATGTATTTATCTATCGTTGATTGAAAACTATTCAGTATATATTTTGGGGCAACTTCTGGAATACACCTATGCATGTTATCTTAGGAACTACATACATTTTTAAAATGGCTATCATAGTCATCCAAGACATTTTTACATTTTTACAATCCGAAAGCAACATTCTTACATGCTTACTCACAATACTTAAATTATACTTCCATATTTTCTTTAGATTAAATGAAAATATTATTCCTAAATGTGTAATAGATTTGGACTCCCAATTATATGGGTAAAGTAATTTCATACTTTATATTTGCTCCCTTTTTAATACCTTATATATAATATCCGTTTTAGTATAATTTATCTTGAAGTAGGAGAGTCTGCTATAGTCTTGTATGATTTTAGATAAATAAAATAAGTATACCTCGGTATCAGTCAGAGTGAAGATGATATCATCAACAAATAGTATGATTTTATATGAATGTTGCCAATCTTTACTCCCTTTATTTCCAAGGTTGATCTAATTAATTCTACAAGGGGCTCTATAAAAAGGACAAATAATAACGGAGAAAGAGAGCACCCTTGACGGGTGCCATTCTTAATTTGAAATGTATCTGATTCAAATCTGTATCCGGTTTGCACTTGGGTTAGAATATAGGGCCATATAGCCTTCGAAGCAAATTCAGCAAAGACAAATTTCTGCAAGGCTGCTTTTAAAAATTCCAACTGACTCTGTGAAATGCTTTCTCAGTATCTAAAGACAGAGTCAGCATGGGAGTATTTATTCTTTTTTTTTTAATTCTTATTTTTTATTTTTCAAAGAATATCAGAAATGTACAGAATGCGTCAAGAATGTAACATATGTAAACATGTCCATACAATAATAAATAACTTTTCTTTTTATCACAAAACAGATCAATTAAACATCTCATAAGAAGTGAGAATAACAATTGAATCTCTCCTAGGGTTTGGGCCCTGGGAGTGATATAGGATATATAACCGCTATTTTAACTAAGCTATTATCCTTTCTTTTACCTCTATAAAGATTACCAGTATAGTCCCAGGGTCAATACCTGGAGAGATAATTTTTTATAAAAACAAATAAAAACAAATACTATCTCCAGTTGTCTAGTTCTGAATTAAAAGAGTGAGGGGGGTTCTCTTCCCCTCCTGTTATTCAACAAAGAATTTACATATACCTTCCGACTCTTTTAGGCTCACCTCAACTTGGGCCTCTAATTTTCCAGATGTCCCAACAGGAGGCCCACCGTTTGTATCTCGCGTCAAGTTCCGCTGAGAAGCGACTCATGGTTTGAATATGGTCAATTTTCTGTAGTACTTCTCTAAATGTAGGTGTAGTGTGTTTCCAGTGCTTCGCTATGATGCATCTGGATGCTAGGAATATTTGGTTGGTTAGGAATTGCTCGCTTTTTGTTAGTTCCTTGTTCGGAAGTCCTAATAGTGCTTCTTCTGGTTTTTGTTGTATAGTTTTCCCCCATAACTTCTCTAGCGTGCTATATGTTGCCTGCCATATGTGCCTAATTTTGGGACATTCCCAAAGCATGTGTGTTAATGAACCAATGTGTCCACAACCCCGAAAGCACTTGTCGGGATGTGTTTTATTTGAATTGTGTAGTCTCGTTGGTGTGAGGTACCATCTCATAACTGTTTTTAGTGCATTCTCCTTCAAGGTGGTGTTTAAGGAAGACATGTTGGCCTGTTTGATAACCTGATTCCATTGTTTGTCATCTAATGTGATGTGTAAATCTGATTCCCAAGTTTCCTGATAGTGTGGCTTATCTGCACTAGACAGTTCAGCAAGGTTTTTATATATCACTGAAATGTTGCCCTTGCCTCCGGGGTTGTTAATGCAACAGTGTTCATATATTGATTTTCTGTTCTGGCTATTTAATTTTGTAGTCTGAGACAGCGTCTGTTTAATTATCATAAGATTAATCCATTCGTTGTTGGGGATCTGATTAAGTGTGTCTCCCTGAGCCCGAGTCCATGTGTCTGCAACAATAGTCAGATTTTTTTGTATCCACCATTTCATTTGGGATCTTTTGTTTGTGTGGTCAACCTTATGTGATTGCCACAGAGGGGTTAGGCTCGAGCCTATATGTAGCATGGGGGATTTTTTATTTATTTCCTTCCAAGTTTTCAGTGAGTTACGGATGCAGCTTGTAAGATTGTGAATTTTTAAATCTGAGTGTAGGCTTAGCCACAAAGCGTGTGATAATGTTATATTATTATTTTCTAAGGTTTGTTTTTCTATCTCGACCCATGTAGGGATGGCTTCTTTTTTGTACCAGCTGGTCAATTGTGCCAGTCTTGTGGCTTTGTAATAATTAACCAGGTTTGGAAAGGCTAAACCTCCTTTTTGTGTGGGTGCATGCATCATATTTCTGTTAATTCTTGGTTCCTTGTGGTTCCAGGTAAATTTGAAGAGAGTTTTTTGTAGTGATTTTATGGCTGCTAAGTTAATTGGCGTTGGAATCGCCCTAAATAAGTATAACATTTTCGGGATAATATTCATTCTAATCGCGTTTATTTTACCAGTCCAAGATATATTGAAAGAGGACCATTTCTCTATGTCTTGTTTGATTTTACTGATAATTTGGGGAAAATTTGCTTCATATACTTGCTCCGTCGAGCCTGGGATGTTAATACCCAGGTAAGTCAGGTATTTTTGGGCCCATTTCATGGGAAAGTTTTTGTCTATATTTTCTACCACTTTTCTGGGGAGAGAGATGTTGAGTGCCTGACTTTTAGCCGTATTGATTTTAAAGCCTGAGATAGTGCCGCATTTTGTGAGTACTTGAAGTAAGTTGGGTAGGCTAGTTATTGGTTCGGTTAGTGATAGTAGAAAATCATCTGCGAAGAGATTGATTTTGTATTCTTTAGGTCCTACTTTTATACCTTTTATGTCTGGGCAGGTTCTGATTGCGGTCGCCAGGGGTTCCAGGCATAGAGCAAATAATAGAGGGGAGAGCGGGCAGCCCTGTCTAGTTCCTCTGGTGATTTTGAATTTTTTAGACTTAAAACCCTGGTATGTAATAAATGCCTCTGGTTTCGCGTATTGGGCCTGTATACCTCTTATGAAGGTTTCTCCTAGTCCTATTCTGATCAACACTTCCCACATAAAGGTCCAATCTATTCTGTCGAACGCTTTTTCTGCGTCTAGTGAAAGTAGCATTGAGTGTATGTCGTCCTTTTTAGTTATTTCTATGAGATTCAGCACTCTTCTGGTGTTATCTGGGGCTTCTCTGCCTGTAATGAATCCTACTTGGTCTGGGTGGACAACCTTTGGTAGTAACGGGGCTAGTCTGTTCGCCAAAATCTTTGTGTATAGTTTCATGTCTGTGTTAATCAATGAGATTGGCCTGTAGCTTCCACATTGGGCTGGGTCTTTACCTTCTTTAGGGATTACAATGATTTTTGCCTCCAAAAACTCCAGTTTTATGGGAGGGCCTTTTAAGAATTCATTAAATAATTCATGTAAATATGGGAGTAGGTGTTATGAGCATTGTTTGTAGTAGTAGTTTGTAAACCCGTCTGGGCCGGGTGCCCCATGTGATTTAGTTGTCTTAATAGCCTCCTTAATTTCTTCTAACGATATGGGTCTAGCCAATTCTTCAGCTTGTGTATTTTCAATTTGTGGGAGTTTTGTTGAGTTAAGGAAGTTATTTATTTGTGAGATGTGGGTTGTGGATCCTGAATGAGGAGGGGCTGAGTAAAGTTCCTCGTAGAAATGTCGGAATGTTTCCGCTATCTCATTTGGTTTGAAGACCAGATTCTTATTTTTGTTACTTATCTTGGGGATGAAGGAATTAGCCCTTTGTGTTTTTAGTTTTTTAGCTAACATAGTGTCAGGTTTGTTGGCGCTTCTGAACATTGTTGCCTGCGAATGTTGGAGAATGGTCACCATTTTTTTCCTAAGGATTGAGTTTAGTTGTTGTTTTTGGGTCAAAATTTCGTTATAGATTTTTGGGTCGTGTTTCCTCGTGAATTGCGCCTGTAGGTCTGCTATTCTAGATTTAATAGTGTTCATTTGTGCTTGATCTAGTTTTTTCGTCGTTACTCCTATTTGAATGCAAACTCCTCTAATGACTGCTTCATGGGCTGCCCACACTCCCCCCCTGCTTACCTCGTCCCCATTATTGACCGCGAAGTAGTCATCTATCGCTTTGATAATTTTATCTTTAGATCTAATGTCATTGAGTAAGTGTGGGTTCAATGTCCACGACGGGGACTGCCCTGATGGGATGATGCCGTTTATTGAGATCTGGACCAAGTCATGGTCTGACCACGCGATGGGGTGTATATTTGCGTCAGTTAGGTTGTGGACTAGTCGCTGTTGAATCAGCACGTGGTCGATTCGTGAGTGGGATTGGTGTCTAGAGGAGAAGAAGGTGTATGACCTATCTGAAGGATATATTGCTCTCCATGTGTCTATCAGACCGTGGGATTTTAGCATGTGTTTGAGTGTTTTGGTAGCTGCTGGTGTGTTGTGGGAAGAGGACTTGGTTGAGCGATCTCTATCTGGATCTAGAACGGTGTTCATGTCCCCCCCTATTATGAGAGTGGCTGGACCCCATCCTGTCATCATTTGTGATATTTTATTGAAGAATTGTGATTGGTCTGTATTTGGAGCGTAAAGATTAAGGAAGATTATACTTTGTTCTTGAATGGTCCCGTGGATTGCAATAAATCTCCCTTCTGGGTCTGATTGTGTTCTGGAGTGGCAAAAATGTAATCTATTGTGAACTAAAATTGACACTCCTTTTTTCTTCTCTTTAGCCGTAGAGTGGTATGCTTGTCTGTAAGTTTTCCCCCAGTATCTGGGGACAGCTAATTTTTTAAAGTGTGTTTCCTGGATCATGACTATGTCCCCCTTAAGTTTTTGATATTCTTTTATTGCTATCCCTCTTTTAACGGGTTCATTAAGGCCCTGTGTATTGTGTGAGATTATGTTAAGGCTCATGGTGTGTCCTACCTTTAGGCTCTTTGTACCTTTTGGGCGGTGAGTCGTTGCGTGACAAGGCTTTGATGTTTTGCTGAGACTGTTCGATAGGCCTCCTGCTGGGACCTCCCGGGGTACACCTGGAAGTAAGTTCTATTAGGGTAAACAAGAAGGTGGAAGACGATGTTAATACAAGCACTGAGATATCAATAAGCCGAAGGCAACTCTATGACTATTCTTTCTCTAGCTTTGTTGATAAGTGTTTCGGAATAATTAAGATTATAATTTAACGGTGTCACTGAGAACTAGATAGTTACACTGGTAAGTAACAGTTCAGTTCTTTTAAGTATTTTTGGAGATAGTAGTATTAAAACTTACTAGAGGGTAGCCTACGCTATCCTCCTTAACTTGTTTGGTGAGTCCACCCGTGTCTTTATATGACACTGCGTGGAATCGCCTGTTTTGTTCTTTTTTAAACTAAAACAAAAACAAATCGCCCTTAGGGGGCTTTTTAGGAAGGCTATAATTTTTTAAAGTGAAAAGTGGTCTTATATATATCCAAGGTATTTACCTGTTTCGAGGGTTTACTGGAAATAGTCTGTTAAGAGGCCCAAGGAGGCAATATAAACCAGGGAATTGACTCAGTAGTGCATTAGTTAACTTGTCTTTTTAGAGTTAATGTGGACTATTATGTACATGTTAAGATGCCCACTATTGACTCATGCCCGAGCGGCTATGATTTGAATATATCTCTTGTTTGTTATAAGTGGCTCGCGTTCTGGGCCGTTATAGGGCTGTGGGCTCGTTGTAATGTAGCTAGTTTCCCCTAATGGGATCTAAGATTATCTATTGGAAAAGCCTGATAGTGTCTTGTACAGAAACCATCCGGCGGGAAGTGACGTTAACTGGTTTTATGCCTCCTTGGTTTGACTTAGTTGGGATAAAGCTTCCCTCGTAAAGGCTAGCAAGACCGCATATGGAAAAGAAAGGTAAGAGAGAAAAGGCAAAATGATATAACACAAAACAGCAATATAGGTTTAGGAGTTCATCTTGTCTGGGCGTGTGACATTTCTCTCTCTGTCACGACGAGTTGACCCTCTTCCTCTCTCTCCTCGATGTCTGTTTTCCGAGGGAAGGTCAGGATCCGTCTGCAGGTGAATGTTCCAAGAATTCAATAGACTGGTTCCCTCTTCCAGGGACCGGACTGAGAAGAATTTGTTGTCTCTTGAGATGGTCAGGCGAAATGGAAAGCCCCAAGGGTATCTCCAGCCCTGAGCAAGGATGCAGTCCAGAAGGGGTTTCATATTTCTTCTTTTGGTAAGCGTCAGCTGTGATAAATCGGAAAAAATCTGAGGCTGTTGTCCTTCAATTTCAGGTATGCCTCCTCTGGATGCTTTCATAAACAGTTCCTTTGTGGTGAAGTAATGAAATCTTGCTATGATATCTCTAGGTCTGTCCTTCATATTTGAGCGACCCCCCAGAGCTCTGTGCACACGGTCTAAGGTGTATTGTTCTGATTTTAGTTCTGGTAGCAAAAATTCACACAGTTCATACATGTATCCTTTCAAGTCCGTCACCGATTCAGGGACGTTGCGTAATCTCACGTTCTGTCTCCTAGATCTATTTTCCAGGTCCTCTTGAAACAGAAGGTGATTGGCTTGTTCTTCTTTTAATGAAGAGATTTCTGCTTCTAGTCGAAGGTGAGATTGTTGTAGGTCTTCATATTTTCCCTCAAGTATGTTTGTCTTAGAGTCTATCTTTTTTATTTCAGACTTTAGCTCTGTGGACACTTTCAGAATTTCTGTTTTTATGTCTTCTCTAAAAGTCCGAATTAGATCTTTCAAGTCTTGTATGTCACCTTTGGTGCTCGGTGTGGATTGTTCCATTGTCATTGGACCCGTGGGTCTTGTTGCTGGTGGGAGCGTCTGGGGGGTTGTTGTTGTTGTCTTTGGTGGGTAGTAGGCTTGGATATTTTTGTTGCTTTTCCTTGTTGCGACTCCAGCCATAATACTTTGTAAGTCACTTTTCACTTTTATCTTTTGTTAGCGCCCCCTTTGTGTGGGCATTGTAGAGAGGTTACATCTTGGGGAGGCTGACCTCCATGTGACTGGCAAACTGTAAATCTATGGTGAAGGTAGTATTTCTTCCTTCTATGCACTATTTGAGATGGACACTAGGGGTCACTGGTGTTCTGTGCAATTGTTTTACAGTGACTCTCCCTTCTGTTAGGTTGATTTTACTTTTTGCTTTTATGGCAATGTATCCAAGTTTCTCTCAATGCGTGGACCCTCAGCTAGGCAAAGGACTTCTCTTCCCCTTGAGTGTAAATTCAACCTCTGGGAGGGGGGCGGTTGTGAGCGTCTTTAACGGGATTATATGTCTTCCTCTTAACCGAGGGATGTAAAATTTTGCCACACCTTTGTCTGCTGTTTGGAGTTGTGGATGTTGTCCTCCAGATTATAGTCAGCACCTCTGTTGCTTCACTTTGTGTGTGCTTTATGTTGTGGTGGGGCGATTTTTGCTATATATACAGTGGGCTCACAGAAATTAGATAAGAGAGGTATGTAATGGCCCTTTTCTTTGTGCCTCCTGAGAGTTATCACTCTTTTGTAGGGGTTTATTAGTTGGAACTTTTTCCTTATTCTTAGTTTCTTAATTTCCCCCTTACGTAAGTTTGTCCCAGTGCTGTATTGGATGTACCAGGCTCATTAGGAAATGGCCGCCGCTTAGTTTTGGCGGGAAAGAAACTTGGTGCTGTTAGGGTGTGGATGGGACAAAATGGCCATCAATTATATATCCAGGGTATGATCCTCTTCACAAAGGGGATGTGTGGGTTCCACCCCTCGGGGCTCCGTGTCACTCACTGTCCAGGTTTCTTTAATGTCTCTATTAGAGGAAGTAATGCCCCTGCATTTAAAGTGGGCCTTGGTTAGGAGCAAAATTATTTATTCTTTAGTAGTTGCCCTTATTTGGGTTTATATTGCATATTCTTAATATGTCCCTGGGCCTATGCAGTGTATGCGGGGGGGAATCTGGGTTTGAACCGCCGTGACACCTTACCCTGCTGTCGCTTCTTATCTTTCACAGGGCCTCCGGGTCTGGCGTGGCGGGAGACTCGATGGACTGGCTCTCCACCGCCGGCGGTGCCCGAATCCACTAAGTGTCTCACGGGAGTCCCGTGGCCTGGCGTCTGGTAAGGTGAAGTAGCTGTAATTAGGCTTACTTGTTTGGTGTCTTTCTTTTATTTATCCTTGAGGGTCCTGCCGCTTGTCCCGGGTCTGCTTTATCGTTGCGATGTAGCAGTCGCAGATTTCTGTTCCCTCCGTTGGGACCAGGACTGTGTCGGCGCAGTGTGTTCTGTGTTCCGGGTCTTGTGGACGGATCACCCCTCCGGGGGAAGAGGGGAGATGTCCGGCGCGTCTCAGGAGCCCGTCGGGCCCGTTTCCATGAGGGTGTGGAAAAATTGCGTGTGCCGCTCCTGAAAAATATCTCCGTGGTCCTGGGGAGTCTGTGGTTCTCTGTGTGGTGGTTTTGAGCTGTTTTGGTGTAAATTAACCACTTAATCTTTAAACAATTCGGTCGTCTGGCCGGAGCACCTCTGTAGCACGACCGATCAGCTCGCTTGCAGGACACGCCCCCCGCATGGGAGTATTTATTCTTTTAATGTTAGACAGGAAATCCATAAGACGTCTGGAGTTATCTGAACCCTGCCTTCCATTCAGGAAGCCTGATTGGTCTAGATGTATCAGATTTGGTACTATAGAACTTAATCTGTTGGCCAAAATCTTAGAATAGATCTTTACATCACAATTTATAAGTGAAATTAGTCTATAATTAGAGCATTCCTCTGGTCCTTTCCCCTGTTTAAAAATGTACAAAATTCTGGCTTCTGACATTTCCGCCAACATTTCTCAGCTGTTTTTAAATTCATTGAACATATTGCATAAGTCTTCACTTAAATTCGGTGAAAAAGATCTATAATAAAAACTACCAAATCCGTCAACTACTGGGGCTGTATTTAATTTAAGCTTATCTATTACCATTTCAATTCTCTCCTAGTAATAGGGACATTTAAATAATCCAGGTCTACTTCACTAATCCTTGGAAGATTTATCTTGCCTAAATATTCATCTATATCCTCTTTAGTAGGTTTGGCAAATTGATTTTGAGATTCTAAATTATATCAATTACTATAGTGTTTCTGGAAAATGTTGCCTATTTCTTTAGGGTGAGATTATATACAATTATCTGACCCTCTCAATACACCTATTCTATAACAATACCCCATAACTATTCAATACCATTGGCAGCTATATAAGCCATGAGTAGAAAAACATTTTGAGAAAAAAACTAAAATTTTAGCAGGCTCTGCTTGTGTCATGGGTACTTTCAGCTTGGGCCCTTAGAGGTCACTGAGAGTCATTCTACTTCAATTTGCCTTTCTAGTTAGTCCTCATTCCTCCCAGGCATCTAATCCAACTAATCTGATGCCCACCCTTAAAAAGCAAAATTGAAAATAATAGTTAATAAGTAAAAGGCTATACTTATTTTTCCTTACAAATGTTCTAAAAACATGTTGCCCATGATCGAGTTAAGATTTTTAATATATATATATATATATATATATATATATATTTATATATATATATATATATATATATATATATATATATATATATATATATATATTAAACAAAGGTTTATATTTACAGAACCTGCAAAATAAGTGTTTGTTTTCTAGAAAATTAAGATAGATGATGATTCATTGCCTAACATAAGAAAGAATATTCAGCTTTGTTTTATCAATAAACACACTACCCACTTATTTTATAATATTTGCACTTTTCCATTTTTAATGCTCAGCTATTGTGTTTGTAAATGTAACAACATAATTGAGATGGTACAGTTCTGACTCATGATTTCTTTATCAGGGTTGTATTTCTGCCAAGGCCAACAAGGCCCAGGCCTAGGGTGGCAGTTGCAATAGTGGAGCTCTCCGGTTTCAACTAATTATATAAAACCCCTGCTCCTCCTGGTTTAGGGCACCCTGGGCTTCACCAGCTTCCACAGTTCCCTGCCAGGCATCTTATGGCAGGGAATACCAAATAAAGTCATGTGTATGTGAAATAATTTGTGATCTCTTGGCCGAGGAAGTCAAGGAGGGGCAGGGGTGAGGTGGCATGGGTGGCATTAAAATAAATGAATAAATAAACAAATAAATTAAATAATTAAAACAAGTTTGACAGCACTGCCCCCCCCCTAGAGAAGAGCCCCCATAGTTCCGCCGTCTATATGCAGTAAAATGTATGTCTGTAACTGTACTTAACACTTTCTGACATACCATATATACATAAAAAAGCATGTGATTTGAAAAAAAGAAAGGGGAAAGGGAGCTGCAAATGGAGCATGGAGCACACACTTTTGAGTAGCCTAGAGTGCCATCTCCTATATACTGATCTTTTGTGCGCACATATTACCTGTTTATTTTTACTGCAATAATCTATCTAATGATTCTAGTGAGCTAATTCCAGCTTTCTTGAAGTAGTTTCATTAGTATCAATGAAGTCTATTCATGCAGCTCTGACCCTCCCAAGCCTGCAAAAGAGTGTTTTGTTAAAAAGCAGTACAGTACATAATTACATGCTCATATATTAATAAATAATGTGCGAAATGACACCTGAACAAACTGAACAATACGCTGCACTATAGGCAGTACATGAGTTCTCCTACATGCATTATAAAATGAATGGAGCCATATGCCTTAATCAGACATTACTAAGATCTACTAAATGTCATCATGGGGGAAGCAAAACCATAACATGACTTATCTTTCTGTACAATATATCAGAATTATACTGCTACCATTAAAAATATATTTATATGACAGATGGTCTCAGTCAAATCCTGTTGAGGTGCTGGGTATACTGCTGAGTCATCTGCTGCATCACTTGCCATAGTGGACAGCAGATCATGAATTTATAAAGAACACTACCTGCTATGGGCAAAACTTTACTAGACAGGTAAAACCAGCTTTGCAGTGTTGTCAGTAACAGATGTTAAAGGAATCGTAGTAAGCTAATTCAGCTGTTGCAATTAAGGATGGTTGACCTGGTTCATGTTTGGGCATATTCAATGACCATGATAAATAAATGAGACTATATATTTTTGAAGTTATTTTAATTACTTATCTGAATGAGAGTTTGGATTAGACAGAAATTAGTAAAAAATCAAGCTATCCTACAAATAAAATACAATAAGAGTGTAGTTACACACACTGAGTATATATATTTTGGAGTTATGCTCATGCATAATAAAAGCTGCATTAAATGCATTTTCAAGTTTGCTGGATTTTGAATGCTTCTGTTAGAGGAGAATCAATAGTGTATGAAAATATTTTTTTGCATTAAAAAATTTAACATTTACAAACTCACACTGATGTTTACTAAATATCTTGAGTTTGCAAGAAGTTGGTTTTGAGAGTTAACACCCCTTGATATCCCTGCTAAAATTAGCATAAATTTCATAATTCATTTTGTCCAATCACAGGCAGTTAAAAAATTTGTATTAATCTGTAAAGCCATTTTGAGCACCAAAGAATCATGGGATGTGTAGTTTTTTTTATTTTAACCCGGGAATAGGAAGTAAGGAGGAGCCCAGACATTGCTGTGTAGATTTCAACATTGAGCTGCTGGTTGCTTGAAAATAAAGGGTTAAAATCTGTACCCAAATGCAGTGTTTCTATTGGTAGGTACACTGTGCCTATGTAAGCAGCTCTTGGGGTGTGGAAAACAAGTTTTATTTTTAAATAAAATAAATCTATATGTATATAAAATGACTCAATGTAATATGTGTTTCTGATATAAGCAGCATGTGTTAGATTAGATAAAGGTAAAAACAGGGAAACTTATAAATGCCTTTAAAGGACCATGATAGCTCAAGAAAAAAACTGCACATTTGTGAAGTATGTAAAATGATCAAAATTAGCAACTGTGTAAGCCATAAACATATACAGTCAGGTCCATAAATATTGGGACATCATCATTTTAATCTTTTTGGCTCTATACACCACCACAATGGATTTGAAATGAAACGAACAAGATGTGCTTTAACTGCAGACTTTCAGCTTTAATTTGAGGGTATTTACATCCAAATCAGGTGAACAGTGTAGGAATTACAACAGTTTGTATATGTGCCTCCCACTTTTTAAGGCACCAAAAGTAATGGGTCAGATTAACAGTCATAAAACAAACTTTCACTTTTTAATACTTGGTTGCAAATCCTTTGCAGTCAATTACAGCCTGAAGTCTGGAACGCATAGACATCACCAGACGCTGGGTTTCCTCCCTGGTGATGCTCTGCCAGACCTCTATTGCAACTGTCTTCAGTTCCTGCTTGTTCTTGGGGCATTTTCCCTTCAGTTTTGTCTTCAGCAAGTGAAATGCATGCTCAATCAGATTCAGATCAGGCGATTGACTTGGCCATTGCATAACATTCCACTTCTTTCCCTTAAAAAACTCTTTGGTTGCTTTTGCAGTATGCTTCGGGTCATTGTCCATCTGCACTGGGAAGTGCCGTCCAATGAGTTCTGAAGCATTTGGCTGAATATGAGCAGATAATATTGTTCGAAACACTTCAGAATTCATTCTGCTTTTGTCAGCAGTCACATCATCAATAAATACAAGAGAACCAGTTCCATTGGCCGCCATACATGCCCACGCCATGACACTATCACCACCATGCTTCACTGATGAGGTGGTATGCTTTGGATCATGAGCAGTTCCTTTCCGTCTCCATACTCTTCTCTTCCCATCACTCTGGTACAAGTTGATCTTAGTCTCATCTGTCCATAGGATGTTGTTCCAGAACTGTGAAGGCTTTTTTAGGTGTTGTTTGGAAAACTCTAATCTGGCCTTCCTGTTTTTGAGGCTCACCAATGGTTTACATCTTGTGGTGAACCCTCTGTATTTACTCTGGTGAAGTCTTCTCTTGATTGTTGACTTTGACACACATACACCTACCTCCTGGAGAGTGTTCTTGATCTGGCCAACTGTTGTGAAGGGTGTTTTCTTCACCAGGGAAATAATTCTTCGGTCATCCACCACAGTTGTTTTCCGTGGTCTTCCGGGTCTTTTGGTGTTGCTGAGCTCACCGGTGCGTTCTTTCTTTTTAAGTATGTTCCAAACAGTTGATTTGGCCACACCTAATGTTTTTGCTATGTCTCTGATGGGTTTGTTTTCTTTTTTCAGCCTAATGATGGCTTGCTTCACTGATAGTGACAGCTCTTTGGATCTCATATTGAGAGTTAAAAGCAACAAATGCAAATAGCACACTTGAAATGAACACTGGAGCGTGTATCTGCTCTTTGTAAATGGGATAATGAGGGAATAACACACACCTGGCCATGGAACAGCTGAGCAGCCAATTGTCCCATTACTTTTGGTCCCTTAAAAAGTGGGAGGCACATATACAAACTGTTGTAATTCCTACGTTCACCTGATTTGGATGTAAATACCCTCACATTAAAGCTGAAAGTCTGCAGTTAAAGCACATCTTGTTAGTTTCATTTCAAATCCATTGTGGTGGTGTATAGAGCCAAAAAGATTAGAATTATGTCGATGTCCCAATATTTATGGACCTGACTGTATATGAAAGATTCCATATTCTCTGTTTCATCATTTTCTGATACCTAGAGCCTGAGGGATATGGTTTCTCATCTCTCAGTTGAGCGAGAGGTAAGGGACATTTGTTATAAATGGGATCTTATTGAATTTGACACCTACATGCTTCCTCTACACATGCTCATAAACAGGCAACTTGCAACAATAACTGCATTACAAATTTGGCAAAATTTACAAACACCCATCAAAAAAATATCAGTAGAGCTATCAAAATGTATTCTTTTCAAAAACTAGCTTTAGGAACTTTTCCCTGACTAATTATGCTCTTAGTCATGGATTGTATAGTTGTCATTTAAATGCTCGTTCCATAATCTTCTAATGAGTAATTACTCTTCTAATGGGTAAATATCCTATGAACTGTAAAATAATCTATACATATATATCGATAGCATGTTGCTTAGTTCAAGAAATTATTTTACACCCAGAAAGGGGATGGAATATTTCCCAGCAACAGATTGATTTGCTTAAACATATATGTGGAATGACTGTCACCCATTCTGCTCATAGATTGTCTACTATAACTACTAGTCTTAATAATACTGAATAACATTAAAACAACATTTAATTTCATATTCATATATTTCTTTGTAAATTGCAATTTTGCTAATTAATAAAAAAATATAAATAATAGATACCTAAAATTTGCAATAGTCTGTTTTTGTGCATTTTGGATATTGTTCACAAAGTCTGACACATCTCATCAAAGGGGAATAGGTTAAGCAAAAGTCATATGCCATTCAGTTTTTTTTGTGCTAGATCACCAACAAACTTTACTGGGATTTTGCTAAGGTGGCAGAACATATCCCAGGATGCATTTACTTCTCTTGGATTTACATACTACATTTTTAATGCTTGGTCATTTTTCTGCAAAGCTTGCAATTTACTTTTGTAAAAGAAAATTGACAACTGTTTCACACATTTAAACACACCAGAAACCCTTAGACTAGGGATGATGTGCTCTTTTCTACATATTTCAACAGAATAGTTACATTTATATCGTTGAGACGTGTGTGAAAAAAAGGTGCTTGGTCTATGATTGTATTTAAAAGAAGCAGTCAGTTGGAAAGTATAACAGGAAACTGAAGTGCTTCTCCAGAGTAATCATTATTTATTTTATTGGTTTTTTATTGTCAATATTTTAACAATTGTAATGTAAAATAAAACATATGGGTAGGTTGGGGGTACAGGTATGAAAAATATGGAGAAGAGTGTGGTAATATCCTTGAGTCACTGATAAAGTAAACAAGATTATGGAAGATTAGTATCTTCAAGCATGATTAAGGTTTTGGTCAAGTTATCCAAGAGCTATCATCTAATTAGTTGTGTGTGTAGGCTGGTCAGGCAGGAGTGGAAAGACCTATGAGTTGGTCTTCCACTGTTGTGGTGGTGGACGGGAGGGGGGGGGGGCAGAGATGCTTTAGTGCTGGCTGTGTTACTTATCATTATCCCTAATGATAAGAAGGCAAAGAAGATGTGAGCCTCTTGCTTACTGTGCATGGAGGGTCGGTTGTCAGCTTTTGTAAAGGATGTATGGAGGTCTTGCCTGACATTCCAGTTTTGGCCCTACCTTAAAGGACCACTGTGGTTGTATTTTTAAAATGTACTTTTTCGAAGAACTACATATGAAAATATGCAACATATCTCTAGATTGTCAAGAAAAATCCACAGGACGCTTATATCTGCACAATGAAAATGCAGCAGTTCCTATCAATCCTCAAAAGAACTAAAGGGAAACTCATTATTTTACAGTGACACACCCATCTGAAAAGTAACACACAGCAACAGGTAATAACACAAAATGTATCCTTGAAGCAAAACATCTAACCCCAGGGTTATTTTATAAGGGCAAGTTTACTCTACAGGATTTATAGTGGTGCAAGTAATCAAAATCTTGAGACATTGCTCACTGACTGGGCACTATCCCATAGGATTTACTACTTTGAGACATCCTGTTCTCAGATGTTCATCTCTCATTCTTGTTTTTGTTCAGCTGTGATATGTACTTTGAGAGAAAGAATAAGTACAACAACAGTATACCTACAAATGAAACAAGGAGTATATATTAGGAATTAAGAACTAGTGTCTGCATGCCAAATAGTCATGAAGAACAAGGAAAGAAAGAACACCTTATGACTAGTCTAATTCCTTATTTAATAAAATCTATTATCATACCTCAGTTGCACACTAATGACATGTAACAACGAAAAATTATTATGCATGATAAGACAGGAAAGTGAATAAAATCACTTATGATTCATACTATAATTATAGACCCTTATCATGAGTAGGTTACAAAGTGTGATAGGATTGTAAATCAGAAAGAGTGCTTTACAGAGTGTTTGATCACATATATTCAGATAAGAGAAGTTCTCTTAATAAATACTGGGGATTCCCATGTATTAGCGATAACTGGAAATTAATGTCAGACAGATAATTAAAATAAAATATAACTTTTATCTATGCCTCTAAAACACACAAAATATTAAAAGATGTATAAAAAAAGAAATGTACAGAAATCAACTGCTTTAAACAGACCAGAGAAAGTTCTCAATAAGGTCACTGTTAAGCTACTCATATGCCACTCTGATTAAATATCCTGGGGTGGCATGACATGTTATGCCGCATGTTAAAATCAGAATGATTATATTTTGCAATGGTCCATCACATTCATAGATATATTTCCTTTAGTCAGAGTACTAAGAGGTTTAAGTACATTCCTAGCCTCTAGACAACATTAGTCTTATAAGCCCTAAAATCTATATAGGATGAGAACTAATAAGCGAGTATCCCAGTATGTTGGTAGTGCTCAAATCAGAGACTTATGTGATCACATAATTAATCAGTGTTCAAAAATTCTCCACTGCACATTAAACAGTAATATACTGTAAAGTCTATATCTGGACAATATAAGTGTATTATTATGTAGCACAGCTATCAGGTTGATCCCCATGACAAATAGTGATCTTTTAAATTATGAGTTTCCCATAAAGCCATACCCCCAGTCTCAATGCCCAAATGGCCTGACGTCCGTTTCGATATGGCTTCAACAGATGCAAAGCAGGGTCAGAGGAAGAAAAGCTTTTTTAAAAAGTAAATAAGTGGATGATTGGGTAAACTAATTTTTGTTTAATCTCTTAGGTTTTAGGCTTCTGCATCTCAGTGGGGAAGATGTCACAGCAGAGATAGATGCAGAGGATAATGGAAATGATCCAGCACAATAGTTAAACTCTTCTACATCTTTGATTTGTGACTGAAAGAATAATTTAACTTATACAGTAAATGTCTCAATGATCATCACTAATTTGGATGGGCCCAAATGTCCATGAGGGTATTTTATCGCTGGAGAGCAATGGTTCGACGCACTCGATCGTTAGGAGAGGGACCTGAGCACAACTATATATATACTAGCGAATTGCCCGTCAAAAAATGACGGCAATGAAATTGTAAGGTAGCTAATGCTGTTTGGTGTATAATAATGAAATATGTAATACATTACTAAATGAATATACTGTACCTATTTTGAAGCATTGTGATGAAGAGCTGGCAATCTGTGTTGATGTTGCTGCAGCATTAGTGGTGTGGAGCTGCTGTGTAAGCATGCTGAATGTGTGCACTGTGTGGTATGAATATCCGTAGGTGGTTTGTGGCGTTTTGCGAGTTTCTTGTGGTGTTTTGCGAGTTTCTTGTGGTGTTTTGCGAGTTTAGAGTGCTGTAGCCTCGTTTTCGCTTTGTTCGGCGGCCATTTTTTCTGTCGGTTAGATTTTTTTTTGTCTCAAAACTCTTTTATTTCGAGTAAAATCGAGGTCTAAGTTGCATTTTTGAGGTCCTGGGTGCTCCCTCTTGGTGTAGGTAAGGTTTTTATGTATGTGCTGTCTGTATGTATTGTGTTTTAAATGTTTGTATGTCGGCGTGTTGCGTCCGATGTTTGCGAGGTCGTAATGTGTGGTAACGTGTTTCGTAGGTTCTTTGCGTTCCTCGTAAAATTTAGCGAGTGTCGTAATTTGTGTGTCGTGTTTTTTGAGTAGCGACGTGAAGTTTGCGAGGGTTTGAGGCCCTTGCCCAGTGACCTCGCCAGCAACTGAGGCCCTCGCTTCGCGAGGGGCCTCAGTTGCTGGCATGGAGCGCCTTCTGCGCTCCATGCCAGCAACTGAGGCCCTTGCCCAGTGACCTCGCCAGCAACTGAGGCCCTCGCTTCGCGAGCCCGCAAGCGTGAGCAACGACCCGTACGCTCACAACTATATATGTGATATATATATATATATATATATATTTATATTTATTTACGCATGCATTTCCATTGTGGAAAATCAGTCTAAAAATTTGTTTTTCAATCTTTACTGAAATAGAATTGTGTCTTTTGTTCTATAATAGACACATTATAGTCAAATTCCTGAGCTAATTGATAAAGATTAATGTAAAGTTCATATGTTTCTTAAAAATAATAGAATACTCCTTCTAGTTCTTATGTTTAAACTATTCATCATGCCTGTTTTCCCAGTACATAAATTTGTTTCATGGTTTATATAACACCCGTAATCACTAGAATGCTAACCATAACTTATATTTACAACCGATAACGGTCAAAGTTTATTAGCTAATTTATTTATAATTGTATTTTAATTTGAAGGTTCAAGAGCACCCTCTGGGGTTCTAAAAAAAATAATTGACTCTTAAATAATAAAAAAAAAAAATACATCCTATTAAGAGTTAAATATTTTGGAACATCCTTAGGATTTCTGATTGGTTGCTAAATACATAGCTTAATTGGAATTTCTGATAAGCAAATTAAGTTTTGGGTATAATTAGAGGAATCTCTCTGACCAAAAGAGGGGGATCTAAGAAATGACAAAAGAGGAAGAAAGGAGAACATTGGACCAAGGACATCTAGAGATGTACACATCCACATAACTCTCAACAAACATAGACTCCTGGACATACACACCCCAGAGAGCAGGTTTGATAAATTCTTAAGAGCATTCTAACATATACTATTGGGATTTTCCCCAAAACACATTGAAAACTCAAACATGCATTCTACATAGAAACTTCCATAACCGACTAGCAAAATAATTTACACACTTTTATACCAAGAACTTCTGAAAAGATCCAGACATCCATTGGGTTAAGTCATAAGTACAAAAAACAGGTATGTTATAAAGTATAATATCTCTTTAAATGTTATATTATCATGGAAATATTTTGTTAATATAATATAAAATATATTGCTATATCAACATTTATCTGATACCGTATTTTTTGCCGTATAAGACGCACTTTTTCTTCCCCAAAACTGGGGGAGGAAAGTTGGTGCGTCTTATACGGCGAATATGCCTTTTTAAACTGCCTCTGTCCTCTTATTCTCACCGCAGCGCTTCCTACCAGCATCGCGTCGGCCGGTGCGTCCTAGTGACGTCACACACGCAACGCTGCAGTACACGAGGAGTGCTGGTAGGAAGCGCTGGGGTGAGATCAAGATGGCAGAGATCAGAAGAAAGGTGAGGATCAGGGGGGTCCAGGACGGTCAGGGAGGATCAGGAGGGTCAGGGAGGATCAGGAGGGTCAGGGAGGGTCAAGGGCTCCCAAATGCTGTCCAATGCTGCAGTATGTGTATGTGTGTATGTGTGTGTGTGTATGTATGTATGTGTGTGTATGTGTGTGTATGTGTGCATGTATGTGTGTGTATATATGTATGTATGTGTATGTATATTTATGTGTGCATGTATATGTATGTATGTGTATCTATATATATATATATATATATATATATATATATATATACATATATATATATATATATATATATATATATATATATATATATATATATATATTGTGTGTAATGTAGGTGTGTATCTGTGTGTAAAGTGTATTTGTGTTTGATTCAGATTTTTTTTTTCTTGTTTTCCTCCTCTAAAAACTAGGTGCGTCTTATCTGCCGGTGCGTCTTATAGGGCGAAAAATACGGTATATACAATATACCATATCATTTGTGGATTATAAGTCAACGTATAATTTACAAATACATTTTTATAAATATAAAAAAAATATCAGCTTTAATAGCAATTTAATATATCCGATACCTATTTGTAATGAAAAACATTTCTCTTTTGAATTAGAGATAATACTATAACTCAACTATAAAATCATTAGGGATAAAAATAGTATGATATCTTAATAAATAGATATTTGTAAACATACCTAAATAATCAAAACCATATCTGATGATAACATTTATCATATTTAATTATAGTAAGCATATTTGTGTATGTCTTTTATATAAATATGTTGAATTTGTGATAATAACTGATACTTTATAATTGATGTACCTTGATGTATACAGTATATCTGTTACAATTGTCTATACCATCTTGTTATATTGAAATATACTGAATTATTATCTGTATTGATTTATAATAAATATATTCTCACATAATGCAGTTCTGTTTATGTCATGAGGCCAATGCTCTTAATATATCATGTAGTAAGAACTCAGAAATTAGTCAAAATTGGCAAATATGTGAAATATGTAAATTTTGAATTAATATTAATAAAGGTTATTCATATTAATAGAATCACCATATTAATTGCCAAAAACCATGACAGTGTATAATAGAAATAACTTCCAAAAATAAAAATAAAAAAGAGGATATTGTGAGTTTGTCTGGATGTGTCAACAAATGTGTATTTGGCTGAAATTACTTTGTCTATATTTAATTTATGTGGAATAATGCTGCTGTAAGTGGTGGACCAGGAGGGTGATAGTAAAACTTGCCAAGGACTACTGAAAACTGTAAATGGTCAATGTATTATACAGTACTGTAGTATCAGCTTTTTTTGCACATGTGTCAGTTTAGGTTAATTCCACAAACATCACATTTGCAAATCTGGATCGCCCCTTTCCTATCAAGCTGTAAGCTGTCAACAATTTTGGATTAGCCACTTCCATAGGAGAAAATATTTTTATAATAGATTAAACCATTTTTTAGACAGTAAGACAGCAATAGACTTTATTTTACTAATGATTCCATGAAATGATGCTGTGCAGAGAGATGTCATGTTTCTATCCCTATGCCCTTACCTTCTATGGAATGTGCTATTGAGTGCACCTCTGCTCTCTGTGTGCTTTTTCCAATGCTATGTGTAACTGATGGATGCACCAGAGGCTGCGTTAATATTGAGGCACATGCACGTTGTCACTTGGGTGATGCGTTGTCCACACCAGCTGTGGCATCTATTTTGTCTGCCTGCAACTAAGCCTCAGTGCTGAGTTGTTTGACCCAGTCCATTACATTAACATTAACCTAGTGACAGTTCTGATTTTGAATACCTATTTTGGTTTTGTTTGGCCTCTCTCTTCTGTGGCACACCTACCCCTGCTTTGTTTATTGGATTATTCTACCTTCTAATATGAAACCATAGGATTTGTGTTTGGATTCCCTCTAATATCTAACACTCCTCACTGACAAAGTGGAATGGAAATGCATCTGGGATTCCTGTGCACCATATTTATAGATCATAATTAATATATAAAGTTTGTGTTTACCCTTTATTTTTACTTTCTAAAAACACCTTGGCTATTAACACATTCAGTTCTTCAAAAGAGTAGAAAACAATAATATATCTAACAAAAAGACACAGTTTTTAGCCATGAAAGGTAAAAAACGGTATACAATAGATACTTCACTGTAAGACAGGTTTTAAATTAAACCCAATTGTATAGATCTCACATTTTAATGGACAATAGACAAGATTGAAGCTGAAAAGTAACTGAACAATGAATCAAGCAGATGTTTTTTTTAAAGCGAGTGTTTATTTTTTGTTACTTTCAATAATGAAACATTTGGTTTCTAGGTTTTAAAGTAATTTCTATTTTATACAAAGTATCACTTTATTTAAGAACATTATTGTTGTATACTTACTGTCAAGCATTCAATAGAGAACATAGATACACCTGGCGGATTGGATTCACTGCCTGTTTTACGGAGAAGTCATCACATAATATGCGAGGGATACCAACCTAAAGTGGTGAGCAGGTAATACAATGTAGTCCATAGTTTCAACAATCTGGGATTCTCAAGTTTTGAAGTCATCTTGTTGCATTTTGACAGAGCATGATATAGTGCTTTGTGCAAGATATTACATTTTGTAAAATATCTTGATCTATTTGAGAAGTAATCAGAGTGTGGATGTAAGCATGTACTATGCATTGAGATCACTATCTATTAAGTTTCAACTTCCCAGGAAACTTCTTGCTATACAAGATACAAACACAGTCAAATATGACTTATAAAAGTGCACAGCGAAAATCGATCAATGTTTGACTTTGAGCCACATTTAATTCCAAGTCTGCAACTCGATCGCAGACGGCCATATGTCTGCGGGTGTGTTTTGCGGGCTCCCGTTCAGCTGCGATTATGATGCTATTCAATTGCTCAAGCCCAAATTACTGTCCCAAAGCCGAAACCGTAAACCATGCACTGGTAGGTAGTAGTTCAGGGTGGGAACACGATCAATTAAGCAAGACCGTAACCTCCCATTTTGAATCAGCCAAAAGAAAATGAGACTGTCATTATTACAGCAGTAAAACATGGAGGCTACATATATCAATCAATTAGGTCTGGGGTCCGATATGCGACCAGACTCGCAAACCCGCAAAATAAAGAATTATGAAAATGAATGCCAATACATTTCTAGTCCATATGGGTGGCCCGATATGTATTAACTCATTGATACCCGAGATCAATTTAACCCCAAAATGAAACATAAAAATAAATCTTATATACTGCAGATTTGTGGGCTTGAGACTGTTGTGAATTTAATTATAATGTCTATCATCACTTTCCCCCCTATTTACAGTGCAGTACTGATTTTTTATTTGCATTTAAAGTGCTACAAATAGGTGTTTAACCCCTTTGCGGGTCCTCTTTAGCACTCATAGGATTTCCTCCTTCTTTTGCCATTTACGGGTGTGAAAACATTTGTGGGCTTGGGAAAATTGAGCAATTGAATAGCGAAAGATCAAAGCCTTCGGGAGGCTGTAAGTTATGGGTTTAACGATCATAATTTTTTTCTCGGCTGTAACTCGTAACCCATTTGGAGCCCGCAAAAAGACGCCAATTGAAAAGCAAATTAACTTGCAACCTCACTTACTGGCTACAGTAACATGCGAAAGCTCAATTGAATCGGGCTGTTTGTGTCAAGGCTTCCATTCTACCAAACAAGAAAGGTTGTCTCACAAAGCTGGAGGTGGCCAGCACTACATTTATTAGGTTTTAAAGGATGTTTTTTTACACTTTCTAAAAATATTTTACAAACAAATTCCATTTTTTTTAGTAGTATACCATAGGTGAGCAACTTTAGCAGTGGTTGTATGCCTTGTTTAATATAAAGTGTCTTGTAACAATCAGATAAATAGAGGTTGTATCTTTTTGGATTCAGCCCCATAGCTCTCTGTAACAAAGAACACATTTAGTATTATGTCAGTGCCGTGAACAGATGTCTTACAAAGTATACAGCATTTCATTTGACAGTATAGAGACAATGTGCTAAGGCAACATAATCAGATAAATGTGTTTTCTCTTGCCTTCTGGATCAAAAGTAAAGTACAGGATAACTGTCTATAAACTGTATCTCATTTATGAAATATTGTCTTCTCATGGGTGTGAAATTTCTACTGCATTTTGAATAACTAAACTTTATAACTGGCAAAGTGTTTTGAGGAAGCAAAAACATAGTCCATTTCATTCTGTCACTTCCGTGTGCAAGTATTCTTTACTGCAGGCAATTAGTCTATCAAGTTAAATATTTTTAGAGCTCCTCTGTTCCTTGTAATATGTGAATTCATTGTTAATTGATCTAGAGTGAGGCCAAGAAAAAAAAAAAAAAAACATTACAAAAAGTTGCCAATTGTTTCATAAGGGGAAAAAAATCCTCGATAAATACTAATTTTGTCTAGTTATCCAATATAACCCTGTATATGCTTTTTATGCAAAAATGTATACAACCCTTTTTAAAGTTATGTATTTATTCTTTTATCACAACCCCTTTTGGTAGAGAGTTCCTCACTCTGACTGCCCTGAACATGAAAAACCCTTTTCTTTCCTTCAGGTGAAATGTTTTTTTCTAGTATCCTCAAGGATATATTTCTGTAAGATAATCATATTCCCTCTTAGGCCCCTTAATTTTATAGAAAATAGGTTTAATTTGGTTAGTCTTTCTTCATAGCTTAGTTCCTTTGTTGCCTATCACAGTGCCTATTTTTTTCTCCATATCCAATATGAGGGCATGCTAGGGATTTATATAGATACTGTACCTAGAATAACGGCAAAATGAAGCAGGTCAAATATTTTAAAATTCTGTCTAGATAAGTCTCTGGTCATAGCTCTTCTAACAATTTCAGGGATGGCTCTATACATGGACATCACCAGATGGACAATGTATGAAGCAGATTGTCTATATACTTGGATGCAATTTTAAATCAAGCTAAGATATCTGTAAAAACACACTGCTCCACAGAATAGTCCACAGAAACCCACATGGACACAGTTTTAAATCAAGCTAAGATATCTGTAAAACACACTGCTCCACAGAACAGTCCACAGAAACCCACCTGGATGCAGTTTAAATCAAGCTAAGATATCTGTAAAACACACTGCCCCACAGAATAGTCAACAGAAACCCACCTGGATGCAATTTTAAATCAAGCTGAGGTAATTTCAGAAGAACAGCCTCTCACCAGATCCATATCCTCCTCTGCAACGGACTATTTAATAGTATTAATATCTGTGTTATGATAATTGCTGAGAGATACTTATTTCTGTTAGATTGAACTGCTATTGTCATGATATACAGTATTACTGTTTATTTGTAAACCATAAATGCCCTGTGTTTACTCACCAAACTTTATTGCTCCTATCTCTCCACCCACTCAAATAACCACTATTCTTCATAGATATCTGTAAAACACACTGCTCCACAGAATAGTCCACAGAAACAAATCAATCCCCTCCCTATTGGCCCCTCTACCAACCCACCCACCCCTGCTTACACTTAATATATTGAGGCATACTAATTGCCTGCACCTGTTCAATCAGTGACATCTGCTTATTGCCTCTAACCACCCCCTTTAAGAATACTTGCTTATATAGTGTCCCAAGGTTTTCTCACACCATCTTCCTCACTATAACCTGCTTCCTCTTTCTCAGACTCTTTTATACTGTCTCTACACATCATGTCTCCAATAATATAACTATCGCACCTTCCCTGCTTTCCTCTCCTCTTCACTATCTCAGCCATCCTCTAAAGCTGAAAAGCAGAAATGCTCCTGTAAGTCCTATTCCCACCTTCTTTCACTCTTTCCTTCTTCTGATGGCTTGTGGAGATATATCCCCTAACCCAGGCCCCTCACTCATTGCCACCTGCTGTCAGCCACGCAGAGTTCCCAGGGCAGCAAATGCCCAAAACACCCATAATCTAATTCCCATCACTTGTCACAAACCATCTACTTTGCCCTTCTCCTGTGCCCTCTGGAATGCAAGGTCTGTTTGCAATAAACTTACCTTCATTCATGATCTCTTCATTTCCAACTCCCTCAATTTACTGGCTATCATAGAAACCTGGCTCACTCCATCTGACTCTGTCTTCCCTGCTGCACTCTCTTATGGTGGTCTACACTTCAGCCACACTCCTAGACCTGGGAACAAACAAGGTGGAGGTGTAGGCATACTGCTATCCTCTCGCTGCACTTTTCCCTGCATACCCCCTGTTCCCCTCCTCCGATTCTCATCTTTTGAAGTCCACAATATCCTCATCTTCTCTCCCATCCCTCTGCGAGTAGCTATGATCTATCGCCCGCCTGGATCACCCTCTAAATTTCTGGACAGCTTTGCCGCCTGGCTCCCACACTTTCTCTCCTCCAATATACCTTCGCTCATTCTTGGCGATTTCAACATAGCCACTGACACACCCACCTCCCCAACAACTGCAAAATTACTTGGACTTACCTCTTTCCTTGGCCTCTCACAATGGACAGATTCAGCAACTCACAGTGGTGGACACTCCATTGACCTTATTTTCACCAATCTCTGCACTATCTCCAACCTTGACATCTCCCCACTTCCCCTATCTGACCATCACCTGCTAACTTGCAGCCACACCTAATCTTCTGCTCATCACCCTCCTTGCGCTCCTACTTCTCTGCCCTCAATCTTGCCAAACAACACTATTTCTCATCACTAGTATCAAACCTGTCCTCCAACCCTAAACGTTTATTTGCTACATTCAACACCCTCCTCTGCCCACCCCCACCTCCTGCCCCTTCCTCTCTCACTGCTGATGACTTTGCCAGCCATTTTAAAAATAAAATCGAAACCATCCGAAATGAGCTCTCCTCCCAGCTTGGCCCTATCCCACCATCCTCTCCACAAACCGACAACACCCAGCCCTTCCCCTTTCCTAAACCCTCGTCCATTATGGATTCCTTTGACCCTGTAACCGAGGATGAAGTATCTACTTTACTATCAACCTCTCACCTTACAACATGTCCACATGATCCTATTCCATCACAGCTAATCTCTCCCCTTTCCACCACACTTATCCCAGCTCTCACACATCTATTCAACCTATCCCTAAACACTGGCAAGTTTCCATCCTCTTTAAAACACGCCACAATTACACCCATTCCCAAAAAGCCCTCATCTGACCCAGCTTCTGCCTCCAACTATAGCCCTATCTCACTACTTCCCTTGGCTTCTAAACTCCTTGAGCGGCTTGTTTACAATCGTCCTCACTCAATTTATTTCCTCCAATTTCCTTTTTGACCCCTTCCAATCTGGTTTCCGGGCCCAACACTCTACAGAAACAGCCCTCACAAAAGTCACCAATGACGTGCTAATGGCCAATCAAAGGGTCACTACTCTATTCTAATTCTCTTGGATCTCTCTGCTGCCTTCGATACAGTTGACCACCCTCTTCTAATCCGCTCTTTTGGCATCCAGGACACAGCTCTTTCATGGTTCACATCCTATCTCAAAGATCGTACATTTAGCGTGACACCTCTTCTTCACCTCTCCCTCTGTCTGTTAGCGTTCCCCAAGGGTCTGTCCTAGGCCCCCTTCTCTTCTCCCTCTACACCTCCTCCCTTGGCTCTCTGATAAAATCATTTGGATTTCAGTATCATCTCTATGCAGATGATACTCAAATCTACCTCTCTGCATCCTATCTATCCCCCTCTCTTTTAGCTCAAGTTTCCAACTGCCTCTCTAGCATATTGTCCTGGATGTCCGCCGGTCAACTTAAACTCAACATGTCTAAGACTGAACTCCTAATCTTTCCACCCTCTACTACAGCTTCCACTCCTCAAATATCTCTCACTGTTGAAAACGCCATCATCACCCCTACCTCCCAGGGCCATTGTGTTGGGGTTCTACCCTCTCTTTTATTCCTCACATCCAATCAATAACAAAATCATGTCAGTTTCACCTAAAAAATATCTCCAAAATTCGTCATTATCTTACAGAAGGCACAGCTAAAATTCGAATACACTCTCTCATCATATCTCGACTCGACTACTGTCATTCCCTTCTTGCTGGCCTCCCCATCTCTCGTCTGTCTCCCCTGGAATCCATAATGAATGCCTCCGCTAGACTCATCTTCAATACCAAACAATCAGTGTCTGCAGCTCCTCTCTGTCAATCACTCCACTGGCTTTCCATAGCTTCCCGAACCAAATTTAAAATCATGACCCTAACGTATAAAGCCCTCAACAACAGTGCACCCCCTTATATCTCTGCTCTTGTTTCAAAATACTCTCCCAACCACCCCCTTTGTTCTGCTAACGACCTTCTTCTTTCCTCCTCTTTCATCACCTCCTCTTACTCCCATCTTCAAGACTTCTCTCATGCTACCCCTACTATTTGGAACTCCTTGCCCCGCTCCATTAGACTATCTTCCTGCCTCAAAACCTTTAAAAAATTACTAAAAACACACCTGTTTAAAAAATCTTATCACCTTCAGCCTTAACATGTACAACTGAACATTGCACAGCTTAATAACAACTACACCCACAATCTACAGTACAACACACAGACACCTCCACTTGACTGAACAAATTGATTTCACACCACCATCTTGCATTTGTCACCCTCTTGTATCACACCTAAACCCTTAGATTGTTAGTTTGTGAGTTTTCAATCTTGTGTCAGTGCCTGGGAAACAAGCTCTATGTACATTTGATGTTATGCTCAAAAACAGGGACCCCATTCTTTACAGGGTGTTTACAGTTTCTTTTTGTTCATAATGGTGATTAAGATGATGGAGATGATTAATAACCAATAGTAAGATTACTATGATTGTTATTTTTAGCCGGGGTATAAGCACAGCAATTATCATCAAACATTGTACAAACAATTAGGTTTAAACCTAGGTTTAACACACAATACATTACAAAACGCATGTCACGTACACCGTTTTCTCAGCCTGGGTGTTGGCCAATTGAGTTCATTACAGACAGCTGGCTCCTGCCACTGGATTATGTACATAAACACCTCCATTGTAGTTATAATCCGCTCTGGCACATTGTTAGCAAATTAAGTTAATTCCATCTGCCATGTACTCTAAGGTCTGGACCACTCAGACACAGAGACGGCAGGATGTGTATTGAAGGTTAATCCTATTGATCTCAGGAAGCTACTGTTAGACCCATGTGGAGTTTATCTCTTGTGTTTTTCTGTCACACCCTCTCATTGTTGTGCTGTGTACACCCCCTCTGTATCTATGCCCTAGAAATATTGCTGTCATTTCAAAAATAAAACAGTTCACTCTGAGGCATATAGAAATTGTATGTTCTCATATTTTGTTCCTGGTGGCGGCGATACTGAACCTATCTCCACCCTACAAGTAACCTGTCCTGGTCACTACCACAGGAAGGCTACTGGGAGTCCTGGATTTGCTGATTACTGATGGAGAGACTCTGACTGATACAGATATCAGGGTGCTGGTGCCGAGATTTCAAAGAACCCAACTGTTCTTGTGGGTAGATAACCTGTAGTCTATAGCAGGTGGCCCTGGGCTTGAATAGCCCCTACTCTCTGATCGTCACAACGAACTTGGGTACTATGTTACATATCATCAAGATCTTCAGCAAAGCTTACAATTTTCCTCATACTATGCACATTTTCCTCTTGCACATCTATACAATCTATTACAAAACAGGAAAATAATATAAAAAACCCATACATTGACATACAAGTCATAAGCAATGAGACATGAGGCGAGGTTACCAAAAGCCAGGATCAAGCACATCGTGTATATCATGCAGGGCCAAAAAACAAACGAGAATAAACAGAAAGCGATTCCTAAAATCACTTAATGTTCATTATCCATAATTTTAAGCCAAATATCCCAAAGTTAACTCATTTGTTGGGAGTTAAATACCATCTGTTTGGGACTTTGAAATAAACTTCTCTAAACGGTGTGTATTTTATAATTTTATTTGTAAATTCCAATGTCCTGAACCAGGTTTCCACTGGCCAGACTTGCTTAATATCTCTTTCCAAGTTATCATTTTGTTTGTTTTCCCTATGTCCAATTTATCTTTCAAAATATCAAAGAAACTAGATATTAAATGCTGTTTCATTCCAGAAGCTAACAGTTTTTCAAATGGCGTCAACAATCTATTATATCTAAGGTTATATTTAGAGGTAGGGAGTATAGCTCTCAATCTATTATAATCTAACCAACAAAATTACGGTAAGCCGAATTTATTTCTTAGCTTTTCGAATGAAAGAAGTTTATTTTTAGTATATAAATTAAAGTCTATTGTTTTAATGTCCCATCTAATCCATCTCCGTAAATTTGATATTTTAAGTTCTCTAGCCAATATTCAATGATATGAACGGACTTGGAAAAGGAACTAGGGTCCATTTATTATTAAGCTTACTCCAGAGATTGCAAATTTTTTTTATTATTTGGAGCGCCTTCTCTTAAGATGCTCTTTGGTAAAAACACTTCCTGAAGTTCAACTGTGCACTGATATTAACAATAACCCGGAGTTTATGCATGACATTGTCCTTTCTCCCTAGTTAATCTTCCTTATCAGATGTCAGTGCATTCTATATCCCAGCAAGTTGACAGAACAAGGTAAGTGCTAAAGGACAGAACAAAAATAAGACAGGGCTAGAAAAGAATTGGAAAAATGTAAAATGACAATAGAAAAAAAGTCTCATACACTCCTCACAAAAAAAAAACAATTTCTCACATCACACAAAGCCAGGCCCCTCGGTTATAAGCTCCAAAAAAAAACAAAAAAACATTCCGATTGCTTCTAAAAACGAGATCCTCTAGTCAAGGCAATAGTCCAGCAGTTTTTGATTTCCAGGCACCGAGTATATGGCTCACTCCCAAACATCTAGTATCTTTTTTCTTACCTGCAGTTATTAGTATCTTTTATTTGTAACGCGCCAACATATTCTGTAGCCTATATATATGTTAAGTTACAGGCAATGACAAGTTCAAGATTCACACATTGCAATGTCTTTGAGCTTGAAATCCTGTGATCATAGCGCTTTCCCTAAAGCACCTTGCAGGATTGAAACTCGCAGACTTACATTCTAAAGCAGTTACACCTATGTTCACATTTCCAGGTCCCCCTTTCCTTGGGTGCAGAATCACAGACCTCTGTATGGGCTTTGCCTTCAGCAAATACTGTATCAGATCTTTCATTATCGTTCATTATCTTTCATGATCTTTCATTATCTTTTGCCACCGAGATAAAAACTTGGTAGGGATTGTCTCTCATCATACAATCAGGGCAGGCCTTCACCTAGATGTTAATTTTTTTTTTTTTCTTTAACTTCCACGTTTGTGCACTATGTGTCATTTCCTGCTGCCTGGGCAGAACTAGCTTGCAACCATAAAAGCAATCTGTAGTCAAGTCCCACAGCCAAGTAAGTGTTTTATTCACACAAACTATGAGCCCGATTTAATTGCGTAATCGTAAGTTACTGGAGCCCATAAGTGAGGCCGTAAGTTATTTTGCTATTAAATTTGCGTCTTTTTGCAGGCTCCGAATGGTTTACGGGTTACGGCCTTGAAAAGGTTGCGGTTGTTAAACCCAGAACTTACAGCCTCCCAAAGCCTTTGATCTTTCCCGTCCGCAAAAGTTACGATCGCAAAAATTGCAAATCGCTATTCAATTGCTACAATTACCCAAGCCTGCAAATGTTTTCACACCCGCAAATGGCAAATGTAGAGAAAATCCTACGAGTACTCCGCAGCACTGTAAATGCAAATAAAAAATCAATACTGCACTGTAAATGACAGGGAAAGTGATGAAAGACATTATAATTAATTGCAAAACAGTCTCAAACTCGCAAACAGGCAATAAAGAATCATATTTTTTATGTGTATTTCTGGGTTATATTGATCTCGGGAATCAATGAGTTATTACATATCAGGCCTTCCATATGGACTAGAAAGAACAGTATTGGAATTCATTTTAATTTTTTTGTATTTTGAGGGTTTGCGAGTCCCATCGCATATTGGACCCCCGAACCAAATTGATTGACATGTAACCTCCATATTTTACTGCCATAATGATGGCGGCCTCATTTTCTATTGGCTGTTTCAAAATGGGTGGTTCCGAGGCTTGCTTAATTGATCATGTTCCCGCCCTGAACTGCAACGCATGAGTGCATGGTTTGTGGCTTCGGCATTAGGGCCAAAACTTGAGAGCTTGTTCAATTGAATAGCACCGGAATCAGAGACGAATTGGAGCCCGCAGCACGCCCACAGACATACGGCCTGTATCCCACGAGATGCAGACTTGCAATTGAATCGGGCTCTATGTTTAAACTAAAGAAAAAAGAACAGACAATTTAAAAAAAGAAAATCTTGCATTCACAGAATTAATCACATTTCCCATAATATTCTCTTAATACAAGAAGAGTGCTTACTGGAGTCCTATTAGCTAATTGATTCAGATCGGACATCACCTCTAAGGTTTTTTTTCAGCTTTCCAAGCTTTCACTCTCTAACTAGTCCCTATGGCAGATTTCCAAAGGAAGCCCTGCCTTACCTTGTCAATGTGCAGGAGCGGAGATCACCGGATCACCAAGGTTGTTATTGCCGATCCCAGATGAGCTCACAAAATGTTCAAAGAATCAGCCACAAGATTGTCAATAAAATCTCCTTTATTGTACAGATTGACCTGGGGAGTAGAACATACAGAAGATCAATATGAACAGTCTAACAATGATCTCAAAACTATATCATTATATAGTGTTATACCAGCATAAAGTGGCCAGGAACAGATAACAGATAAGTTTTGCAATTTCAAAATGTTTAGTCAAGGGCATTTGTATTTATTAATTAGTTATTCAAAAGTCAAGGATTGTTATGCTTTTGTAAGACTATGTATTAGCTGCAAACATGCTAAAAACATTAAATGCTTATAATATGAAATAGTAAAACAATATGAAGTAGTTCTACATCATTAACACATTTATGTCAAAAGATATAAATAAACTCTACTAAGTTTTAACATGAGAAAAGCGCTGTGGGGACATACAAAATATGGAGAGAAATGTGCAACTATTATGAAAGTGCAACCCATAAATAGCAATGTGCCAGACATATGCAAACTTTTTCCTTGGATGGTGGGACAGATTTATTGATGACGTTTTCTTTACGTGGAATGGATCAAAAGAACTATTGTTTGAATTAATCGATGTACTTAATGTGAACGAGATTGGACTTAGATTCACATACTGTGCAAATTGTGAAAAAGTGGACTTTTTGGATCTCACGATTATCAAAACTGATCAAAATATGACATATCGAAAAAGAACAGCAACTAACAGCTTGCTGTTAAATATAAGTCATCATCCCACACATCAAGTAAATAGCAATCCATATGGACAATATTTAAGACTTAGGAGGAATTGCTCACAGAATTGTGAATTTAAAACCTGGTGAAAGACCTGTATATGCAATTCAAACGAAGAGGTTACTCTCACAACATTCTGAAGAAAGCATATACTAGAGCCAAAAATAACAATTTGGAATATTTTCGGCCATTTTTCGGTGGAAGGCAACACTAGATCAACATGGCTGTCCCATGGGCTAGCAGGGTCAAGACCGTGTCTTAAATGGAAACCCTGTAAATATATAATTAAAACAAAAACTTTTAAAAATCCGGCAGAAGGAAAAGAATATGTGATCAGAGACCTTATTGATTGCAACCGAACAGCAATCATATATTTGATACAATGCAAGTGTGGATTGCAATATATAGGTAAAACAATCCGCCAACTAAGAAGAAGAGTGCTGGAGCATATTAATTCGATCACTTGGAAAACCCATACATATTTTGAATTCTTATCTTGTAAAAAGTGCCATTGTAAATAATATATTATATGAGAAGAGTAAGCATCTTGTTTTCAGAAGCAATTTAATAATTCAATATCTTATTTAGAACCATGTTTGATATATAAGATATAAAAAAGAAGGGAGGGGGAGAAAGCGCAATAGATACTCCTACTGCAGATTACTTTGTGCCTCTTCGTAGTATTAGACAATGTACTTTTACAGAGTTGTCTCTCACCTTTGGTGACCTCCAGAATGTGAGGTACTTAAAAGCTGGATGTGATTCTCTCTCACAGGTAGGTGTCAGAAGGGATATTTCAAGAACTCTTCATGGTTTTCGTAGTGCACCCCAATATACAGTGTGTTTCTATGATCTATGAGATGTACTTGAAATTACCTCTGTGAGGTGTCAGGTATACTGACAAAAACACTCCAATTTCTGTAAATCTCTATATAAGAGTATGCACCAATGATTCTATATATACAGTCAGGTCCATAAATATTGGGACATCAACATAATTCTAATCTTTTTGGCTCTATACACCACCACAATGGATTTGAAATGAAACTAACAAGATGTGCTTTAACTGCAGACTTTCAGCTTTAATTTGAGGGTATTTACATCCAAATCAGGTAAATGGTGTAGGAATTACAACAGTTTGTATATGTGCCTCCCACTTTTTAAGGGACCAAAAGTAATGGGACAGATTAACAGTCATAAAACAAACTTTCACTTTTTAACACTTGGTTGCAAATCCTTTGCAGTCAATTACAGCCTGAAGTCTGGAATGCATAGACATCACCAGACGCTGGGTTTCATCCCTGGTGATGCTCTGCCAGACCTCTATTGCAACTGTCTTCAGTTCCTGCTTGTTCTTGGGGCATTTTCCCTTCAGTTTTGTCTTCAGCAAGTGAAATGCATGCTCAATCGGATTCAGATCAGGTGATTGACTTGGCCATTGCATAACATTCCACTTCTTTCCCTTAAAAAACTCTTTGGTTGCTTTTGCAGTAAGCTTTGGGTCATTATCCATCTGCACTGTGAAGCGCCGTCCAATGAGTTCTGAAGCTTTTGGCTGAATATGAGCAGATAATATTGCCCGAAACACTTCAGAATTCATCCTGCTGCTTTTGTCAGCAGTCACATCATCAATAAATACAAGAGAACCAGTTCCATTGGCAGCCATACATGCGCACGCCATGACACTACCACCACCATGCTTCACTGATGAGGTGGTATGCTTTGGATCATGAGTAGTTCCTTTCCGTCTCCATAGTCTTCTCTTCCCATCACTGTGGTACAAGTTGATCTTATTCTCATCTGTACATAGGATGTTGTTCCAGAACTGTGAAGGCTTTTTTAGGTGTTGTTTGGAAAACTCTAATCTGGCCTTCCTGTTTTTGAGGCTCACCAATGGTTTACATCTTGTGGTGAACCCTCTGTATTTACTCTGGTGACGTCTTCTCTTGATTGTTGACTTTGACACACATACATCTCCCTCCTGGAGAGTGTTCTTGATCTGGTCAACTGTTGTGAAGGGTGTTTTCTTCACCAGGGAAATAATTCTTCGGTCATCCACCACAGTTGTTTTCTGTGGTCTTCCGGGTCTTTTGGTGTTGCTGAGCTCACCTGTGCGTTCTTTCTTTTTAAGTATGTTCCAAACAGTTGATTTGGCCACACCTAATGTTTTTGCTATCTCTCTGATGGGTTTGTTTTGTTTTTTCAGCCTAATGATGGCTTGCTTCACTGACAGTGACAGCTCTTTGGATCTCATATTGAGAGTTAACAGCAACAAATGCAAATAGCACACTTGAAATGAACACTGGAGCTTGTATCTGCTCTTTGTAAATGGGATAATTAGGGAATAACACCCACCTGGCCATGGAACAGCTGAGCAGCCAATTGTCCCATTACTTTTGGTCCCTTAAAAAGTGGGAGGCACATATACAAACTGTTGTAATTCCTACACCGTTTACCTGATTTGGATGTAAATACCCTCAAATTAAAGCTGAAAGTCTGCAGTTAAAGCACATCTTGTTAGTTTCATTTCAAATCCATTGTGGTGGTGTATAGAGCCAAAAAGTTCAGAATTGTGTCGATGTCCCAATATTTATGGACCTGACTGTATGTGTATATGTTCATGTGTTTCTATGTGATCTAAATCCAAGTCTAATGGAAAGATACACACACACTCAATTCCTTGAAAAGATATACTTTTATTATGCCTTAAAAAACATACTGGCCAATGTAGGAATTGGACAAAATATCCAAAAAAATATAGGTACAACTAAAAGGTAAAAATTGGTAAAAAACACAATAAGAACTGTGAAGTCATAAAAGACACTAGGTCTCAATGTTTATCAGTGGGAAAGTACCCTAAAAGTGTGCATGTATGTAAATGGTAGATCAAACGCATTTCACTGCTTGTTGTAAGATAACTTATATTGAATCAGTATTTCTAAATTTCTAATTTAGATTCTATCAGTATCGATTCAGGATCGGTTTTGGAATTTTGTGGATAAAATTTCCCCTCAGTCCTTTTGTATTATAATTTAAAAAGCTCTTAGAGCTATGGAAATAATTTTACAACTAGATGTTACATTATAGAGACCGAATGGGAAAATTGCGTTTATTCCTATTCTACCTAGCAACTAATGATGTAAATATGTCATTTTAGGGGAGGAGTCTCCTAGTTAAAAGTTTGGCGCGAAAATCACCAGACAGCGTCCCGTGAGGAATCCCAGTCAATTCGGGGGGACGCACGTCGGATAGCTGTTGAAGGGACCCCCAGACTTACTACAGTGTCTCAATTACCCTGGACCCTGAATCTAAGTATTTTTGTAGCAGAGCAAAAATGTATGGTGGTTTTGCTTGACAACAGAGTTATATCTAACAGCATAGAATGCAGAAGTAAGCTCAATCTACTTGTGGGTGAGTGCACAGTATGTGCTGTGACTAAACTTACCACTATTGGTACATACTACTAATGAGCAACTTTGCCTGTGAGGCATAGTTTTGCACTGTAGCTACGCTTTACTAGGTTTGAGATTATTTGTGATTTATTATGGAATGGGATAGTGAATATTCCTTGTCTTGTGCCTATATTAAAGAACAATTGTGAGACATGCTGTATATATTGATGGTGGGGAAGTCATGTTTGACAGCATTTTAATTTCACATTTTTCCCCTTGCACTATTTATTTTAATTGATTATTAATACATTAAAATTTTTAGTTGCTACAAATTATCCACAAATTATGAACCAGAGTCTTTTTTCTCCCCTTCTCAGCTTTTGGAGGAGTATTTGTAAATAACACAACCCCCCAAATACACTTATATAGATGATATCTATGAGCTATGAGTGCAGTACAATCTGACTTGGGTAAAACATTCCCCAAAAATCCAACATCAGTTTTAAAATATATCATACTTTATTAGTCCTTTTATAATCCTATAGATACAATGACTAAAATGATAAAATATCTGATGAGTAATGGAATATCCTAAGTAGCCCTAATAAAGTCACAAAACATACGTGACTTATAATTCACCTGAATGCATATTACTCAAGAATCTGATTAGATAAGGATGAATGAAGAGGGCTATTTATAACAAGGTAAGTATCAATTAGCTTTACCATAATTAACCAATGAAACAATATATGAAGCCTTCGGGAGGTAATATTGTAATCTGACTGAGAGAGAAACACCTAAAAGAAACAATGAGCCAACTATGCAAGCCTTTACTATTACATAAAAAATAACTGGGCAAGCCCACAACTAATTTTGTAGGCCAATATATGAATTTAATTAATGAAGAGAAGGACAATAACATTAATAACCAGAAATATTTTTTTTTTTATGGATTAAAGACCTTAGAGTTGGGACATTTTATTTACTTCCTAAAGTCCATAAAGACAACAAGAAACCTCCAGGAAGACTCACTGCAATGGCAGCCTGTTTAAAAAGGCTAGCAGATATTTGGAACATCCGTCTGAGGCCTTTTGTTTCGAGTCTACCTTCCTAAGTTAGAGATACTACGGACATACTCAATAAACTTGAAGGCATCACCTATGGAGAAACCACATTTCTTGTAATGTGTGATGTTTAGTCACTTTATACCTCTATAGACAGTAATGCTGTAATATATTTGTATGGAAGCTAATACAAATTTGGAGCTTGAAGTTGTATTTTCAGAAAATCTTAACCAATATGCTGATAAAATATGGCTGTTGCTATGTTATATTGACAATTTGTTAATTCTATGGGATGGAACACAAGAATATTTCCAAGATGCTATCATGGAATTGAATAACAATGACCTAAACCTAAAATTAACCCATCATATATATTTTAGGTCGGTAGACTTCCTGGATGTTACCGTCAGAAGGGACAATGTAGGGAACATAGCTTCTGACCTTTATCGGAAAGCAACTTTCACCAATAGCATTCTCCACCTTAATATCTCCCACTTACCTGACACTAAATTGGCAATTCTAGTTGGGGAATCTTTGATGGTACACATGAACTGCCTTGATTCACAGAGCTTTAGATTATGCTCCTGTGAACTTAAGACAAGTCTGTATGACAAAGGTTACAGTAAAATACTAATAAAAAAGGCCTACCATAAGGACTTACATACCAATAAGGAGGTAGTGTTGTTTCCAAAGACACACAAGCTATCTGATGATAAAGTATGATTTGGAGGCACTAACCAGCAAACTTGGCAATATTTTGAGAAAAGATAATGACCTTAATACGTCTTTAGGTCTAAGAATACATTTCCGTTGGAGCAATTCAGCTACTATACAGGACATGACTAACAATAGCAATTTCTCTAGGAAAAAGAGAATTATTATTATTATTATTATAGTTTATTTATAACGCGCCAACATATTCCATAGCACTGTACATAAATTAGGTTCAGACAATGATAAATACAGATTAACATTTAACAAAGGAAGGAGGGACCTGTTTTTGAGCTAGGAATCCAATGTCCATGGTGAATTCCCAAAGTACTTAGGATAGAAACTTGCAGACTTACAAGCTAAGGTATAGTGATTGGTAAAAGAGGGAGAGAGAGGTGATAAGTGTGTTAGGGTGGACAGTGATACGCTTCTTTAAAGAGATGAGTTTTAAGTGAGGTTTTAAATGTTTTGAGACAAGAGGATAATCTGGTGGAGCGAGGCAAGGAGTTCCAGAGACTAGAGGCAGCATGAGAAAAGTCCTGGAGGCGGCAGTGAGAGGAGATGACAAGAGTTGTAGAAAGAAGAAGGTCATTAGCCGAATGAAGAGGGCGGGTGGGGGAGTATTTGGAGATGACAGCAGAGATGTAAGGGAGAGCATTATTGTTGAGGACTTTGTAAGTTAGGGTCATGATTTTAAATGTTATTCTTGAGGCTAAGGTAAGCCAGTGGAGTGATTGACAGAGAGGTATTGCTGAGACTGAACGTTGTGAACGGAAGATGAGTCTAGCAGAGGCATTTATAATGGATTGAAGTGGAGACAGTCGGGTGGTAGGTAGGCCAACAAGAAGCGAGTTGCAATAGTCTAGTTGAGAGATGATGAGAAAGTGTATAAGGATTTTAGTTGTGTCTTGTGTAAGATAGTGACGAATTCTGGAGATGTTTTTTAGATGGAGAAGACAAGATTTAGTTAGTGATTGTATGTGAGGGATGAAAGACAGAGCAGGGTCCAGTAGAACTCCAAGACAACGGGCTTGAGAGGGAGGGAAGATTAGGATTTCAGTTTTAGACATGTTGAGTTTGAGATGGTGGGTGGACATCCAAGAGGATATACTAGAGAGGCAATTGGAGATGTGTGTTAGAAGAGAGGGGGATAGATTCGGTGTGGAGAGATAGATTTGGGTGTCATCTGCATAGAGATGATAATGAAGCCCAAAAGAGTTTATGAGGGTACCAAGTGAGGAAGTATAGATGGAAAAGAGGAGGGGGCCAAAGACAGATTCTTGGGGTACACCAACAGATAGGGGGTGAGGAGAAGAAGAGGTGTCAGAGAAGGAGATACTGAATGAACGTTTTTGTCGGTATGATGAGAACCACGAGAGAGCAGTGTCTCATGCAAAATCAATAAGATGAACATACAAACGCGGTCACAGCTAATTCTGCCAATATCTGTTTAACAAACAGGAAATTGAAGACAGAAATAGGAAGATTTTTACCATGTAGTTATAAAGGAATTATGTATATTGCCTAGAGTACCCCTGTGGCAAAAATATGTTGGCATGACCATTATGGAGGAAACTTTGCAACATTAGAAACAGCAGAGGTGACCTCATTAAAGGAAAAACATTGACCACTATGGCCAGACATTTTTTGGTTCATCTTTCTAAGGTACCGTATTTATCGGCGTATACCACGCACTTTTTCTTCCTGAAAATAGGGGGCAAATGATGTGTGCGTGTTATACGCCGATATAATGTTAAGGACACATAGTACATATCGCACAGTGGCGCGAATGGCGCACATTGCAGTCCCCGGCAGCCTTCATCTGCTACACTGGAATGTGTCACATAATGTACCGTGTATACTCGAGTATAAGCCGAGTTTTTCAGCCCTTTTTTAAAGGCTAAAAACGCCCCCCTCGGCTTATACTCGAGACACTCTCCCCCTGTGTCTCTCTAACCCCCCCGTGTCTCTCTACCCCACCTCCATGTCTCTCTACCACCCTGTGTCTCTCTAACCCCCCGTGTCTCTTTCCCTCCTACCTCCTCATCCTCAACCCCTCTCCTCATTCTAAACCCCCCTCCTCATTCTAAACCCCCTCCTCATTCTAAACCCCCCTAAATACCTCCCCCTCTCCCTCTCCCCTCACTTACCTGCTTCTGCTCCGGCCTCCGTTCCTTCTTGACCCGGCGAGCATGTGACATCATTGTGCGGCACCCTGTATATGCTAATGGCGTGGCGCGCATGTGACGTCACGTACGTGCCGGGTCAAGAAGGAGCGGAGGCCGGAGCAGAAGCAGGTAAGTGAGGGGAAAGGGAGAGGTTGAGGTATTTAGGGGATTTAGGTTGAGCAGGGGGGTTTAGGTTGAGGAGGGGGGTTGAGGAGGGAGGTTGAGGAGGGAGGATGAGGAGGGAGGTTGAGGATGAGGAGGGGGGTTGAGGAGGGGGTTGAGGATGAGGAGGGAGGATGAGGATGAGGAGGGAGGTTGAGGAGGGCGGTTTAGGATGAGGAGGGGGTTGAGGATAGGGGGGTTGAGGAAGAAGGATGGGGATGGGGGGATTGAGGAGGGGGTTGAGGAGGGGTTTGAGGAGGGAGGTTGAGGAGGGGGTTGAGGAGGGTGGGGTTGAGGAGGGAGGATGAGGAGGGAGGTTGAGGAGGGAGGTTGAGGAGGGGGTTGAGGATGAGGAGGGAGGTTGAGGAGGGGGTTGAGGAAGAGCAGCGATTTCTGAGTAAACTTTTGTAAAACATATAATATCCAAGTTTCTTTGTTAAAACAGTTGCTTTTACTGTCATTTTACGTTATTTACCTTATAAGTGTTAATAATATTAATAAAAAAAAGTTCTGAGCTACCCTTATTTTACTTCAAAGTTCTTTATTTGAAATTTAAGTTTTTTTTCCTGAAATTTCCTTCTTAAAATGAGGTGCGTGTTATACGCCGATAAATACAGTAGTTTTTTTCAAACTGGAAAAAAAATTAAACCTATCCTGGTCTTAGATTAGATTTGGTTTGACCAAATAGCTTATGTGGACAAATTAACTTATACATTTGAAGGCTTTTTATCTCATTATGAGAAAATTGGCATCCGGGAACAATATAAATTTACAACAAAACTTGAGGTCCTTCCCACTTTTTTTTTATTTTTTTTATTTCTTCTTTCGTTCTACTGGTGGTCTTGGATGGCTCAATTTAGTTGATTTAGGAACTTTCTTGGTTAATTTTCTTTAAAAAAAAAGAGACTTCTTATATTAAAGTTTAAAAAAAACTTTTTTTTTATTAAGAAATTTGTGTTTACCAAAGAGTGTATTGTATACTGACCTATGCTGTAAAATAGTTGTCTCATTCAATAAAAGTTTAATTTCAATTATAAAAAAAAGTAAACACTTTGCAGAGGCGTACAGCGTTTTCATATAGCCCCCCAATTGTGCACCAAGGCCATACACTTGCAGAGTGGCTATGAGAAATATGTTACACCCTGTCAAATGCCTTCTCTTGATCCAGGGAGATGAAGGTGAGTAACAGAACAGTCCTATGCTTGCAGGCGATCCCAGCCAGAAGATGCTATCAAATATGATCCGTAATTCGGGGTAAACTAATGTTGCCAGCACAGGCATAAAGTCATAGGGCCTCATTCAATTGAGCCCTCAGGAGATCCGGGTGTCCGTAAGGGAGCCTGTAAGTTATTTTGCTATTCAATTGTCGTCTTCTTGCGGGCTCCGACCGGGTTACGGGCTCCGGCCTCCGATTCATGAGATGGTTAACATCACAAGTTAAGTCCAAGCCTTTGATCTTTCACGGCTGCAAGAGCTCCGAGCACTAAAATTGCAAATCACTATTTAATTGCTGCGGTGCCTCAAGCCCACAAATATTTTCACACCCGTAAATGGCACAAATCCTACGAGTACCAGATAGGACCCGCAAAGGGGTTACAGACATGGCCGAAGAACTGTAAATGCAAATATAAATTCTATACTGCATTGTGATGGGGAACATGATGGAATATATTAGAATTAATTGCCGAACAGTCTCAAGCCCATAATTCTGCAATAATAAATATTATTTTATATATTTTATATGTGTCCTTTCATGGTTATGTCAATCTTGGGACTCAATGAGTTAATACATATGAGGCCACCCGCATGGACTAGAACATTGACTTCATTCATATTTATTATTTTATAATTTGCAGGTCTGCCGGTCCCATAACATATCGGACCCTGAAACGCTAGTTTATTGACATGTACCCTCCATGTTTTACTGACTTCATGATGACAGGCTCCTTTTCTATTGGCTGTTTCTGCACCAGGAGTTACGGTCTTGCTTAATTGATCATGTTTAAACCCCGAAATGCTACATACAATGGCATGGTTTATGATTTTCACTATTAGGCCATGACTTGCGGTCTTGCCCATTTGAATAGCACCGTCTAGCACGATGCGAGCCCGCAGTAGGCCCGCAGACTTACGGCCTAGATCCCTGGACTTGCGGCCTCTGAATTGAATGAGGTTTATAGAGTCTCTCAGAAAAACTTAAAAAAACTCTACAGTCAGTCCTTCCAGATCTGGATATTTTTCACAGTAAATAAGATGGAGGGCTTCAGAGAGACATATGTGGAACAGTGTGATGCCCTATGGGATCTGTCCTGGCCAGATATCTTCTAGGGATAAGTTGTCGAAAAGCTGCCAAAAGGCTGATTCACAAAGGAGGTGAGGCTCTGGTCCACTTCTGTTCAGAGCTTCATGGCAGGAATTAAGGTATGTTGACAGTCTACGAACCTCACTCTCTTGGGCTCTGCTGCAGGAGCCAGGGCCAATTTTATATTTTTGGAGCCCGGGGCAGTGAAGTGTAGGAGCTCCTGTGAGTGCAGGCGCAAGGTATGCACACACTCATTTTTCACTTTTCTATGCATGTATCTCGCTCTCTTGCTGTGTGAACAAGTTACAAACAAAGACTACAAAGACTAAACTTTTCCAATTTTTTTTATGGCCATGTCTTAGTCCACACACACAGTCAAAACACAGACATAGACACACAACCACACAACAGAATAGATGCACAAACAATTGGAATAATAAAAGCATGACAAGATGAGTGGTGGGCAGCGTGCTTTAATTGAAGGGGAGATTCTCGTAAGCCAGAGTAATGAGACAGAGATCTGTCGGACATGATGTGGAGGTGCATACCAGGGAGGTGGTGACATACAGACACCTCATGCTTGATGTCAGTGAGCACAAAATACTGACCTGACAATGCTACATGCAATTCCCTCAGATAATATAACCAGAGTGAAGACATCTTGTACATCACAACCTCCCCCTTATAATACAGGCTCCAATAATCCAATGTGCATAATAAAACAGTGTTGTGTAAAACCTTCACACTATCGTTGTGGATATATATACAATTTCCACAAACAGCCCCCCAACAATGCAGATTTATAGAAAGTCCCCTCATGCAGAATATACATGAATATTATAAATGCATAAATACACAGTAACACACAAAGAATTACATTACTTAGCATTTAGATGATTAGACTCTACTAATATCTATCTATCTATCTATCTATCTAAAATATCCTCTCAAACTCACCACTTCCAAGCTGCCATCGTTATCTTATTGACTTCCTTTTCCTGTTGTAATTATAGTTCTAGGAGGTCTGTCTGGGAACTGGGTATTTAAATTAAAAAATAACAGGCAGCCCTCATAGGAAGGCGTCTCTAGGCAGCTGTTGGCCTAATGGATATTCCAGCCATGGACGTGGCTCACACACTCCTCTCAACAATCCTGTAACACCCAGGCTTTGCCCTTACACAACCCCATGTCTATAATGTAATTGAGGATGAAGTCTCTGATGTTCTGTCAACCTAGTTCCTTTCAACTTGCCCACATTTAATCTTCACTATCACACATCTATTCACTGTCTCCCTAAACGCTCTCTAAGTAAACATGGTTTATTATACCCGTCATGAAAAAACAAAACAATTTCACCCAGCCTCTGCATCCAACTATAGCCCTGTCTCTCTACTTTCCTTGGTTTCAAAACTACTTGATTGGCTCTTCTACAAGCATCTAACCCAATTCCTTTTCTCCAACTCTCCTCTTGACCCCAACACCAACACTCTACAGAGACAGTTTTCACAAAAGTCACTAATAACCTGCTTTGTCCCTTTGATAGAGTTGACCACCCTCTTCTTATCCAAATTCTCCATCCCTCCATCTCCATATTTAGGCACATCTTTAGTGCTTGTTATGCATTTTTATTAATATAGATGAATTATGTCACCCAATTTCTTTAATACTACTACATTTATGGACCAGCTAAATTAAGCCCATGATCCATTTATGGTTTATTGACCCCAGTTTGGGACCCTCTGTGATATCGTTTTTGCAGTTTACTAAATAAATCTCCACAATTTTCTTTCTCCTGGAAAACAAATAAAAGCGAACCTGTGATAGAAAGATGGACATGATTATCTGGGAAAGAGATGTTTGTCCAAGTGGGGCTGTCCCTTTGAAAAAGGACATTTAGAGGGTTTAGAAGGAGTGAATAAGTTATTTTCTTTTCAAAGCAGCCTGTTCCTTCAAAAGACTGTGTGATTTTAGGTGCCATCGCCATCATGATAGTAATCATGATCATCCTCTATTATAAATAAGTAAATAGTTGAACTACAATAATGTTGTGTGAGAGGGTCATTTTCTGGAGGGCTGTGGCTCCACCATTTGATGTAAGGAATCTGCTTCTATGTCAGTTAAGAACAAAGGTTGTGGTGTCAATTTCACTCCTATGCATCAAACAATGGCTCTGGACTTCTGCCTGTTCCTTCCTCCCTCAACTGATAATTACAAGCACACACCTCCATCATCCAGCTCTCATAAAAAGATAGGTAATAAATTTAAGGCTGTGTCCAATTCTATTTCTTAAAAAATAGTATAATATAGTGCTACACTATCACTATAATATTTTGACTTACAGATCTTTAGTTCCTACATCATTTTAGGACCTGGGCTTTCCATTGTGACACATGATGCTTTTATATTCATATACCAAGGTATTCAAGCGATGGATGATTAGTGTCCAGGGGTTATTATTTATATCCTGGGGAAGTTGACCAAAGAACTCTGGATTCCTGTACTCATAAAAAGAGTCTTTGAGAATTCAGATTGTATAAAAAATATGTCCATGGCTTATACAGTTCCTAATATTGTTAACTTGGTACATACTTGACAAACACGTGTCTTTTTTTTTAACTGCAGTGGTCCTTTAACTTATTTGGTCTCACTTGGCAAATCTCAGCTCCGTGAACTGCCTGAGAACCATGCAGGGAGAATAGTGCCGGTTGTTGTTAGTTTATATGTTGTTGAGACTACACCTCCCAGCATGCTTTGTAAGAAAAAGAGGAAATTATATCTAAGTAGCTGTTTTAATATATTTTAAAGTCTAAAAGCACATTGCCCCCAACTGGAAGGCACCCCTAGGCACTTGTGCATTGTGCCTTAAGGTAAATCTGAGCCTGACCATGAGTCATCTAAATAAAGATGGTTCTAAGTTTTTTTTGCATAATATTATTTTGTTACATACTTCAAACATGTGGAAGTAAAATAATGGACACCTGGTATTCTACCTGATTATACTGCACTCTCTTTTTTTGCTTCCTTTCTTCCACACACTGTCTGCACACTTCACTTGTATCAGACACCTTTAACAGTTTTGCCTTTCTGTTGCTTTCTAAATAACCTCAATACCACTCTATATACACTATAGTCTACTCTCCCTCTCATATCTCTATCATATAGTTAGGGGTAAAGGTCAGGAGGAAGCTGCTAATAAGCAATCGCAAAATTAGGTAATGGAAATAAGTAGAAAGTAAAGATGGAGATGAACAAGTAAACTGAGTGTAGATGCACATAAACAATTTTTATATTCTGTAAATTGCTGCATATTAAATGATTCATATTTTATGACCAGCTTCTAAATTTATTCTGGATTCTACTTTTCAGATGTTTTTGTCCTCCCTTGTGTGTATGTATAGGAACCTCTGCTGGTACATGATATGTTGGAGAGCATTGGGACATTATTAGAGCACTATATGATGAGTTGTCTAATGGCAGACATCACAAGGCTGACCAGGGCCCTCCCAGGTAACAAACAACTTCTTACATCACAGATGTGTCATAATAGATGATGTCACAGAGCCCAGGGCTCTATATAAGGGGCGACATTGAGAGGCAAAGACATTCAAAGCATAAAGATCAACAGATGAAGAGTAGAATAACCCGGCTCCTGTGTCCTATAAACAGGACTATAGGAAGCCTAAAAGGAGGAAATTCTACCTCGCACATGGAGACTGAGATTACATAGAAAAAGGTAAGGTTTAATAACTGGTAAGGTCAATTGTACAGACAGAAAAGTAGATTATATTAATTGAAGTAATATAACTGTCTTTCTAATTTTAGAAGAAGCATAACAAATGTATACTATGCTATGTTACTCTTTAAAACTTTCTGTTACTGTATGTTTAAATGAGTATAGTCATGAGTCCCATGTATTTACATATAACTACCTTTCTAGTTTATCGAAGAATCATAAAAAAATCTGTACTCAATTTACTGTTACTGTATGTTTAAATCAGTATTGTCATAAGTCCCATGAATGTACTGCACTCCTTCCATTTTTGTTTTTGCAGAATATGGTAGCACGGTATAAAATAAAGTAATGACAAAATTCACCTGTTAGGAGATAGGACTGTGAGGTAAGTACAGTACATTTGATTTATTTTATTATGTGTGAGTATAGACTTCAGTTGTATGTATGTATAAGGCGACCAGATCCTCCCCTATAACTGGCATGGCAGGGATGCACTTAGTTTTAAAGCAGCCCTGCAATATGTATTTTTCAAACCCATCCCCATTAAAGGGGAGGTGTCTACACATTAATGAATGTCTGAGTATTGATATTATTTAATATAATCTTGTGTGAGTAATTATTTGATTAATGTTGTCTTCGTATCAGAGTTGTGTTACCAACTTCTCCAAAAAACTAAACACCAACCAGGGACAGGTTACCATCAGTCTCCTGTGTACCTCTGTATATTTATATAAAAGCATCATATATCATAGTAGATGACATCACTAAGCCCAGTTACTATACAGATGTAGGGACAGAAGATCCAAATGTCAATATATCTAATGTACAGAAGCCTTAAAGAGACATTGTAGCTCCATATTTACATTATACATGAAACTCTTGAAGTAATTGACTTTAGTAATTCGCACACTATAGCCTTTAATAATTCATAATTTATCATATGCAAATTGTGCTTCCCTGGGGCAGCCATTGACTTAGGTGTGTATCTGTTATATCAACAGAAAGGTTCTTTGTAGACTTAGATTTTCATTAGTTCTACAGGAATAACTTACATTACTCTTTTTCTCTTTTTATTCAAGTTTGCTTCAAAGTTTTGCTGTTTAGTCATTCAGTCGTATCTATCTCTCCATGACCCTATGAACTACTGCATGCCAGGCACATCTATCATTATGCCTTTGGTTTGGCTTATCTTGGCAAATATACTGGAGTGGGTTGCCAGTTCTTTCTCCAACAGACTACAATTTGTCTGACCTCTCTGCTATGACCTGCCCAACATGGTATAGCTCACAGCTTCAATGAGGTACACAAGCCCCTTCACCACAACAACAACAAGAAGGTAGCGATCCAAGTTTTAGAAGTAGTTAAAAAGAAAAAATGGTGGTTTCCACTACAGTACGCCTGCACAATCTAAAGGTTACTTTTCTTTAACTTTCTACATATTTTGCTCATTATCAAGTGTAGATCGTAGCAATAGCATTGTTAGAAATTTGAGATTTCATATGTTGTAGGTTCTAATGTTCTTTAAAACCCAGAACTTTATAGGTGACAGTGATATCTTTGATTGGATACTATATTAGGGAATCAGCTGTAAAATATTAAGATTACTAATTCAGGAGTCTCCATGACCGACCAGACACACCCTTCTCTTCAGTAACATGACATGTGCTCAAATGTTATGTTATAAAACTCTATTGTTCTCTATTGTTTTCTTCTCTTCAGAACTGCACCCCAAGATTTACAAGAAATGTAACCCAGATGGACCTGAATTCAGTTTCCTGGAATATTCTCTGACATTAAATGAAGCATTGAAATGATAAGAGTAAAATGTCTGAGAACATTTGGTGAGTTCTTTCTTCCTCATCCTCTTGTGCCACTTGCCCATCTCCTTCAACAAAGCTTTCTGGAGCAGGGTTGTCAATTCCCCATGTGTCAGAAAGTATTCTCCTTTGTCGGGAAGAGTACTCCTTGTAAATAGTTTTAGTCTCATGAATTTATTGTACCACTTAAAATTTTCTGCATTTGTATTGAACACTGGAAAATCTTTAAAATGTCACACAATCACATATTATAATTGTCAAACTGCGAGTTGTCTTAACACTTTGCGAGCTTGCGAAAAAATTGAGGGACGCAGTTCAGGCCGCAAATGCGGACCTCAACTGCATTGAGTTGAAGGCTCATTGCAGTACCCAAATGCGGACCTTGCAACCTTGTTTCTAAAACATTTGGTCTCTGATCACACACACACATACCCATCTCTTCTGTAACATAACAAATGTAATGTTGTAAAACTATACCTTGTTTTTTTTTTATTTTGTTTCACTTCTCTACAGAACTTCAACCCAGGAATTTAAGTCAAATTGGACTGAATTTCGGTTTCCTGGAATATTCTCTGCATTCTTTGACATTGAAAGAAGTATTAAAATGATAACATTAGAGAACATTAGGAGATATCCACAAGTCCTTCCGACAGCTACATCTCTTCTCAATTCAGACAGACAACCATTACTGGCTTCTCACTGCGTAAGAAGAAATTGGAGGCAGCGTGTTTGTAATATACAATCACTGAGAGACACGAGACTCTGCATTGTGTCAGTGTAATGCAACCGCTAAGGAAAAACAAATACTGTCCTGGAGGAGGAACACAACCTCACAACTCCTAACTTGCTATGTGGAGAGAAACCCAAAACATTATAAAATATTGGAAGACCATATTGGACACACAGCTAACTCTTCCACAGTGTCCTGCCTCCTGACTGGATCATAGTCCATCAGACTCTCGTCCTCTTGTGTCACTTCCCCATCTCCTTTACTCTATAAGCTCTCGGGAGCAGAGTCTCATTTTTACTCTGTAAGCTCTCGGGAGTAGGGTCGTCAATTCCACACGTGTCACAATGTCTGTCTTGTCCTTTGTCGTATAGGGTTCCCCTTGTAAATAGTTATGTTTGTCTTGTGTTTTCCCTTATACATTTTCTGCAACATTTGTAAAGAACACTGTGGAAAACAATAGCTATTTATATTGTCATCCAGTCTCTATAGTTATCTCTCCTGAGCAGGCACCTGAACTACTCTGTATCAGAGACTTTGTCTTATTATAAGTCATATATTGATGATGCTTTTTGTAATTTTTATGATTGTCAATACAAACCAAGTTTTAGCTCTGTGGTGTGTCTTTCTTTCCTTGTAAACATATCTCGGGCATCTTGAACTACATTAAGCATTTGGTTCTTCTACTTCTACTGGAGATTGTTCTACTCTGTTCTCTTTTGGTTAACAGAATTATAGACCTAAACAATAGTGTCAACATTTTTTTTTAATCTAATGGGTACCACACTCAGCACAAATCATATAGCCCTGCACTGTACAGGTACATAAAGGGATCCTATAGCCCTGCACAGTTCTACATAAAGGGATCCTATAGCCCTGCACAGTTTTACATAAAGGGATCCTATAGCCCTGCACAGTTACTGGTATATAAAGATATACAAAAAGTTCCAATATAGTCATCCACATTACATCCACACACTGCTATATAAACATATGATAAGCTCCACATAGCCTCACATGTTACAGGCAATAAAAAATATAGCAAGCTCCATATTGATCTGCATATTTACTAGTATATAAAGAGATTGCAAGCTCCATAATAGCCATGCAAATTACACTTATTAATGTTATTCATCTCTCTCCATCCTCCTCTCATGTAAATTCCTCCTAGGCATGGTAGTGGGAGAGAAAGTGTAAGTGGCTTAGAACCAGCAAATACTTGTTACAACTGCCACATACTGTTTAACTGAGACAGGGGCAAGGTGCAGAGACTACCATCACTGCAGCTGGACCAGGCCACTCATCTTCAGGGGGCCCTCAGACAGTCCTCACACTCCCGTTTTCATCCCCCTCATATCTCCTTCCCTTCTTTTTCCTTACTCATCTCTCCCCTTCTCTCTCTCCATTTTTCTCGTTCTTTTCTTCCCCTCTCTTGTCCCTTTATTGTTATTCTCCTTGTTTCGCTCTCTTTTATCAACGACTTCTATTCCCCCATTCTCTATCTTTCCTCCTTCTCTCTATCTCTCTCTGCTTTTTTCTCATTTTATCTCTTCTCTATCTTCCTTTTGTCCTCCCTTGCCCATTTCTCTATAACTTCCTCTGCCTTTCTCTGTTCTTCCTCCCCTTCTCTCTATTTCTTTTGCCATATTTTTTTCAATTTTCCCCCTTCTCTATCCATCCCTCTATCTGTTTCTTTCACATTGCATTTTTCTTCACATCTCCTCTCTCTTACTCTTAGCCTCCCTTTCTCTAGCCCTTTCTCATTTCCCTCCCCTCTCCTCTTCCTTATTTCTCTGCTCTCTTAACCTTACTCTCTCCCACTCATCTCTCACCTCTCCTCCACTTTTCCCCATTTTGACTTGCCCCTCTCCCCATTCCTTCTACAATTCCCCCTGTCTTTCCACTTTTACCCCTCTCCATCACCTTACCTGTCTCTACCTCTCTCTACCTCTCTATGCTACCTCTCTCATGCTGCCTTTTCTATCCCTCTTCTTCCTTCTCTTTCATGTCTTTTCTCTTTCTATCTCCCCTTCTCGGTCTCTCCTTTTCTTCCACTTTCCTCTTTCCCCTCTTGTCTTCCCCCTCTCTATCTCCTTTCCACTTCTCTCTCTCTCCCTTTTCTCTCTTTTGCTTCACTTTCTCACTCCTTCAGTTTCTCTCTTCTTCCTTCTCCCTTCCCCTTCTATCCCTATACTCTCTCCCCATTGGAAGTGCATAAGAAATCAGGAAAAAAATCATACAGCTTTCAGTAAGATAAAATAAAATGTGATGCCACTGCTGGTCCCTGGGGAAATCCATGATACATATGTGTGTTTATCTATCTATCTATCTATCTATCTATCTATCTATCTATCTATCTATCTATCTATCTATCTATCTATATATCTATCTATCTATCTATCTATATATATATATATATAGGGCCTCATTCAATTGCGATTTGGCCAATTGAATAGGGCTCTAAATAAGCACATAACATATTTTTTTTAAATAAGTTTTTAGTTAGTGAAAACCTTGCTTTTGGATAGATGGTTACTAACTAAAAACTTCTTTAAAAAAATATGTTATGTGCTTATTTAGAGCCCTATTCAATTGGCCAAATTGCAATTGAATGAGGGCCATAGTACATTTGTGTTCACATTTGAATGTCTAAAACAAGTTAAAAAACTTGCTTCATGCCCTGAATTCCGAGAAACAGTTATTACACTGCATTCTGTCAACCTTGGCAGGGACATGCAAATGTGCCCACAAAGACTTCACTCTTGCAATCTATAACCATAATAAATATGGCTTCCCATAAGCATATGCCCGCTGAATAAAACAGCTTTGGTAAAGCTAGGGTTGGTCTATACACAAGCCAGGCATCCCACCCACGTACAGCCATTTCAAGGTTACTGCCCATCATCAGTGTGGGGCCGGATCCTTAGCTTGTATAATGGATATTTTGAATAGGTAGTTCACCACAACAACCATTTAATATATGGTGGGCAAAAGAGCGATAGAAGCCCTCCACCGTACAGTAGTACAGTAAATAAATAGTACATTTGTGTTCACATTTGAATGTCTAAAACAGGTTAAAAAACTTCCAAGAAATACAGTTATTAAATATAATTCTAAAGTTTACCACACTCCCATTTTAACATTTCACCAGCTGCCACTGAGTTCCTTACATATAAATGTAATTATATTCAGTCAGAGTTACTCATACAATCTAAACATATTACCTCTTAATATTATATCAGCATTCACTAAAGGCCCACTATAATTATAATACAAATACAATAAACTCTCAGTTATCCTTCACCCATGGAGATTGGTAGATGCCGGATAAATGTAGTTTCTGGTTGCTTGAGAATTACTGTTAAGACACACAACATGCCAGAATAGATCTCTCTTATACCAGAAATGTAAGGGATAGGCACAAATGGGGTACAGATACAACGACAGTCAATACAAAACCAAGAACTGGCCAAAAATACAGACATAGTAAAAGATGATGGTATGCCAGTCATCAACTTATCAACCAAAGAGATGAGTGAAAGTCATATGTAAATATTAAGTAAAGGGCTGTCATTCTCACCCACAAAAGGCTTTGCTTTTTTCAAAATATTAAAATATTTACATTTATTGATTATAAAACTCTTAGCCAAAAAATTATTTTTGGGAATTTTTTATGATATTAAAGTGGGGGGGACCAGTCAAACAAAGATAAATATGTTGATGCAAGATTGAGAACCATAGTTAGATCATTACCCTCATATGTGAGGGATACTATGGATGTTCTAAACAGAGTAGAAGGGATTACACTCAGTATGGACACCTTATTGGTGACTTGTGACATTGAGTCACTTTATATATCCATAGATCATGATGCAGGATGTATGGCCGCTAAATATTTCCTGAGAATGGAAGCAAATACTAATGAAGAAACAACTGCCTTTTTGCTTGAATTATTGAGATTCATATTGGAACATAATTATTTTGTTTTTGACGAAAGATATTATCTTCAAACTCGCTGCACAGCCATGGAAACAGCATGTGCTCCCTCCTATGCCAATATCTATCTAGGCTGGGAGCGAGAACAAGTATTTACAGAAGAGAATCTCAAATATACAGCCCATATTAGCATATGGCTAAGATATATAGATGATATTTTAAAAATATGGAATGGAAGAAAAAGTGACTTTGAGGAATTTATTGGCGTCTTAAACAAAATCAAGTTTAATTTAAAACATACTCATCACATTGACTACCAACTGATAGGTTTTTTGGATGTAACAATTTCAAAGGATCCCAATGGAGCTTTAAATACAGACACCTTCAGTAAATCCACGGCTACTAATAGTATGCTACATTATCAAAGATCACATCCCTTGGCTACCAAAAGTGCAATTCCCACTGAGGAGTTCTTTCGACTTCGTAGAAACTGTTCTGAGATGGATATCTTTAAGCAAAGATCTAAAGAACTGACAAGCAGATTAAAGAAGAGAGGATACAGTCACAAGCTGCTAAAAAGAGCATATCATCGGGCTTTGTATACCCCCAGAGAAGAATTACTGGTACCCAAAAATCTGAGAAAACCGTTTGGGGCGATTACATTTATAGGAACTTTCAACCAACAGTTGAACAAACATACCCATATTCCCTTAGGACAGACAAAGTCCTTAAAACATTGATAGGAGAAAAAGTAGAAATAGGATGGAAAAGATCCAAGACATTACAAGATCAACTATTGAATAGCCATTTCCAGAGAAAAAACAAAACCTTGGGATCACAAGCAGATGGATCTTATGGCTGTGAACATTGCAATTTCTGCAAATATATGACACAAATTGATGCAATAATAGATAGACGAGGACATGATGTGAAAATGAAAGGTTTCTTTAACTGTACAAGTTCTAATGTAGTCTATTGCCTAGAATGCCCCGGCCACCTCAAATACGTTGGTATTACCACAAGAGAGGTAAGGAGTAGATTAGGTGAACATCTGGGGGACATAAGAAATAGCAAAAATGATCTAGAAAAGAATAAAACTCTTACATCAGTAGCTAAACAGTTTTTCCTTGAACATAACTCTTCACCAAATTTGAAGTGTTGGATTCTACAAAGAGTAACTCCGAGCATAAGAAAGGGTAATATAGAGCAAGAATTATTGAGCGCATAAACTCGCTGGATCACTACCCCCAATACAGTAACTCCCCATGGCCTAAATAAAAATGCCAACTTTGCCCATTTTTCTATAAAGACATTTGATTGGTTTAATGGTATGTTTTCTTATCCAGCGATAATTGACTAATAAAGAATATCAAAATAGAATACGAATTACATTTCATTTAAACAATGTCAACATACTTTAAAGTTGTGTGTTAAAAATGTTTTCTTCTATTTCAGGTATGCGATTACAGGTTTATGAATCCAAGGTGATGTTGTTTTTTAATTGATGCTTACGCAGTTATATATTTGGTGGAGGCTGATATATACAGTACAGTATTTTGAGTAAATATATGATATATGAATGAGTGTATTAGATGATTAATTATTTAGGTATAGAAGAATGATGTTCAAAATCAGAAATAATTAGTAAAAATCTAAAATGTAGATAAAATCTTTTATCACTAATAATTTATAATTGGATATTAGAACTGTATTTTCAATAGAGACAAATAAATTAAGCATATCAGATATATAAAAAAAAAAATCTAAAGAATTATGATAACCCAATTGGTTGGTAGATTACTAAATTAGAAAGAATTAGAAAGAAATAGAAAGATGTTAGAAAAATCAAGAATGATTTACTGGACTATTAGATAATAGAATGGTACTTTTTATAGATATTAATAAATAAATATACCATACATAGTAAGATAAATTTAAGAATTATAAAGATTCTAATGTTAAGTAGATCATTTATTTATAATTTTTAAAGAAAATTAGACAAGACATTGTAGAAATACACACAATTATGAAATCAAGGGCATTACAGATATAAGGATAAATTCGGCAATCAGGATGATCTATTCCATTTACAAAGAATTTGTCTTTAAATATTTCATGGAGTTGATGATATGTGTTGGAAGTTTTACCGTGGGTTGCAGTCTTTTCCGCGCTTCTCAATGACGCCATCAATGGAAGACGCCTGTTTGTATGGTGACCGACGTGAGCATTTCACAGCTGCTTCTTCCTGGGCCAAGTATTGTCTGAATAAGAAGTGAGTCTTATATAGTCTCATGTATTTACATTGTTAACTCTTTGTTGTTTCTTTTATTCCTATAGGTAATCCAGATGATCAGAAGTATGTATCTCTTTGTTGCCTATCAAAATCAACACAAGAGAACAGTACTTTAATACTTGTATAACTATTTTTCATTAATACTTTTTATACTTTTATCTTTCTTCTCTATTTATTTATGCAATTGATCCTTTATCAACTGTACAACATCCAATTAACTAATACAAATAATCATTTTTTGGCCATACTGTTGTTATTAATACTGTCAATATTTATCTCAGTTTTTACTTAGAATATATCTTATGTATCATTTGATTTGATTGAAAAGACAAATCGATTTGTCTTTCCAATCAAATAAAATGATACATAAGATATATTCTAAGTAAAAACTGAGATAAATATTGACACATCTTCTCTCCCATCCTGCGTGTAGCTGTGATCTATCGCCCGCCTGGATCACCCTCTCAATTTCTGGACAGCTTTGCCGCCTGGCTCCCTCACTTTCTCTCCTCCAACATACCTTCACTCATTCTTGGCGATTTCAACATAGCCACTGACACTCCCACCTCCCCAACAACTGCAAAATTACTTGCGCTTACCTCTTCCCTTGCCCTCTCACAATGGACAGATTCACAATACAACACTACTCTAACCTCCACCCTTGACTCTCATGCCCCCATAATCACAAGCAAATGCCCTCGCTCTCATCCACAACCATGGTACACTACATAAACACTCTATCTACAGAGTTGCTCACGCACTGGAGAACGACTATGGAGGAAATCTCGCACTTAAGCAGACTTTCCCCACTACAAGTTTACTTGTGCTCCTACTTCTCTGCCCTCAATCTTGCCAAACAACACTACTTCTCATCACTAATATCAAACCTGTCCTCCAACCCTAAACGTTTATTTGCTACATTCAACACCCTCCTTTGCCCACCCCCACCTCCTGCCCCTTCCTCTCTCGCTGCTGATGACTTTGCCAGCCATTTTAAAAATAAAATTGAAACCATCCGAAATAAGCTCTCCTCCCAGCTTGGCCCTATCTCACCATCCTCTCCACAAACCGACAACACCCAGCCCTTCCCCTTCCCCAATCCCTCCTCCACTATGGACTCCATTGACTCTGTAAGCGAGGATGAAGTATCTACTTTACTATCAACCTCTCACCTTACAACATGTCCTCATGATCCTATTCCATCACAGCTAATCCCTCCCCTTTCCACCACACTTATCCCAGCTCTCGCAAATCTATTCAACCACTCCCTAAACACTGGCAAGTTTCCATCCTCTTTAAATCATGCCACAATTACACGCATTCTCAAGAAGCCCTCATCTGACCCAGCTTCTGCCTCCAACTATAGCCCTATTTCACTACTTCCCCTGGCTTCTAAACTGCTTGAGCAGCTTGTTTACAATTGCCTCATTCATTTTATTTCCTCCAATTCCCTTCTTGACCTCATCCAATCTAGTTTCAGGGCCCAACACTCTATAGAAACAGCCCTCACAAAAGTCATCAATGACTTGCTAACCGCCAAATCTCTTTTGGCATCCAGGACACAGCTTTTTCATGGTTCACATCCTATCTTAAAGATCCTACATTTAGCGTCTCCTTCTCCTCAACCTCCTTATCACCTCTCCCTCTGTCTGTTGGCGTTCCCCAAGGTTCTGTCCCAGGCCCCCTCCTCTTCTCCATCTACACCTCCTCCCTTGGCACCTTTATAAAATCCTTTGGATTTCAGTATCATCTCTATGCAGATGATATTCAAATCTACCTATCTGCACATGATCTATCCCCCTCTCTTTTAGCTCAAGTTTCCAACTGCCTCTCTAGCATATCCTCCTGGATGCCCGCCCGTCAACTCAACATGTCTAAGACTGAACTCCTAATCTTTCCACCCTCTACTACAGCTTCCACTCCTCGAATATCTCTCACTGTGACAACACCATCATCACTCCTACCTCCCAGGCCCGTTGTTTGGGGTTCTACTGGATCCCGCCCTGTTTTATTCCTCGCATCCAATCAATAACAAAATCTTGTCAGTTTCACCTAAAAAAACATCTACAAAATTCGTCATTATCTTACAGAAGACATAGCAAAAATTTGAATACACTCTCTCATCATATCTCGACTCGACTACTGCAATTCCCTCCTTGCTGGCCTCCCCATCTCTCGTCTGTCTCCCCTCCAATCCATAATGAACGCCTCCGCTAGACTCATCTTCAATACCAAACGACCAGTGTCTGTAGCTCCTCTCTGTCAATCACGCCACTGGCTTCCCATAGCTTCCCGAATCAAATTTAAAATCATGACCCTAACATATAAAGCCCTCAACAACAGTGCACCCCCTTATATCTGCTCTTGTTTGAAAATACTTTCCCAACCGCCCCCTTTGTTCTGCTAACGACCTTCTTCTTTCCTCCTCTCTCATCACCTCCTCTCACTCCTGTCTTCAAGACTTTTCTCGTGCTGCCCCTACTATTTGGAACTCCTTGCCCTGCTCCATTAGACTATCTTTCTTCCTCAAAACCTGTTTAAAAAAATCTTATCACCTTCAGCCTTAACATGTACAACTGCACACACCACAGCTTAATAACACTTACACCCACAATCTACAGTACAACACACAGACTCCTCCACTTGACTAAACAAATTGCTTTCAAACATCTTGCATTTGTCACCCTCTTGTATCACACCTAAATCCTTAGATTGTAAGTTTTCGAGTTTTCAATCTTGTGTCAGTGTCTTGGAAACAAGCTCTATGTACATTTCATTTTATGCTCAAAAACAGGGCCCTCCATTCTTTACAAGGTGTTAAGTTTGTTTTTTGCCATGTAATCAACCCCTGTACAGCGCTATGGAATATGTTGGCGCTATATAAATAAAGATAATAATAATAATAATAATAATTACAATTTTGGAACACATATCAAGTGTATATATTGTGGGGTATACAATCTAAAGAGTACATTGAATATTTTTGGAATTCTAGTATATATGCATTTATTTTGAAGAATTTTTGATTATATATCATTATCAAATTATTTGATTGATACAAAATCAAAAATTGTTTATATATGGAAAACGGTGTTGCTTTTATGTTTCTAATCTCCATGTTTTGTTTATTTTAAAAGTACCAATATTAAAAATTCTGCAGAATTGTATAACTGTTTCTTATTCATATCTCTGAGGGGAGTGAACTACTGAGTATAAGGGGTGTCTTTTTTCTTTAGGTTTATTTAAGTGTTATACACTCTCTCAGTAGCATACGTAGAAATAGTGATAAATAGAATTATTAAATTATAAGTATATGATTCTAACTATGTCCCACAAGGTATGTCCTGAATAAAAGCTTTTTTATTTACTGTTAAAAGAGGCCTAGATTAGCTGCACATAGGCTGATCTGCTAATTATATTTCTTAGTGAGAGCTGTTCTAGCAGCAGCAGCTTTCACTCCTCACTTACACACAGATACGTTCGGCTGGAGGGTGTGGTGCTGAACCCGGGAAATGTAACGCCAACACTACACTGGCTTAGTCCCTCATGCCTATCTGCTTTCACATAAAATTGAATTGCAGAGACGTACAGTGGATGAAATCTATGTGCCTGTAATCATTTTGTTGCATGGCAACCCTTCTCCTGGCATTTGTTGAGCCCTGTAAATGTAAATTTTTATTTAAAGTACAGTATTCAATTTTTTTTCTGGTTACTTGAGTTTTCATTAAGAGTCTACTGTATATTAATATTCAACTGTGTCCCCTACATTGAAATAAGTATACACATATGCAGCCATGGTCCTGCTCAATCAAATACATATGTACATATGTAAATATTTATGTATTTACATATTTAGGGCCCCTCTAGTACTATATATGTACACATATTCAGCCAGGGCCTCCTATAATTATAAAAATGTATAAATATTTAGAGAGGGTCACCTGGAATCATCATATTAATAGAGCATATAAATATTTAGTCAGTGTCTCATACAAGCAAACACTTATTTAGCCAAGGTCTCCTATAGACCTATATGGGACATAAGCCAGGGACCAATATAACCTAAATGATAAATTATTGTAAACATGTATGCATATTCAGGTAGGTTCACCTATAATCATATTAATGTATACATATTCAGCCATGTTCATCTATAATTATAAACAGATACATATTTAATCAGGGTCATCTATAATCATAATTGCTACAGGGTCCTGTATTATTATTTTCTATATTTATATACTCAGCCAGGGATCCATAAAATCACATACATTTACATATATTCACCCAGGGTCCATCATAACTATAATATAACACATGTATATTTAACCAGCATATGCATATTCAGCTAGAGTCACCAATAATTATAATACAAATACATAAATATTTAACCATGATCAACTATAATCAAACAAATGTACACATATTCAGCAAGGGATACCTTTAATTAGCATAACAATATATAAATGTACATTTAAATACATAAATAAATATTAACCCAGGAATACCTTCCATCATACAGTATTAATAGCCATACAAACAGAATACCTATAATCATGTAAATAATCTGCCTCCAAGAAAAAATACTATTGAGGAGCTACTTTCTACCAATATTTCCTTACAAAAAAAAACATTTTATTGAAGAAAACTTACTTATCCTGCCTTTGTTCAACCGATGCCATTCCTTCCTCTACATGCAGCAGGAAACTCATGGTATGAGTCAACAGTGAAAACTCTATACTCAAGTTCCAGGCCTATCTGTAAACTGCAGCTTTTCATTTGTAAGTCCCCAAAAGGTATATTTTAAGGGTTTATAAGCTAAAAAAAATGAGTGCCCCTCACAGGGAAGCACCTGCCCCTATGCAGCTGCCTGATTTAACTAATGGGAAATCGGGCCATGGCAGGAACATATACATTAACTAAGTTAATTGTGCATTCGTGCTTTGGATCAGGAGGATGAGTAGAGACCCTTGGGCAACAGCTTGCAGAAGCAGCAGCTCTGGCTCAAAATACTATGATAGCAGGGCCACCACTCCACATAGTGTTGATATGGCTGAAGAAAACCCTGCCTCTCCACTCCAGTTGCCACGAGGCCACAGCCTCTAAAGTGGCATAGGTTTCCTGCAGGATGCAAAAAGAATACCCTCTCTGTTATAGATAGTACCTGGAATCTGCAGAAACTGTGTTGACAGTGACAGTCATTGATATTAATCTTGCTGAAGTGCAATGCCATTATTATGTGTTAGAAATGTTGTGCTCCCCAGTCTATTGCAAGTGATAACGCGACATGCATATTTCAAGGAACGCCTGGACAAGGTGTTCCGCAGTCCCGGAGTTCTTAGTCCTTTTGCTGTCCTTTAGATATTACTAGAGGTAGTGGACAAAGTGTGCATATTTTTCCTTTTCAACAAGATCAAATGCACCTTCCTTTTCTTTTGCCCCTGAGGGGTGCTCTCAAAGAATTTGGCCAATTCTTTGGCAGGGATTACCCACAGACTCTAATGTTCACTCATCTCCGATCTCCTCTTGGCTGAGGACCTCTACTCAATTCTCAATGACTAGGGCAAGTTTCCTCTTCTTTCTTCTCTTTTGGTTGGTGTAGAAAGGCTCCTTTTAGCATCCTTCATGACTTTAGGACCCGGAGATGGCTATTGCATCCTCTACAGCTATCGCAATGCTTTCAGAGATAGCTGGCTGTACAGTAGAGTCTGGAATAGCTTCCTTGTCCCTGACTCACTTTAGAGATCCTCTTGTCCCTGGTCTTTTGCCAGACCCTTATTCACATTATTTTCCTTGAGGTCTCGACGGAGAGGTGTGGGGTCTCGGACTGGCTGACTGAGGCCGATTGCCGGGCTAGACAGTGCCACTGTATGAGACATCTCACTCCTCTTTTTGCTTTTGAAGGGAGGTGCTCCAATGTAGAGCATCTCTAATTTCTCAGACATCTCCCTATTGATCTTATGCATTCTATTCCTGGGTACTTCACTCCTGGAAAAGTAGCTGCCATTAACTGCTTCCCATAGACAGTACTTTATCCCTCTGCTTACCATACACCTCCACACTAGCTGTTGTGCTTACATGGGGTTAAGGGTGGACTGCTGGGGAAACACCTGTAACATTGGTACGGCCGGTGGCATTCCTCCCCTTCTTCCCAGTGCCAGCAATCTTGGGTGAGACTACCACTTTTGTGGAAAAGAAAGGAATTTGGAGGCAGTGGTGGCGTGTTGACGGAAAGCCTCCCTATGTAGGGACCCTCCCAGGAAACTGTGATCAAGATTTGGCATTAGTCACAGTGACTTTTTTGACAATTAGTATTCTACCAGGAGCTTGAGTGGTTTTATTTGTCTGGGTCCCTATCTATTTTACAGCTTTGTGTCCCCGTATACATTATTCCTCCATTTAATCAATGGGACTTGGTAGGAGCCTTATTTTTCATTTTTATATTTTTATTATTTTATTAAATAAAAAGAAAACATGGAAATTGTTAAGGAGAGAGAGGCATTCTGCTGTTTGTTTCTGTCAGTGGGGGCTTACGCTGCTGCAGTTCAGTAGCAAGTAAAACATTTTTTTTAAATCTACCACCATTCTGTTTGTCTTGTGCTGTTTGTCCACCTCGCACTGCCTGCTTAAATGTTTCTGTTTTATTTCCTCTCTACCCAAAACCAACAAAACCCCCTGAGAAATTGAAAAAGAAAATAAACGTCTTCCCCCACTAAAGAATAAACAAAGCAAACAATACAAACAACAAAACAAATCAGGTTTAAATTCAGTTTCTGGAGAAATGTCTAGATCTAAAGTTTCTTTAACTAATATCACTTAAGAAAAGAATAAGGACAAATCTCTAAGTGGAATAGAGTAAATAATAATATCAAATGTGTGTTCCAAGTAATTCTGGATCCTATAAGTCTATGTCCAGTGTACTAAAGAACACCTAGGACTCTATTTTGGAATTTGTAGCAACTAGTTACTAGAAAAAAACACAATAAACTTTATTAAAGAAAAAAGGGTGAATGAAAAATATATACAATGAGTGTAATAAAAGATATACTTAAGTATATCAAACAGCAGGCTTATGTAAATGGGGAGGGGGGGTACAGTCTAATGAGTAAACCCCAAAGTAATAATATGGGTATTCACAAATGGTAATATAATATAGAGGTCAGCACCTGTCTATTTGAGAGGACAGATGGCGGCCAACAGTTGCTCCAGTTACTAAAACAAGTGGATCTCTATGTTTCCCATGTGAGATAAGAGTGACACAGCACTCCCCATCCCATAAGCTGAAGTAAGTTCAAAAATAGGGAACATAGAAAATATCCACTATCAAAAATTAGTGTAATGATCCTGATAACGCAGCACAATGCTGTAATCAAGAGAAACCCTCCCTTTTAGTTAAGGGTTAGGTGGATTTCACACATAGTCTGCTGCACCAAAAATTACTTCAAAACAGAAAACGAGAGATTTAACTCATTACCTTGTAATGGTGCAGACATCAACATATGTACATACCAATGGGGATAGACTGTCCCCTATAGCCTGCTGTTAAGGTCCCAACGTACGTTTCCCCGTTTTTGTTGTTACGGATTCATCAGGGGATATGTGATACCTATGAAAAGCGGGTTTTTAAAGGGATCCCGCGATTTGCGTGACGCGATGACGTCACCGAGTTCACGTTCACGCCGTGACGTCATCGCGCTCCCGCGATCGCGTAATCTCGCGAGATTTGCGGAAAAAGTCCCGCGAAAGGGCTGAAAATGCTATCTTTCTGAGTAATAGTGCCTCTACAGGCAGATACCTGTATATAATTTTTGTTATTGCCTTATAAGTCTCAAAATGGGCTATTAATTTGAAAGGCTGTGTTTTAACCTTGTTGTAAGATACCAAAATAAAATATAAGGATGCCCTAAAAAAAGAGATGGGAAATGAAATAAATGAACTGAGGATAATTCTCATTTAATGCCCACACGGACCCCAAAGGGGTTGAATCCTCCAAAGGAATGATGCTACTGACTGTATAAGTAATATAGGAGATTTAATGAACTATTATAGTAGTGATAGATAGACCCCTAATAGGAAAACCTGACCTAAGAAAAATATAGAATTGGAATAGATCACTTAATAAGGAAGGAAGAGGCTAGCTTATTGTTGTCCCTTAGTATGTGCTAGGAACCTAAAACTCTAGTTCCTAAGTATCTAGAAGAGTATAGACTGTCTAATAACGACAAAACATTAGGATATACTGGATTCTTATGCTAGACTCAGAATAGCTATCGAATTTTAAATAAAGTGAAAAAATAATAAACCTAAACTGAGAAAGAAAGGGAAGTAGATGTTATGAAAAAGGGGGGGACTAGCTATAACCCAGTGGTAAAGAAGGTTCGGAGAATAGACGGGGCTGATGCTAAATGAAAGGGGTGAAAGTAAAGCCTTCATTGAGGCCATGTGGAGATAGTGTTTTGAGGTGAAAGATCCACCAGGCTTCTCGCTGTAGTAATTTAATTTCCATGTTGCCTCTTCTGGGAGAGATGTTGATTTTTTCTATACCCATGAATTTCAGAACCATTATATTTCCATCGTGGATAGTATTTACATGTCTAGCTACTGTCACGTCCTGCTTGTTCGTTATGCTGTTGACATGTTCAAGGACTCTGCGGCGTAGCTGACGTGTGGTTTTTCCTACATATTGAAGGCCACACCGACATGAAATAAGATAAACCACCGAGGTGGTTTTGCAATTGATATGATCACGGACCAAAAATTCTTTTTGGCTATGGAAACTGGTAAACTTATTTGTAGTACTTATATGCACACACGCTTTACACTTTCCGCAGGGCTTGGATCCAGATGTCCGTGTTTGTAGCCAGGCACAGCCTGAGTTTTTCTTTGCCTCAAAGTGGCTGTGGACTAATTTATCCCTGAGGCTAGGTGCCCGTCGGTAGGTAATTGATGCAGTGTCTGGTAGCCTAGACCTTAGTTCCTTATCGCCCAGGAGGATATGCCAGTGATTTTGTAATATTGAGCAGATATTACCTCCAAATTTATTGAACGTCCCAATAATTCTTACAGGTTGTTGCTCATTTGATCCTGACAAGGAAGAGTTGTACAGTAGGTCCGTTTGTGAACGTTGTTTTGCTTTTGCATAAGCTTTTTTCAAAACGTTGTGAGAATACCCTCTTTGTTTGAAACGGTTATAGAGATCTTTAGCTTGATTTTCAAAATCCATCAGTGTTGTGCAATTCCGGCGTATTCTCAAATATTGCCCAAACGGAATACTTCGAATCAAATGTCGGGGATGGTGACTGGACGCTAGTAAAAGGCTATTTGACGCCGTTTCTTTTCGATGTGTTCTCGTTGTTATGGAGTTGTTCTCTGTTTTCAGAATTAGTAGATCCAGAAATTCGATCTTATTGGTGTTAATAATATATGTTAATTTAAGACCTATGGAATTCACATTGAGTATAGAAATGAACTCCATCAATCTGGATCTACTTCCGTTCCAGGTCATAAATACGTCATCAATATAGCGAATCCAGAGGCCGACCTGGTCCGAGTATTTGGCCAGTTCTTCTCCGAAGACAATGGTTTCTTCCCATAAGCCAAGATGTAAATTGGCATATGAGGGGGCACACGGTGTGCCCATGGCAGTCCCCTTGATTTGGATATAAAAGCTATTATTGTACATAAAGTAATTCTTTGATAGTACAAATTCTAATAGCTTTAAGCCAAAATCACTGTGTTTTGAATGTTGAAGTCCCCGGGTTTCTAAGAATTTCTTTGCTGCTTGGACACCTACTGTATGCGGAATTGAGGTATATAGGCCTTCAACATCCAAGCAGACTAATATGGATTCATCATCTAGGCGTAAATTGTGTAACCTTTTTAACACACTTTTTGTGTCTTGAGCGTGCGATGCCAAACTTTCCACAAAAGGTCTTAGAATTTGATCAATGTAGGTGCTAATATGTTCAGACAAGCTGTTTACACCTGATACTATTGGACGTCCTGGAGGAGTATTAAGATTTTTATGAACCTTTGGCAATGAGTAAAAAGTAGGGATGGTCGGATGTTTATTAAACTGATAGTTGTACTCATGTCTTGAAATTACGTTGTTCCAAAGGCCCTCCATCAGTATTACATTAAGCTCCTTTTTAAACGTCGCTGTCGGATCAGATGTTAATTTTTGGTATGTACTCTTGTCATTTAGTAAACGTAGATTTTCACGATGGTAGTCGGTTTGTCTCAAAATGACCGTATTCCCTCCTTTGTCTGAGGGTTTGATTACTATCTGATCATTCTTCTGAAGTTTTATTAATGCTTGTGATTCTGTTGCTGTTAGGTTAGTTTCCATAGTATGGTTCTTTGCTAGGATTTCAAGATCTTTGGTTACTAGTTTCACAAAAACTTGAACTTCGGGGGAAATGCTGAAATTTGGTGTAAATCGACTTATAGATTTTAAGTTGGTATAGGGTCCTTCACCTGGAGAAGGGGGGGTATCCAGATCTGCTTCCCAGGCTAGCATCATCTTCCTTAGCACTTCGTCTTCTGAGATGCTCAATTTTAAAGGGTCCAATTCTGCGTCAATTTTCTTCTTGTGATGTTTAATGAGTACCAGTTTACGGGCAAAGAGATGGATGTCTTTAACCCATTCAAAGAGGTTGAAATTGTTAGTGGGGGAAAAAGATAGTCCCCTATTGAGTAGCATAGCATCTCCTTCGGTTAATTTCAGATCCGAAAGATTAATGACTTGATTGTCAAAGTTCATGTCCCTTACTTGTATCTTGGTGTCGCTCTCTGGTTGCGATCCCGTAACCGTCTTGGTTCGGGATATTGTTGGCGTGGATCTAAAAAAGAGGAAGACGGGCTTGATGATGTTGTGGACCCTTCGACCTTACGTCCCCGGTATTTTCTAGTACCTCTATTGGAATAGCGGTTACGGCCTTCATCCAGATATTCGGTATCTGAAGTATCATATTCTGATGACGATTGTGGTTCAGCCTGTGCCGTTTTCTGTCGTTGAGAGTGACGATATACCTGTTTATTGGTTAGATCTTTAAAGTCCCTCATATATTTGCGATGTTTACGTTGTTTAAGTATGTTCTTAAACTTGTCAATTTCATTCTGAAGTTTTTGTTCATAATCTTTAAATCGATCCATAATTCGAAATGTTTCTATATCCACTAAGTGTAATGCTAGTTCCACTTTAGTGGCCTCTAGAATTTTTTCCTCCTCGTTGATAATAAGCTTCATGAGTTCTGCTGAGCAAGAGTTAAGGATCTTATCCCAGGCTTCGATAAATGTCTCGTTCCACAGATGAGAGGCCGGACTTAGATTTACCCTCAAACCCCTAGGAATGAGACGTTGTTCTAGGTAATTCTGTAGGCTTTTGATTTCCCACCAGGCCCTCGTCTGGTTTTTATATAATTTGGTGAGAGTGAAGAAAAACTTGTGGATATTTTTTACCTCACTGTTAGAGGCTAACTCTCCCTCTCCTACCAAGGAAAAGACCCCTCCCACTTCACCTAACCACTGATTGGGGTCCGTGTGTGCGTGCAAAAAACCCTCCATTTCGGCAATATAAGAGAGATATAGAAAAGGGGGATAACCCCTATAGAATAAAGTCACTTAAGAAAAGAATAAGGACAAATCTCTAAGTGGAATAGAGTAAATAATAATATCAAATGTGTGTTCCAAGTAATTCTGGATCCTATAAGTCTATGTCCAGTGTACTAAAGAACACCTAGGACTCTATTTTGGAATTTGTAGCAACTAGTTACTAGAAAAAAACACAATAAACTTTATTAAAGAAAAAAGGGTGAATGAAAAATATATACAATGAGTGTAATAAAAGATATACTTAAGTATATCAAACAGCAGGCTTATGTAAATGGGGAGGGGGGGTACAGTCTAATGAGTAAACCCCAAAGTAATAATATGGGTATTCACAAATGGTAATATAATATAGAGGTCAGCACCTGTCTATTTGAGAGGACAGATGGCGGCCATCTATGTTCCCTATTTTTGAACTTACTTCAGCTTATGGGATGGGGAGTGCTGTGTCACTCTTATCTCACATGGGAAACATAGAGATCCACTTGTTTTAGTAACTGGAGCAACTGTTGGCCGCCATCTGTCCTCTCAAATAGACAGGTGCTGACCTCTATATTATATTACCATTTGTGAATACCCATATTATTACTTTGGGGTTTACTCATTAGACTGTACCCCCCCTCCCCATTTACATAAGCCTGCTGTTTGATATACTTAAGTATATCTTTTATTACACTCATTGTATATATTTTTCATTCACCCTTTTTTCTTTAATAAAGTTTATTGTGTTTTTTTCTAGTAACTAGTTGCTACAAATTCCAAAATAGAGTCCTAGGTGTTCTTTAGTACACTGGACATAGACTTATAGGATCCAGAATTACTTGGAACACACATTTGATATTCTTTAACTAATAGCATCAATTCTGATTACAGAATTTTGGTACCTTTGGGTGGAGACACCATATATGAATAAATGATGCCATGCCTGGGTAGACTCAACATAAAAGAAACATAAAGGACTTATTGAAGTTTTTTCAGTTATGTAATTTAGCAGGTGTAATATAACTTTTAGATAAAAAGTTCCAAGTCTCAAGCCATGTTTTTTGGTCCCAAATTTGGCTTAAATATTTTTCCTATAAGATCACATATCTATATTTGTTATCCTAAATTAAAGGAATCATAAGTCCTACCCAAGATACCTCTTGTGAAAGTATTACTTTGGTAGATTAGTGAAAACCAGGTATCCTGGGGGTAACCAAAAATGCGTGTGAAATGTGATAAAAAGTATTTTACCTGCAGAAGCTATATGGTCCCTCTAGAGGAAGATTAAAATTGCAGACAAAAAGGTTAGCTTATTTTTCCCCCACCATGTAAAAGTTTTTTCGTGTAATCCTGGGGCAAATTGTTAGTGAGGTATAATAGAAGTTAAAGGAAAAATAATTGATTTCAATGAGCCAAATAATCGTATCTCATGAATAGGGGGCCATAGGGGAATTGTCAGGGATTCCTACATCCGTAGGCACTCATCCCTATGACACTGCACGACTTAGGCAGTGAGCGCCCAAGGCAGCTCACTGTGCTGGTGAAGATGAGCGCCATAGGCACTCATCCCTACGACACGCGGGACTACAGATTAACTGAAATCTCATTATACAATTCACAATGTGACACCCGTAGCAGTTTGAAAAAAATTGTTGAAAAACACACTTTGCAAAGGAAAGCGGGACTTAGAAGAAAAAAATACGAACCACGGGACTTAGAAAAAAAATCTGAGGTCGAAAAATACAAAGTTAATGGCCGAACCACGCACATCCCAATAAAATAAATAAAAGAAAAATAAAACAAAACATAAAAAAAACATCACACACAGCACGCACAGCTACACGACTCCTAAACACGCAAAACACAGCCAGGCAAGACTTTTCCTCAAGTCAACAACAGTCCAAATGTACATTGTATTAAGCAGGAAAATCAAAAGAGATTGTTAGCTCTTCAGCATATTGATTGCTGGATATATTAATTAGAAATAAGTAAAGTATATTAATTTATTATTTAATTCATTAATTAATTAATATAAAAAAAAATATATATATAAAAAATAAAAATAGCAGAGGAGAGGCTCGCAATGAGTGCCAAAGGTACACATTGCGAGCCATGCTATGAGCCCCAAAGGCGCTCAGCTCACAATGAGTACGGAGTGTACTCAGAGGGGCAAAAGTACACAAGGGGAGAGGCTCGCAATGAGCGCCGAAGGTGCTCAGACCTCCAAAAGTACACAAGGGTAGAGGCTCGCAATGAGCGCCAAAATCGCTCAGCGCGAGGCTCTCATTGAGCACCGAAGATACTCAGAGGACCAAAAGCCTTACATTGTGTGGCAAACAGCATTACCTGCCTTACAATTTTATGACTGTAATTTTTTGACGGCCAATTCGCTAGTGGTATATAAATAAGAATAAATCAAGTCAATAATGTCAATTATGCATGGGCTAGTACAATATATAGAGATGTAAAATGCATTAATTTTCTATTCCTGCCATAGCAGCAATATTGTCTTGATCAATTATCTATATCCCAGGGATTTTCCTGCTTTTAGTACCCGAATCATGTTTTTGATCTCTTTAATTGTTATTTCAGAATTTAGATTACAAAAGTTCTTTGTTTCAAAGGATTGGGAGATTGCAGAAAGCCAAAAAGGAACACATCCCAATTGCATTGTTTTGTAAATAGTATAGTATATATTTTGGTAATTGTCACGCTCTGCTTCTTCAAGGGGGCTTGATATAAACCTAGTTCAAACCTACTACAGCAGAATTGTGTAGTTCCTATTCTCTACGGAACAAAAGATGGTTTCTGAAGAGGGCAAGACCCAAAAGGTACCGGCAGATAATACTGCATACAGGTTACTAGTGGCCCATGGCAAGACCACTCCCAAATTCAGGATACAACACACAAAAATAGTCTCACATTGTGGATATGTGAAAACTATCTCTCAACATTTATTGAATGATCAAAACCACATATGTATACTCTCCAATACCACACCCTTGTGTACATTTGTGTATGTGTGATGTCAGCCCATCTGGTTTGCAACCTTGGGCTATCAAAGCTCTTGAGATGAAAATTACCAGATATCTATAGCTGGCTAGCGAACAAACTTTTATGTTAAACTCAACTGTTTGCTACTGGAAGTACATCTTGACCCAAGATCTGTATATGTGAGTGTGCAATGATCTGCAGCTAACTTCTATGCAGGGCATTTTTACCAATTCCACATATGTTCTATAAAACATTTTCCCTCTTATAATATATTACAACTAGGATACATAATACCATGTACAGGCAACATATAACTACACAATAACACATAATCCCAATGCAACAATGTCATGCTCCCTTAGCCATATTCATAAATTACTGGCAATATGAGTCCTTAAACAATTAAATTATGACAGTAATATTTATGAAAAAAAATTAGAATTTTATTATGTTTTTTTTGTTATTAATCCTGGTTTAGTTCTTAATTGATATATTTTAGATTTGGAAATGTTTTGTTCTATGCCTTTAGATTGCAAGTTTGGGAGTTTTCAATCCTGCAAGGTGCTTTGGGGAAAGCATTTTGGACACTGGATCCTAAGCTCAATGACAGGGCCCTCCACCCTTTGCAACATGTAAATATTGCTATTATTTTTGCCTTGATTGTAACCTGTGTATAGCGATATATACTGTATGTTGGCGCGTTACAAACAAATGATACTAATAATAATAAGTCTACAAGCTACTACAGAGTCAGGTTTGTTAGCTTCTGTATAGTATTTATGTTGAGTTATTCTCATAACTTTTTGCTGTCTGGTTAGATAAAATTAAATCTAGATCAGTTCTTATCTTATCTACGTTTAGTCTTGTCTAAGTAGTAGGCTTGTTTTGATTGGCTTTTTCAAGTAACATTAGTTCTGCCTGCAACTGTATTTGTCTCTTTTGAAAGTGGGAAACAAGTTTGATACACGTTCCCCTCCTACACAAACCCATCCTAAATTAGAATCTACAGTTTTGTTATTATTAAAATCAAATTCAATGTCTTAAAGGGGTACTTACATCAGTATAAGTGCTCTTCATGGTGTGAAAGAATACAAAATTGTATGTTAAAATTATCAGCTAACAAATCTAAAGTTTTAAGTCTGTTTAAGCGTAGCCTTAATAACAGATGCTGAGCCGCGCAGTGAGGACTATGATTTTTAGTACTTTCTCTTTGAACTCAGGAATACAGTCACATGTTAACCTATTACTTGCCTTTTTAGGTGATTCCACCATGCCATACTCTGTACAGATGGTTGTAGTGAAGGGTTAACCCCGGTTTTCCTTTTGCTTACTACACAGAGCTGCAGCGTGTGTGTCTGTCTAATTTATTTAATTTCTTAATGAAAACTGCACATATTTCAAAAATTCAAAAGGTATTTCAACATGCTTTTACTAGATCTTTAAAGTAGTGTGGTCCAAATTGTACTGAAATTAGTGGCCCTTTAAGCTACTTGATCTCAGATAATTCGGTCCACTGAAAGGGATTAATTATGTCTCCATTATTTAATAGTACTAGAGTGTACAAGTAGATTTCGAATAGGTTTTATGAGTAGGTTAGTAGAAGGTGTATTCCCTGTCCTGGGCTAGCAAAGAGGGATGTGATTAGTTTACGTTTGTGTGAATGGCATATATGTAAAGATGAGGAAGCATCTTGCGGTATACAGGCTGTATGTCTGCGGGCTTGCTGCGGGCTTGAGCTCTGCTACACTTCTGGTGCTATTCAATTGAACAAGCCCGCAAGTGACGGACCGAAAGCCAAAACCATAAACTATGCACACGTAGCAGTTCAGGGCAGGAACATTATCAATTAAGCAAGGCCGTAAGCACCCATTTCGAAACAGCCAGTAGAAAATAAGACGCCATCATTACGGCAGTAAAACATGGAGGTTACATGTCAATCAATTAGCGTTTGGGGGTCCGATATGCGATTCGACTCGCAAAACCGCAAAATACAAAATATTAAAAATGAATGCCAATACTGTTCTAGTCCATGTGGGTGGCCTGATATGTATTAACTCATTGTCTCCCAAGATTCAAATAACCCAGAAATGACACATAAAAAAAATATTTTGTTATTATCAATTTGCGAGCTTGAGACTGAAATTAACTCTAATGTCTTTCATCGCTTTCCCCGTCATTTACAGTACAGTATTGATTTTTTATTTACATTTACAGTGCTATGGACAGGGATTAAACCCTCTTACAGGTCCTCTCTATTACGTGTAGGATTTTCTCCTACATTTGCCGTTTACGGGTGTGAAAACATTTGTGCGCTAAGGGAATTGTAGCAATTGAATAGCGATTTGTGATTTTGCGATCGTAACTCTTGCGAAAGTAAAAGATCAAAGGCTTTGGGAGGCTGTAAGTTCCGCATTTAACAACCACAAAGTTTTCATAGCCATAACCTGTAAACCATTTAGAGCCTGCAAAAACCCGCCAATTGAATAGCAAAGTAACTTACAGCCTCACTTACGGGCTTCAGTAACTTACGATTTCTCAATTGAATCAGGCTCATAGTTTTTAGCTTATGTAATAATTTTAAGAGTATATCATGGGAAGATGCAGTAGGGGGTATAAAGATATTATTGATAATTTAATGTCTAGGAGATTTCCAGTTAATTACTGATCTGGAGTAAATGGGAAGTCTTTTATTTTTAATAAGAAAAATGTGTAGCTTTTAATCTACAGAGTTTAAGAAAAATTTCACTTAGTTAAAAGGAAAATATCTAAAAGGCTATATTGCGAAAATATATTTTGGTAAAAAGGAATATTGTCCATGCAATAAACAAGTCCATGTCTATGTTTTATCAAATGTTCTTATAAATTTGACTTTTTAAGCTAAGGTCATAAATGGAAAGAAGTGTACATTGTAACTCTGAGAGAGTTTCAAGAGTATTCAAAAGATCTTGTATGTCAGCTCAAACTTTCTGAAGCTGGATTTATTTAAGCTTGAGAAAGAGAAATGCAAGATGTAAGTGAACATTACTGAAGGTCCTCCAAAGTGGCTACCAAGGCCTCTATAGTGTTAAGTCTCTTCTGCCATTGTTCCCTCTGGGTTTCTGTCCATTGTCTCATAGTTCTCGGTGCAGGCACAGTCCCTCTGCTGCTCTCCCCTTGGATCGGCTGCCTCACAGGACACTCTGATCTCTGGCCACTCCTGCCCCAGCTCCCCGGCCACCCCCCACAGAGCCTCATCCTCACACAGGGCACAGGGTCAGGGACAAACCCCACACACTGCAACACAAGCACACAAGTTGGTCTGGTTCCCCTCTGGACAAACTTAGCGGTCCACCCATGAAAACCACCACTGTGACCTCGGCCACTGGAGCCAGAGGAGACCAAGAGCTTGCGAGGTAATATTCGAGGGCAGCACATCCAGGCATTGGCTAGTAGGGCATGGAGAGGGGGTGTCTAGAAGGGCATAGAGAGGGAGTGGCTAGCAGGGCATGGAGAGGGGCTGGCTAGCAGGGTGCAGAGGCGTGTGTTAGCATGACATGGAGAGGGACTGGATATCAGGGCATGGAGTGAGTCTGCTAGCAGGGCATGGTTGTAATCTGGAAATATGCCTAAAAAAACACATGTCTTATACATGCGCGGCAGAAAAATATGGTATATACTTTGAACTATATGTTTTTAATGAAACTGAGAAAAGCACTGCAAATAATATTGACCAAAGAATCCATTAAAGTTTAGTTAAGATTGCAGTGAAGAATGGGCCAGTTTAAATGATCACTGTAAAGTACGTAACAAAGTAACATCAGCAGGTATGCATGACAGAAGCATACAATCTTATATTTAGGACTTCTTGTCGGTCTGGGTTATAATATGGGGCCTCACTCTACTTTTAAGGTTATCAAGGGGCTATTTTAAGGCGCCTTTTGTTACAGAAGTAAATACAGATATTGTGTGTGTTTAGTGTTCCTCTCACTCTTTCCTGATTTCTAATCTATTTTCTGCAAACAAAATGTCTGTGATCATGCAAGCAAACTTGAATATAGCAATTAAAGTTTAATTTGTTTATACAGTATATACCTACTTATGTATATATATATATATATATATATATATATCACATATATAGTTGTGAGCATGCGAGCCGTTGCTCACGCTTGCGGGCTCGATCAGCGAGCCCGCAAGAACTGCGTCCCTCGCAAAGCGAGGGACGCAGTTCCCCGCAAATGCGGGTCCTCGCAAAGCGAGGGTCCGCATTTGCGGAGGTGTAGGCTCCAACGTCAGCTGTGTTACACAAACACACCACACACGCGACTTTTTAACAAAAAAAACCGAACCTCCCAGCCAAAAACAAAACCAACGTAACGTCCCCGCAAATGCGCATCCTCGCGAAGCGATGGTCCGCATTTGCGGAGGTGGAGGATCCAACGTCAGCTGTGTTAACACACACAACTTTTTAAAAACAAAAAATCTCAAAGGCGCCTCACACCCGGTTACACACACACACACACCGCGGCCGAGGGCCTCAGTTGCTGGCATGGAGCGCCGAAGGCGAAGGCGCTCCATGCCAGCAACTGAGGCCCTCGCTTCCGCAAATGCGGGTCCTCGCGAAGCGACGGGCCGCATTTGCAATGGGGGTCCTCGCAAAGCACTTAGGGAATGAGGCAACCTTAACGTAACAGACACCCACACGCACTAAGAATCCCACTATAACGGCCGACCTGCGCGCCACTAAAATCAGTGAAAACACACCAAATACTCACAAAAACAACATAAAAGCTTACCCATAGCAAGGGGGGCACCCAGGACCTCTGAAAGTGAAGTTACACCTCCATTTATGTCCAAATTCCAGAGTTCAGACACACGGAAATCCCCTAAGCGAGAGAAAAATTGTCCGCCCAAAAAAATGAAAACGAGGCTCACCTCGGAAACATGCATTAACCTCAGAACCAACCTTAACGTAACAAACACCCACACGCATGAAAAATGGCGGAACTGCGAGCACCTACAAACAGTCAAAACACACCAAATACTCACAAAAACAACATAAAAAGCTTACCCATAGCAGGTGAAGTTGAAGTTACACCTCCATTGAAGTCCAAATTCCCGAGTTCACACACACGAAAATCCCCTAAGCGAGAGAAAAAATGGCCGCCGAAAAAAATGAAAATGAGGTTTAAAGACCCAGAACCGCTCAGCCACCTACAACTTACCCAAGAAGGGATCCGAGTAAGCTCGGAAACCCGGATTAACCGCAGGGGATCCGAGATAAGCTCCGAGCCCTGCATTAACCCCACATTAACCATCGCAGTGGGGGTCCCAATTGCACGCGATCGAGGACCCTCGCTGCAATCAAAATTCAAAATTCCCGCGTTATAGGTCCTTAAAGGACCGTAAAGATCCTTAAAGGACCCGTTGTAAAAGAAAAAACCTTAACACTGTCACCCTGTCAATCATGGGGGTCAATACAGACCCCCATAAGCCTCTATTTAACCCCATCAGTCCCATAAGGGTATATTAACACCATTATGGGCCTGTTACAACACCACATTACCCACATAAGTGCCATGATGGTCCTCAAGGACCATCATGACACTAAGTATAAACACTATACTGCACTAGACCCCCCCAATAAAACATTAAATATCAACTAAACACCCTCTACACTAACCTATTAACATCTACACTACCTACCCCTATTAACCCCCACCACTCTAATTACAGAAAATAAAAAAGCCTAAAGTCACAAAAAAAACTACATTACATGAAATAAAAAACCTAACTCACAAAAAAATAAACTACATTACACAAAATAAAAAAACCTAAGTCACAAAAAATAAAAAAAGGAACATTACAGAAAAAAAAACATTACAACCCCCCTCTCACTACAGAAAAAAAAATACACACCTGAAAAGGAAATACATAGAATACAAATACATGTAATACAAATACATACAATTACAATACAATTACATACAATTACAATATCATACAACACTATCTAATATACATCACACAATCTATCTAAATAAATAGCATAATCTAATATACATCCTATCTATCTAATAATACATACCCAATCTATCTAAATAAATAAATAGCATAATCTAATATACATCCTATCTATATAATAATACATTCCCAATCTATCTAAATAAATACCATAATCTAATATAAATCCTATCTATCTAATAATACATACCCAATCTATCTAAATAAATAAATAGCATAATCTAATATACATCCTATCTATATAATAATACATTCCAAATCTATCTAAATAAATACCATAATCTAATATAAATCCTATCTATCTAATAATACATACCCAATCTATCTAAATAAATAGCATAATCTAATATACAGCCTATCTATATAATAATACATTCCTAATCTATCTAAATAAATAACACAATTTAATATACAATACATCCTATGCTATCTATATAAAACGCATACCCGTAGCTAACATACAATAAATGCTATCTATATATTAACTAATCTAAGTCTAAGCTAAAATAAAATAATTAAGACCACTTACCTTTGCAGATGTCAATAAGGATCAGCCACCTACGAAAAAAAAAATTAAAAAAAATTAGTGCAACACGTTTACAGGTCAAAAATAAACATTCTATACATTCTATACATTCTAAATATTCTACTCACCTTTCCAGCATGTCCCGTCCGGCATTCTTTAAATCCTTCTCCGGCGCGGCACCTGTTAAAAAAAAACAACATTAATAGACATACCTCGAAATAAAATAAACATAATCTACATTATACTTACCTCCCCGCGATGTCTCCGGCCTCCTCCGGATCCTCTTCTGCCAAGCCTGTAAAAAAAAAAAAAAAAAAAAAAGTTTACTTACATTCGCACTCGCAGACATCGCCGACGCTAATGAGGCTCCAGGAGAATTTTCCGGAAGAAAATAAGCAATGGTGCATTCTGATTGGTTGAAAACGCTGTCTATCAAATTCACCCATTCAGGAGGCGCCAATGTGTGCACCAATGACAAACGGTTACACCTTAAAAACCCACTCTGATTGGATAATGCACCTGTCCATCTTTATATAAACCAATCACAAGGCGCAGATGCCTTCAGCCAATCACAATGGAATACACCCCCACAGGGTGATTGGTTGGAGCCTCTGCGCATTCTGATTGGTTGCACTGACAATAGCCAATCACAATGGAATACACCCTCACTGATTGGTGAATGATTTGCGCATTCTCATTGGCTATTGATGAGAAGGCGCAGATGTCTTCACCAATCAGTACGTGGGGGTATATTCCATTGTGATTGGCTGATGGCAATAAAGCCTTAGGATTGGTTCAAGTAAAGATGGATAGGTGTGTTATCCAATCACCGTTTTATTTTGGGGTGTATACTTTTTTCATTGGTTCACAAATGGGGTCTTCTCATTGGCTGAATTTGATAGACAGCCTTTTCAGCCAATCAGAACCCGCCATTGCCAATTTTATTCTGGAACACTCCATAGGAAGGTCATTAGCGTCGGGGACATCCGCCAGGGCGGATGTGTGTCAGGTTTTTTTTTTTTTGCTTCATGCGACGAGGCCGGAGACATCGCGGAAAGGTAAGTATAATGTAGATTGTGTTTATTTAAATTTGGTTTATGTTTACTAATGGAATGTTTTTTTTTACAGGAGTATCGCTGGACAAGCAAAGAAGGCCGACTGAACATGGAGGACGTGACATGCTGGGACGTGACATGCTGAAACGGGACATGCTGGAAAGGTGAGAATAATATTTAGAATATTTAGAATGTTTAGAATGTTTAGAATATTTACAATGTTTAGAATGTTTAGAATGTTTAGTTATTTCATGTAAACGTGTTGTATTAATTTTTTGAATCTTTTTTACCGTAGGTTGCTGATCTGAAGAAACATCTCAAAGGTAAGTGATCTTAATTATTTTATTGTAGCTTATAATTAGGGTAGCTATATATATATATAGACAGCATGTATTGTATATTACATAGATAGATAGGGGGATGTATTATTAGATAGTATTGTATATTACATAGTGGGATGTATATTACATTATATAGTGGCATGTATATTAGATAGTGGCATGTATATTACATAGTGGCATGTATATTAGATAGTGGCATGTATATTACATAGTGGCATGTATATTAGATAGTGGCATGTATATTACATAGGGGTATTTTGTATTTTATTTTATTTAATTGTATTGTATTTTATTTAATTGTATTGTATTGTATTATATGTATGTATTTAATTTTCAGGTGTGTAATTTAAAAAAAAAATTGTAGTGACGGGTGGTTATAATGTATTTTTTTTATTTTCTGTAATGTTCCTTTTTTATTTTTGGTCACTTAGGTTTTTTTTGTTTGTTCTGTAATGTACATTTTTTTTTTTTGGTGATTTTAGTTTTTCTTATTTTATGTCATGTACATTTCTGCTTTTTGAGGAATTTAATTACTTGAGGCACACAGTACACTCACATTGTGTGACAAACAGCATTTCAACACTTTCTTTTATTGACCGTCATTTTTTGACGGGCAAGTCGCTAGTATATATATATATATGTGAGTGTGTATGATATTATTATATATTTTGCTTATATATATATATATATATATATATATATATATATATATCACATATATAGTTGTGAGCGTATGAGCCGTTGCTCACGCTTGCGGGCTCGCGTAGCAAACCCGCGGCCCTCGCATAGCGAGGGCTGCGGGCGAGGGCCTCAGTTGCTGGCATGGAGCGCCAAAGGCGCTCCTTGCCAGCAACTGCGACCCTCGCAAAATTTACGTTCAAACGCAAACAACCATACAAAAACCGCGACCACGCAAACAACACGATACACCAACTACGACCCTCGCAAACTTTACCTCGCAACGCAAACAACATACGAGACACGTTACCACACATTACGACCTCGCAACAATCAGACGCAACTCGGGGAACATTACAAAATTCAAAACACAATAAATACACACAGCAGATACATAAAAAGCTTACCTACAGCAAGAGGGAGCATCCAGGACCTCAAAAAAACAACTTACACCTTCATTTAACTCAAAATTAAAGAGTTTAGACACAAAAATGTTTGCTAAGCGACAGAAAAAATGGCCGCCGAACAAAACGAAAACGAGGCTACAGCACTCTAAACACGCGAAACACCACAAGAAACTCACAAAACACCACAAAAGACCTACGGATATTCCGCTAAGACGCATACCAAACATTACCCGCCATTTTACGACAATGCGGAAGTACACGAGTACGCTAACGGTTTGGTCTCGCGCACGCACACTATTACACTGCACACATTCATCACGCTTACACAGCAGCTCCACGTCACTAATGCTGCAGCAACATCAAAACAGATTGCAGCTCTTCAACACAGTGCTTCAAAATAGGTAAAGAATATTCATTTATTAATGTATTACATTTTTCATTATCACACACTAAACAGCATTAGCTACCTTACAGTTTCATTGCCGTCATTTTTTGACGGGCAATTCGCTAGTATATATATATATATAAAATGATATGTAAAATATTTAACATTTACATAATAGAAGCTGTAGTGATTTTAAATCAACAATGAATAAGAATAAATAATCAATATTGTGACTAATGCATCACCTCTAAAGAAATCAATGTATTGAAAGCTTCTGTTGAGTAGTGACCGTCTGAACATGTACTATTTTCCTGTTTTCATGTAATGGGCCATTATAATTACTTTTTATATCAGTGCATCGGAAGCTATTTGCTAACCTTGATTTTAAATATTAATGCAGTAGTGTTTAAGATACTTCCATTAAGGCTGACAAAGTTAAGTTTGAATAACATCATAAAGTACTTTTCACAAAAGTATTATGGCTACAGTTTATTTTAAATACTGATTTGAATTTGAATTCTTTTATTATTCATCACATATTTGACAGTAATTTAAAGGGCCAATGTCATTTCTATATATATACCATTTTGAAGAACTACACTTGAAACTAGGTCACATGTTTATGAATGTGATGAAAAACAAAATAAATCGTTACATTTAAATGGAATTATTCTATAGTGGAATCTACCATTTTGTTTTTTATCAAATCAATTTCTTGAGGTGTGAGGAGACGTTGGATGCTTCTATTTGGTTGATGGAAAATGACAGCTAAAAAAAGTGTTTTCAATATGAATTATGGATAACTCATAGTTTACAAGGGCACACCCTTATTGGAAAGTAGCAGACAGCATTAGTCCATAAAAGAATATGAAGAATAAAATAAAGAATAATTGCAGATAAAAGGTAAAAATATATTTATTTATTCTTTTATTTCTAAAAATAGTTTGCACATTATTAAATGTATTTATTCAAAAGACCATATAGAAACAAATTGTAGTCTTTTAATAATGAAATAAAGTGAGTGAATATTATCAATACTGGTTTGCTTGTACAGCATTAAGCTTAAATCATATTCATTCTACACCTTCGGACATCTGTGATTTTGTTTGAGTCTTCAAAGTCTGCTACATCTATCGCTAAACACAGCATTAGCACCAAGGTTCTGTCTTCTTTCCTTGTTGGCATGGCAACACTTGTCAAATTATCCCTTGGTAATGCCCTTTAATTGATTGAATAAATTATTCCTGGGATATGTGATTGCAGAATCATGTACGAAGCTCTTCAGTTATCTCAGACCAGACCCTGCATAAATAAACATATTGCATTCACTACGCTCCTCCGGGAAACTGACCCTCTTAAATCACCCAGGAGGAAGAATAAAAATGAAGCATTAAGAAAAAGTTTAGAGCTATTGTGAAGGTACTGAGTATATGAAATGCACTTAAGCGGTTGCCAATAAGTAGTGTGTACAATAAGATATAGAACATGCAATAGATTCACATCAACTACTACTGTAAATGTCTCAATGGGACATTGAATTCTTTTATAGTTAACCAAACCTAGACAGCTGTGAAACTGTACACTATATAATCACAACACTTATTCATTAGCACATAGTGCATTATTGGCATTGAATCCACTGTAGTTTTTTTTTCCATTGCTCTTTTACATGTTGAGCTCCTTTGAGATCCCTTATATTAAGTGAGACGAAGGCAATAAAGAGATGACTTAATGTTAGATGAGTTATATTTATATTTTGTTTTCATTCATTATTCATTATTACATTGTAGTTTTATAATATACTTATAAATAGTTATATCAGTATGTAACTTTATGTTTGAGGCATTACATTTTACATACAACAAGTAAATACATTAAATTCAACCATTTGGGATGGAATCTGATCTTTGATTTAACAGTCAAAAGGATGCAACCAAAACTGTAATTATTTTTTTTTTACTGGTTAGACACATATGGTGAAGAAATATTCATAACTGACCTAAAACATATCTTTCTGGACCAACTGTCATACCTTTCTAGGATAATTATGGTTAACATTTGGTTCAAATCTGCCATGTTAGCAATATCTACTCTATCTAAGCAATCCTTTAAAGGACCACAGTAATCAGTTTTTATATATGGCTTTTTGAATAACTAAACAAAAATGTTTTTTTTTTTAGAAAGTTAAAACACAGTCTTTGCATTCTTATCTTTTATATCCAATTATTCAGAGATCAATTATCTTTTGGCAGGTGATTTTGCCTGTTCATTTCTAAGGAGGGTGTGTCCTTTAAACCTTCAGCCTTCTGTTAGATTTAACATGAGCACTCACAGTTGTAGATACCACCTGCCTGCTTCCAAGCATGTGCAGGGGAAGGGTATCAATATCCTGCTACACCCCTCCCTACACTCCGCATTAGACAAAAGTACACCCACTCAGGTTTAAGACTTTCAGGAAATGCTGTAAAATCTTAAAACACAAGCAGAACTAAATAATTCTAAATAATTTTAAGTTCATAACAAATGCAGCTGCTAATGTTGTTAGTCTACTAGTTCACAAATGTGAAGTTTTTCCTAAACTACCGTGGTCCTTTTTTTGTGAAGAATTTTAAATACTTTAGGTCCAATAAATAGGTTGTCAGATATATTGGATCAGACTTACTTAGGTGTATGCTTGAAAGCCATCCAAGGTAAAAAAAGTGCTTACATAATTATTCTTAATGTAACTTTAAACTAAATGCTTTATAGTAGAAATTACTTCAGTGCCACACAGAGACATTTTTTTTAACTTTAATTACGGAAAGTCTGGTGTCTAAATTACATGCTATATTTGCTTTATTTTATAGACCTATAAGGATTTATAATAACGCAATTTATTCAAACTAATACTTAATTTTAGACTAACAGGAAAAAAAAGTACTTGCAAGTACACCCATTTGCCATATTTAATGCTTGTTCCCAAAGCTGTCCAGAGAGGGGCAGTATCTGTCCATAAAAGTTCCAAAAACATACAACCAACATAATTAAAAACTCAGGACCCTACATATTCTAGGTAACATTTTTTCTTGTAATTATTGGGATTGCAGGGAACACTGCACTGCAGTAAAACAAGACTTACCACAATACTGCATGTGAATAGCTTATTATTATTATTATTAGCCTTTATTTGTAAGGCGCCAACATATTCCGTAGAGCTAGACAGGGGTTAAGTACAAGTCAAAAACAATTTTAACACAAAATAATGGAGGGCCCTAAAGATACCTGGGTAAATATAGCAGTAAAGTATAAAACCGTCATATCATAGTGACACCACTCAGGGTTAAATGTTCCAATCACTCTACCAGAACAGTGAAAAATGATTTTGCTGAAAATCTGAAGGCTTAGATGTACTGTACTGCCGGTCCAATTGATTACGCTGTGGAAGAAAATATAAACAATAATAACTACTCTAATATTGAAGCATATTGAAAGTTACACAACTGTCGCAGTATATACCAAGGGAGACTGGATTTAATATAATTTGATAAAGCTTTTCTTTGGTTCTTAGCGTTTTTTTTTAAATTGTTTTTAATTTCAGTGACCGCAACTTCTATGCATCTCGCTATGAAGGAATTCACTAACAGGATTTGTGATAACCACAATCTATAACAGCTTAATACGCACTAGGACTATTCAGGTCTTCATGTGATTTACTAAATTAGGTCCACGATGAGTATGTTAATGCTTGATGTAGCAGCATAGATTCCCCCCTTATCCAACCCTTTACCCCCTATGAGCTGGGGATCCCCTGGGTTCCCCCTCAACACCAAGAGAGCTTTGGGGTGGGGGCACATGAGACCATCAGGATCCCTATGGGGCTTCTAAGTATAACCATGGATGGACCCCCATGGCACCTTACCTGAACCCATTACAATGGAGGGCTCTGTGTATCTCACTTTAACACCTATACCATGTGTGTCCTATGGATGAAAAATAGGAAAAAATACAAATAAAATATTAAAAATATTAAAATAAAAAATATATATTTAAATGGCCAAAAATAAAAATATCTACACCTGTTTAAGGGGAAATTATACAACCCTCCAGCAATGATCACCAACACCCTAGTCCTTATTCTTTAGCCCTGGATAAGTGGGCACATCAATTTTACTCGAAGAAATTCATCTTCTTCCTTCTTGACTGAAGACCCTAGCTCTTCTCTTTGGCCTGCAGAAAAAGTCTCCACCTAAAAAACATACTGGCTCCCTAAAATAAAAAAAAATCAGTTAAATTATTATTTCTATTACTGTATTTTATAAAGAGTCAACATATTCCATAGTGCTGTACAGGAGTTAATTATAAATACAAATATATATATATACAATATTAAACATATGCCAAAAAGTAGAGGGCCCTGTTTTTGTAGAGGGCTTGAAATTCGTCTGTGTTACATAGCTATTAAATTAAACCTGGCCGCTAGTTACATGGCCAGAGACACAAACCCGTAAACCATTTGTCGAATGTTGGATGAGCGGCTGTGAACAGGATCAATTAGTCAAACCCATAGGAGCCAATGGCAACAGAGATCGTCATCATTACGTCACTGAAAAATGGAGGTTGGAATTCAAAGTCTTACGGACTTCAATTACGAGTTTCGATCTGAACCACATTACAGAAATATTGCAATATTCATAAAGCCGTAAATATGATATTCTAGTCCATGCGAGTTCCATTAAATGTATTAACACATTGATTGCCGGAATTGATATGACACGGAATTTAAACATAATTTTTTTTATTTTAGATTGCCGATTTGCAAGCTTCATTTTAATACCTAAAATCACTTTCCCTTAACATATAAGTACAGTAGTGTGTGCATATTTGCATTTACAGTGCTAAGGATAGGACTTTAACCCACTAGCATGTCCTCTCTGGTACTTGGTGGCCTATTGACTCCATTTGCGAGTTACGGGGTTGAGAGCCAGTGAATTTGTTGCAATTTAATAGCGATAAAGTAACAGTTAAGAGCTTGACAGATCAGAGAATTAGCGGGCACGCAGTTCAAATTTCCTTGTTCGGTAGCTTTTTTTTTTAAGGCGTTCTCGCCCCATACCCTGCAAGTCGTTGACGGGTTGCTTTACGGGGCCACATTAATAGCCGCAAGTCTTGCGGCCTACGTTGTGGGCTACTGACTCCAACGTTGGGTGAATTTAATAGACCTGATGGTGTATTTTTCAAAACACCAAACAAGATTGACAACTTGCAAATTTACAATCTAAATGGATTAAGGAAACAAAAGCAGAAGATCAAGGGCTTGGCAAGTAATTGAAAAGAGAGTAGAGGGTTAATTAGTATTACGTTTGTGGGTGCATCAGCTGTGAAAAATGGAGGTGATAAACCTACACTATGAATTAAGATGGGTGGGTGTGCAGAGGGTAGATGGCATGTGAGGATCTAGTTCTAGAGGAAAAGAAAAAAGGTAAATGGAACTGGGAAAATGGTAGTTTGGGAGTAAGATTCTGCTGAGTGGATGGATTGAGACCCTGTGCTATTTGCACACGTGACTGCTTGAGTCCTGATAGTAGATAGAGAATGGCAGTTGGAGAGTCGGATTCTGCTGAGTGGATGGTGTGAAGCCCAGTGATATTTGCAGAACCTCCTGCAGAAGTGATTAGTTCAGTCCTGATGTAGATAAAACTGGCAAAATGGCAGCTGAATAGTTAGATTCTGCTGAGTGCATAATATGAAGCCCAGTGGCCATTCTCTGAGGAGCTCGCCTGCTGATTAATGGCTTTCTGATTGTGCGTAATATTTGTAAATTACATTTCAGCTAATCAGAATCAATTATTTGAGTATTGGAACTGTGATTGGTTACTCAGTAACCAATCAGAGAAGGCTATCATAATCAGAGATGAGAATGTTAGCTTATTTATATTTAAAATAAACGGCTAACGAGGGGTGGCTAACGTGATGTTGAATATCAAAATCATGGGTAGCAAACAGCAGTGTTACGGTTTAGTATATTCAGAGAACACACCAAATTCAGGATAATTCACCATCAGTTACTTTGAGCTAAGAGTAAAAGTGGAGAAGGGACTTTAGTAAATGGCACGATGAGCTGGGCCACAAGTTAACATGGGCTATCGTAGATGTGTTAACACCTATGATCCGACAGTAAGCTATTTACGTTGCTCTGTTTATATGTCCATTAATCAAGCACACAAACAGACATTTTGAGTTATTTATTTCAAATTTTTACCAGATTAGTGGGTTTTCACTTTCTGGTGAATTTATTATCCAATGTCAAATTACCATTGTTATTAGTCACTTTTTTTCTAAATAAGCTATTTTCCAATAAAATTAAATCTTTATCATATCCCTTTGTTTAAATTACTTTTGACTTTGAATTAACAATGTTTAATACCATATAATATTGTAGCATTATAATGTTTTGAATGATTACTATCATAAACTTTCATTGTAGATTAATTCCACTTCCAGCTCCTTTGCTTTGTATAATTCAGTTTATTACTACAGAATTTGTATTTTTCACTTCCGTTACAGCTACCTCTTTATCATTTATCCTTAATGATGTATTTATCAATATTAATTAACAAGTTCCCATTTCTGGTTTTACCTATAATTTATGTTCTGTAAATTCTTTATTGAAACAGTTTTAGGACACATGTCTTTCATTAAACATGTCTGATTTTAAAGGAATATTCATCAGTGACAAAATATTTATACGTTTAAAATGTATAATTTGTAATTTTCATTGTCAAGTAATTTAATTTAAGTTTTCTTGCTTAAAGTAACTATACACAGCTGCTATTTATGTTCAAAATTAAAAATAAAGTTTTCTCTTATTCTGTATTTTATGTATAAATCAGAATGAAAACAAAATACTCATATTACAATAATACACATGCAAGTATATGGGTTGAAAAATGTTTTATGATTTCACAACTGAACTTAAAATGTTATTTAAAAAAGATTGTCAACATGTCAAAGACTAAGCTCCTAATCTTCCCACCCTCCACCAGAGCTTCCACTCGATATATACTGTATCTCTCACTGTTGACATCATCGCTCCCACTTCCCAGAGCCGTTGTCTTGGGGTTCTACTGGATCCTGCCCTCTCTTTCACTCCTCACATACAATCCATAAAAATTATATTATCTTCTTCACCTAAAAAACATCGCCAAAATAGGTCACCATCTTACGCAAGACACAACTAAAATTCAAATCCAGTCCCTTATCATATCTCACCTCAACTACTACAACTCTCTCCTTGCTGGCCTCCGCATTACCCATCTGTTATGACCCAGAGTTGAGGGTCCACATGCACCTCAATTTCCTCCCTCTAGGTTGTGCCTTTTGCGTTTAATATCTCAGCGCTCAGCAAACAATTCAGATCAGGACAAATTTTCTGAAAAGGCAGGCCCAAACAGATCCCTTTAGTTAGGATAGGACATGCATCTTTGTTTAGCGCAAACAGACTGAAAATTATTGTTACTTGCATTGAAATATATCACAAACACCAAAAGACTTCCCCCACACCCCCTCATAATTTTCCTCCCTCTATGAGGGTGATTGATTTCTTAGAGTGATCTTTTCACCACATTACCAGGGTTACCGACCCCCATAATTAGTTTCTAGATCTTATTTTAGATAGGGCAATAAGCTAACTTTCACACATGGGATATTCAAATGTAATGTAGCATCTGGGGCCATATAAAATCTTGCAGAGTTAACTCTTAGTTGTCACACTACAAACATGGTGGAAAAGTGTATCTGTTAGTTACAGGTAACATAACACTACTACAGTGCACATAACACAATATAGCAACCTCAATATTAATTATTGCGGTCCGCATTACACTAACCACAAAAACAATCATGACAGACTCCCCACAACAAGTTTCATGTCAATTTTAATAGTCATGGATATTAGCAACCCAGTGTGCCAGAGTTCCAAATAGCAGGGTTGTTATGGGTCCAGGGGAGTCCCAAAATCAGTCAAGGCAGATGGTCCCCCTTTTCAAATGCAGAATCCCGGGGTTCATCCTTTATTCAGATGAACGTCGGCATACTGTGGCTTAGGAGAAGCATTCTGTGGTTCCCCATTTTCCTGCGGCTTCTGGGAGAAACAAGTAGTGTAGTGTGCTGGAAATTGCATCCCCTATTTGTAATCCAAGGAACATCATACATCTAGGCTAGCAGGCATCTTGAACTGTAAAAAAAAACTGCACAAGCCCCCAAATCCAGCGCAGTAACTCAATTCCATTTCTTTCCACTACAATCCATGATGAACAAATCTGCTAGACTCATCTAACAAACTGAACACTCAGTGTCTACAGCACCGCCCTGCCAGTCACTCCATTGGACTCCAGAATAAAATCTAAAATCATGACCCTAACCTATAACCCCTTAAACAATAATGTACCCTCTTATGTCGCTATTCTCATCTTGTGTCTTCAGGACTTTTTACCTGCTGCCCCTTCAAAGATTCGCTAAAAACTCATCTATTTAAAAAAGCTTACTATCTTCAGCCTTAATTTTCATTTCACATCTAGTATCCTTCTATACCTCTCCCATACCCTTTAGATTGTTAGTGTGTGAGTTTCAATCTTGCTAAGTGCTTTAAGGAAGTCTCTGTGTACGTTTGATCTTAAACTCAAAGCCAGGGGCCTCCATTCTTTTTTTTTTTGCATTTTGTTAATATTGTTTTGACCTGTATAGCGCTGTGGAATATGTTGGCATGTTACAGATAAATAAATAATAATAATAATTATAATTATAAAAAGTAGCATGTGAAACTACTATTTCTTACCTGCTACAACAAGGATGAAAAACAATAGAGCTAAGAGGTGGTGGTTTTCTACAGGTCAAAAACGAAACCTGTACAGATTACAGCAATTGAACAATTCCTTATTCGGAGTATTGTTGATTCTGCTAAATTAACATGTCCTTAGGAAGGAATTTTCATAACATAATGTATAATGCAAGTGATATTTGCTGGCAAATCATGAATTACCATTTGATAAAACTTTCTGAGCAAACAAGAATACAATATAGTAAGCCGTGCAAAACATAAATGATCGGTTCTTATCCACAAAAGTGCAAATGGAATCAGTTCCAAGGTAATGGACATAAAACCAATGTCCAATAGTCCAGTGATGCTGAAGTTTTATAAATTCAAATTCCGGCCACAATTCTAAATGCTAAAGGTCAGTAACCCTGTGATCTATTGAAAAACTAGAAGAAAGATGAAGAGCAAAAAGCCATATGTGATGAAATACGTTAAAATTTTTTAGACATGCTGCAAGTTATACTCACAAGATAACAGTTTGATTTGATTTGAGATTGCAGATCTTGTTATTGCACTTGGCCTAGAGTTTCTCTGTACAGCAGATGTATAAAATCATATTTAGTTTAGAGGACTACTATTTAGCATAAAACAATATTTATCTCCCGTGGGATGTCTTCCTCCTTATTTAAGAGCAATAACAAGATCTGTAATCTTAAATCCCAATCCAACTTTTATCTTGTAAGTATAACTTTTTAGCATGCCTAGTATATATATATATTTTTTAATATACTTCTTCATCTAATGCATTTGTGTTCTTAATCTTTTGTCTAGTTTTCTGAGCAAAATCCTTCAAGGAAAAGGTTAACAATGTACCATTAGGTCTATGTTTCATAGAAAGCTTTACATCATAGATATTTTTAGAAAAGCAATACTACCACAGACCTGATGCTAGTTTTCCATTTATCTGCATTATCAGTGCACAGTTTTGCTAGTATGTTGAATAGATCTATTTGTATAATTACATTTTTTACTATTATGATTCTAATCATATCTGAAGCTTTATATTGGGGCTTGTGAATGCATGGACACCATGTACACTGGCTTAAGTGAACTGTCACAAATGTAATCACCAGAGATTATGGGCCCTATTATATTATCAGAATCGCAGTTCCAGAAGCCTGTAAAGGATCTGCGGGTTACAGACAGAAAAACCCTACGGTCTGTCAAAATCTGAACTCCAACCCAGCTAACCCTTTGATCTTTCAATCCCGTAAATGTTACAATCGCAAATAGGTATTAAATTGCTACAAGTACTCAAGCCAGGTGGCAAATATAGGCAAAAATCCTACAGGTACTTTATTTTAAATTATAGGGAAAGCAATGAATTAATAGCACAACATTCTCAAGCATGCAAATCTGCAATAACATTTTTTTTCATCAATGTCTTAGTACATATAATAGACAAAACAACAAAGTCAGAGGTGCTCAATCAGAGAATGAAGTAGCTTAGTTCTATAGACATGATAACCCACTCTGAGAGCAATCTCTTTTAGCTCACTTGTGCCCTGTAATATATTAGTCTGTGCCCACTCACTAGAGTGACCCCGAAAAACCAGGAAAGTCTACCCTGAACAGGAGAAAGAGCAAACCCCAGACGTATGTTTCGGCCTTCCTTGGGCCTCGTCAGTGAAGTGCAGCTGAATTTCCTAAGGCACAGTGAGCAAGGGGTCCACATTTGGAGTCCCCTATACCTCTTAGGGAGGTATCATCATCACGTCAGTAAAAAATGGACGTTAAACGTTAATGAATTAGCGTTAAGAAGTCTCATATGCGATCAGACTCGCAATCCGGCAATGTAAAAAGTAATAAAAATGAATAAAGTAAATATTAAAGTACATGTGGGTGGCCTGATATGTATTTACTTATTGATTCCCGAGATTGATTGACATGGAAATTAAAACTACAAAAAAAAAATTATTGCAGATTTGCGAGCTTGAGACTGTTGTGTAATCACTTCTAATGTCTTTCATCGCTTTCCCCGACTTTTAAAGAGCAGTATTAATTTTTTATTTGCATTTACAGTGCTACGAACAGGTGTTTAACCCACTTGCGAGTCCTATCTGTACCCATAGGATTTTTTTCTACATTTGGCATTTTCGAGTGTGAAAACATTTGCAGCCCTGAGGATTTGTAGCAATTGAATACCAATTTGCGATTGTAACACTTACGAGCTTGAAAGATTAAAGGCTTAGCTGGGTTGGAGTTACTATTTTAACAATCTCAGGGTTTTTAAGCCTGTAACACACAAGTCGTTTGCAGCTAGCCAAAATAAGCCAATTGAATTGCGAATTAGTTTATGGCCTCCATTATGGCCCCCCAAAACTAAAATTTTCTCAATTGAATCAGAATTCATCAGAATTATATGAGCCTCTGCTAGGACTTTGCCTCTTCTGTGCAGAAGCAGCTCCAGCAAGAATACAGAGAATACTTTCACAGATACGATGCTCATCTCTGATTGGCCACCTGCACTATCTTCTGTGGTAGGGAGTTGGACACTGCCTTTGAGTAGACATTGAACCAGTGTTATCGAAATCTATCCTGCACCGCTAATTTGATGAACACAATGTAATCTCATTGTAAGTGAAGCTCCATGTCCACCAGGTCCTTCAATTTCTTGAATGGTGTAAATCCCTTGACCAGATGCAACTCCTCCATAAGAGTTCACAAGCACCTGGCGGTGCATACCTGAAAGTGACCACCATAGCCAGTCTGGTCCTTCCAGCTGAAATGAGGGCTCCCAGAGCTTTGATAGCTCTGGGGATAGCAGGGTATTGTACTCATGCTCTAACTCCACCTCCTCATTCATCTGATCTGTTATACTCAGCATACTCCTCCAACCCCTTTCCTAGGAACTCTCTTCTCTGGTTCAGCAGGGCAACCACCTGACACTTAAAGGTGTCAATCTTGATGCATCTCTGGTTGCTCATCCATGGGGTAGCTATCCTCCTTAATGCCTGGTAATATCAAAACATAGGTCAGGGGGCTGCTATCCCTTTGCTTCTGATAATCTGTCACAAAACAGGGTCAGCTAGACCTCACACACACACACACTTTGAACACAGTACACTTAGTTAACTTGTGGTTATACCTTTGAAACTGTACCTCAATCAGTATATCTATTTAGACAAGACTTAGGGATTCTGTTAACTCATCAGTACTAGCTACTTGCCCATCAAAAATGAAGGCAATGAAATGTGAAAGCTAAGAATGCTATTTGCCAGCAAATGCGAGTGTCTCCTTTTGACATCCATAAACAGTACATCCAAATATGTATTTTTTTTCCATGTCATATTTGATATGTATGAAAAAGTACAACAATTAATTGAAATAGTATTCAATGTTTTTATTGTTATAACATGCAACTTCTATAGTTGTATCTGTTACCAACTCAGAAACCATAGTTTTTGAAAGTTTTAACAGTTTTTATTCTAACGTAAACATGAGTGTTCTAACAATGTGTAAACTTTGTTTGAAACAATATTTATATTGTAAATCCTGATATGTTATTTAAAACATTTGTAAATGTCTATTAATGAACAATGTATTACTCTCTTTCGTGTGTAACGACATAGTTACATCGTTTGAAGTTGAACCTTTTAAGATCTCCTTTGATCTGCAAAATGTAATCCAGAGGAAGGCAAATAGTAAAAACCCCAAATTAAACTTTGCCAATCATTTCAAAGAGGAAAACATATTAATTCCTCCCCAAGATACTGGCAATCGGATTGCTCCCTGGATCAATACTGTCTCTGTATATATCATCCCTCTAATGACATACAATAAAACCTCTTAATACATACAATAAAATCCCTCACAAAATACAATGCAAGTACTAATTAGAATCAATATAACAAAGAAGAACATTCAAAAAACTGTAAATACATACAATCAAACAATGAAAGTACTAACTATATTCAATGAAATCACTAAGTATAATATTTTGAATTCCTCTCCAAATCTTCAATATGGTTCTTAACAACAGTGCAATCATGTAATAACTGACATTGGCTTTGGATTGTAGCAGTGTTATTATTGTGGATTGTTTTGTCAAGTTTTGTGAAGCCCTGTTTTATGGTTATGATTTTTTTTGGTTACTTTATTAGTGGTTTCTGTAAAAAGAGCCCAACATATGAAAAATGTTGTCTTTGAGATGTAAGCACTGTTCTGTACGTGTATTTTTTTCTTGAAATAGTGGTTCCTCTAAAAAGAGCCCAACAGACAAAAAAGTTTGTCTTTGGGCTTGAACCAAAGTTCTGTATGAATAGTATTTTTTACCTTTCTTAGTATTGTTGCAAATTTCAATTTATTAAGCAAGTTTTCAATGCTGAAAATAGCACGTTTAGTTATCCATGTTGAAATAGTGGTTTCTCTAAAAAAAAAGCCCAACAGACGTTCAAGTTTGTCTTTGGGATGTAACCACTGTTGTTTTTGTGTATTTTTGTTTTTTTTATAGCCTCTGTTTGTGTTTTAGCCTATTTTTTTTGGTAAATATTCAACCATCATGGCGGTTATTTTAATGAAAACTTTAATTTGTTGTTGATTTTTGCATCGGGAAAAAGCCACATAGAGTTGTCCACGGGCAAATACTGGTTCTTCTAAAAAGAGGCCAACAGAGTGAAATGCTTGTCCTCGAGATTTATTAATGGTCGTTGCAAATGCAAATGGAAATTGTCTCCTTTCAATTACAAAATGCAAGCTAGTCTCACTTTGAGCCAAACCAATTATTGATATGAAAACTGGTTCACCTTTATGGGTACCAGAATTTCGGCATGTATGAAATGATGTCTTAAATCCTGAACAATTAATCTGGTGCCATTACAAAGTCCTTTTTTTGGGATCATATTTCTCAGTAACAAGACAATTGCTCCTTTTTTGAGTTGCCAAACATGCAGTGGCATTCCAGATGGAGTTAATGAATTTATAAATTCAGTGGTAAAATTTGATTCACTTTGTTTGTCATCAGCCAGAACAGAATCTGCACTGTCATTTTTTTTTATGTGCCTCTATTATTTTTTTTATTTTTTTATTGATATCCAAGGCATCTTTATTTTTGGATGTTAATATTACTTTCTGTGCAAGCTCAGAAGAATGTTCTGTAGTTATTCCATTTGGGAATATAGCTGATATGAATGAATATTGGCAAATCATTCCCGCTGGTATTTCGATAGTATCATCAGGTAAATTAGTTATTACCTCTGTTTTTCCTTTTTCAATTTTAATTAGCCAATCATTGGAATCATTTTGGCCTTCAGATCTCATATTTATTTCTAATCCAAGGTGTGTAAATTCTTTCCATAGTGGACTTGACATTATACATGTTTTCACAATGTCTGTATGATTTCCACAGACAACCACAGGTAATGTTTGTCTGAAATCTGCACCTAACAACATGACTTTTCCACCAAAAGGCAACTCATTACCCATGACTTCACGCAGTAAAGGATCAATATATTACTGAGCATGGCACAACATCATAGTGGCCTCGTCTATGATAATTAATTTGCATTTTTTAAATTTTTTAGCTTGAGATGATTTTATTCATATATCCGACAATGATGTTTCCAAAATTGGAACTGGAAGTTTAAATCCACTATGTACTGTTCTGCCACCTTCTAACAATAGTGCAGCAATTCCAGTAGTTGCAAAGGGAAGTGCTATTTCACCTTTACCTATAATTGAACTCATCAACAAATTATATAGATACGTTTTTCCGGATCCAAAGGGTCCATCTAGATAAAAATAATGCTCTTTGAGCAAGTCATCATCTAGTGCCTGTTGTATTGCATTGAAAGCATACAATTGCAAATTTAAAGTGGCTATTTTTTCTTCTGTTTGTTTTTCAACATCAGTGTCATAGTCGTCAAAGTTTATATATCATCTATAATTCCTGGATCTGGGAGATTAAAAGTTGCACAACTTAATCCATGACATTAATGCTTTTAATTCAGCTATGGACTTGTTATAACGTTTCAAAAAGTCTTCATACATATTTATTTTAAATGTTTCTCACAAAGCTAATGCATTAGGAACATTGCAAAATATGCAAATGAATGCAAACTGTTCCCATTTTACATAGTGCTGCTTCTTCTAGATGTCTCTCCCATTCTGTCTCATCAGCAAGGAAGTTTCTATGTCTCACAGCTAATTAAAATGTGTCATAAAGTCTGTCATTGACAGTTCTTAAGTCTTCAAAACTTTGTGCACCAGAATCATTTAAAAGGAGTAAACGTAAGCAGAAACGTTCAATGTCTCTTGGTTGAGAACTACAGGAGATGTCAGTTTATCATGTAGTAACTCATTGTCTTCTTGATTTGGGCCACTTTTCACCACCACAGTTGCTGCATCATATCCTTTATAAATATATTTGTTGACAAATTTTATTGATTTGATAGAAGTGCAAGCTTCCACATTTATGTGTGCATTATACTTCATTAACAGATGTGGACTATATGGCAACACATATGTGTTATCTACATTCTTACCACAAATTATTGCCTTTGCACCTTGTCTTCTTCTGTACAACGGATATCCATCAAAATTAGCAAAAGTTTGATCTCTATATTCTTTTGGAAAATATTTTCTGCATTTTTTACTTTCCATACATGGTGATTGTGGATTTAGCTCTTCACGTGGCCCATGAATCATGTGATGTGTTACAATGTCATATAGTGTGGCATGTTTTTGTGGATCTGGTAGTTCAGTAATTACTGAATCCACTTTCTCTGCAGTATGCAATTTATCATTTTCTTGAAGTATTATTAGAATATGTGCATGGGGTAGTCCTCTTTTTTGGAATTCTATCGTATAAGCATAAGCCAAACACTTTCCAAATAAATTACTGCTGTTTATGTCATGTATTAAGGCTGTTAATTTTATTTTGAAGACTCTAGCCAATAAGTCTGGTTTATCCGAAGCAGTTTGTCCAGGTTTACAATTATCAACAATCTCAGACCATTGAAGATTACATGTTTACCGTATTTAGTTACAATAGCTATCGCATCATTGAATCTTTCATATCTATCCGGTTATTTGCACACACAGCATGGGAAGCCTCCTGGTGTTGGGCTCGCTCGCATCCCGTGTTCCGATATACTTTCTAAGCCTCTAACCCTAAGCCCCTAACCCTAACTCCCTACACCCTTTGCTGGCCCTAACCCCCATACCAGCTACCAGCCCTAACCCTAAACCTAACACCCTACACCACTTACCGGCCCTAACCCTAAACCTAACCCCCTAACCCTAAGTCCCTAATTCTAAGCCCCTAACCCCCTATACCCCTTGCCAGCCCTTACCCTAACCCCCTAACCCTCTTAACCTAACCCTAACCCCCTAAAAGTAACTTACTAACCCTAAGCCCTAACCCTCAGCCCCTAACCCCCTACACCACTTACCGGCCCTAACCCTCTAAACCTAACACGAAAACCCCTAACCACTTACCAGCCACTTAGAGACAGCTACATCAGGACGTCAGCAGCATGCTTCCCGTGCGTGCACATAACAGGATAGGTCCTATCTTTCTTGCATATTGCGAGGAGATCCTTGGAAAGAAGATGGTAAAATGATGGCTCTGCCAGTTGGAACATGTCTGTTTGTAGCTAGTTCAGCAACATAATCCATGAGGCCACAATACTGTTCAACCCGTAGTTTATTTTGTTGATATTTTATGAAATTTTAATTATTGGCTTCTACTTGCAGGTATGAATCAATGATCCATTGTTGTGTCCATTTTCCAGCACTTAAGATTGGATTAAATGCATCTCGAATTGCAGTTTGAGCAACTTTAAATATTATTTCTGACACGCACTTTACTGTTAGGACAACTATCAAGTAATAATATTGGTTGCCATCCTGCTTCACCATTGGGATACAAAATTTGACACGTCATTGAATCCAAATTGGTACTTAATATACTGATGTTAATGAAAGGTTGCTGCTCATTTCTTGGATATATTCTAATATGCCTTTGAAAAGGTGGTTCCCCCTCATGATTGTAAAAGACCATTTCAACCTCATTAGCTGTGGGTAAGTTATAACGTCGTTTATCAGAATGCCAATCTATTCTAAGAACCATATTGACTCTTGGGATTGGCAACTGATTTTATTGTGCATGAATGCGTTGTTGTTTTTTAACTTCTGGCAGTTTTTTATAAGCTTGAGTGTATGGATTTTTTTCCATAATCGTATCAAGCTCATTGAAAACAGTGGGTAAGCATTTTGTATATTCAGCAAGCTGCATATGTTGTTCCACAGCTTCGTTTGTATCTAGTACATATAGTTGATCAAATGTTCTTTGCTCTCCTTCTTCAGGGTGTAAATGGGAAGTCCAGTGGTAAGTTTGCCCTTGCACTTTAAAGCAGTAAGGGCCATGTCATTCAACATCCCCAGCAAATTTTGCACCCAAAGATGCAAAATAAATGTCCCTCTTAAAGGATCATATAGTTTAGTTTTTTTTTTCATTTTGGTAATTTGGGAAAGTAGGGTCACTCATTCTACTTTTTAAATATGTTGGGAATACTTGTCTTTCAGAAAGTCTTACCTTTTGTTTTTGACAGCAACTAATACACTCACCATCTCTAGGTCTTTCCTTTTCGAAATGATAAGACCCACAAAACTGACAACCCACATTCAACAAACCACAATTATGACTCTCAAGTGGTAAATCTGTAAATAAAGGACTATCCTCTGAAGATATATCAATCTGTCTCTGTAAATCAACATTACTATCGTTACCTGATTGTACAGATGCATTTTTAGAATGTTTTTTTCTCTGTCGCTTTCTTAGGCTTGGATGTTACTTTCTCAGGCGCTTTTCTTTTCCTTGCAAATCTGTTCCATTTTTCTTGTTGTATGCTTTTCTGTGTCTCCGCCAACTGTAGATCCTTCCACTTTTGTACACGTTATCTTGTTAAACGTCTTTTGCGTTCCTCTTTTGTTTCTGTATCCGCCATTGTAATCTGTAAATGTAAATAGTGGCGTTTTATTTTTGATCCTTTATTAAACTTGTTTTCCAATGTAATTGTTTTAATTTTGGGGTTTTTTGGTCCTTTCCTCTTTTGTGTGCACCACTGTTGGCCGTAACAGCGCATGCACGCTCCAAGAGCCATGTACTGCTATGAATTAGGTACTACACCTGGTAAGTGGTTAGGGGTTTAGGGTTAAAGGGTTAGGGATAGGGGATTAGGATTATAGGGTTCAGGGTTAGGGTTAGAGGGTTAGGGGGTTATGGTTAGTGGGTTAGGGGGTTATGGGATTAGGGTTAGGGGGTTAGGGTTAGAGGGTTGGGGTGTATAACCTATTTTTCAGTGCTTTATGGTGGCGTGAGTGTGCCGGCATTCCTACAGTGGTCAGCTGCTTGCTTCCACAGCGGCGCAAAAAAAAAAGGATAGGTTCTTTTTTTTAAATATATTTCAATTAATAGTCTGTTCAATTAAAACTGTTTTTATTTATTTTTGTCACATTCTTATAATGTACCTGTTGTCTTCAATTGGTTGTCTGTAAATTCCTGCAGAGTTGAGTCAGTTCAGGTAGTGTCTATTGAAAATGACATAGAGATGCAAATATAAAAAAAAGTGTAAATAAATGTAAAGTAGTTTAAAGAGCGTGTAAATGTGTATTTTTTGTCTATATTATCCATTTCAATTATTTGCCCACATTCCTACAGTGGTCGGCGTTGCACTTCCACAGCGGCGCACCGAAAACAGGATAGGTCCTTTTCTTTATATATTTCAATTAATAGTGTACTGTTTTTTTATTTATTTATTTTTTTACATTCTTATAATGTACCCGTTGTCTGCAATTGGTTGTCTGAAAATTCAGTCAGTTCAGTCAGTGTCTGTTGAGAATGAAATAGAGGAGCAAGTATTACAAGTGTAAAGAAATGTAAAGCAGTTTACAGAGCGTGTACATATTATATAGAACACTAGCGACTTGCCCGTCAAAAAATGACGGCAATGTGATGTATATGTTTGTCAAGTTGTTTAGTTATTAACATATATTTTTGACACTTGTAAGTATTTTAATATGAACGTGTATTTTTGTAAAATGTTCATGTAATGGTTTTTTAAAATGTAATTAGTATCTGAAGAATTGTTAACTTTAATATACATTGAATGAATAGGAAAGCAAAAAGTAAAAAGCCTTCTTTAAACGTCGCAAATGTTAACATGAAGTTTAAAATATATGTAAGCAATAACCTTCAAAGTATATATTTTTAAACTTGAACTTTATTTTTTATGTAAGTTTAGAAGTTGACAAAACATTGGTATAATTTTGAACATTATAAACAGGAACATAGTGAATACATTTTGTAACCTAATTTTTTATTAAAAGTATTAACATTTGAATGTAAAAACAATTGACCTTTAAATTAATCAGTATTAAAATTCAGTTTCTATCACAATAATTGTTAACTTGAATATACATTGAATGTAGAGGAAGGAATACAGTAAAACTCTTCTTAAAACGTACGTAATTAAAGTAATTTATTACTGAGCACATAAACTGGCGATAAACATTAATGTAGGTAGTAATCTTAAGATAACAGACAATATTTACATTGTGACTTAAAAGGTGCTTGACCTCTTAACATCCACTTTGTAATCTGTTGAATGAAATAACTTGAAAATATATTTTTTAAACTTGTAACATTAGAAACATTAACATAGTCACTTAACATTTTAACATAATTTTTACTAACAATGCAAGGCAAGTATTTTGTGAGGCGAATCATTCATAAACATGACTTCCATTAATTATGACTGAATTAAACAACCAATTGTTATGTATTTTGCAATGCTTTTAAAAAATCTTGGCATCTTTAATTTGTATCCTTCAAAGTTATAGTACTTCATAGTAGACAATGTTTTTTGTAAAAATACGTCCATCTTCTAATAAATCACCTTGACTTTCATTGTTTTCAATGTAAACTTTAATAGCCTGTGGATTTTTGCACCGTGACAACGCAACGTACAATTGACCATGTGCAAAAACTGGTTCTTCCAAGAAAATACCCACAGATTTGAAAGTTTGACCTTGTGATTTATTAATGGTCATGGCAAATGCCATAATAATGGGAAATTGTCTTCTTTGAAGTATAAAAGGGAGACTACTTTCACTTGGTGCTAAATCTATTCTTGGTATGAAAACTCTCTCTCCTTTATGGGTCCCAGTTAAAATTTCAGCATCTATAAAATGGTCCTTTAATTGTTGAACAATTAATCTTGTGCCATTGCATAGGCCTTTTTTGGGGTTCATATTTCGCAGTAACATGATAATTGCACCTTTCTTTAGCTGCAAAATATGTGGTGGCATTCCAGAAGGAGTTAAAGAGTTTATGAATTCAGTCGAAAAGTTAGCCTGACTTTCATTGTCATCAGCAAGTACAGAATCAGCACTGTGATAATTTCTTTGTGGTGCATAAATTTTTTTTAAGATTTCATTATTGAGGATTAATGCATCTTTATTTTTACACGTCAGTATGACTTGGTTGGCAAGCTCGGAATATTCTTCGTTATTTATGCTCCCTTCAAATATAGCCGATATAATATCTTGTTGACAAATCATATGAGGTGGGATCTCTACAGTGTCATCAGGTAAATGTAGTATTTTTTCTGTTCTGCCTTCTCCAATTTTAATAAGCAAATCATTGAAATCAGTTTGGCCTTCTGATCTCATATTTTGTTGCAGTTGAAGATGGGTAAAATGTTTCCATACTATACTTGACTTTATACATGTTTCGATAATGTCAGTTCGATTTCCATGTACAACGACAGGTAATGTTTGTCTGAAATCGCCACCCAACAACATTACCTTTCCACCAAATGGAAAAGTATTCTCCATGACTTCACGAAGCAAACGGTCAATACATTGGAGGGCATAGCATGACATCATTGTGGCCTCATCTATTATAATTAATTTACATTTCTTCAATTTCTTTGCTTGTAAGGATGTCATGCGAATATCTGACACAGAATTTTCTAAAATAGGCACTGGCAGTTTAAATCCACTATGTACAGTTCTTCCACCTTCTAATAAAAGTGCAGCAATTCCAGTAGTGGCAAACGCCATTGCTATTTTTCCTTGGGCTCGTACTGAACTCAATAATAAATTGTACAAATATGTTTTTCCTGATCCGCCAGGTCCATCAAGATAGAAATAACGCTCTGTCACCATGTCATCATCTATAGCATTTTTAATGGCATGAAATGCTTGCAATTGTAGTGTATTTAAAGTTGCAAGTCTTTCTTCTGTTCTTTCTGCTTGTAGTTGAATGTCATAGTCTTCAAAGTTAATGTCATCTATAAGACCTGGATCAGGCAAATTAAAACTTGCACAACTTAATCCATGAGTTAAAAAGACTTCTTGGATTTCCATTAACGCTTTTAAGTGTGCAATGGGTTCATTGTATCGTCGCATAAAGTCTTCAGCCATATTACTTTTAAAAGTCTCCCACAAAGCTAATGCATTTGGAGCATTTGAGAAGATACAAATAAAAGCAAATTGTTCTCTCATCTGTCGTGGCATTTGACATTGTGCTGCTTCTTCTAAACATCTTTCCCACTCTGTATCATCAGCGAGTAAGTTTCTATGTCTTGCAGCTAAATGGAAGGATTCATATACAATGTCATTAACAGTTCTTAAGTGTTCAAAACTTTGTGCTCCAGGAACATTTAAAAGTAATATCCGTAAGCAAAAACGTTCCACATCTCTTGGACTGACTGTGTAAATTCTTGGAATAATTTTATTGCCTCTTGTTTTTCTTGGTCTCCATAATCCATTCACAAAAACATAGTGATATGGAATTTCAATATATAAGTATTGTGTTGCTTCAGCATCAGTGGAATTTAATGCAAACCATGCAGTTAGTGTAGTGTGACGATCTTCACTTTGGGCCAATGCATTCATTTCATTTCCAGCATGGAAATAGACTAAATGTCGTTGTGGCAAATGTACTGCTAACCTATATACTGCATGTGATCTATCATGCATTTCAAATTTTAAAAGCCGCCACATAGCTTCTGGCGCACTGACATAGCGAGCATCTACATGAGATGCAAGTTCATCATGTACTAACTCACTACTTTCAGGGTTGTCTGCACTTTTGACGACTACAGTAGCTGCATCGTAACCTTTGTAAATATATTTGTAGACATATTTAATGGATTTGATGGAAGTGCAGGCTTCTACGTTGATGTGGGCGTTGTACTTCATGAGTAAATGTGGATTGTAGGGTACTACATATCTATTGTCCACTTTTTTTCCACGAATAATGGCACTATCTCCTTCTCTTCTTTTATAAAGTGGATATCCATCACAATTGGCATAGGTTTTGTCTCTATAATCTTTTGGAAATTCTTTGGAACATTTATTATTTTCCATACATGGTGATTGTGGATTAAGGTCACCACAGGGTCCATGAATCATGCGATGAGTAACAATCTCATATAGTCTACCATATAGTTCTGGATCTGGTAGTTCAGCAACAATGACTGCATCCACTTTGTCCGAAGTATCTAATTTATCTTTTTCTTGAAGTATTATTAGAAGATGTGCATGTGGAAGGCCTCTTTTTTGAAATTCAATGGTATATACATAAGCAAGACATTTGCCAAATAACTGATTTATAGTGAAGTCACGTATTAATTCATTTAATTTAATCTTAAAAACTCTGGCTACTAAATCTGGTCGATCTGAAGCAGTTTGTCCAAGAAGTAGATTTAGTGTAATTTCTGGCCATTGTGGATTACATGTAAATGTCACAAATAGATTGGGTTTGCCAAATTTTGTCACAATAGCCATAGCATCATTGTATCTTTCTCTCATATTCCGAGGAGATCCTTGAAAGGAAGATGGTAAAATGATGGCTTTGCCAGCTGTCATGTCTCTGCTTGTAGCCACGTCAGCAACATAGTCCATGAGTCCAGAATATTGTTCTACACAGAGTTTATCTTGTTGATATTTGATAAAGTTTAAATTATTTGCCTCAACTTGCAAATATGAATCAATAATCCATTGTTGTGTTAGTTTCCCACCACATAAAATTGGATTAAATACATTGCGAATGGCAATTTGAGCTACTTTAAATTCAAGCATAGAAACATTATTTCGGATTCTGGCTTTAGCATTTGGGTAACTGGGAAGAGTTAATTTTGGTTGCCAACCTGCTTCTCCGTGTGGGAAAAAGATGGGATATGTCATTGGATCTAAATTTGGATTTAAGATACTCATATTAATAAACGGTTGGTCCTCATTTCTAGGATATATTCGAATGTCTCTTTGAAATGGTGGTTCTCCTTCATCATTCTGAAACACCATTGCAACCTCATTTGTTGTTGGCAAGTTATAACGACGTTTATCAGTATGTCTGTCTCTTTTAAGCACCATATTAACCTTCGGCATTGGTAATTGATGTGTTTGTGAATGAAGTAGTTGTTCATTTTCTACTTCTGCCAATTTTTTATAAGCTTTACTGTAGGGATTGTTGTCCATAATGTTATTTAGCTCTATGAAAACAGTGGGTAAGCATTTTTTATTTTCTTCCATCTGCATACGTTGGTCAACAGCTTCCATTGTATCTAGGACATATAGTTGAGCGAATTTTCTTTTATTTCCTTCCTCTGGATGTAAATGGGAAGTGCGATGATAAATTTGTCCTTGGACTTTAAAACAATAAGGACCATGTCCTGGTACATTAGCAGCTAATGTTGCCCCCATGGATGCAAAGGATATGGCACTATTGTAGGATCTTATGTTTGTCTTACAATTTTTGTAGTTTGGAAAAGTAGGTTCAGTCATAATATTTTGTAAATAAATTGGAAATTCTTTCCTTTCTGGAAGTTTGAACTTGCCTTTTTGACAACAACTAATAAATTGTCCATCTCTGGGTCTCTCCTGTTTAAAATAATAAGCCTCACAAAACTGACATTGAGTAGTCATGTCCCCACAACTATGAACCTCTACTGCTAAAGACTTGAGTAGAGGACAATTTGCAAAGCATATAGGATTTTGACTTTCATATTCATCAGGTGAAATGTCATATAATGTTTCAACAACAGGTTCTAAATGTTTTGTTTTTTTCGTTGCTTTTCTTGGTATATGTTGTATTGTTTGAGGTAAAATGTCATGTAATGTTTCATGAAACGGTTCTAAATGCTTTGTTTTCTTTGTTGCTTTTTTTGGTATCTCTTGTCTTTTTTCTGGTAAAATGTCATCTGATGTTTGAGCAACAGGTTGTAAATGCTTTATTTTCTTTGTTGTTTTTTTTGACATATCTTTAATTTCTGCAAGTGACAGTCTTTTGCTTGCAATTCTTTTGCGTTCTTTTTCTCGTCGAATTTCCTTCTTCTCCGGTGTCTGCTGGCTGTCTGCTCTCTGTCGTCGTTCTCTAGCTTGGCGTCTTTTCTTTTCTTGTTTACTGTCGTTATCAGCCATGTTAATCTGTAAAAATAAAATAATGTACCATTAGTTTATTTTGAGATGTTAAGTTGTTTTTCATGACAAATAGTTATCAATAGTGTGTTAACATTTTATAGTTAATCAATTTCAATGCGGTCAATTGAATAAAAGTCTAAATAAGGCCATGAGATAATTATTTAAAGACATTTTTATTTATTAAACATGTATCCAAAAGCAAGTGTTTCAGTAACTAAAAAGGTATTTTAAAAAAGATGTTATGTCCTTATTTACAGCACTATTCAATTTGTCAAATGGCAATTAAATTAGGGTTTAGGACTGGAATGTTACAATGACAAATTGTATAGATTCTGTGTTTTTAGACTTTTTTGGACTATGCCAATTTATTTTTTAAGTTTGCATTGAAGTTTGTATTTAGTGTTAAAGATTATTGGCCCTAAAAGACAAATAAGAGATAGATGATAGATATTACTTTTTATACTGTACCTTGGTTGAAGTTTGATTTCAAGCAAAATTCTTTGTTGGTCCTGTGTTGAAAGCCTTCGTCCGATGGTCTGGTCCTGTGTTGAAAGTCCTCGTCCGATGGTGTAGTCCTCTGTTGAAAGTCCTCGTCCTCTGGTGTGGTCCTCAGTTCCAACTCCTGTTCCGATGTTCTTGACGCAGTATCTGTTATAAAATAAAAATGAAAATGTTATGTTATTTGAATGTCTTTGTATTAATGAAAAAATGGCATTATTTCTGTGTTTTTCTACAATCCTTTTTGGTGCGCCACAATTTTGGTATGCTTCTGTAGGCTATTTTCTAAGGCTTATAGGTGGTTAAACATTAAAGAAGAATATTAATTAATTTTTCTCTTTTTTTACTTGTTATACTGTACCTTGGTTGAAGTTTGATTTGAAGCAGAATCTTTGTTGGTCCTGTGTTGAAAGCCTTCGTCTGATGGTCTGGTCCTGTGTTGAAAATCCTCGTCCAATCGTCTGGTCCTCTGTTGAAAGTCCTCGTCCGATGGTGTAGTCCTCTGTTGAAAGTCCTCGTCCAATGGTCTGGTCCTCTGTTGAAAGTCCTCGTCCGCTGGTGTGGTCCTCAGTTGAAACTCCTGTTCCGATGTTCTTGACGCAGTATCTGATATAAAATAAAAATGAAAATGTAATTTTATTTGAATGTATTTGTATGAACTAAAAAATGACATTATTTCTTTGTTTTTCTACAATCCCGTTTGGTGTCCACCACTTTTGGTATGCTTATTTAGGCCTTTTTCTAAGGCTTATAGATTGTTAAACATAAAATAAGTATCTAAATGTACTTTGGTATGTGTTTGTGTGAGTTTTCATACAATCCTGTTTGGTGCGCACCACTGTTGGTATGCTTATTTAGGCTTCTTTCTAAGGCTTATAGGTTGTTAAACATAAAATAAGAATGTAAATGTAGTTTGCTATGTGTTTGTGTGAGTTTTCATACAATCCTGTTTGGTGCGCACCACTGTTGGTATGCTTATTAATGTAGTTTTGTAATGCTTATAGGTTGTTAAACATAAAATAAGAATGTAAATGTAGTTTGCTATGTGTTTGTGTGAGTTTTCGTACAATCCTGTTTGATGGGCACCACTTTTGTTATACTTATGTAGTGTTTTTCTAATGGTTATAGGTTGTTAAACAAAAAGAATATAAATGTAGTTTGCTATGTGTTTGTTACAATCCTGTTTTGTGTGTAGCAGTTTGTGTGTACCATATGTTGCATACTTTGGCCCTCATTTAATTGCAGTTTGGCCAATTCAATAGGGTTCTAAATGTGCTTATTTGGAGCCCTATTGAATTGTCCAAAATATCAATTGAATGAGGGCCTTTGTTTGCTGGATTTGTTATATTGTGAGGGCCTCATTGAATTTGGTTTTTCAATAGGGCTCTATATAAGCACAGAGCATATTTTTGAACAGAAGTTTGTAGTGAAATTGAGCCAAATGTGCTTATATAGAGCCCTATTGAAATGGGCAAATCACATTTGAATGAGGCCCTCGGCCATCAAACATATTTAGGTCCTGAATCAATTGCGTTTTGACCAATTGAATAGGGCTCTATATAAGCACATAAAATATTTTTTGACAGAAGTTTTTAGTTAGTGAAGACCTTGATTGTGGTTAGAAGTTCAGTAACTAAAAATGTCTGTCTAAAAAATCTATTATGTGCTTATATAAAGCCCTATTCAATTAGCCAACTCACAATTGAATATGGCTCATGGTTCGGTTCTTTTTTATACTTAATACTGTACCTTGATTGAAGTGTGGAATGACAGAGGGTTCCCTCCTGCCAATCTTAATCCGCCGGTCTTCTTGTAGTGTCTGTTTGAAAAATAAAGTGAAATAGTGAATTATATAATTTTTTATTTGTATTTAACAAAGCATGGCCTTTTCAGCATTTAAAGTATTTTTGTATCTTACCTCTTCTTCTTTGTTGGTGTTCTTTAAAAGGGATTGTGCTTCACAGTGTACGGTGCAAATTGTTGAGAGACGCTGTTGATGCAGAGTCTGTTTGAATATTAAAAAAAGTTGAAAGATTGAGTTTTAGGTGATCTATTAAATTGCAGTAAATTAATTTCATTGAAATATACTTCTGTAATTAATTTGAATTAACATTATTTTTTGGTGGGGTCTACACACATGTCACATACATGAAGCACATTTCCATAGTTGAAAGTAATTTTTTTGTGTGCGTGTGACATATAACTATACATGAATCATATTTTAATTGTTAAATTAACCTTATTTTTATTTTTGGCCAACATACATAAATGTGTGTGTGACATGTGACTATAGATGATACACATATATGTGCGTGTCACATATCAGTATACATGACTCATATTTTAATAGTATTTTAATAGTCCCAACTTATTTTTTTGTAATGTAATTTAAATGTAGTTGTTTAATTAGTTTGTTGCAGGGGCAATACACATAAATGTGCATGTGACATGTCACTATACATTATACGCATAAATGTGCGTGTGACATGTCACTATACATTATACACATAAATGTGCGTGTCACTTGTCAGTATACATTATACGCATAAATGTGCGTGTCACTTCTCAGTATACATTATACGCATATATGTGCATGTGACATGTCACTATACATTATACGCATAAATGTGCGTGTCACTTGTCAGTATACATTATACGCATATATGTGCGTGTCACATGTCAGTATACATTATACGCATAAATGTGCGTGTCACTTGTCAGTATACATTATACGCATATATGTGCGTGTCACATGTCAGTATACATTATACGCATATATGTGCGTGTCACTTGTCAGTATACATAAACCTCTTTGTCTACTTTAATTTTTTTTTTTGATGTCCTGTCTTGAAAATAAGTAATATATTATAGCTTACCTCTCAGTTGTAATTTGCACAATGTAAAGTAGTAAATTAGGAAAGAATTATCTTCTCAAGTTTTAGCAGCAGTTATCTCCGAAGTCACTTTGTTCATCACCTGAGGAGAAATGTATTTTTCTCTGTCAAATAGACAGTATTTATAAACTTGTAGAACATTCTGGAAAGTTAGACCGTTAGAACGTAATACGCATGCGCTATTTGCGTTCCAGCTTACAATTTGCGTTCCATCCGCCATTTTGTGCGTAGTAGTGGTTAAAATGGTGTTTAATATGAGTGTGATCCGTTCCGCATAGTATGTGTTTCATTATTGCGAGTAAGTGTAGTGTAGTTACGTCTGGAGCCTCGTTTTCGTTTTGTTCGGCGGCCATTTTTTCTCTCGCTTAGCCGATTTTCGGCCGTTTAAACTCTTTGTTTTGACTTAAATGGACGTGTAAATGAACTTTTGGAGGTGCCGGATGCCCCCCCGTGCTGTAAGTAAGCTTTTTATGTGTTTGTTGTGTTTATTTCTTGTGTTTGTGATGTTTTGATGCGCGGCGGTTGGAATGGGTCTTTCGCGGCCGTATTTTTTTCCGATGCGGCCGTATTTTGTTGCGATGTTGCCGTATTTTTTTGCGATATACGCAGTTAGCTTTTACGTGTACGACGCAGTGTATTTGTTTCTAAGTCGTGCGTATGTGTGTTAAGAGCGTGTGAAGGGCCTTTTTTACTGTTTTTTTGTTAAGTCTTGCGTCTGTGTGTCTGGGTGTAAGCGGGTGTGAGGCGACTTTGAGTTTTTTTTTGTTATGAATTTGTGTGTGTGTTAACACAGCCGATGTTGGGATGCTCCCACCACCGCAAATGCGGACCCTCGCTTCGCGAGGATCCGCATTTGCGGGGACGTTGTTGGGTTTTTGTTGGCTGGGCGGTTGGGTTTATTCTGTTAAAAAAGTCGTGTGTGTGTATGTGTGTGTTAACACAGCCGACGTTGAGCCTCCAACACCGCAAATGCGGGCCCTCGCTTCGCGAGGACCCGCATTTGCGGTGAACTGCGTCCCTCGCTTCGCGAGGGACGCAGTTCTTGCGGGCTCGCTACGCGAGCCCGCAAGCGTGAGCAACGACTCGTACGCTCACAATTATATATGTGATATTATATAGAACTTACCTATTTGCTGTAATTTGCTGTTTTTCAATTTCTAAAGTGGTAATAATGTTGCTTCAGAAATAACGCCACCAGATAAATGTCCAGTCACACAGTTCATCACCTGAGGAGAAAGTTGAAAAATTTAGAATGTGTCCCGATTTATACAGTGCAAGCTCGAGGACAAACCATTAAAACGAAGTGCGCATGCATGATTTGCGTGTAACCAACATTTTAGTGTGTATATGAACTTACATAGTTGCTTCGTACAAAATGGCGATCTTCGCGTTGAATTTTGTATGTGTTACTGGGCTTGCGTTTGTCTTACTGGGTTTACACCTTCAGCTCAACTCGGTTGCGTGCTTCAGCCTAGTTTCTAAAAGTTTTACGTGCCACCATTTTTTATTCCTTAGTTGATTTTCAATTGATGAAAAATGGCAATTAAGGGTCAAATGACCTTGCAAGCTCACTCACAGGCTACCTGCCTCTCCTCCTGTGCTTTGTGTGAGGTTGTAACATAGATTTTGAAGTAATTGCCATTTTTTTGGCCTTTTCCGACTGCTTCCAAGTTACGGGCTTGAAGGAAATTTCAGCCGTGAAAGCCGTATTTTTGCTGGCCTCACGATGAGCGCCTTGACGATCATTGTCGGCCCTGCCATGAGCGCTTTTGGTGCTCATTGCATCCCCCATTCAAAGTCCTATGAGCCTCGCGATGAGCGTCTGCAGTTCATGGCAAGCCCTGCAATAAGCACCTTCGGGCCTCGCCACGAGCTCCTGTGGCGAGGCCCGCAACATTCCTGAGCGTTACCAATGGCCTGTATTTACCGCAACTATATATATTATATACATAACAACATAAACTGCAAAGACTGTACATCAATATACATTTATAATAAGAGCAACCCTCTTCCCTTGCACACTGAATTATGTAATATCCCTAGTATAATGAATCTGTTAGTCTGAGGGTTCATGACAGGCAGAGTGGCATGTAGGCATGGTGCCATTTTTTTAACCAGACAAGAAGCCCAACTAGGGAATAATTGCTAGGTGGAGTCTCTGAAGGGTGACGTCACACTCTGGAGACCTGCAGCACCACTCTTGGCTGGTTGAAGAGCAAGTGAGAGAGCCTAGGGACAGCAGTAAGGGCCAGATCCCTATATAATAAGTACAGGGTGATACATAGCTAGGGCCATATGATTTATGTAACCAGAAATTAGGTAAATTGAGTTACTGCGGCACTAGTGGGTGGTAAGGACATTTTACCACCAAAAGGTGGGTGGTAGGTATTAAAAGGTTGATTACCCTTTAAATAGATGATCAGGGACAATAGTCAAACAGTGATAAGCTCTTTTAGGGAGGGGGTACAGGTTAGATTGAGTCTGAGGTGTTGTAATTAAAGAGAGGATGTATCCTTTTTGTACTTGTTTTAATTAGAACTGCTGCCTGTAATTCATTAATTAATTAGAGATCCCTTTGTTGAGTTTTCAGACAAAAGGTACTGTTCCTGTTATCCTGATATAATATTCATGACAATCAATAAACTGCTGAACTTCATTTTCCTTACTTTCTAAATTTCCCTATTAAATAAAATAACCCCGACATAGGGCCTCACACCCAAAACTGTGTAGAGCAACCATTGTAAATAGTGATGTCGCGAACATCAAATTTTCGGTTCGCGAACAGCAGACGCGAACTTCCATCAAATGTTCGCGAACGGGCGAACCCGGCGAACCGCCATAGACTTCAATGGGCAGGTGAATTTCAAAACCCACAGGGACTCTTTCTGGCCACAATTGTGATGGGAAAGTTGTTTCAAGGGGACTAACACTTGGACTGTGGCATGCCGGAAGGGGATCCATGGCAAAACTGCAAACAGTCCCTTTGCACAACAGCAAACTCTCCATTTGCACAAGGTTGGATACCAAGCTAGCCATGTCCCGTTTCTTGTCCTCACTGATGTCATTGAAGGTCTCTTCCTCCACACAGCCACCAAGGGTCCCCGAAAGGTGACAACAAGCCCCCTGGGACACCTGCTGTGTTTGGTCTTCCACCTCCTCAAAGCCACCTTCCTCCTCTGACTCCTCTTCTTCAGACTCCCAGAGTCTGGGGGTTTCCACCGCCCAGCATGGAAGATTATACACAGGTCAGAGTCTGGGGGCTTCCACTGCCCAGCATGGACGATTATACACAGGTCAGAGTCGGTAGGCTTCCACTGCACAGCATGGAAGATTATACGCGTTGCCTCTGTCTGCGTTATTATAAGGTGTGTACTGTTAAGTAGTACTATTCCCATCGGTTTAATCCCTGTTACGTCCACTATCAGTGGATGTGTATATGGCATGGATTTTTGGAAGCGGGAGATGGAAAAAGATGCCCTGGTCGGTCCTCCCACTTCAAATTCGGGGCACTGCCCATGCAATCTAAGGTGCCACCAGATATGAGTGTTACTGTGCACTGGCAAAAGTTGGCAGAGTAGATGCAATAGGCTTCACACACACACCTGTAGGCAGGCAATTGCTATTCAATCTATTACAGTCAAAAAAGTGTTGTTTTATGTCACTGAGCACAATATAAGCTGTGAGCCTGACACAGGCAGGCAACTGAAATTAGATTACAGGAAAAAAATGGTTGTTTTCAATGTATGTTACACCACCAGGTATGAGTAGTGAAAATAAGCACAATATAAGCTGTTAGGTGTTAGCCTGTCACACACACACACTAGCAGGCAGGCATAGATTACACACAAAAAATGATAAAATAAAATAAATGACGTTCAAAGTTTCCTCAATGATAAAGTATAGTGGGCGAACCGAAAAGCGCATGTGTTCGCCGTTCGCGGCGGACGCGAACATGAGAAAATCGCTGCAAATAGTTCTTCGGCGAACTGTTCGGGACATCATTAATTGTAAACTATAACAACAGAAATGTCCACTTTAAGCTATTACAACTGTAGGGTCATAAACAGAGTGTAATATAATAAAGTCAAAGAATCATGACCAAAATAGACCACTAACTGAAAATACAGGTTAATATATTCTTTGACCTGTGCTTTGCCAAGAAATCAATAAATTCATGACAATAAATTGTGTTACGTCATATAACCCAACATTGCTCATAATTCTATGATGTAGAGAGTAAATGTGATTAGCCACGAGGATTTGAAGAACCATCCAAAAAAATATAATTCATAGCTGTTTAGATTTATGACAGTGATGGGTCACATTATTATATCTGAATATCTGTTCATGGAAATTAAGATGTCTCTGATATCAACTGCAATAATTCAGAGGGCACTTTACTGAGCTTTTCCAGCGGGCTTTATATGATTATGAACAGCGGAGTCTTACAGTATTTTGCAATGGATATACAGTAGACTCTCAGTTAACCGGCACCCATGGGGATTGGTAGATGCCGGATAAATGTTGTTTCTGGTTGCTTTAGAGACACTATTAAAAGAAGCCTAGATTAGCTGCACATAGGATGCTCTGCTAAGTATATTTGTCAGTGACGGCTGTTTTAGAAGCAGTGGCTTTCACGCCTCACTTACATACAGGTGCTGAACCCGGGGAACATAATGCCAACACTGCGCTTGCTTAGTCACTCATTCCTGTCTGCTTCCAGGTAACATTGAATGGCAGAGACATACAGTGGATGAAAACTTGGTGCCTGTAAGCATTGTGGCATGACAACCTGTCTCCTGGCATTTGTTGAGCCCTGTATATGTACATGTTTATTTAAAGTACAGTATTCAATTTTTTGTCTGGTTGCTTGAGTTCTGGTTAACTGAGAGTCTACTGTAGGGAAATATAGTTTATTGAAATATAATGTAAAGTCAAATATAATTCAAATGATTATTAATACCTAGGATTAATGCAGCTTTCTATAACTAGAATATCTGTAATAAGAAGAGTATATCTATATAATAATACAATTATCCAGGATATCTATTATTAAGAGAGCAAGCGCAGATATAGAGTGTCCATTTTTCTTATATAGTGCCCAATCTACACTTGCTGATTAGGGTGCCATAATCCAAGATAAAGTGGGGCATAGATGTAAAATTATGCTCACAGAAGGTGTTCTTGGCAAACAGGTGCTTCCTGGTGATAAGCTGCTTGATGAGCACTTCAGAGGGTTGCATATCCTGAATTATTAGGGCTAAGGAAATATTAACAGTAGAGGAGTTGGGTATTTCTGAATTAACATATGCATGTATGATAATCTTCATTTGTGGGAGGTGAGAAGTATGAATCTATCCTGCATAGTTTAAGAACATATTTTTGACATTTCCAAGTGCTCGTTAGGGCTTTAATAATTACAATTTACCTGTTTTGGCCCTTGACAGCTTCTCCAAAACCTCAATAATAGTGTCATGGGGTAACCACACAAGGGAAGTAGAAAATGGAGAATACTGACCTTATAATAGTTGTGCTTGTCAGAGAGGATTTTCATGAGGATCAATATTCTTGGATTGTATGACAGTTATGATGCAGTTCAAAATATGTAACCTAAGAGTGCAGATCACAGTCCTACCCTGCGCATATTAAATTGGGTATATATAATTTTAGCCTATTCCTCATTTGACACAGTGGTGGAGTTAGTGCAGGGAAGTCTGCGGTGCAAAAAAAAAATAGGGCCCAATGTGATGGTAGCGATGTAGAGGAGGAGAATGAGGAGGGATCTTGGGTTATTATAGGCATAATGGTTGTTATAGGCACAGGCTACCCTTTTGTTCTTGTAAGCACAGGGTGAACATTGGCTGTCACAGGCACAGGATGCAGATTGACACTTACAGGCACAGGTAGGGAGCACTTGGGTTCTTACAAACACAGGCTGCAAATTGGCTCTCAGAAGCACAGGCTGCAGATTTGCACTTCTAGCACTGGCTGCAGATTGGCACTTACAGGCACAGATAAGCTGCAGATTAGTACTTGCAAGCACAGGCTGCAGATTGGCACTTACAGGCATTGGCTGAAGATTGGCACTTACGGTCACAGACAGGCTGCACTTGGGCTCTTACAGACACAGGCTGCAAATTAGCACTAACAGGAACAGGCAGGCTGCACTTGGGTTCTTACAGACACAGGATGTAGTTTGGCACATACAGGCACAGTTTGGGGGGGCCGTGGGGTACACAGGAGGCCATGGGGGGCCAAGAGGGGGGCCGTGGCTGTCCTTGCCAGGTTGGGCTAGCAACAATACTGCCCCCCCCCCCCCAGAGTAGGGCCTGCTGCTGCACAGGCAGTAGCTCCGCCCCTGGTTTGGTAGGTGGCTTGGATTAATTTGATAAATGCTATTAATATTTTACACGCAGAAGCTTTTTCTTTTCTTTTTGCATATATCTGAGATATCTGATCGAAAAATAAAATAAAATAGAATATGTAAATACACATGCTAACATCATACCTTACATAAGTGCCCATAGAAAACATTATTAGCTAGATAACATCATACTTGCAATATATATATATATATATATATACTCCATATTTTTCCATGTATAAGACACCCCCATGTATAAGACGACCCCTATTTTTTGAGCCCAAAATGGGGAAATAAATATGGGGACCCCCCACCTTGAGTATTCTTCCAGACCCCACTCTGTGCCCTTACCCTTAGCAGCCCCCCATCCAGTGTCAGGAGCGCCCAGCAGACCCTCACCCCGTGCAGCCCCCCATCTAGAGCATGGAGCCACCAGAAGATCCTCACCCTTGTAGCCCCCCATCCAAAGCCAGGCACCCCCAGCAAACACTCACCCTGTGCAGCTCGCCCATCCAGAGCCAGGTGCCCCCAGCAGACACTCACCCCGAGTAGTCCCCCATCCAGAGCCAGGAGCCCCCAGCAGCCCCATCCAAATCCAGGAGGGACCTTGTGTGCTAGACATCCAATTATGTTCCCCCGGGCAGAACCTGCAAAACAGCAACAGCGACATTTAGTGTCCACTTGCAGTTTTGCAGCATATTCCGTGTATAAGATGACCCCCTATTTTAATCTTATATTGTCTTATACACGGAAAAATATGGTCTATATATATTTACTAATAATTACTAATAATTTAGTAATTATTAATCCATATATATATATATATACATAGATTAATAATGAGTATTGCAATATAATGCGATACCTTTTGTATTGGACAAACGTCTTATTTATAATGATGAGCTTTCGAGAGGCTTAACCTCTCTTTATCAAGTCTCAAGCAATACTAACATGAGATGGAACACTCAGTTTGAATAATAACAGCAGATGCAGATAGAGTGGAAACAGCATCTGACCTCATTAGGTAAATACATATATGGGGAATTAACAGAACATATCAAAGGAAACATATATACACATATTATATACACATATACATCAATATATACATGAAAAAGCAGAGCACTGTAGTCCACAGTGATATCTTTCCTGTTGGACAAACACCTCACTAAGAGTGCTAAGTCTGTTATAGTATAAGAAGAAAAATAAAATCACATGAAATTCTGATAATGTGTTAGAAAGCCCAAGTCTATATTAAGTCCTGTGTTTTTAGAGTTGAAGAATGTGATCATCTTTATTTCAAATGCTTTTCTCTCTTGAATGCTTTTACATTTTCCTCTGAATATTTTGACTTTTAAGTTTTGGATGGAGTGATCATTCTGGTTAAAATGGTGTCCTATCTTTTTCTCAATTTTTCTGCTTCTATTATGAACTCTTCATCTGTGCTGCAATTCCTTCTAATACAAAGGTATTGGCCTTTGGGTATTCCTCTCTTGAGAGGTTCAAAGTGTTGGCTTTTCCACCTCAATAAGAAAAATTGAGAAAAAGATTTAAAGAAAGAGGTTTTTCAAAGAACTGCCTCAAAACAGCTTTTAAATATGCTTGGAATTGCAATAGAACTTCTCTTCTTCATGGAAAAAACTACTTAAGAAATGTTTCAAATGATCCAAATCCAATCCGCTGCATAATGACCTTTGGTTATGACTCCCAAGTGATAAAGGAGTCAATTGCTAAATAGTGGTATTTGTTGAAAAGTGATGAAGACCTCACTGAAATATTAACACCTAATACCTCAGTCACTTACCGGAGAGGAAAAAACCTCAAAGATATTTTAGTACATAGTGCCTTTAAAGAAAAAGGACCAAACACTACATGGCTTAAACCTCCATCAGGTTGTTTTAGATGTGGCAGATGCAAATACTGCAGTTACATTACACCTACAAAAGTATTTGAACATCCAACAACAAAGACTAAATATAAAATCAATGAGTTTTTTAACTGTTGTTCTACAGGTGTAGTATATGTAGCAGTTTGTGTTTGCCACAAGATCTATGTTGGAAAAACTAGCCGCCAACTACCACGTAGAATAGGGGAACATGTCTTAAGTATTAAACATATGCTGGATACCCCTCTTGCACGACACGTCAATCTTTACCATAAAAACCAAAGTAAAGTTCTAATTTTTTTTGCCATTGATAAAGTCACCATGAGTCAAAGACAGGGAGATACAGATCACAGACTCCTCCAATGTGAGGCAAAATGGATATATAAACTAAAGGCCCTCTCTCCTTTTGGCCTAAATGAGGGTTTCAACTATACGGCCTTCATTTAAAAAATCGGTCCTGCTCTGATTTAAAATATAATGATTTAGAGATAATATTGATATTATTTAAGCAAGGGATAAACAATCTTTTTTGGATTGTAGACAAAAATAGTGCCAGTACTCAACACTTATTTATTCTTGATAATATTCAATTTTAATATTATTCACATTGCTTCACTACAATCACATTATAAACAATGGGAGCCTTTTTAGATGCTCTCCTGTAATATTTTATATGTTCACTGATGTTACACTCTTTTGGGATTATATCCTCAACAATGACTATACATTTCATAGTATATAGATAGATTTAATCACGAATTTCATAGAGATTTGTTTCTTCTTTCTTTTCCCACTTGCCACATAAATCACTTCTATTTATTTTATTTTAGATAGATGGCTGTTTACTTCATTTAATCTATTAGTAGCTAGATTTTCACTATGTTGTTTTACTATTATTATTTTGGCCTGTCTCCTTCCATGATCCTTGCTCTAATATCCCTTTATCATAATTGCTTCTATATATTTTGTTTTTAGTTTTTTATTTTATTCAAATTTATACTTAATTAAAATCTATTATCATTCATAATTTGCCTTTTTTTCTTGCATTTAATGTATCTTTACGATTGCTTATGGTTGCCGTAGCAACGGCTGTATATAAATACCTCACTCAGACACTACTTCAGTGTTTGCCCTTTGAGAAAGACGTCATTTGTGCGCCGAAACGCGTCAGACGGGAGCGTCTCATGCGGTCCACTGTGACTCACATATAGACGCTGGTTGTTTTGGCTGTGCTCTGTCCACCACGCGCTCCTCTATTATTAATCGCTTCAGTAACCTCCTTAGAATGAGACCTTGTATCTCTAAATTTATTATAAGAAACTCCCTTAAACATGATTGCTTTTTGCTTATATGAATTGAAAATTAACACTTTACTCTATGGGCTTCTGCGAAAACCAGATGAATTTAATGTGCCCTAACCACTTGTATTACAATGACTAAGGGGTCACACTATTATTATTTTTTTTTTTTTTAAGTATAACAAATATAATACTTTTAGAGTAATTGTGGAAGTGCTGAGAGCAATAAAGGAGGTTGAATAAGCGATCCATTTATAACATACAAATGGCCCTTTTGAGCGATTAATAAAGAACAGAAGCAAGCCTGAACTCCATATTTGAATAAAATTAATACTAGTTATTTAAGCTTTTGAGATACTGATTATCCTATCAAATTTGGGCCATATTGGCCTCATGGAAGCCTCTGTTTTTATTGCACCCTTTCCATCCTTATTTTTAACATTTTAATTTGTCGTTGTGAGGTACAAGTACCTAATAAACAATCTAATACAAATATATATTTTAATTCAGTATCTTCAATTAGTAATGGTTGTAAATCTTTGATTATTTTTCGATTTTTTTCTAAAATTGGATGGTATGTGGTCACTAGAGGTATATATATAGATATATATATATATATATATGAGCACAGGCAAGGATAGAGATAATGTACATTCCTCAACCCCCACTAAAGAATAAAAAAGCATAATGATGCAAAAGAAGTACTCACAACTCAGTCTCCTACAGGATTGAAGCACTTAGATCCTTATTTTTTTTTATTGTAATTGATTTGTTTGGAGGACTGACGTTATGACTAATTTGATATCCATTTTTGACAAAGTATGTAGTATTGTGATAAATATGTAAATATCTCCCTTAAAATATCAGAATTCTAATAACTATTTAGCACCTTCTGAGCTATGATATTTTTCATCATAAAATTAACAATTGCTGAAAGTAGGGTATTATAGTAGCATTTCATAGAGAAAGAAATAGAGATGTCGAATGACATTAATTAATAGGAAATGTTCCCACCTGCATTCTACAGTAAAGCTCATATTTTTCTCACCCTTTCACATGTGAAATGAGCAAAGCACCATGTAAGAGCTGACACTAATGGGCTTCTTGAGTCATACATCTGGGGGTGCCTATCTGTGATCCATTCCACATCCAGTCAAGCCCCAGGTAGATGAATGTATCACTTATATAATTTTCTTAGTCTCCACTGTTTTCAAGAATCAAAAACCTGCTCAATTTTCTTCAGCTCATTTAATTTGTAAGAGTCAGCTGCACAAAATAACATGTTATTAACTTTAAAGTTTGTTTAAATAAATGTATATACCTTGACACTACTGAAAATGGCTGTAGATCAGAAAACATTTCATCGGTATATAAAAAAGCTGTCAATTACATTGTTTAAATATATTCACCAATTACATTTTTTTATCATTTATAAGATATTTCCTGTGGTCCTTTTTAACTTTCCTATTTTTATTGTGTTTCACCTAATATACAGCCCTATTAAATTTCAAGACAGTAACCCAGACGTGAAGCCCATAACGACTACGTGCTTGAAATTTGGCCGAGTTACGTTGTTATTAAATTAGAATAGGCTGCAAACTACGGGCTTGAGATGCAAATCATAGCTTGTTCGTGGGAACGTTGGATTTGCGGATTTGTGGACGATCAATCAGTGTAGACTGTAGTTACGGGTTTAGACAGAGCCAATTGAAAAAGAGATTGATGGCGTGACGTCACTGAAAAAGGGGAGATTCGACTTCAAAGTCCTACGGGCTTCAATTACAAGTTGCGATCGGACCCACATTCCACAATAATGCAATATTAATAAATCCGTAAATATGATATTCTATTACATGCGAGTTATAGTATATGTATTAACACATTGATTGCCGGGATCAATTAACATTAAATAAAGTATTTTTCAGGGACGATTTGCGGGCTTGAGAATTTTGTTCTATTAATTCTAAGACCTAACATCACTTTCCCTATTAATAAAAGTACAGTATTGATTTTATATTTGCATTTGAAGTGCTACTTATTACACCTTACCCCCTTGCGAGTCCTCTCGATTACTCGTTGGGCTTTGGGCTCCATTTGTGTATTATGGGCTAGCTCGCGGGTGACTTTGTTGCAATTTAATAGCATGATTGCATTTGTAGCGGTTCCGGGCTTGAGAGAACAAAGCATTTGCGGATGCAAAGTTCAATGTACCCCATCCCGTAGGCATTTTTCAGCCATCCTGCGGCTTACCCCGCAAGTCGTCTGCGAGGACATTTACAGGGCTAATTTAATAGCCGTAAGTCGTGAAGGCTACGTTTCGGGAAACATTTTAAAACGTAGTCCCAATTTAATGAGTCTGTTAGTGTTTTACAATGTGCCAAAAATATATGAATACCCAAATGCCAACTGTGCATATCTATCTCTAGATGCAGCATGAACCTATGCTGCAATAATTGTTTATAATAATTTCCTTTGGTGTTGTCTTCAGCCTCTTCATTAAAAACTGTAGCATTTTAGGCATGATTTTGCTTTTCTGTTTTCTGAAAAAAGTTTTCAGATATTACATGTTTTAAGGCAAAATATTCAGTCTGCATACAATGAAAAAGTAAAACAAGTTAACCCCATGATGCTTACTTCCTCTTTTGTTGAGAGTGGATGGGAGGTCCAGTTACTGTCATGTCAATGGCCAGATTACCCATTAGGCAAACTAGACAGTCGCCCAGGGGCACTTCCCTGTAAGGGGCGCCACTTCTAAAAAAAAATGGTTGCTGGCCTGAAAAAAAAAGAAATGTTGCAGTTACAACAGGATAGGCAACTTACACATACAGAAAAGCCAAAAATGGGTCCGTGCATACCTTGCATACTCACTCGCAGGGACTCCTCCACTTCACTGCCTAGGGGCTCCAAAAATGTAGATACCTCCCTTGTCATGTATTAATAATATTATGACAATTTGGCTTGTTATCTTTTCAGTGAACAGCGAATAAGGTTTCTGTTCATACAATTTGACCCAAAAATTCCTAATTTTGCTGTTAGATGTGACTCAGTCTTTAAGCATGGCTGTCAAATATTACATTTTTTTGCAATGTTGTATTTTGGAGTAAGTGTTACTTATTGATGTGATTGTAAGTTGGTTCCAGTGTTCTGCAAAACCTATCCTTGCCGCTGTTGTGATATCCAGGAGCATATGTATTTGTTAAAGAGGAAAACAGGTAGGCCTTTCTGTACTGGTCTGGCTCTACATTTATGGGTGTTGTTCCATACTGGTTATTTAACTTTGCATTGACATCAGCAGTGGAAACAGGTCTCTGTCTGTCTACAACCATTCCAGCATAGGGCTAGGAAGGTAGATATTGTATGCCAGAGGAACAACATGTTATAGCCTTGATCTCAGTGGTATTGCTATAAGTTTTAAGTATTACTGTCCATTTATCCAACTAAACCCCATTAGTGTCTAACTCCTATTTTCCAGCATTTGGCAGTATATCAGATATAAAAGGAGATAGATCTGTATATAAGATCTTTGGTGTGTGATTAGCTCAGGTATTCTATTAGAAGTGAGTTTTAGCACCACGTTGTACTTCAACTGTGTTACCAAACTCACAAAGTTGTGTGACTCCAAATGTTTATACACAAATGAGTGGTCTTATGTTTGAGTGATTGTCTATAGCAATGGTAGTCAACCTGGTCCTTACCGCCCACTAGTGGGCGATTCAAGCTTTCATGGTGTGTGGCTGGGTAATCACTAGGTGGCACCTCTGACGGCGGACGTCACACTCTGGAGACCAGCAGCACCATGCTTGGCTTTTTGGAGAGCTGGTGAGAGAGCCTAGGGACAGCAGTCAGGACCGGATCACTATCTAGTAAGTACAGGGGGATACATAGCTAGGGTCACATGATTTATGTAACCAGAAATGAGAGAGGATAAATTGAGTTACTGCGGCACCGGTGGGCGGTCAGAAAATGTTACCATCAAAAGTGGTCATAAGTTATTAAAAGATTAGCAATCCCTGGTCTAGCGTAATACATTTCTCATCATAATATCAATCAGGATACCTAGATATTCCTGCATTTTCGATTAAATTGAAGTAAAAAGGATGGAGACCTGGTGGAGAGGATTTGTTTAATAGAATGTATTGGTGTATGACGTTATTAAGGTGTCCAAATATAATAGCATAATATATGATGAGATACTAAGTCCTACTCAGCACTGGACCATCACCAAGTGCCATGGTAGGATGTGAATTAGTTATACTGTGTGGGGGGTCAATTTCCTTTTTATCTCATATGAAATAATATATAACTACATTGGTCATTTAAGACCTAAAGCAAGGTTAAGTTAGCTACCATTTGCAGACTGTGATTCTCTAGAAAATAAAGAATAGAAACTATTTTTACAAGCTGATGTAGTATGTCATTTGTTCATAAAAACACTTAGGTAAATTATGTTTTATCATCTGTCACACAATCCTATTAATAAAAAGTTTTTTTTCTCCATTACTCATGAAAGTTACCATTACCATTAGATTACACATATTAATTTTTTGTAGTTCTTGATATCTGTAATCCCTAGTTTACCTTTGAACCTAGTGGACACAAATATGTTTTCTAATATCATCAGGTAAAGTACTCATTAAACTTCCAGTACACACATCTCTTCCCATTAAGTGGTACAGACACACATCTGTCAGTTTTCCTAAAGCCATCTAATGAATTGTCTATCATTTTGCTCATGCTATGATGCAGCATCTGTGTAATGAATATGCTTCTGGCAAGTGGGGGAATGTATAATAGTGGTTAATAAACACTTCTATCTTTTGAAATTTCTGACATTTAATCTGTATGACATACTCTATTGCTTAAATGTATATTGTAATGCTTTATGATATTAAGTAATAAAGATACACATGCACATCCTATTTAATGTGATTAAAACGTTGATATTTTGTGAGAAAAATGACACTGAAAATAGCAGATTATTCCATCATGTTTAAATTATAGCTCATCCCATATTTCAAAACTGTTGCAGAGTATGGCGCGCATTTCACTACACTTTCCCACTAGCTACAGACCAATAGCCTTATTAAATTGCGATTCGGCCAATCGAATAGGGCTCTATATAAGCACAGAAAATACTTTATTTACAAAAGTTTTTAGTTAGTGAACTTTTATCCAAAAGCAAGGTCTCCACTAACTAAAAACTTCTGTAAATAAAGTATGCTCTGTGCTTATATAGAGCCCTATTCAATTGGCAGAATCACAATTTAATAAGGCTGCAAATAGGCATCTGCAGGTAATTGTGCTTCACACTCTGCAATAGAAAAGATGGTAGAATGTTATTTATAGTGTTATTTCTTAATTACAATTTATGAAACCTGGATCATTAAAGTAACCCTTTAAGGTAAACCTGACACCTCATAATACAACGAGTAATGATTTTGAAAAACTTCAAGGATGGTTTATTAAATAGTGATTCGGCCAATTGAATAGGGCTCTATATAAGTACAGAGCATATTTTACAGAAGGTTTTAGCTAGTGTACTTTTATCCAAAAGCAAGGACTTTCTTAACTAAAAACTTCTGTAAAAAAATATGCTCTGTGCTTATATAGAGCCCTATTCAAATAGCCACATAGCAATTTAATAAGGCTGCTAGTGTTTAATGATGCAACATTTTGCATTGAGGGCCTAAAAATACTATGTGCAATATAGTATTACTTACAATTATTTTAATACAGGAAAGCAACAGGAATATGCAACAGTATGCATAATGGTATGGGAAGAGGTGACAGTTCCAGAATGAGAAAGGTAAAAAAAACGTAATTTTATAGTTAGACTGTATGCAGAGGCTACATCTCCAAAAGAAAAGAAAAAAACACTTGCAAGATGTGTCTTTGCTGAATACAGCCATTTACTCCTTGATTTTTTAACTAATATGCTTGCTACATTTCTCAAATTATATTTCCTTGCTTTTCCACCTTTAAAATTAGTAAGAGAATTCAGTAAGCGAGAAAGTAAGAGCACTAGAATATGCCTTGTGAAACCAGAGAACCACTGAAAAGTAAATAATCTATCTACAGTATCTAATAAGAGTTCCAGGTCCAGGGTGTTGCAATATATTTGGATGTCATTAACACCTACATGTATAGCTAGAAACATTAAGGAAAATTGAGGTACTCCATTGGTGGCTGGTATAGAGTAGGTGGAGAGGGCTGTGTTACATACGCTGATGGAAGAGAAACAGGTGACAGCTATGTCAAAGGCAGAGGGATCTATGAGGAAAAGTATGGAAAAGAGGTCTTTAGTTATTGTTGTAGCTTTTGGTATTATTGTTTAAGTGAAATTGTCAAGTGCAAAGTTGAAGGATAGAAAGTAGATCAAAAATTGAAACAAGTCATTAGAAAGAGAGAGTTTGAAACATAAGTGAACATTTTAGAACATATGTGGGCACATTGTGAGGATTAAAGAAGTACAGAGACAGGATTTATCATTTGAGAAAAGCGGCCGAGTTTGACTTTGAACCGGAAACGGACTAATGTGAATTACTTATGGCACTTGAACTTAAAGAAGATGATATTTGCTCACAGTGGGCTGATTAAGTACATTTTTCAGGGTAATTCATTATACATGTGATAAACCTGTTTTATTACCTTCAATGCAGTAGCATGTCTTCTTCTCCTGCACTTACTAGAGGAGCTAATTGTCATCCAAGTGACAGGGAGACATTAAACCCAAATGCACCTAATAATAATAATAATCATTTTAAAACTACTGTATGATATAATATAATAAATGATTGATCTATTTGAGCCCAAGTAGCATATACAAGCAGTCAAAGGATCTATCCTGTTATAGTTATCTCACAGGTCCTCCACTGCAGTGCTAAATGGCGCTGCCAATGTTTTGCAGCGCTGTCGATATGTTAGAGAAGTTCTAAGCTTAGAATGGTAGCCTAACCCTTAAACTAACCCACATCCTAACCCTAACAGTTTACCTAAGCCTTTCTATGGCACTAGAATATCGGCAGCGCCATTTAGCGGTTGGTCACCGCACTGCAGCGGCGGACTGGTGCCGTAACCATAACAGGATAGGACCCAGTCACATATTATAAAGCTAGATTTTAATTAACTAAAAATGGTAAAAGCTGTTTGTGTGAGAAGGCTGCTTACATCTCTGTAGGTGCAGGGTTTGTAGTTTACCTTACAACTGCCTTCTGTGTAGGTGTGGGGGATGGGGGTAGATATCAGTTACTAGAAACAGACATTTCTAACCCATAATATAATAAACCCCCTTCCATTCTCCCTCACAATATAAGCACATACTCTGATACTCCAAGCGACATGATGAAGATAGAAAAGATGGAAGTTTCTATAATAGTCTGCAAAAAAAAATGTTCTCTAAAATGACTTTGTGTTTATTTCTTACACTCCTGTTACTCTTTTATTTTGTTACATATTTTACAAATTGAAAGTTTTATGTTATAGTGAACCTTTAACTTAAAACACAATGAAATAAAACACATAACTTGAAAGAGTATTGTAGGCATAGATGATTAAATAGCAAGTTCAGGACAGAAAATGCTATAGAAGAAATGACAAAAAGAGGAAAACCTAAGAAAAATTAAAATTTACTGAAATATCCTTTGCAGGTTATCACTAGTCACAAGCCTTCAAGGTTACAATTTATAATATCAGATCTTTTAATTTTCTGATTTCTATTTAATATAGCACTGAGAAGGAATCAGACTAAAATCTGAAAGACCAAAAATGTGAAAATGGACTGTTTGTTTAATAACTTCATAAGCATCATTCCAAAATAGGCCATATTGGTATTAGTGATAATGCACAACAAATTCTTAGTCAGGTAAGATAATATAATATATCAAAATATAATATAATGTAAACAACCTTTCCCTTTTTGGATCGCTACCTTATTGTTGTGGTGAAGGGGCTTGTGAATTCAATGAAGCTGTGAGCTATACCATATAGGGTCACCCACTGGTGACCCACTCCAGTGTCTTTGCCAAGATAACCTTATGGATAAGCACGACCAGAAAAATAACAACAGATGTGCCTGTCCATAGGGTCATAGAGACTCGGACACAAATGAATAAGTAAACAACAACAGTAAAATAATCTTTAAATGTATTATATATGTATTCCATTCTATGCAGTCCTGTCCATCAACACTGTTGTCTTCTGATAACTTCCCTACCTGTGGGTACATGTTTCATGTAGGTGGGAACATAGTTGGAAATAGCTCATTGGTACACTGTATGTTGCTATGTGTGCTTTTATTAAATGGACAATTGACTTTGCTTATATGCCCTTCAAAAAGGAAGAGCCTTGAAAGTTGATACATAACACATAGATGGAGGTCTTTGTAAGGCAGCCATGAATATGGAAAAGATTATGTATAACTACATATAATAAGTTGTCAATAAAGGTTATTTGCATTTTTAACGTTTTTCTCATTATTAATTCTAGCTCATTAAAACAGAGCATAGACAATATTTGTTGCAGTGTCATTTTAAATATGTTTTATTTACTGCAAAAGAAGTGTATAAAATATACAAAACTTCCAAAACCTCTGGGTATTATCACAATCTATAATTATTTTTCAGCTTTCTCACATGGTAAAGTAATCACTTTAGGAAGAAAGAAATTAAGTAAGTCTTGTGTATATTAAGTTAAAATACACTAGGTCATCATGAAGTCCACTGCAATAAGTGATGACTGTCAACCTATGATTACTTTCCACTTTTAATTATATTTCTATTGATGTGGAGCCGCAAACATTATCGACTTCTGTGCTTTGGTCTGTAAAGATGCAAATACAGAGCATAAATCAGAATTCAAAAGGAAAACCCACTAAAAGAAGATGCTTGCTTAAAAGCACATTTCTTTATTTGATATTGTCTTTGTTGAACATTTACCTCCTTATCTACTAGTATTTTCACCTTCAACTTGATAACACCCAGGATGAGCTGAAACAGGGCGATATTTCAGCAATTCTCTGCTGAGTTCATTGTGACTTTTTTTTTTTATCAGCTGCAGGAATAGAGGGAGACTGAATTAAACTGGAGCTGCAGAACTTGAAGCCAAGATAACAATACAAATAGATTTTCTCTAACAGGGAAAAACAGCTGTCTCCATTATTTCAATGCTTCACCTTTCTCCGTTCCATTAATTGGGTCTTTGATCACAAGCTGAGGTGGAGAGGGGCTGATAAGGAATAGGTTATTAGTAAAGTAGCCTGGAGGAATGAATTGGGCCATGTACCTGCTGCAGAAGATGAGATAAAAACCATAATGCCTGTGTATGTGAGTGGTAAGGAGCGATAGGGCCTTTACACTGCCCTGAACCGTTTGCAGACTGAGAAGACTAATACTCTAGTGCTATGATAGCTAATGCAGGATATAAAATTAGCTTGCGGGAATGGAATAGGATAAAAATTCCATAAAGGCTTTCCTTTAAAAGGCTTACACTGTTATATCAAATTGTGTCACAAAATTTGCACACAAAAAAAAAAAAAACTTTTTTGATCTTACTTCATGTTAAGCACGACTGCAAGCTTTGAGTATCAGAAGTGGCAAAATGAGTGTAAAATTTGTTATCCACAACATTAATAGGGACACCCTTTGAAGTACAGGCAAAGCTAAATTGGAGGAATTAGATTTGATTGAATCTAAGCCTGTTTATTTTTCATTTCTGCAGATCAGGCGTTGAGTGATTTGTAATACTTCATTGGAAATCTTCAAGAACTTGCTATCTTGTAATCCGTTTTTTTGCTGGAGAAAATGACCGTGGGGGACAAGGCCATATTGGTTTGTTGTTAATGTACTGGAAAGAGGGGACTATGGAAAAAAATAGTTAATATTAAATTACGAACACAAGGTTATCTTTCTGCTGCACATGCTCCATTGCCCTAGGCAGGGGTAATCTGTTAATAGCATTCAGCCAAAATGACACCATTAAGGAAGTGAAGCAGCACAGTTTTGCAAGCTGAATGATGTATAAAACTGGTATTCTATCATCCTAGATGCAATAAATTATCCATGCTGCTAAAAATTGATGCAACACAGAAGTTTCATATAACTAGAACTCAGACATTAATAAAAGAAGCATATGGCAATGAGGTACATAAGGACTTGTGTGCTGCAGGGATTTGGTTTTATATAATTTATTTTACAGTTCTTATGAGTCTTATGTGTAAAATATTTGAGTTTTATAAATAAAATAGAATGCATTTCATCAGATGAACAGCAAACAATAAGGTGGTTGACTCAACAATTCCTGATTATATTTTGACCTCAATTACATGGCATTCGTAACATTTTTGTGGGTGAAAATTATGTTACAAATAATGGAGCAATTACATGCTGCGTGTTAAAACATCTAACGTATAAGTGTTTGTGAATGCTAAGAAACTGTAACTTGCTAAGTGTTCAATAGTCTGCACTGTTATTATATTCCACTGGCTAATATTTAGCATGTACTCGCAAAGATCTCTGATCACTCCCTATGCTAGGAGTTTTCAAAGCCTTATTCCCTCATTCAATTGCAATTTGGCCAATTTAATGGGGCCCTAAATAAGCACATTACATATTTTTTTAAAATAAGTTTTTAGTTAGTAAGCATCTATCCAAAAGCAAGGTTTTCACTAACTAAAAACTTCTTCAAAAAAAATATTCTATGTGCTTATTTAGACCCCTATTCAATTGGCCAAATCGCAATTGAATGAGGGCCAAAGTGAGTGCACATAAAGGCACTCACTATTTACATTTATTTGACAGGGAAGGGTCTATTACCCCTCCTTGTCTTATAATCTATGTTTAGGGTCTCTGTAATATATATATGTATATATATATATATATATATCACATATATAGTTGTGAGTATGCGAGCCCGCAAGAGCGGTTGCTCCTTGCCAGCAACAGCGACCCTTGCAAACTTTACGTTGCAACGCAAACAACATACGAGACACGTTAACACTCATTACGACCTCGCAAAAATCGTCTGCAACCCGCGGACAGGAAAAAATGAAAAACACAATAAATACACACAACACATACATAAAAAGCTTACCTACAGCAAGAGGGAGCATCCAGGACCTCAAAAAATGAAGTTACACCTTCATTTAACTCAAAATAAAAGAGTTTAGACACTAAAAAATTCTCTAAGCGAGAGAAAAAATGGCCGCCGAACAAAACGAAAACGAGGCTACAGGACTCTAAACACGGAAAACACTACAAGAAACACGCAAAACACCACAAAACACCTACGAATATTCTGCTACAGACGCATACCACACATTTGCCGCCATTTTAATGCGGAAGTACACAGCTACGCTAACGGTTTAGTCTCGCGCACGCACACTATTACACTGCACACATTCATCACGCTTACACAGCAGCTCCACACCACTAATGCTGCAGCAACATCAAAACAGATTGTCAGCTCTTCAACACTATGATTCCTGCATATATTACTTCAAAATAGGTAAAGTATATTAATTTATTAATGTATTATTTATTTCATTATTATACACCAAACAGCATTAGCTCACTTACAATTTCATTGCCGTCATTTTTTGACGGGCAATTCGCTAGTGTATATATAAAATGCAGTACTGTTTTTATGAATTGAAAGCTACCATTTAGTCATGGTAACACAAGGCTCTTACAAGAAACATCAAACTAATAACATTAGCAGCTATGTAAGCCAGGAACATAGATAGAAGCATTCTTAAAAAAAATCTTGAATTTATCAGACTTTGCTTGTGTCATGTGGACTTCCATGTTATGCTGCTAGTTTGTCTGGGGGGGGGGGAGGAGTCATTCTACTGTTACTTGCTCATCTATTTTGCTCTATTTATAGTTTCTATTTATAGTGCAGATCCTATAGACATCTTTCTGAATCTATGGTTCCTCCCTGGCATCTAATCTTGTTTAATGATGGGTTGGATAGTCAGAGTTAAAATTGATGGTTTCATTTTATTTAAAAATATATCCAATCCCTTTTTAAAGTTATCTATTGAATCCACTGTCACCACCTCCTTTGGTAGAGAATTCCACAGATTAACCACCCTTACTGTGAAGGACCCTTTTCTTTCTTTAAGGTGAAATCTTTTTACTTCTAATCTCAAAGGATGCCCTCTTGCCAGTAGAAAACCTCTTGGCACAAAAAGTTCCCTTGTATTGACCCTGGATATGAGTCCTCTAATATATTATTTTTATTTGTAATTATGCTGCTGTGGAATCTACCATATTATTTTCCAGTGACAAACTTCCTCAGGCGCGAGGAAACTTTGATTATACAAAGAAATGTATTTGCATAATCTGAAGGTGGGGGATGCATCTGTCAGTGAACTCATTAGATCTAAGGGAATGCTCATTAGTTTTCACGGACACACCATGGGCCTCATTCTATTAAGGGCCGTAAGAGCTGCGAGGCCGCAGGCTACGACACTATTCAATTTGCGGCCGCAGCAAGAATGCTGAGGTCGCTATTCAAATGCTACATGAACTCTTCCGTCAAGGCCGTAATTCGATAAAACCGAGCCGCAGCTTACTTACACCAAAGAGGTCCTGCAAGGCTCTTACTTACAAATCGTAGCACCAATTATGTCATCCTGTACTTTGAGACGTGGAAGTGATTGGAGGTGTAAGAATTCATAGCACAACATTCCCCGACACTCAAATCTGAAAATATTTTTTTTTGTAATTCATGTTCAATTTCCGTGTCCGAATCCCACGGGCTTGGAGCATATCAGACCTGCAACGGCTGCGGGATTAGCCTCTGTCAAGTCCATAAATGGGTAAAATGGACCCACAGGTTACTTGGGCCATGAAGGTGTCGCAAAGGGCTTACTTACAAATCGTGGCACTTATTAAGCAAATAGAAAATCCATCATGTACTTTTATTAAAAGTGAAAGTGATGTTTGGTCTTAGAATTAATAGCACAACATTTCCCTGCTCTCAAATCTGCAAATAAAGAAATGTAATTTCATGTTCAATCTTCATGTTCTGTCTATCATGCAAGTCCCACGGGCTTGGAGGTCAATAACCATCCAAGACCGTACGGGCTTGAATAACGAGCTACGGGCTTGGAGGTCATTGAAGCCCGGGGGACTTTGGACGGAAATTAAACCTAAAATCAAAGATTATAATTTGGCGATGTGCAACCTTGAGAATGTTTTGCTATTAATCCTCATGCCCCCCATTGTGTTCCCCATCATTTACAGTGCTTTACAGTGCTGGATTGAATATATATTTGCTTCTACAAAGTTTGTGGCCTTTAACCTCCGAACCCGTACACGTTTTAACAACGGTTTACTGGCTTCGAGGTCATTGAAGCCCGCGGGACTTGGGACGGTAAATAAACCTGAAATGAAATATTGGATTTGGGCGATGTGCAAGCTTGAGAGGGTGTTGTTATTAATCCTCATGTCCCCCATTATGTTACCTATTATTTACAGTGCTTTACAGTGCTGTCTTGAATTTATATTTACATTTATAGTTTTACGTCTTTGCGTCCTTGAAACACGATTTATGGGCGCGCAGGAAATAGTTGCAGCTGATTGCATAGTTCGCGATCGGCCTTGCTGCGCTGTCCATTTGAATAGCAGTGTAGCCATAGCTGGCCGCAAGGAATCACAGCTTTCTGGCCATTTTATGGCCCTTAATAGAATGAGGCCCCATGTTAAGCAGAAGTTGCAAGACACAGGATGCCTGCAGTAAAAAATAATTGATTATTAAAGTAAAGAAAGTAAATTCTATGATTATTTTTTTATTTTTTTGAGGAAAACTTCACGTTTGCAAATTATGTAAAGATTTAACAACATTAGTTGTGTATGCCATGGAAAAGTGGACATAAATTTAAAATAGCCTCTTTTGAAGAACTACACTTGAAAATAGACACATTATTAGAATGTCAAAACAATAAAAGCACAGCCTCTAATTTATTACCTTTTGTATGCAATTATACTGCTGTGGAATCTACCATTTTATTTTACAATGATCTACATTTTGAGGTGGGAAGAGCCTTTCAATGTAGAGAGGAAGTTTCTGTCTGCACAGTGTGAATATGACATCCACAACTTCCAGTGATGTCATTATGGATCATGTAATGCACATTAGTTTACAAGGATACACCCTTTCAGACTGAATCTACAAGATTCAGCCTAGTAAAAAAATGGATGCCTGTACTAAAAAATCCTTAAACACAAAAGGGAAAAATGTAAAGGACGTGTTTATTTTTTTTCACTATTTAAAAGTTTTGTCCATTATCAAGTTTAGTTATTCAACAAACCATTCAGCAAATATTGACCACAATTTAGCAGACTCTGCTAGGCTCCATGGGCCTCATTCAATTACAATTTGGCCAATTGAATAGGGCTCTATATAAGCACATAGCATATTTTTTTACAGAAGATTTTAGTTAGTGAACTTCTATCCAAAAACAAGATCTTCACTACCTAAAAACTTCTGTAAAAAAAAAGTGATATGTGCTTATAAAGAGCCCTATTCAATTGGCCAAATTGCAATTGAATGAGGCCCCATGTGTTTAAGTACACTTGAGTCTGAAAGTTGTGCCCTACTATTTATCCTACAGTGAATAAATGGGGCAGGGTGGATGGAGGGGTATTTGTTATTTTACTGGTGTGTTCAGTTGTCGGTACGTAACATTACCTTGTCCTGTGCATGTCAAGAAGCAGGCAGATACATTTTAAGTTTTAAATCCTATTTCTCTCCTCTGTATCTTTCATCTCTTGCACTAGGCAGAAAATTATGCTTCTTGCAGTCTGCTAAAATGTTAGATCAGGTGCACCCCAATACCTCCTGCTTTCAGCTTACAGGACGCCCCTGAGTGGGGAAGTATGTTTGTGTTTAATCTCAGTGCCCAGCATGCCGAAGGACCATTTCACAAGAAATCACAGAAAGTACAGCCCCTTACTAGCTTATTAAAAGAATAATAATCAATTTTCCCTATCCCCTTATAATTCAAGAACCACACTGTTTATGAGTGCAGATATAAACTGACTTTATTTTCACACACCACACATCTTTTAAGCAGTTCAATAACTAATCATATTAGCTCTGTTTCCTCACCAAGTCCTTTTGATTGACAGGCTTGTGCCTTCACCCCTCTTCCTTAAGTAACAAACATTGTACAAAACAAAACTGTTTTAAGTGTCCCATTACTACTATGATGCCAAGATTGTTAATTACCTCACTGGGCTTAAGATTCTGAAAGTCTAAGATTTGACCATTTGCTTTATTTCCTGATTTCTATACTCTGTAGGGGGTAATTATTGAGCCCTTTTTTCCATTTTTTTTTTTTTTATATATTGCCTCTTCTAATCTAAAAATGCAGGGACTGACCATACTAGGAGGTGCTTGTGGCACCATAGCGTCTGAGTAGAGGTTTGCTGAATACAAATAGGGCAGGAACATGCTAATATGGAGGCCTCTTCCTCATCCTATCTCCAAAAGAACAACAATGCATTCACATTAGTCACTTTTTAAAATAATATTTTGCAGTTACTATTGTTACCAACCAGCTAGTGAAGATAAAATCTTACAATCATTACCCCTACTAAATCAGGTCACTCTTGTAATCATTATAACATTATACATTATACATAGAACAACATGTAACAGTCCTTTAAAAAAGTACCATGTTCATTTTGATAGCCTTTTGATTGTAGTAATCACATGTGTTGGGGTTTCAAGAATAGAGTTGCTTGTGGGGTTCCCCTTCGCCCCAAAATCCGTCAAGACAATAATGCTCTCTAATAATGCCATTATGCTCTTGGCAAACTCTGACAACGTTTGGTATTGTATAATAATTATGAAAACATACAGTATAGTAAAAAATCATTGATTACTACACATTTTAAGTTTAAACTTATCCTTCTTGTACCTACTTGTAAAGTAATTAATGATGGGGTTAAATAAATGTAAAGAATCATTTCTATTCAGAAGAGTTTAATTGTATATTCTTAAGAGGTTACTCATTTTAAAGTAGAACAATGGCATCTAGCAACTTTGGGGAATAAGCTCCTTTATCAACTTCTGTTCAGAATCAGTGTACATATTAGGAAATATCATTTTCGAAACAGAAATACATTTTTCATGAATTAAGGACAAAGAACTATGGGCTCTATTTAATGGCTCATGTAAGAACTCTGAATTGATGACGTGTAGCTATAGGAGTTTTAATAAGCAAATTTGCTGAGCTATTCTGTGGCTCTAACAAATAAAAAGCCTGTAAAACTTACTGACTCATGCCTATGGGTTTTTCCAGGAGCTCTCTAGGTCTAATGTGTGCTCGGAGCCTGCCTAAAGCATACTCACAGGAGAGTACGAGTGTGAATATCAGTAGTCTCAATAGCAATGCTACGGAATGGTACCCACTAACATGAGCATAATACACTAGCTCTAACATCCTCCCATATCCCTATATATCAATATAAACCCCAGGGAAGGATTACATAATAATGTAAACTAATGAAGGAGGATTTTGATCCCTCCTCCTATTACTCACTAACACTGTATGAAGTGAAGTGTACCCTCTACTTTCTATGAGACCAGGTATCAACTATCATTTCCCTTCATTACCCGAAGGGCCACAAGCGACGGCGGGTCAACTAACCCCATGGAGATCCCTATATACCATTATTGGGCCTCTAACCATAACCATGGGGGTACATAGGGTCACTAAAGGCACCTAACTTTAACCTTGCTACTATTGTGGTCCCTAGAGACCCCAATGTTATACTAATTTATAACCAGTGGGTCCCTATGGACTCACAGCGCACTTCAATGAAACACTATACCATGGGGGTTTCTACTGACCCCCATTGTGTACTATACCATATCAAATGGGGGTCCTCCTGAACTGGGATGGCACCTTAAGCTAACCCCTGACCATTTGGAGTTCCTATGGACCCCAAAAGCACCCTAACTTTTAGCATAGGGTCATTATGGAGACCCATAGACCCTATCCTTTCATGGGGTCTACAAAGACCAAATAGTCCCTAACACTTCCCCCTAAAAATAATTGCATACAAAAAATACCACAACAAATAAAAAAATTACAGAGAAAATACAACAACAAAAATAAAAAAGAAGTAGAACTCCCAGACCCACAGGTGTAGTTTTTTTTTCATAGTCTTTTTCTTTCTATTTTAATTATTTTTTGTTTTTGCTTATTTTTTTTTAGGTTACCAAGGTGGTCCATATGGACCCCATGGTAATGAGGTTAAAGTTAGGTGCTATGAGACCTCCATGGTTAAGTTTAGAAGCCCCATAGTGGTCAAGAGTGACAGAACAAAGGATGGAGGTAAGAGGGCCCGGTGATCTCTAGGTAGGTATTTTTACAATAAAAATCTTATAATAGTCTATGAGACCCATTAAATTGCTACGATTTTAGAAATTGCAGCCAGTAAAGGAGCCCGTAAGAGTTCAGGCTATTAAATTGTCCTCTTTCAGCTCCCCACAAACGATCTGCGGGTTACAGGTGGAAAAACCCTACGGCCGTCAAAATCTGAACTCCGTCCCAGCCCGTAAATGTTACTATCTCAAATCACTATTGAATTGCTATGAATCCCCAAGGACGCAATGGCGTTCAAACCCAAAAATGGCAAATGGGGCCAAAAATCCCAAGGGTAGCACTGTAAAAGCAAAAATAAGCACAATACGGAATATTAAAGGGAAATTGATGTTAGGTATCAATATTAATATTAATAGATTTTCTTAAAAATATTGGCATACCTGACTCATCGACAGTAACATCAGATAGTAATAATCCTCCTATTGGAAGCTATCAGCTCAGAGATTTGGAAAGCAAGGGAAAATGCTGTCTTAAATAGCAAAAATTCAAAAGAAAGAGATTGTAAAGGAGTCATTATACGAAATAGCAAGGAAAAGGCAACAAGACAACTCTTGTTAATATTGGCAGAGACCCTCTTTAGCCATTAAGGCCCTGATGAATTAAAAAGGACTAATTTCTATCCTACATACTGTTAAATGTAAAGAAAAACATTACAGCTGAAAGTGCAATAGGGGAGATACCCAAAGTGTAATGGAGCAACATAAAATAAAAATAAAGCTTCAAGTGCTCGTTTAAACCTAACTGTGGAAACAACGTAATTGTAAAAGACAATCCACTCCTACCATACCTTATGATAGTAAACCCATGTTGCTGAAGCTAAAGAATTACTGATCCAGTGATCTATATCAGAAACCACTAGAGATGTATTGGTATAAGTGTCCCCTGATCTACTGTTGGAGCTGCTCGTTTGAACTGGTGGCACTGAAAACGAAAAAGAACCTTGGCTATAATATTCACGGAACCTTGGCTGTAAGATGCCCTACAAAAGATGTTATTTTGTAAACATTTCAAACCAAGTTGTCAGGTTGTTACAGTGAAAATTTTAATGATAATTATGCAGGTGCACCCCACAGATGAACAAGGAGGCGACTATGGGAAATAATTCCAAGAATGCTAATGACATTGAAAATAGGCCCCAAAACCCATTGAACTCGCTGGGCCCATGTTGAGATCTTGCTGCAAACTGAAAACAAGGTCATACATAAAAAATTACTGACCATTAAAATACTTAAGAAACAGTTGCCATATTTTCAGTTCCTCTTTATGCTCGGCCGTGATTTACTTGTGATGGTGAGAAAGGTTTACCCCTGTCATTGCTAATGCCACATGAGCATAACTCTGAAAGCGAAGTTCAGATTGCATGACCCTAAGTGAAACGTTCTTAACCGCGGTATCCTGCAAGTCCAAAACTTTGTACAAAGGTAATCTACATTCAAAAGTGACTACATCTATCTGATTATCCAAGAAGCTCAAGAAATGTGTGGGACCTATAGATTTAGCTAATCCATAGAAGCTCCCAAATTCACCTGCCATAGCTGTGAAAGTTTCCATTAGATAATTACATACATCTGATCCTTCTGGTCTAATTATCATCAAGATAATTCACAGGAGGAGAAACCTGAACGGTAACACGCCACCCAAAGTAAAAAGGAACTCAATATCTCAAAATAGGCATATGATATAGAACAACCCATTCGGAGGCACAAGTCAACAAAATAACTCTCCTGATTTATAGAATAGATAGTGTCAGACTTCAATAAATTTGATTGTAAATTTTTAACCATGGATATATATTTTCTGTGGACACTGGAGTCCTCCCCTTTTGCCTTAGTGTCAACTGACTTTTGGCCTCTCTGCTTTTTAAAGCAAAAAAAAAAAGGATGACTAGCAATACATTCTGAGCAATCATGCTTAGATTTACAAGAATGACCCATTTACAACTGCTTTCATAATAAACAAAGAAAACAATTTATTTGCTGTAGTGGAAGAAACAGTAGGTTTAGCTGGGGCTCTAGGCCGCAATGGATTAACTATCTTTAGCCAAGTACCAATATCCCATTCCATTAATGGTTGCACCGCCATTTTTAGCAAATCCTCTCATTATAATTTCACCATGCTAGCAAACCATTTGTCCTATGAATCCGTCGATCTTTTTCAGGTAGTAACAAAAGAGTATTTTGAGTACGGTATTTCTCACCTATGAAACTATCTAAATTAATGTAAGCCTACAATCAAATGGTTAAAGTTTTAGGGATTTGGGGATATCTGTGCTTAAGCTCTTCATCTTCTTCTTTCTTTGAATCATCTTTCTTATCATTCCTTTTAAGTTATAAAAAGGAAAAACCAAAAATATTTCAAAAAGTTCCCTACACCAAATCTTTTTAACTCCTGTGACACAAGTTCCCCAATAGGGCCAATGGAACATAATGATGTTTTTTTGAGCGCTGTAAAAGGAACCAGATTTTTTTAAAGAATCATTTTCTGTGTGACTGTTGGAGTGCATGTGTGGATGTGCCAAGTATCAAGTGACCTTATAGCTCCAGAGATACCACTGTCATGAGGAAACTTGTGTATAGTGAAACATCTGGGGTGGATGTCAGCATTCATGGAATACCTAGAATGAGAAAGAGATGCTTCCCTACCTTCCATATAGCCCCTTAGACTGACAGTGCTATGAGTGTTCTTGCAGGGGGATGGAGTATACCTGGAAATGCCTGCATCTGGCTTGTTCGGACGTTGATCTTGTAGAAGCGGTGTGGCTGTCCAATCTCTTCTTAAATTAACTGTTTTTTCTTGCCTGAGAACGGTTGTGGGATAATCCTGACATGTCAAGTTGCACCTTAAAACTTGACATGACAATGCAGGTAAATGGGGAACCTCTTGAAATTGGATATGCCTGGAAGGAATTATCTCTGTAGGAGCAGAAGAAAATGGGGCAATGGATGATGTCTGAATAGAGATTCAGAAACAGAAATGGCAGATTGCCTTTCCCTGATATCCCTTCCTCAGGATCAGTGGCACAAGTTTTAAATTGAAGCAGTGGACTGAAAGTTTTTAGAGTTTTCCTGCATGGGAACATACAGTCAGGAGAGAGGTAGCATCAGATAGGCTGCCATGTGATAGGTGGCTAATTAATCAAATATGCTGGTGGGCTAGTGGGCAAATCAGAATTGGTGGCAGAACAGGGTGGGACATTAATAGATGCCACCAGGGAATCCAGCCTTCCATGCCCATTGAGGACCACTTGGTCACGGACGTGGGCCAGTAATAAGGATAGCACGTGGGAAGACATGGATAATGATGGTGCTTCTTGCACTTTCTTCTTACTGCATGTGCATGTGCAGTAAAACGGCCGCAAGGATCTCCCCTTACGGCCGGCCGTATAATAGCAACCCCCTCTCAAGCTTGCACATCAGCCCAAATCCGAGTTTACATTAACTGTTTATTTTCCGGCCGCAGCGTGGGCGGGTCTGAGGTGCTCCAAGCCCTCGGGACTTTTTACATGGATTTTTGACATAAATTTAAAATTATTTTTTTATGGATTTGAGTGTAGGGGAATGTTGTGCTATTTTTGCTAACACCTACAATCACTTTATAGTCTCCTCAGAGTGCAGGATGGATTTATTTCGGCTTTATAATGTGCTTAATTGGTGCTAGCGGGACCTTTTTCCTGCAAGTAAGCTGCGCCTCGCTTTTAGCCTTGCAGAGAGGGTTCCCAGAGCAATTAAATAGCAACCGGGCTTTTCTTGCGGCCGAAACTCTTGCGGCCATTTTAGATCAAAGGCTTTCCTCCGGGATAGCAAGGCGCCAGCCGCAAGACTGCCGGAATCCCCGGCCGGAGGGGAATAGAATAGCAGAATAGCTTGCGGCCGGTCCTTGCGGCCTCGCATCTCCTACGGCCGTTAATAGAATGAGGCCCATAGTAATTACTAATACATGTAATAATGCCATTGAGTTTGAAAATATATCAAAACTTGCCTAAACTATTTCTCCCCCATACGTTTTGTTTGGGCGCCAAGTGTCAAATGGCAGCAGGGCCAGGGACCTTCTCATCAACCTGCTCCTGGCAAAGTGTTTGTCAGGGGATGTTCCACTGCCATTCGCCACCATGCTCAGGGCACTGGTGCCCTCCTATATGTGGGCTGAGTATGTCCTTACTTTGACCACTAGAAGGATGTCTGAGTATACCTTCCCGATGGATATAGATTCAATTCTCTGCTCGGTATCCCTCCACCAGGATTCTTTTTAACTTAAGCTTCTGATTTTAATTTTGATTTATTTTGCAGTTTACATTTCTTTTCTGCTTATGGTTCAATTGTATTTTCCTACCACCAGATAGAGTAACTTCTGACTGACCCTACAAAAGGCAAGTCATAGTTGCACCTAAGCCTAATATAATACTGTGTCCAATCCTCATTATATGGCAAGGGACAGTCTGTGTATCATATTTATTTTAGTTGCTTCAGACTGCAGCCCCTCTTGTCACTCTGGAGGGGCATCCACCCGCAGTTCTGCCTGCATTGCTTCCCTCATTTATTTTTGTTTGGACAGCCAGTGTCCTGGGCAACAGGGAAGGGACCTCTGCTCCAAGCATTAGCAAACCTGCCTATTTATAAGACCAGGAAGCAGTGTTTGCCAAGGAGGTTCCACTGTCATGTGAGACCATGTTCCAGGCACTGGTGTGTATCCAGGCAGAGTATCACCTGGCTTTGTCCACTGGAGGAGGTGTGAGTTTGCTTCCTTCCTAGTGGGCTATAGATGGTGTACTCTGCTCGGTACTCCCCTTTTGCATTCTTTTAAGCTCAAACTCCTTATTTAATTTGTTTTTATTTTACAGATTTTTCTTACCCCTATCGGCAGGTGGGATACTTTCGAGTATCTGCGGATTGGCCCTATTAAAGGCCAATAAGTGTTATACTGGTGTAATACAATGTGCCCAATCCTGGAGACCATCAGCCTTATTAAATTGCGATTTGGCCAATTGAATAGGGCTCTATTTAAGCACATAGCATATTTTTTTTTACAGGAGTTTTTAGTTAGTGAACTTCTATCCAAAAGCCAGGTCTTCATTAACTAAAAACTTCTGTAAACAAATATGCTCTGTGCTTATATAGAGTCCTTTTCAATTGGCCAAATCACAATTTAATAGGGCTGTAAATCTCCAAAAGGATATTAATAATTTAGAAACAATTTAAAGGAGACAGCTAAAATGGTGCATGGTCCGAAAGCCAAAATTTATAATGAAAAAATTCAATACATTAATATGTATAGAGCACAGAATAGAGGATAAACTTTACTAAAAGTTTATTTTAAGAAATGTTTTACCATACATGCCACTCCCGCGCATGTGCAATGCGCGCAGCGTGCACGTGCATTCGCAATGCGCAATGGGAGCGCATGCGCAATGCGCCCCGCGGGTGCGCATGTGCAATGAATGCCGGGGTGCACGCTGGGAGAGAATGCGCTATGCGCTCTCTGGGAGCACGCATGCGCATTGTACGTTAGGGTGCGTGTATGCGCACTGCGCAGGGCACCTGCGTGGAAGGGAGGAAGACAGAGGAGTGAGACAAGGGGGGAATAAACACAGGGTAGGAGGGGAATAGACACAGGGGAGGAGGGGGGGAGAGACACAGGGGGGGAGAGGAGGGGAAACGTAGAGGAAAGGGGGACACACAGATGAGGGAGAGAGACACAGGGGAGGGAGAGGAGGGGGGAGAGACACAGGAGAGGGAGCAGAGGGGGGAGAGACACAGGGGAGGGAGAGGAGGGGGGAGACACAGTGGAGTCAGAGGAGTTGGGAGAGACACAGGGCAGTGAGAGGAGGGGGGAGAGACACAGGGGAGTGATAGGAGTGAGAGAGACGGGAGTGAAAGGAGGGGGAAGAGACATAGGGGAGTGAGAGGAGGGGGAAGAGACACAGGGGAGTGAGAGGAAGGGGGAGAGACACAGGGGAAAGAGAGGAGGGGGAGAGACAGGGGAGTGAGAGGAGGGTGTAAGAGTCACAGGGGGTGAGAGGGGGGGGAGAGACACAGGGAAAAGAGAGGAGGGGGAGAGACACATTGGAAAGACAGGAGGGGGGAGAGATACAGAGGAGGGGGAGAGACACAGGGGAAAGAGAGGAGGGGGAAGAGACACAGGGGAGTGAGAGGAAGGGAGAAGAGACACAGGGGAGTGAGAGGAGGGGGAAGAGACACAGAGGAGGGGGTAAGAGACACAGAGGGGCGCAGAGATACAGGGGAGGGAGCAGAGGGGGGAGAGACACAGGGGAGGGAGAGGAGGGCGGGAGACACAGTGGAGTCAGAGGAGGTGGGAGAGACACAGGGGAAAGAGAGGAGGGGGGAGAGACACAGGGGAGTGAGAGGAGGGGTGGAGAGACACAGGGGAGTGAGAGGAGTGGGGAGAGACAGGGGAGGGAGAGGATGGGGCAGAGACACAGGGGAGTGAGAGGATGGGGAAGAGACACAGCGGAGTGAGAGGAGGGAGGGAGAGAAAAAGGGAAAGAGAGAAGGGGGAGATACACAGGGGAAATAGAGGAGGGAAGAGAGACACAGGGGAGTAAGAGGAGGGGGAGAGACACAGGGGAAAGAGAGGGTGGGGAGAGACAGGGGAAAGAGAGGAGGGGGGAAGAGACACAGGGGAGTGAGAGGAGGGGGGAAGAGACACAGAGGAGAGGGAGGAGACACAGAGGAGTGGGGGAGAGACACAGGGGAGTGAGAGGAGGGGGAAGAGACACAGGGGAGTAAGAGTAAGGGAGAAGAGACACAGGGGAGTGAGAGGAGGGGGTAGGAGACACAGGGGAGTGAGAGGAGGAGGGAAGAGACACAGCGGAGGGGGAGAAACACAGGGTTGGGAGAGGAAGGGGGAGACACAGAGGAGGGAGAGTAGGAGGAGACACACAGGGGAGGGAGAGGGGGGAGAGACATGAGGGGGTGGGGACAGGGGGGAAAAAGACACAGTGGTCGGGGGAAGAGAGAAAGCGAAAAAAACGCTCATCAAGAGTCCAGTAAAGTAGAGGGGGAGAGGCTCCCATTGTGTGGCAACCAGCATTGCCAGGCCTCAAATTTTTTACCGTCATTTTGATGGACAAGTCGCTAGTTATATATATCAATGATGGGCACTCTGTTTCACTTGATGGGCCTCATATGCTAAAAAACCTTTTTACTTGAACAAAGGTAAAATTGCTGTATGAAAGAAATTAGTTTGTAATAAAGGTATACATAAGGAGCAGCATTTAGGAGCACAGTTGGGTATTATTTGCTAGTTTTAGAGAGATAATAATTATGGACTGTGTATTGTTAAAGAGGGGCATGCTCTCCCAATCCAGAGAACAGACTGTAGGCACAGATTGTCCACAGTGATGGGACTACAGAATTCTCTGTCTGGGGAGATACAGCTGAGCTCCGCCATTTTCATAGTACTCAGCCTACCTGCAGCATTCTCTCCACTAGCTAACAAACAGAGGGAATCAATACATTTCTGATTAGAGAATCTTGATCCATCCTGGCTGGATCATATGAGTCCAAAGGGGCTGGTGGTCAGGGGAATCATGTTAAGAATGGCTATTTAATATCTTAGTCTTTCAATAGTATTTGCTACTTTTTTGGTAGTTGTTCTATATACAATTAATGCTTTTAGTAGGCCATTATCTATGCAATATCTATGAGATAATATATTAAGCAGCCATTAATATTATACTTCTTGTTATTCTTCTATAAATACTAATGTTTAAGCTTTAAATAGTTGATCACATCCATTAACATGATAATGTATGCATCTCAACTCTATTCTATAGTACTTTCCCTTAACATATAACATAACCCACATTTAACACACTATATTGCATTAATGTTTTCTCAGGAAAAGGATAGCTTTCAATGGCCTTCATGATGATATTGAATCATGTCGTTTTTATTTGCACACAAGCTTCTACAGTAGTAATATTTACCCATCTTTAAAGAGTCTCTCATAACTTCTTAGAGAAAAAAACACAAAGCTCTCTATTTCTTTTAATGGGTGGCTTGATCAGAAACCTGCCTGCAAGTTTATTCTTGGAACCTTTTCTGTACATAGTGGCTAGAGATAAGTTTTACCGCAAAGGTACTTCTAGCAAGTCTCATAATACATTCAATTCCAGTATGTAATAGAAATCTATATCTTATTTATTATGTATCACTGAGACATATTAAGACTTAGAATAATGATTACGCAGGTAAAGCTAGACTTTGCCTCGATAAATATACATATTTGCCTTAATAAATATAATACATTTAATAAATATAATGGAGCTTGCTATATTATTTAGCTTTACTTATTTCATTGATGACATTGTGGTTGTGTGTCTCACTTTATTTTTTACTAAACATTACTCTAATCATTTAGCTTCCACAGGTGAATTTATATTTTCAAAAACAATATCAGAACATAGAACGCATCCGTCCATTCATTTTTTTACTATGCTAAACTTATCAAGCGGAAAAAAAGTTATTTTGTAGTTAAAGCCACTTGATTTCAATCCATCTGTCATATAAAATGAAAAAAGGAGGAAAAACAAAATCTAAGTGCAGACTATAAAAAAACCCAGTAACAATCAATTCCATTCACAATCAACTCCCAAACGTGGTGCGATAACCTTGCACCAGGATAACAAAGCCCAATTTGTAAATCCAGTTACTCCAAAGAAGTACCGTCTTTCTCCCTGGCCTTTCTGGTCCTTAGTCCTGATTCTGTCTTGGTTCCCCGACTTCCACAACAAGTGCTGGACAAACAATCTCCTACCCTTGGTCACTCACACCAAGATTGTAGTAAGTTATTCCAAGTTGATGCCTCTTTGTTTTGTTTGACAGAGAATTGTAGGCTGGTCTTCTCACTACCCCTGATTACCAACGTGTTTCATTATCAAGTTTTTCACAAGGTTACAGTGGTTTACCTATCAATAATGTATAAATAGTCCACCAAACTATCACCCCTTCCTCTTTATATGACAATCACAATAATACTTCCAACCAACACTTATCAGTGTCTTTAACAGGCAAGATGATTACACTTAGAAACAAAAGGAAATACAAAATAAAAATAAATACAAAAATAATAAAGAAAAAAAAAAACATGTATATGTAAAAGAACATATAGAAATGAAAAATCTGCTAGGTTTGTCATCATTTTATAATTATATAAATCTTCATCTTGATAATAATCAGTTACATTTATTATTAAAAGCATTACATTATTTATTAAATATTATTAAATATTGCATATAACAAAATTAGTTACATATAGCTTGTATTTTATTTTATATGTTATGTCAAATATTTCCAAGGGACAAATATATAATGTAGATGTGGAAAATGTTGGAAAAAGACGTCAAATGGTGTGGAAAAAATGGGAATAAATGTGTAAACATTTATAATATGTCTAGAACTCCCATTATTCTTTTCACATTTCCCAAAATTGATTATTACACTATTACACTATTACAACCCTGAAACCTTGTATGACTGATTCACATCTCACATTATAGGGAAAACAAGCAAGATTTATATCTCACGAGATCTGGTAAAAACAAAAATGACGCAACCTTCATACACATGTGCGAGCTCTGTTTGGAGAGTATGGCAGAAAAGTGGAATATATACTTAAATTGCATAAAAAGAAAAAGAAGCCAGTGTCTCCTATATATAGTATTACTAATTCATGTTATTGTAACAATAAGACCACAAAGCCAAATGACGTAGGGCCTCATTCAATTGCGATTTGGCCAATTGAATAGGGCTCTAAATAAGCACATAGCATACTTATTTTAAAGAAGTTTTTAGTTAGTGAAAACCTTGCTTTTGGATAGATGTTTACTAACTAAAAACTTCTTTAAAAAATATGTGTTATGTGCTTATTTAGAGCCCTATTCAATTGGCCAAATTGCAATTGAATGAGGGCCTAAGTTAATACATTTTAGTTAATTTAACCAATATGATTGAGCAACTACTCATTACTGTAACTAAAGAAAGCCCAGAGGACCAGAAAAACACACTTAAATCTAAAATATACTTTTTATTGATTCTTCATTAAAATCAATGCTCAAAAGTATTTAAATAGCAACATATAAAACTATAAAAATAACACTGGGTACAGCAATCCCCCACCTAGACAATATATACAGAACTCTATCGGTAGTATAGATAATATAAAGGACTCAAAAAGTAGATGGTGGTACCATATACATGAAGAAATTGATAAACTCTTATGGCAAAATACACCAAAATACATAGACAAATCGCAATCAGCTATAAATAAAACATATCCAAGACCTTATATCCATATATTTTTAAAACATAGGGTGTTGCACATGGGTCTGGAATTAAATAAATAATGCTGATAAACAGCAGGATTTCCAGCTAATATAAACACCATAGATCCATAATAATCAATATAATCTCAAGGATAGAGAGAGTATAATTCAAGTAGGGAAAGTGTGCTTTCTCTCTATTAAGCACTGCAAAAGAGTGCTAGTGTGTCGTCACACGACTGGGACACAGTCTACTGACTAGACAACAGCACTTGATTATCTAGGTATCGGTACAATAAGATAGGTTGTATGGCCTTATTTGTCATGATATGGACTCTTGTTATGTTTAGAATTATATCGCTATACATATATGTACTATGATATACTGACAGATACATAGCTATTATAGGGACATCTTTGAGTGTTTGGGTCTGATTTTGGTTCTTAGCACTCTTTTTCAGTGTTATTTTATGGTCACTATTTAAAAACTTTTGTGCATTGGCTTTAATGAAGAATCAACAAAAAGTTATACTTTAGATTTAAGTGGTCTCTCTGTCCTTGGTTACAGTAAAGAGTATCTGCGCCATCATATCAGTTAAATTAAATTAAATACAACTGTGTTTTGACTTTGTGGTCTTATTGTTACAGTAACCAGGATTAGTAATACTACATAGGAGACTCTGGCAGTAGCAAGAGTGGTCTATTTTTCTTTTCTATACAAAAACTACAAGTCCTATGAAATCTTAAACTTATTTGCAATGGGATTGTGTGATTTAAGCATTATTTAAAAACTCCAAAAACCTACCATGATCTGATTAAGTGATCATTTCTATACTCTATTTACATATAAAACACAATGCTAATGGGTATATATTTTATAAATGTTCATATATAAATATATCTTTATTATTATATATTTTATTATTATTATTATTAATATTGTATTGTATCTAGCTTAAGTAGTTTTTCATATATTATAATAAAAAAATTGAATTTAATGAGATTTCTCAGTAAAGTCTTGTTTACCCGTGCTACTGTCAGATTTTGTGAATTTTGTTATGGTCAGGTGTTGTTTTTAGTAGTTTTATAGTTATATCTCGTCTGCAAAGGCAAACGTTCACCAACGGGGGTTAGCAATTTACATTTTGAAATGCGATATCGCTCGTCTGCAAGAACCAACCAGAGGGACGATCTAATTAATAAAATGTGAAATGGTTTAAAAGTATATTTACTTGCATGTAATGGCGAACATTTGCCAGAAGTGGAGAATGAATGACAATAAGAATAATGTTTGTAAATACATATGTGTAAACCACCAACACCGGGACCTGCGTCCTACTTCGTGAGAAACTACAACTCAATAAATCTGTGGTCCACACACCCCTGCATTGACTATCTCTCCCTGTCAATCATTTACCATTAGGCGGTTTTCAATTAGCTCCTAGGGCTGTGGCGCACACTGTAATTGCGGGATTGGCTTTTAACTGCGGACCCAATGCATTCCACCCCACAAACAGCTTGCGGCGGCGGAAAAGGTTTACAGTTTTAGCCTTCGGCCCTGTAATTGCGGTCTTAGGCAACTAAATACATCTGTAACTGTAGCAAATTTCTAACGTGCAGACAACCACCGTGTATGAAGTTAATTACTGGCTTTGAATTAAATGGGGGCACTAGTGTCTGAGGGAAACACATAACCCTATGAATATTTATCTGGTAATTTACTTATGAACACCTGCAAATGTTCACCATTACAAGCGATCAAACTTTGTAAACAATTTTATATTTCACATTGGTGGATGTAAATTTGTTTACATCCATATACTGATATTGCTTTAAATAATGTCTTATTTTCAAATTTGTTACTATAAATTAGCATTCACTTGCCATTAGAGGTGAGCAAATGTACACATTATTAAACATTTTACCTTCAAATATATCAAGCAGTTAACTAATGTTCTACAGGGAAATATCATCCACAAAAAATAGGTATGTAACAAAAAGAGATATGTGTTTCATTCTTATGTGTACTACTTTATAAAATAAGTATTACAGAAATGAGACAACCTTTCAGTGCAAGTGGTATGGTACAAGCCATTTAAGACTGTCTGCCATAAGGGTACCCTCAGGATAAATGAAACCAAACTGTCAACACCACATGGTCATTTTGCTTCTTAATTTTTTTTCTATTGTTTTTATTGTCAGCATATATATGACATACAGAGTTACATTTTTGTTCATAGACATGCTTTATAAATATATAACAATGATTCTTTTATATAATTTATTAATTGTTTACTATATTCTTAAGAAAATTTATCATATTACATGTATCATTTGCATATATTAAGAATATAACAAGTAAGTTAGTTGTAGAACAATATCAGGTTTGCTTATTTTATCTTTACTAAGCTTCAACAATAGGTTTTATTGGAAATTTTAGGTTTGCTTATTTTATCTTTACTAAGCTTCATCAATAGGTTTTATGACATTTTTAGGTTTTCATCAATAGGTTTTATGCAATTTTTATTAATTACATTTATCCCATAATTAAATTGAATATTCCCTGCAATGTAGGAGTTATTAAGGGAAGAAATAAAAGGAAACTTAAATCAATCAAATTAATATATAATTTATCTTATATGTCACCTTGGAAAATGTCATAATTTTTTAATATAAGGCAAATTAATAATACCAGTCCTTGTGTTCCTTATCTGGTCCCCCACCAGGTCCTTCCTTGTCGGTCCCCGATCTCCAGTTCTCCACCTTTTCCAGCTGTTTTTTACTTTTTGTTTTTTGGGTGTTAGGTTATAGCTGTGATCTGAATGTCTGTATAGTCAATCCATGGGCCCCATATCTCTATAAATTTGGGTATAGTATCTGCAAGGAAGTGTGAAATTCTCTCATTTTTCGCAATTAAATGTATTTTTACTTTGATTGCCCCTATGTCTAGGAGGTTCTTTTTTCAGTTTCTGGCTATCTGGGATTTTGTAGCTAATTTTTGTTCTGAGGTGTGGAGAGTGTCGGGTCATGTATTCCCAGCAGGCCCATTTCTGCTGTTAATTTTACAGAATGATAAAAGATGTTTGTTGCTAGGTCACCTACATTGTTCCAGATTTGGTGAACTTTACTGCACTTTCACCAGGTATGGATGAATGTGCCTATATCAGGGCAGCCTCTGAAACATTGTGTGTTTTCTGACTTGTTCTATTTAGCTAATCTGTCCGGTGTAAGATATGTACGATGAAGAACTTTTATTGAAGTTTCTAAGATGCTATGATTCAAAGAGCCCCTGAAGATATTCATCCACAATTCTTCCCAATTATTTGAATCCCATTGGAGTGCTAGATCTTTTTCCAAATCCCACATATATCTATCCTTTTTTAAGTATGTCATATATTTCACCAATTATACCTTTAGTGAGAGGGGCATCTTGGCAAATTTTCGAAAGCCTGTTGTGTTTAGGGAGGCCTATTGTGTGAATTAATCGACATACAGATTGTCTCAATTTAGTGTAATTATAATGTTCATATAAGAGGATGGCATATTTGTCCCTAAGTCCTTCAAATGAGAGAATTTGGCCGTCCCCATGAGCCTAGTCTGTCTAAATGTTTGGATTTCCACCAATGTTGAGAGATAGATGAAATGTCTTTTGGGCCTTGGGGGTGTGTAAAGAGTGTGAATTAGCGGTCGGCCCAAGTAACTCCTGATGCTGTATATTTGATCATGGGGTTTGAGGAATTTGTGATCCCAGACGGTAGTGGGTTAAACCAAGTTACCATGTCCCAGGTATAGGGGTACATGGTACAATTTTCAATAAAAATTCAAGCTGGTTGGGATTAAATTAAGTGCATTAAGGGTATAAAGGCCAGTTGTGCTGCCCTGTGGTATTGCTTTAAGTTCGGGCATGACAGACCTCCTCTCTATTTGTGCTTGTACATGTGTGTTGTGGTGATTCTAGTGGGTCTATTATTCCAAATGTATCTAAAAATCAATCTTTGGAAGTTTGTTAGGTCCTTCATGGTGATCTGAAGAGGTATTAACCTAAAGAGGTACCTCAATCTGGGTAGTATGTTCATTTTTACTGTGTTTATCCTCCCTAGCCATGATATATTTTGTTTAGACCAATTGTTTAAAACTTTTTTTGTGTATTATATAATGGAATATAATTGGCCTTATATATATCTTCTATTTTTGATGTTATGTGCATCCCTAAATTTTTTTTTTGGTCCATTGAAATCTATAAGTTTGTGAAAGAAGTTATTTTTCTGCAGAGGCCATATCTAATGCTAAGGCTTCTGTTTTGTCTATATTAATTTTTAGACAGGATATGGATCCAAATTTATCCAGAATCTGCATGAGTTGTGAGATTGAATTAACAGGATCCGTGATAGAGCAGAACAGGTCATCTGCAAACAAGGACATTTTGAAATGTTGAAGTCCAATTTGAATACCTTTAATTTCTGGAATCATCCTGATTAATTGTGCCAGAGGTTCTATAGTAAAGGCAAAGAGAAGAGGTGATAATGGGCAACCTTGTATCGTACCCCTCTGAATGTGGAGAATAGGTCTCTCCCTTCCTGGCAGTTTTAAGTTTGCTTTGGGTCCTTTGTAGTATGTGCGAATTAAGTTAATAAAATGTCCCATGAAGCTAAACTTATCTAGAAAAGCTAAAACGTAGGCCATTCAACTGAGTCAAAGGCTTTTTCCACATCAAGCGAGAGTAGACATGCCAAGATTTATTTTTATTTTTGTATGATGGTATTAAATTTAAGATTTTGCATATATTGTCTCTCGTTTGTCTTCCAAGGACGAACCCCACTTGGTCATTATGTATTAGGGTGGGGAGAAAATCAGCTATCCTGTCTGCCATAATTTTGGCTAGAAACTTATAGCCCTATTAAATTCCAGCCTCGTAGATAAGAGGTTTCTATTTAAACCCTACGTGCTGCAAATTTATAAAAGTTACAGCGCTATTAAATTAGCCCTGCTGCGAGCAACGTGTGAGCTACGCATCAGGGCTGTCCGTATCAACACAGAGAAAATGTACATGAGGAGTGACAGCCTGCAAGATGATCTTGCAGGCTCCCACACGTCATCAATTGCTGCGGGGGTCCTAAACGGGACCTCAGCGGCAGTCCCACACATAAGCCCTGCCATGGGGGTACTCCAACTACCCCCCCGGCACCTAAAATTAACCCCCCCGCTATGCGGGGAGTCCCCATCGGGACCCCCAAAGCGTCCCCACATTAACCCCGATTGGCATCCATTAGGGCCCAGCTGCATTTAAAACTTTTAAATTCCCCGCCGCAGCTCCTTAAAGGACCCGCGGCACACTATTAGCAATCCAGGCCGCGGCACCTAAAATTAACCCCCCTCTACAAATAAAATAAAATAAAATACATTACCCCCTATCTATCTAACATACAATCAATCCTATCTAATATATAATAAATCCTAACTATCTAAAATACATACCTCTAAAATACAATAAATACTATGTGATATACAATAAATTCATAATAATCTAAAATACATACCCCTATCTAACATACAATAAATACTATGGGCCTCATTCTATTAACGGCCGTAGGAGATGCGGGACCGCAAGGACCGGCCGCAAGCTATTCGGCTATTCTATTCCCCTCCGGCCGGGGATTCCGGCAGGCTTGCGGCTGGCGCCTTGCTATCCCTTGCGGCCGCACGCGCCGGAGGAAAGCCTTTGATCTAAAACGGCCGCAAGAGTTTCGGCCGCAAGAAAAGCCCGGTTGCTATTCTATTGCTCCGGGAACCCTCTCTGCAAGGCACAAAGTGAGCCACAGCTTACTTGCAGGAAAAAGGTCCCGCTAGCACCAATTAAGCACATTATAAAGCAGAAATAAAGGCATCCTGCACTCTGAGGAGACTATAAAGTGATTGTAGGTGTTAGCAAAAATAGCACAACATTCCCCTATACTCAAATCCGTAAAAAAAAAATATTTTTATATATGTCAAATATCCATGTAAAAAGTCCAGAGTGCTTGGAGCACCTCAGACCCGGCCACGCTGCGGCCGGAAAATAAACAGTTAATGTAAACTCGGATTTGGGCTGATGTGCAAGCTTGAGCGTGGGTTACTATTAATCCTCATGTCCCCCAATATGATCCCTAGCATTTACAGAGCTTTACAGTGCTGTCTTGAATTTATTTTTGAATTTAAAGATTTCTGAGCTTACGTCCGGTTTTACGGCCGATAATAGAATGAGGCCCTATCTATCTAAAATACATACCCCTATCTAACATACAAAAAATACTATAGAATATGCAATAAATCCTATCTAAAATACATACCCCTATCTAACATACAATAAATGCTATCTACATACACAAACTCTAATTCTAACCTAAAATAAAATAATTATGACCGCTTACCTTTGCAGATGTCCCTTCAGATCACCAACCTAGGGGAAAAAAACAAGACAAATTAGTACAACACATTTGCATACAATAAATAAACATTATAAACATTCTAAATATTCTGCTCACCTTTCCAGCATGTCCCCGTCCTTCTTTTTTTTTCCTCCGTGCGGCCCATGTTAAAAAAAAACATTACATTAGTACAACATATATATAAACATAAAACAAAATAAAATAAACATAATATACATTGTACTCCCCCCCCCCCCCCCCCCCCCCCGCCTCCTCCTCTTCTGCCCCGGCTGGGCCCTGGAACAATCCGCGCTTTAAATAATTAATAAATAAAAAAAACTAATGGAGGTCAGCACTCCTACAGAGTTTCCAGTAGAAAATTGTCATTGGCGCCTTCTGATTGGCTGAAAACGCTGTCTATCAGCCTGTGGGGATGTATCCCATTGTGATTGGTTTAAATAAAGATTGACAGGTGCATTAGCCAATCAGAGTGGGATTTTGGGGTGTATCCCTTTCTGATTGGTTCACACATTGGCACCTTCTGATTGGCTGAAATTGATAGACAGCGTTTTCAGCCAATAAGAAGCCGCCAATGACAATTTTCAAGGCCCAGCCAGGGCAGAAGAGGAGGAGGCCAGGGACAAAGTAAGTACAATGTATATTATGTTCATTTTATTTTGTTTTATGTTTATATGTATGTTGTACTAATGTAATGTTTTTTTTTAACAGGGGTTGCGCCGGAGTAGAAAAGAAGAAGGACGGGGACATTCTGGAAAGGTGAGTAGAATATTTAGAATGTTTATAATGTTTATTTATTGTATGTAAATGTGTTGTACTAATTTGTCTTTGTTTTTTCCCCTAGGTTTGGTTATCTGAAGGGACATCTGCAAAGGTAAGTGGTCCTAATTATTTTATTTTAGGTTAGAATTAGGGTTTGTGTATGTAGATAGCATTTATTGTATGTTAGATATGGGGTATGTATTTTACATAGTTAGGATTTATTGTATATTCTATAGTATTTATTGTATGTTAGATAGGGGTATGTTTTTTAGATAGATGGTATTTATTGTATGTTAGATAGGGGTATGTATTTTAGATAGTTAGGATTTATTGTATATTATATAGTATTTGTAGTATGTTAGATAGGGGTATGTATTTTAGATAGTTAGGATTTATTGTATATTAGATAGGATTGATTGTATGTTAGATAGATAGGGGGTATTGTATTTTATTTGCATTGTATTGTATTGTATGTATTCTGTTTGTATTTTCTTTTTTGGTGTGTATTTTTTTTTTCTGTAGTGGGGGGGTGTGTAATGTATTATTTTTCAATTTTTTGTGACTTTGTTTTTTTTATCTTCTGTATTTAGAGTGGCGGGGGCTTATTATGGGGTAGGTAGTGTAGGTAGGTAGTGTAGGTGTTAATAGGTTAGTGTAGAGGGGGTTAGTTTAGATTTACTGGTTTATTGGGGGGTATAGTGCAGTGTAGTGTTTGTACTTAGTGTCATGAGGGTCCTTGAGGACCGTCATTGCACTTATGTGGTTAATGTTAGGGTTGTAACTGCCCCATAAGGGTCATAATATACCCTTATGGGACTGATGGGGTTAAATAGAGGCTTATGAGGGTCTGTATTGACCCCCATGAGTGACAGAATTATTTATTGGCTTATGGGGGTTTGTATTGACCCCCATAAGTTATAGGGTTAATTAAAACTTATTGGGATCTGTATTGACCTCCATGAGTTATAGGGTTAATTAAGGGTTTATGGGGGTCTGTATTGACCACCATGAGTGACAGGGTTATTTATTGGCTTATGTGGGCCTGTATTGACTCCTATGAGTTAAAGGGTTAATAGAGGTTTATGGGGGTCTGTATTGACCCCCATGAGTTATAGGGTTAATTAAGGCTTATGGGGGTCTGTATTGACCCCCATGAGGTATAGGGTTAATTAAGGCTTATGGGTTCTGTATTGACCACCATGAGTTATAGCGTTAATTAAGAACTTATGGGGGTCTGTATTGACCCCCATGAGTTATGGGGTTAATTATTGGCTTATAAGGGCCTGTATTGTCCCCCATGAGTTATAGGGTTAATTAAGGCCTTTGGGGGGTCTGTATTGACCCCCATGAGTTATAGGGTTAATTAAGGCTTCTGGGGGTCTGTATTGACCCCCATGAATTATAGGGTGAATTAAGAACTTATGGGGGTCTGTATTGACCCCCATGAGTTATGGGGTTCATTTTAGTTGCCTGGGGTTTATATTTTTTAGCGTGAGCCCTTTCAGGACCTTTACAGTTTTTTAAGGACCCACAAGGCGGGAAATTTTAAACTTTAAATGCAGCTGGGTCATGATCGGTGCCGATCGGGGACCCCGCTGCAAGGGGTTAATGTGGGGGGGGGCGCTGCGGGGGTCCCTATGGACCCCTGCAGTAAGGGGTTAACAGCATAGAGGGGGGTTAATTTTAGGTGACGCGGCCAGGATTGTTAATAGTGTGCCGCGGGCCCTTTAAGGAGTCGCGGCGGGGAATTTTACAGTTTTAAATGCAGGGGGTGCCTGATCGATGCCGATCAGGGACCACGTTGCAAGGGGTTAATGTGGGGACACTTCAGGGGTCCCAATGGGAACCCCCAGCATAGAGGGGGGGTAATTTTAGGTACCACGGCCGGGATTGCTAATAGTGTGCTGCGGGCCCTTTAAGGAGCTGCAATGGGGAATTTAAACTTTTTAAATGCAGCGGGGGGCTGATCGGTGCCTATTGTGGACCCTGCTGCAAGGGGTTAATGTGGAGGGACTGCAGGGGTCCCTGCAGCATGGGGATGTATTTAGAGAGCAGCGGGGAGCATCACACGACTGTCTCTGGCTGCTCTGAGGCAGCACGTATGTGATTTAGGATCCCTTGCTAGCACTTTTTTGTGCCCATAGGGATTCTTCCGAGGTGCGAGATTCACCTCATAGATTTAAGGCTGCGTGTTACACCGTAGCTCTCTCCGAGCCTATTCTCAGCCATGTTCGGAGTCATCTTGCAAAGCAGGCTGCGTGAAAAGTATTGGAGATTCGGTCCTCGCAAACAGCAAAAAAATGCCTTTTGCGAGGACCGAGGGAACTACAAGGGCTAAATTAATGAGGCCCTTAATATCATTATTGACCCCCATGAGTTGTAGGGTTATTAACTATAACTACAACATTCTGATCTAACCTCGTATTATTATTTTGTGCACTAGTGTGCCTATCTATAGTCTTATTGGCCGTATGACCTGGAGGCTCTAGCCACCCATAGTAAAGTATTGAATGAATTTAAAGAAATATTATATATATACAACCATTTTAAAGTTTTTATTTTGATAAGCCCCAAACTTGGATATTCTATAATTTTGCTAGATTCCCTTTTTTTTAAAAAAAAGTTAAGTTTCCAATCTGTCAGGGTTTTTTGTTTAGATGTGAAGTGAGTATTATCTCCTACGAGCTGCTTCTGTGGCTACTTGGAAGCCCTTTGGCATTTCGGGGTAGATATCTCCGTCCATTGTCTTTGAGGTCTGCTATTTAAAATTTGATTTATTGGCTGTTGATGGGCATCATCATTGATCAAATTCAGAGAGTGAAGATGTGTTTGGCATACCTTGAGCTCATGGGCCCCATATCTGTGTTGTTGGAGAGTGCCTTGCAATTTTGAAAGGGGAATGTTCAGAGATATCGCGAGTCTCACAACTTTGCTTTGTTCTCCTCAACATGAGGTGGGGATAGACTCTAATGGGTTTTTGAATAGTTTAAATCTATTGGAGAAATCACTTAATTAGATTAGAGGAATTGTTGCTTTCTTGTTGTTTTAGAGCACTTGTGTGTGGGTTTCTTGTGATTGTATAGTGCTTTATCTGGGTTGTTCTTGTCCCATGAGGGGTCTTGACCTCACGATTAAGGGTAATCTACGTGGTATTTTACATAACTAGGCTACTAATAATGGTGATGTAGTGTTATTTTTATAAGCAAAGTATGATATCAGTGTGTTTATTTTTTACTGCTGCAATTCAATTACAGATAAGTAATAGTAAAGGATCAAGTTGTTGGGATCTTTATCTCCAGTAGTAAAAAAATAGGGGATGGTTAAAGTGGTTTAATTGTGGTGGCAGAGGAGGGAAATGGGTTGTCAGAGCAGGACTATGTTGATGCAGGGTCAAGATAAAGAGCTTATGTGATGGTGATATTTATGGTAAATGTGAAACAGCCACTGGTTAAGATATATATAGTCCATCCATCCCTATTAAAGTACCTCAACCTCCCTGCTTGGTGGTGTTCACAGAATTACTCAATCAATGTACTTTTGTAGTCCTTCTTTTTCTATCTATTTTGAATCCAGTGAGTCTCTTTGTTGGGTTTCAGGCCTTCAGTGTAGCACCTGTTATGGTGCAATCAGCAGTAACAGTAGGACTCTAGAGGTATTCTTCTCAAGTCCTAAGGCAATTGATTTCACCAGCTGATCTAAATTAAATTGCAGGTATATATTTTAATTATTCATAATGACCAAAATTAGTTCTTGTTGGTAATTGTCAATCTAACTTTTAGTTGTTTTCCTTTCAATTTCAATTTTGAGTTATTTAGTCAATGTATTTGCTTCCAGTAAGTTTCTTTGAGCAGTTTCTTTGTGTGGATTTCAGGCCTTCAGTTCGGTACCTGCTACAGTGTAATCAGCAGTTGTAGTAGGTCTCTGGAGGTATTCTCTTCAAGCCCCAAGGAAATAAATCTCGCCAGAGGTAGATAGTTTAGTTATTCATCTGGACCCAAATTATTTGTTGTAGATAATTTAAAAAGTCAATTTTCAATTATTTTCCTTTAAATTTCTGCTGAAGCTCAAGTGAAACACAGCTGCTCTTACTAAGTGACAGTTTAGAACTCATTTTGCTTCGTAACTGCAGTGAAACCTTTCTTTTTTCTTTGTTAAACAAAAAAAAAAATTACACATTCATTAGGCATTAGTCGCCACCAATCAATTTTGAAAAATAAGAAACTGACCAACATTTATGTCTAACAAGTTTAATTAAAGAACACATTGTATGACAATACATATTACTTTATACATTCACTAACACAATTCCTTTTATGGTGGTTTGTTTAAATGTGATGGTTTGTTTAAAAGACTTCAAAAATACAGCTTTCAACAAATAGAACCAACCCAAATCTAAAGTAATACAAAGGGTACACTGAAGGTTTTCCTGAATAAAAATATTGAAACATAAACTTGTTTTGTTCATATCTACACTCATATGAAGATGTTTTTCCGATAGCTTTTACAACTGCCTCAGTGCAAACAGAAGATGGCTGCTTATCTGCTGATGGATAACTTACAGACACTCATCTTTATTCGATTTGCAAGTCTTGTTTTCATCAAAAACAGCTCTGTGTATTAGATACAATTTTTTAAATCTAATTCTACATATCATTTGGTTATTGTTGGTAGCAAGCCATACTTACTATGCATAAATAATGTTTGATTTTGTTAAAAATTGGATGGATCGCAGTATGGAACAACTTAAGGATGGAACAATTCAGGTAATTGCAAAGTTAAGGTAGCACACAACAACATCCCTATGTATTTGTAGCCTCACCTAATAAATTGTGAATTGTAGAAAGCAAGAAGTAAGAACTTTCAGCCACATTAAATTTGAAGATCATAATTTCAACGTGAAGCTCGCAACAGCTGCGGGCTTGAAATTTGGCCAAGCTACTGTGCTGTTAAATTAGAAAGGGCTGCAAGTTACGAGTTTGAGACGCAAATCCGTAAACCATTTGTTCAACGTTGGAGGCGAGTGATCAGTTCGTCAAACCCGTAGTTATGGGTTTAGATGGAGCCAATTGAAACAGAGATCGCCATCATAGCGTCACAGAAAAATGGAGGTTGGATTTCAAAGTCTTACAGTGTTCAATTACGAGTAACAATCAGAACCACATTCCAGTTATAATGCAATATTCTTAAAAGCTGTAAATATGATATTCTATCACATGCAAGGTACAATATATGAATTAACACATTGATTGCCGAGATCAATATAACATAACATTAAACATGAAATAAAGTATTTTTCTGAGCCGATTTGCGAGCTTGAGAATGTTGTGCTATTAATTCTAAGATCTAACATCACTTTCCCTTTTAATAAAATGACAATAGTGTGGTGATATTTGCATTTAAAGTGCTGGGGATTGGACTTTACCCCCCTTATGAGTCCTCTCTATGACTTGTTGGCCTTTGGGCTCATTTTGCGTGTTACGGAGTTGAACGCAAGTGAAATTGTTGCAATTTAATAGCTTGATTGGAATTGTAGCAGTTATGGGCTTGAGAGAACAAAGAATTTGCGGCAGCGAAGTTCGACGTTCCATGTCCCGTAGACTTTTTTCGGCCTTTTACGCTCTTAACTCGCAAGTCGTCTGTGGGTAGCGTTAAGAGGCCAATTTAATTTTGGTTATTCTTGGTAGCAAGCCATACTTACTATGCATAAATAATGTTTGATTTTGTTAAAAAGAGTAAATATAGTGGTGTTAAATGTATGGATTTATCTCTGTTTTTAAGGACCGTATAGTACTTTCAAAGGCGTTAGTTGTTTGGGTAAGCAAGTATATTGGTATGTCAGTTTTTTTTTAAATGTAAAAGTTGTTTTATATTTTATTTCAATTTTAAAATACATTGTTTAAAACTACTTGTATATTTTTATATTGAAAATAAAGATAACAAGTTAGGTAATTAAAAGTATTTCATTATAATGAAATTGAGAAAAAACACTGGAAATGTATTGGCAAAAACTGCATTAAACTATAGTTTTGGATGCATCGCAGTATTCAGGTAATTGCGACGTTAAGGTAGCACACAACAACACCCCTATGTATTTGTAGCCTCACCTAATAAATTGTGAATTGTAGAAAGCAAGAAGTAAGATCTTACAGCCACATTCAATTCTAATAGATCGTAAGTGCAACATGAAGCTTGCAACGGCGGCGGGCTTGAAATTTGGCCGAGTTACTGTGCTGTTAAATTAGAAAGGGCTGCGAGTGATCAATCAGTCAAACCTGTAGTTACGGGTTTAGATGGCGCCATTGGAAACAGAGATCGTCATCATAACGTCACAGAAAAATGGAGGTTGAATTTTAAAGTCTTACGGGGTTCAATTACGAGTAACAATCGGAGCCACATTCCAGTTATAAAGCAATATTCATAAAGCTGTAAATATGACATTCTATCACATGCAAGTTACAGCATATGTATTAATACACTGATTGCCGGGATCGATATGACACAAAAATTAAACATGAAATAAAGTATTTTTCGGAGCTGATTTGCAAGCTTGAAAATGTTATGCTATTAATTATAAGACCTATCATCCCTTTCCCTTTTAATACGAGTACAGTAGTGTGGTGATATTTGCATTTAAAGTACTACGGGTTGGACTTTACCCCCCTTACGAGTCCTCTCTATCACTCGTTGGCCTGTGGGCGCCATTTGCGTGTTATGGAGTTGAACGCAAGTGAAATAGTTGCAATTTAATAGCTTGATTGGAATTGTAGCAGTTACCGGCTTCAGAGAACAAAGGATTTGCAGCCGCAAAGTTCCACGTTCCATGTCCCTGCCTTTTTCGCACCTAACCCGCAAGTCGTCTGTGGGTAGCATTAAGAGGCCAATTTATTGGCCGTAAGTCTTGCGGGCTACGTTACGGGCTATGTTTTAACATGTAGTGGGAATTTAATGGGGCTGTTTGTCTTTACATGTAAATTCTCAGAGGCTAAGATAGAATAATTATTTTATTGAAATACATTTATAACAGAAACTGATTGATCATTCATACTGTAGATCATTGTTAAATTTATTGGCAAACATTATTAAAATGGCACCCGGATTTTATCACGAAAACATACTGTCATGAACAGAAGGGCCCAGTTGACTGTTTGGTCTTAATCAATTATTATATGTGTGTGTAGAAGGTGCTAGCGACTTGCTTAACAGTTATATCATGGATGTAATGCATACATATAGTTATATCATGGATGTAATAAGTGCAGGGTCATGTTCCCATTATAAAATGTTGTGTGATGGCCTGGACTGTAAGGGGTTAACTGATTGAATGCATAGCCCTGCTACAGAGTCATAAAGCCATAAAACTGAAATCGGAGTTTGGGAGGAAGGATAGTTAGAAGTAGTCCATAGGATATGCTTAGATAATATGAAGTTAATGCAGTCATATCTGGGATATACAAAGGGTTAAAGATTCTAAAGAATGTAAATGGCTTTGAGAGTCAGCCATGCATAGATCCCTGTATTGAGTCTGAAAGGGGGAAGTTTAGTTTATAACCCTGTAAGTTGAGATCTAGCAACTAAGAGATGGGGGCTTGGCTACAGACCTGTGGGATGGTGTTTTGTGTTATCTGAAAATGTGTCTTGAAAAATAAAGCAGTGCCAGTCTGATTTTGGACACACAAAATAAAGGTGGTGTCGGAGTCTGCATGTACTAATCAAGGGTACAGGGTGTGTGGTTCTTAGATCCTAAGAAAAAGGGGTCTGATGGTGCCTGCCTCTTCAGAAATCATGCTGTCATCTGAATTGCCGGCTGCTTTCTGAGATCTGAACAAAAAGTTGCGACCCATACAGAGAGAGAATTGGGGTGAGCGTAGTCCTCAAATCGGGTCGGCGTAACACACGTTATTTTTTATAATCTAAAATGTAGCACTTAAAATAGAAGTGCTAAATTCAGTCTAATCATTACTTTTTCTAAATTTATCAAGGATGTATTTTGAATCATGAGACTCCGGTGGTGAGGAGGGTGTTGTCTGGCATTATGCATAACATTCTTTGCCACTGTTAAGATGTAGCCAGGACTATACAGCTCAGAGAAAATCATCCGATGGGACAGCAATAGTGGAGTAGGACAGCAATACAGGTGAGTTTTCTCCTGGAAGAAATGATTACATTTAGGAACTCAAGTTCATATTAAACAGCATTTTCAAGTAGATATTAAAGTTCATATTAAACAGCATATATGTTAAAGGTTTGAATAAGGGAGAGACAGAAAGAACACCTTTAAATCTAACCAAAAATTCCCATACCTCAATCCCATAATGCGGAGTCCCAAGTGAGGAGATGAGGACCAGTAAACGGAAAATATATAAAAAATAACTTTTATTATTAAATATTAAAATAAGTACACAAAAAATAAAAGTGATATAGTTGCTGTCCCACAGTGTTTGTCAAAAGATAATGGTATTGCACCATCTATAGTATGGATTCAGGGTCTAATATCTAATAATAGTCACCACTAGAATACAGACACACATAGGACGGTATGTAAGTATTGATACCAATAACTCATCTATACATTATATGTGTCAAGTTAACAGTGGTGCAATTATGTGCTTAAGTCACAATGGACAAATAATCTGCTGTATATTGACAGATTTAGTCTGAGCAGTGAACATAAGAAACCTATAGATAAGAGAATATAATGTGGTGTCAACAAGAGATCAATTAGAACAGACTAAACTGTGATCCTCTCTATCTATGTTGTAGCGGCGGTAGGGACCCACTACTTACCCCCTTTCCCTACGGGATATATACTGGCCCTATACTGTCCTAACTATGACTATTCCCTTGTTGACCCACTTACCCTACACACAATGTCACTGAGTATCAGCAAACAATATGAAATCATCCGGAGTGTAGCACATGCCTGGTGTGTCTCATGGCCATCTTGAACCCCATGATGCCATCACTGAAGCAGGACAGAGCTTCAACCCGATATGTTAATATACGTTAAAGGGTCATTTTAGAAAACTGTGTTGACCCTCACCCCAGACTGCCTAACATCCCATTAATATTTAAAGAAATTCCATACTGTAAACAATATTGGACTGAATTGGGTGAAATTCAGTTACATACTCAGTATTGCTTTGGAAATTGTGAATGACCTAATTTTTCTTATCATGTTTCATTATTTATTGCTATACTGGTTGCATTAGGTAGAAATTTTAATGTTACAATCCCACGATTATAAACTGGTCAGCACAATTTTTTATGTGAAGCTTAATAAATTGATCTGTTGAAGTACCTGATGAAAAATTAATCTAATGGGTATTTTAACATTTTTAATCTATATTTGTTGATATTATATTATCAACAAAGATCTACATTGTTAGAGCTATGATTTTCCCAGCAGTAACATACGGAAGTGAGAACTTGACTATAAAGAAGTCTGAGCACCATAGAATTGATGCCTTTGAATTGCGGTGTCGAAGAAAACTGCTTAGCGTGCCTTTGACTGCAAGAAGATTCAATTGAAGGGTCACTAAGTTAGGGACCACAGATGTGGAGGTGGATAGATGAGGTCATTGAAACAATGATCATGCGCTTGATGGATCTTAAACAGTGACTGACAGATGTGCCTGGTGTGCTATGGTTCATAAGGCTACTGACTCGGATGTGAATGACTGAACACACAAAAAAATTTATTCAGGGCATGAACAAAAATAACATTGGACTTTTTAAATTTTGTATAATACAGTGTCATCAATATATTTATTATATCAACAAATTAAGACATTAACTGGTTAAAAAAAAAAAAAATCTATATGTACTGGTAACAAACACTTGATTTATTTTAACTTGTAGTAGAGGGTTTCAATGACCAGCAGTTAAACCAAAGGATAAGCAAAGGTTAAGAATGAAATACCAAATGAATGTGGAGTCTAATGTTTTCCAGAGAAAATAGAGCTGTGAGAATTGGATTAGTATGAAAGAAAAGTGAAGTATTTGGCAGCATACCAAGTGAAACAAAGCTATTAATGTGAAATAGTACTTGACCTTTAATTATAAACTGTGAAAAATCACATCATAAAAAAGGAAATGATACACAGCGAGAACGGAATTTTAAATTGGGAGTTTGTAATGGGCTGAACTCCCTTTTTTTATGTTTGTTAAACATGTTTTTTCTTTACTAGACTTTTGCAGAATTGTAATACTGTATTTACCTGTATGAAGCTAGGATGTAAATGTGAAATAGGCTTGATGCATTCTGTTGTCTAAAATTGACTCTTTGACCCTCTGGGATTAAAAGTTAAAAGCAGACATACAGACAATGGGCAAAATAATAATATGGTTTTTCAGTTATTATTTGCTTTAATATATAATGCTAAAAGGAAGTTAGCCTTTTGGTTTCTGCTGATCTGCTTCTACTGGTGGCAGGAAACCTTGAATGTAGAAGAATTTGCCATCTGGTGCAGTAGAAATGTATCAACAGAAAATGCAAGTGCTTTCAGTGGGATTAATGGAAACCTCATTAGGTTATAATGACAGCCCCCTTCCTAAGAAAACTGCTGAAAGAAGCAACTTAAAATAGATTGATTGCATATGAAAGTCAACTTGTTGCATTTATTTTTGTTTTAATTTATAAAACATTTAGCTTATTATCACACTTATCTCTTGAAACGATCATTTGGTTGAAAAGGGGACTTCACTGGATGACTGAAGTCTAACATTACGGTAAAATGGACACAAAAGGGGAAGCTACTGTTGGTGAAACAGGTGCAAAGCACCCAGTCCACTTTAGGGTGGAGCCTACTGCTATCAATTGCAGCCTAGGGTAAATGGGGATTTATTAGGATTTATTAGGACAGATAACTTTTTTTTATAGAACATTGATCTGATCACCTTGGGGTGACTAGAGCAGCTACTATTTTTGGGCTAATTAGTAACCCCACAAGCACCTACTTTGTATATGGTGTCCCCTAAATCATTTTGAACCAGCTCCACAACTGAATGCAGAAATGGATGATGGACAAAATGTATGTAGAAAGTAATAAATATTTATACAGCCTTTAATTTATGAGGTAAGATATGTAATTTCTCTGTATGGTGGGCAGCCATTGGCTTGTTTCAGTTGTTTGAGTGTAGCTTGATGTGCTTTCCATTAATGCCATTGAATCACTGGAGATAAGCATTGGTACATATCAATCAAACAGATAAATGCTTGTCTGCATTTTAGATTTCTTCCTACTTGTTGAAGCAAATCACCATAATGAAACATTGTGATTCTCCTTGAAAGAAAAATAATATAACAGTTAATAAACTGATTGCCTAATTTTTTTACATTTCTAAAAACATTTTGCTGTTTATGAAGTATAGTCCTTTAAATTATTGTATTGACAACATACTACATAGTGTTAGACTGCTTTTATACTTTATACATTTATTAAGCATGGTATTTGTAATAAATAGTGGAGTAAATTACATGTGTGATGCAGTGATATAATAGAGATGAGGAAAGAAGCCAGTGATATGATAATGAGGTGAGGGGAAGCCTGTGATATGTAGTGGTATGATTGTGAGGTGGGAGGTAACCTGTGTGATGCAGTGATATGATAATGAGGAGGGAAAAAGCCTGTTTTATGCAGATATGTGATAGACAGGTGGCAGGAAGCCTGTGTTATGCAGTGATATGATAATCAAATTATATATTAGCAAAACATCAACAGTAGATTTCAAGCCATGCATGAGCACAGCACAAATACAAAAGAGTTGTGGGACTGGCATCAAAATTGGTGGAGTTCAGTCCCACAGTCCCCCCCCCCCCCCCCCCCCACAGATTAAACCTCCTCCAGGCAGGTCTGCATGGGATCAAGCAATTGATACCGGCCTTGGGTGTTTTAGCATTAGTCAGTCTTTAATAGCGTGAGCAGGTATTTGCAATTGACATTGTAATTTATTTGATAGGTCTTTCATATTTTGTGTTGTAGAGGGCTGTGTTCAGCATTTGAAGGAGTTATTACTTGGTTTAGGATGTGGAGGCCTCATTTTTATTTTATTAGAGTCCTGTAACATACTTCTTTAGGACTCCTTGGTGGTCCAGTGGTTAGGAATTCTGTGCTTTCGCCGCTGCAACCTTGGTTTGATTCCATTAAGGGAACCAAGAGCTCACACCACCTTGAAGCCAAGCAGGGTTGGGTCTGGTTTGTAACTGGATGGGAGACCACTTAGGAATACCAGGAGCTGTATTCTGTGGCCCACTGGAGAAGGAATTGGCAACCTACTCAAGAATCTCTGCATTGAAAACCAAGTGGCCCAGAAATCAGTCATCACATCTTACTACTGGGATTTTTGCCCATTCCTCCTTGCAATACTGCTCCAGCTCCTTCAAGTTGGATGGTTTGTGCTTGTGAACAGCAATCTTTAAGTCTGACCACAGATTTTCTATTGGATTGAGGTCTGGGCTTTGACTAGGCCATTCCAACACATGTACATGTTTCCCCTTAAACTACTCAAGTGTTTCTTTAGCAGTGTGTTTGGGGTCATTGTCCTACTGGTAGGTGAACCTCCGTCCTAGCCTCAAATCATGCACAGAGTGGTACAGGTTTTGCTCAAGAATATCCCTGTATTTAGCACCATCCATCTGTCCTTCAACTCTGACCAGTTTCCCAGTCCCGGCTGCTGAAAAACATCCCCACAGCATGATGCTGCCACCACCATGTTTCACTTGCGGGGACGGTGTTCTTTGGGTGATGTGATGTGTTGGGTTTGCGCCAGACATAGCGTTTTCTTTGATGACCGAAAAGTAACATTTTAGTCTCATCAGACCAGAGCACCTTCCTCCATACATTTCGGGAGTCACCCACATGCCTTTTCGCAAACTCAAAACATGTCATTTTGTTTTTTGCTGAAAGAAATGGCTTTCTTCTGGCCACTCTGCCATAAAGCCTAACTCTATGGAGCGTACGGCTTATTGTTATCATATGTACAGATACTCCACTCTGCTGTGAAACTCTGCAGCTCCTCCAGGGTTACCTTAGGTCTCTGTGCTGCCTCTCTGATTAATGCCCTCCTTGCCGTGCGTTTTGGTGGGCGGCCGTCTCTTGGCAGGTTTGCTGTTGTGCCATGTTCTTTCCATTTGGTTATGATAGATTTGATGATGCTCCTGGGGATCATCAAAGATTTGGATGTTTTTTTATAACCTAATCCTTACTTGTACTTCTCAACAACATTGTCCCGTACTTGTTTGGAGAGTTCCGTGGTCTTGGCGGTGTTTGGCTCCTGCTTAGGTGTTGCAGCCTCTTAGGCCTTTCAAAAAAGGTGTGTATATGTAGTGACAGATCATGTGACTCTTAGATTGCACACAGGTGGACATCATTTCTCTAATTATGTGACTTTTGAAGGTAATTTGTTGCACCAGAGCTTTTTATGGGCTTCATAAGAAAGGGGGGGAATACATATGCACATGCCAATTTTCTGTTTTCTATTTCTAAAAAATAGTTGTACTTGTATATTTTACTCATTTCACTTCAAAAACTTAGACTATTGTGTTCTGACCTATCACATAAAATTCAGATTAACAAAACATTGAACTTAAGGCTGTAATGTAACAAAATAGGTAAAAAGTCAAGGGGGTGAATACATTTGCAAGGCACTGTAGGTTATATGTGTGCTATAATGCAACAATAATATACAGGTATATATCTTGTTACCATTATTATGGAAATAGGTGCTTCATTATGATATAGATGGCAAAGCATGAGAATCTAAATTAAAATAAATAACAAAGATAAGAATACGTGCAAAAGGTTAAGCAAACTTTAAAAGCAGGAACTAAAATGCCTTAAATAATCAATTTATTTAATAGAAGTGAAATGTTGCCCTTATGTTTCAGTTCCAATTTATTTTATAATTACTTTAATTTTTTATTTAGACATTCTCTCTAAAAAATATTTTTTATCCAGTGTACTGATCATAACAATTGAAAAACTTGGAAAATGTTAAAGTTTCAGGTAGAAATAAAATTTACATTTATAAGCATATTGAACAGCAGACTGTTCCTAATTTTTTTATAGAATAAATGCACCAAACCACACAGACAGGATGCAAACATAGATTGGTGACAGGTGGCAGGTAGCCCAGTGCTGCTGTAATGACATGTGGTATGGCATAGCAGGCACCACTGTGTACTAACATTGACAGGTGGCGGTGCATAGGAAACAACAACTGGTAGAGATGGCAGAAGTGATGTGCAGCAAGACAAGTAATTTATTTTTAAAATGTGTTGTAATTGATTTTATAAATAACTATGCATCAGTTCATTCTGTTGTATTAGCTGGAAGGAATTGTGAAGTGAAGCACTAGGAATATGTCAGTGCTGCTGTTTGAAGAGCTGGAGTCATGGTGAATGGTTTTAACAAAATATACTATGCTGCAATAGTTATATCAAGTCTTGCTTAAATTATATTGTGAAATGGGTCTCAATAACTCTTTATTTTTAAATGTTTAAGATTTAGCATTTGTATTCTAGTCTATTATCACAGTACCCAATACTCCATAATGAATATGGATATAAAAACTAAAAGGAACCACTTCCACTTCAAGCCAATGTCTAGTATCTTACCAAAGACTATAAATTTGATTGACATGGAAGAAATTTTCTTTCCGATAAACTTTTACTGCTCAAATCATTTCATAAAAGGAAGATATAGAAACTATGACCCCCATTCAATTGAGGCATTTGGTAGATCCAGGCTCACACATGGAGCCCATAACTTATTTTCATATTCAAGTGGCTTCCGTTTACAGGCTCCAATCGAGTTACGGGCTCCGACCTGCGATTCATTGCGATTTGTCAAATCGCAAGTTAATGCCCTCCAAGCCTTTGATCTTTCATGGCCGCAAGACTTCCAAACGCTAAAAGTGCTAATTGCTATTCAATTGCTTAGATCCCCTTTCAAGCCCGCAAATGGCAATAAGCGAACCACAATTTACTGGTACCAAGGAGGTCTCTCAAAGCGCTTAATGACATGGACGGAGCACTGTAAATGCATATATACACACACTACTGTACTTTTATTAAAAGGGAAAGTGATGTTAGGTCTTAGAATTAATAGCCCAACATTCTCAAGCTCGCAAATCGGTCCAAAAAATTCTTGATTTCATGTTAAATTTCTGTGTTATATCGAACCTGGCAATCAATGTGTTAATACATATAATGGAACTCGCATGTAATAGAATATCATATTTACAGCTTTAGCAATATTGCATTATATCTGGAATGTGGGTTCGATCGTAACTCATAATTCAAGCCCATATGACTTTGAAATCCTACCTCCATATTTCATTGAAGTCCTACGGGCTTGAACATGATCGCTGACGCAAAGCCTTAACCCGTGGTTCAAGCCTGCGTGGTCGACGGCTCGCCTCGCAGTTGCGGCCCTACAGGCTATATATGTGATAAATATGTTGTTACTTTGCAATTCTAATTGTTTTGTTATATTTTTATATCATTAAAAAAGCTAAAAGTTGTCTCTTGCTTTTTAGTTAAAGGGTTGAATTAGGAATTTTTATACAATAAATAATTCTGCCAATAACAAAAAAACTAATTTAATATATAGCAGTTCAAATTAATAGACTCTTAGGCCCTCATTCTATTATCGGCCGTAAATCGGCCGTAAAGCTGCGATTCCTTGCGGGGGTCCCGTTACCTTGCAATTCAAATAGACGGAGCCACAAGGCTATCCCCTTACGGCCGGCCGTATATCTTGCAACCGGCCGTAAGCTCAGAAATCTTTAAATTCAAAAATAAATTCAAGACGGCACTGTAAAGCTCTGTAAATGCTAGGGATCATAATGGGGGACATGAGGATTAATAGCAACCCCCTCTCAAGCTTGCACATCAGCCCAAATCTGAGATTACATTAACTGTTTATTTTCCGGCCGCAGCGTGGGCGGGTCTGAGGTGCTCCAAGCCCTCTGGACTTTTTACATGGATATGTGACATAAATTTAAAAAAAATGTATTTACGGATTTGAGTGTAGGGGAATGTTGTGCTATTAATGCTAACACCTACAATCACTTTATAGTCTCCTCAGAGTGCAGGATAGCTTTAATATGGCTTTATAATGTGCTTAATTGTGTGCCTGCGGGACATTTTTGCTGCAAGTAAGCTGCGGCTCGGTTTTAGCCTTGCAGAGAGGGTTCCCGGAGCAATTGAATAGCAACCAGGATTTTCTTGCGGCCGAAACTCTTGCGGCCGTTTAAGATCAAAGGCTTTTCTCCGGCACGTGCGGCCGCAAGGGATAGCAAGGCGCCGGCCGCAAGCCTGCCGGAATCCCAGGCCGGAAGGGAATAGAATAGGCAAATAGCTTGCGGCCGGTCCTTGCGGCCCCGCATCTCTTACGGCCGATAATAGAATGAGGCCCTTAAACTTTTATAGGCGAGAGTTCCATAGAAATGGAGCAGCATGATTAAAAGCTATGGCACCAAGCAAACTCTTGGCACATTTAAATCTGATGCACACTCTGACCAAAGAACACAGGTAAATGTGTGTGCAACCAAGAGATCATTTACAGTTTTGAAGACTGGTAAGCCATCTTTGAAATAAATTTGGTAGGTAACCAGTGCAGAGAATGAGTGTTATGTGATAGGAGCTGGTCTTGTTGCTGCATTCTGCACCATCTGCAGGCTGGAAGTCCCAGGAATAGTGCATTGAAGTAGTCAAGTTGGGAAGTCACAAAGGTATGGACCAGTGTAGCCCGATCCTCTGAAAGAATATAGAGCTTAATCCATGCAATATTTTTCAGGCTAAAGAAAGAGGTCTTGAATTCCATTGAAATTTGATGTTTAATTGTTAATCCACAATTAAGTTCCACATCAAGATATCACATTTGTTCTGAATGATGTCATCTTCCATACTCTGAGTCAGACACCTGATCTTGCTTCAGTTTTGATTTTGTCAGGATTTAACTTTAACCAGTTGAGACTCATCCATTCTGAGAGATCTGCAAGGCAATCATTAATATGTGACCCTGGATCATTTGTATATATATATATATATATATATATATATAGGTGTAGATGTATATGTAAATGTGTACATTTATATATATATATGTATATATATATATATAGTAAATAAAAAGTACATCTGTGTTCACATTTGAATGTCTAAAGCAAGTTAAAAAACCTGATATATATATATATATATATACACACACATATAGTAAAAATAAATATATAAATATGTATATATATATATATATATATATATATATATATATATTTATTTATATATATATATTTTATATTTATTTTTTCTATATATTTAATTCATATTTTATATATGATCTGGGTTGATGTTGGAGGGGGTTCATGAATTGCAAAAAAAATTTGTGCTGTGCGCACTCCCAAATTTATTTTGTGCACCGGGGCCCTGTATGCACTAACTCCACCGCTGGCTTGGACCACATTGTTTACACAGCAAACAACATAGGAGATCATATTGATCCCTGTAGAACTCACCATGTCAGTGGCGTAGGCACAGAGGAATGTATTTCTGAGGACTCTCTCTGAAATCTGTAGTTTTTGAGACAGTCAATTAAAATACAAGGTGTACACTGTCAAACGCTGCAGAGAGGTCAATGAACATTAGTATAGAAGAGTCAATTATTATCTTGCCAGCAGGAAAGCTGTTTCAGTGCTATGCTGTTTCCTGCATCCTGATCTGAATGAGCCATATACATTGTCGGATGACAGCCCGGTCTCCAGTTGAGTTGCATCAACTTCCTCAATAATTTTACGCACAAATTGAAGCTTTGACATAACCAAGTAGTTAGTGGTACAGTGTGGGTTCAGATAAGGCTTTTTATTGCTGCTTCCTTTAGTGCAGTAGGAAAACATTTGCAAAGGGCATTATACATTTTCTTTGTGCACACAGGGCAAAGCACTCTGATAAAGGCCTGAATCTACAAATTGTGGGATATAGTCCTGTGGTGATTTATACAAAGTCTTCTTCATCGTCATTGTCAAAGCTTGCCCAGGATGGAATATACCTGCTGCTTTGTTTCCTAAGTAGTTAACGTTTTTCTGTGGTGCCATTGCAGGAATTTTGGTACAGACTGTCTCGAAAACTGTTCACGTCTATGAACTCCATGATGGTTCTATTTAACAAGGGGACTTGTTAGGGACCTATAACGAGTTATTTGCAAGTAGGAACAATCTTGTCCATTGCTGTATGAATAATTGACTAGAGATACAATATCCTTACAGTCCCGCATTACATGAGAAAAATGGCTGAAATATCATTGATACATGATTGGCTGAAATATGATTGACAGAAAGACATTAGTTTGCATGGTATCTCCTCCTATGAGAGGCTCTATAAAATGTAGTATTTTTGTTTTTTAGAGCTGCATTTTTTTTAGGTGAAGCACATTTTAATGGGCCAGAAGATGAGGATCATGGGCTTCAATGAACACAAAAGAGGACAGGATTCTTCCATCAACATGGATAGCTATTTTATCCAGGGCAGAAGAATGTGAGCTTTTTTTTCATCTTCACTGGAAGGCAGTCATAGAATGGTTAAGTATACCCGGCTTTAGTATATTTTTTTTATATTCTATGATTATTTTTATTTTTTGTAATGCTTTTTTTCATTATTTAATTATTACAGAAAGGGATTATGGGAGTCTTTATGGGCCTTATAGACCCCCATGGAGGATAACTTACATGGGGTTCCAATATGGTTGAAGCAGGGTGCCATAGGGGCCATTTAGGACCCCCATGGCAGCTTGGTTAATATTAGGCAGCATGGGGGTACATAATGACCTTATGGCACAGGGGATAATGTTAGGTGGGGGACTCCCTGGCTAAAAGAGGCTATTGGGGGGGGGGGGGGTACCAGGGAATCAAGGGCTCATAGTAGATAGGGGTATTGGGAGGGAATCCCACTGATCATTTAGCTCATAGTAGATAGAGGTAATGAGAGTGGATCCCTGGGATCCCCTGGCTCATGGGGGTGGCAGTGTGTATTGTGTTGGATATGAGGAATCAAATCTCATATCCCACACAATTACAATGTTAACTTGATAATAGCATCAGATTTAATGCATATAGGCTTCAAAGGGGCATTTTTTGTGCCACTGTGGGTTGGTGAAAGTACACGTACGATTTTTACAAAATGTCAGCCTTTGTAAGGAGTGCTGAGATTTCATTAATGAAACAATGCAATGGGGATTCAGAAAGACAGGTACTCATGGGTTATGATTTTAGATACTTTACCTTTCTTTCTATTAGGTTGTTTTTATGGTGTGTGAGGTAATGACTGCAAGCTGATTTATTGATACACTTTTACAACGTAAGCCATGGAATGGAGGCCTAAAATCCTTTACAATCTCACCGACAGAGTTAATCCACAATCTCAGGGTTAGTTCATGTGGAATGTTCCTAGTAGAGCTGAATAAAGCCATACATACATAATATGCATACATCCTCTAGGACCCATATGTCTGAGATCTAAATATACACATTTTGTATATATTAAATTATACATATTTAGAGAAATATTTACAGAAATATGTTATCACAATTTTGCATTTCAAAGTAAGCTGTGTTTTATATGCTGTTGCATGTGATATGTAATCACATAACTTTTTTAAGGCTGTACCAACTGCCAACTTATTGTATTTTCATTTGTGAAATATGTTTCAATAACTATCACATAAATAGACGATGAATACCTTCTTTGTGCAGTTTATGCAGTTTTGCGAAATAAAGAAAGAAATAGGAAAAAAGATGATAGTGTAAAACAGAGGTGGGCAAGATCAGTCATGGAGGGCTACACACAGGCCTGGATTTGATGATATCCCTACTGCGCACAGGTGAGTCATTCACTTCTTCAGTCATCCTGATTGACGGTGAGTCAATCAGGATGACTGAAGAAGTGAATGACTCCCCTAAAGTGCACATAAAGGATATCTTCAAATCCAGGCTTGTGTGTGGTGCTCCAGGATCGAACTTGCCCATCCTTGGTGTAAATGGTTTGTGACATACATAATTCAACTAAAGAGATTATAAACATTTTTTGTGTAAATTATTAGTCATTGTGTGTATGTTGATACATGAATTGATGTAACCAGAGGTCAAGACAACTGGATTGCAGCAGTTTTAGTTGTATTGCTTTGGTAAAAAAAAGAAGCACTGGGTGCTCGTCTGATGTAATTCAGCCACGTTGGAGAACTTGTGTAGTGTATGTACGTTATAGTAACGTAAAGCTCATATTCTTCATAATTATAGCTGCTGCTTAGGGGGCTGAGCAAAGAAACCAGAGCCGAACCAGAAAAGGTGTAGTTGAAAACATAGGCACACAAGGTAAACATAACTCCCATTAATCTTATAAGTTCATCTTATAAGATTCTGGAAGCATTTGTACTTTTATTTTTCTATAAACATGCACTTTATCAGCCAGCAATTACAATGGTTATTAATCTAGGAAATCTAGGAAAAAAACAAGGAAATAAGTAAAACTTCCATTTGCACTACAGTCTGTTTACAGCTGTTTTTTATAATTAGTGCCAGATTTGCTACATCTATTTACATATGTATTATGCAGAGTGCAAATGAGTTTTTGTGTCCGCTAATCTTTACAAATCATCCAGTCACACACCAGGGAAGGCAACTTGATAGCAAGCCACATATCCAGACAAATAGCAAGAGAGGAAATCAGTGAGGCATCCATTTATCTAGCTAGTAAAGAATGGACCTAGTTACCCAAGCTTCCAAAGAACTAACTGCATGTAGGGCTAGAACAAGCCGATTCAGTGCCCTGGGAGAGGCCATAGGTAATGTGCCCCATATAACTTACAGCTACAGGAAACTGCTCAGAAAACTTTCTAGAATTTCAGTGTGGTTAAAGTCAAGGCTAAGATTTATTTTTATAAGTCAAAATACAGAGATATTATAATCATACAACAGCAGTATTATGCTACTCTAATTTGAATAACATAAGGAAACTGAAACAAGACAATTAAGTTTGAACATCATAAAAATATAAAAAATAGAACCTATTCCAATGCATGCATGGTTGCCACATTAGAAACTTATCATTTTTGATCTGAAGCTCAAGTCACCTTTGTTAGAGCCCCTCTTAAATCAGAGCTCTGGTCCCTCTTTGCTCTTAGGGTACAGCCAGCCCTGTTTGCATTGTATCCAGAAACACATGATCTTATTACTAATAACCTTGATAATAATCAGAATGCTGGACTTCTACAAACTATTTGGTAAACTATTTCTTAACCTTTACATTTTCATAAACTTCAAGGGATATTGTTCTTGCTTTTGAGAGTAGTCAACAGAAAAGAGACTTGAAGTATAGCGTGTTTTATGGGATTTCTTCAATGAAATGAAATGAATCATACCAATCCTTGGTTGTTCAAGCAAAATCCACTTTGCTTTAGATAAACTCACAAATCATGTTCCATGGAACAAAGAGAGATTTTTATTTTATAATTGTAATGTCACTGTCCCCTTCTGGACCACTACCTTGTCGTGGTGAAGGGGCTTGTGTACATCAGTGAAACTGTGAGCAATAACATGTCGGGTCACCCAAGATGGGCACGCCAAAGCAAAGAGGTCAGACAAATTGCGGTCCACTGGAGAAGGAACTGGCAACCCACTCCAGTATATTTGCCAAAGAAACCATATGGATTATCACCACCAGAAACACTTATAGATGTGCCTGGGTGCTGTGGATCATTTGGTCGTCAAGAGTCAGACACAACTGAAGGACTGAATAACGACTAAAATGTCACTGTAGTTAATATTTTTTAATTGGCGGTTCACCTTTTAAATTTAAACCTACTAACAATAAGTTTAAATGTTTAAATAGCAATCTACATTATGTGGATCTTGTTCTATTAGGAAAAGTCCATAAGGCAAGCAAAAATCAGGGCACTCTGCACATGCTCATAATTCATTAGTGAATGTCAGGGTAGAAGTTCAAACATGGTTAAATACAATTCCACAACCATTGAAGATAAGCAGCCAACAGTCAGGATTAGAAGTGAATCAAAAGTATGAAATTTAACATACAAATAGCAGGACAAAAACAGACATACCAGAATATCTTGCACAGGCAAATGCTCAGTACAAGGAGGAAGCTTGATTAAATGGCACCCGTAGATACTTCCGTAAGGCTGCCACAACTTTACAGGAGTTTTTGTAAGCAAGTTTGCAGAGCTATTGCATGGCTCCTGAAAAAAAAGTATCCTGTGAAACTTAATGACTTGCACCCAGGCATATTGCCTGTAGCTATCCAACGTTAATGAGTGCTCGTAACCTGTGTCGCGTATACCCATAAGAAACTCAGAATCTGTAACTCAGAAGCCTACATAGCAACGCCATGCAATGCTAAAGAGAACATGCTACACTAGTTCTATCATCCTCTCACCCATATTCCTAACAATCTATCTATCTATCTATCTATCTATCTATCTATCTATCTATCTATGTCTGTCTGCCCCCCCCCCCCTCCCATGGCGTTAGGTTAGTATATCAATGGGGTTTATCACAGGGCACTTATGGGGAGTGATGCCCCATGATGCCCAGGTATTTAGGGTACCAGGGAAAATGCAGGCTTATTTTATATATGAGGGTTACCGGAAAATAGGTGGTGGGGTCATTAACCCTACCACATTCACTTTTATTTAAATGTAATCCATTCCCTTCTCATATAGTGACCTTTCTAGCTCAAACAAACCTTTCACTATATAATAGTCACACATTGTCATCGATGGTTGCCTGGAGAATTTCAATATAAAAAGACTGAACTCTGTCAAACCTTGCTCCTCTGCTCTTAATGCCCTCCTGCATAACATCATGTTCCCTTTACCTTCTTGTGTACATTTTACAGCCCCGTGCTCCACAAACACTTCCACATCATCTGACTACTAACGGCCTCATTTAATTGCGGTTTTGCCAATTGAATAGGGCTCTATATAAGCACATCGCATATTTTTTTACAGCAGTTTTTAATTAGTGAAGACCTTGCTTTTGGATAGAAGTTCACTAACTAAAAACTTCTGTAAACAATATGCTCTGTGCTTATATGGAGCCCTATTCAATTGGCCAAATCGCAATTGAATGAGGCCCTAAGTCGGCAAGAAAGCACACTAGGTAGTTTGTCTTAATACATTCTCTTTTCCCTATCCCTCTCTTTATCCACCTCAACCAATCTCAAACATTCTTTATCTCTACACTTTTGTCATACAAACACCATCTTCTCAGCCTCCATTTCTCAGGTACCATTCTTGCCTTGTTCTCTCATCTCAGCTATTTAACATCCATGTGTCACACCCTTTTCTCTAAATTACCTCCACCTTTGTAATCCTTGCACTAATACTTACTTCTCCTCTGATTCTATCTCTATTCTCTTCCATTCAACAGATTCCCATTCTTCATTTTACTAAATTTTCATACCCACTTACTTCACATTCCTCTGTCCCTTCTTCATTATATCCACTGCTCCACTATTCATACCAGAATATATTCCTGGGATTAAAGCGGGTACATCCTATACATTCAAGTACAAGAAAGTGATTGTCTACTTATGAATTTAAGTGTATGTGTATATAGTGTAGATGTATTTTTTACATGTTTATATAGTTTTTCTGATTGTTGCTCGGGTCTTCAGTTGCACAATAATTTTCTGTCAAACTATACTGCAGTGAAATGATTTATGGTTGACTGCTCTAACAGCTGGTTTTGAAATTCTACCAGCTCCCTACTGTATTGTGAGGAGTGTTTATTGCAAATTTTGTTCAACATTTTACATTTTAGTTTTAACCCATTACTTTTTAAGTGTATAGAACATACTAAGCATTACATTTCTCTTCTTACATTTCCAATCATCAATCTACATAATGCTTTTACACTGAAACATATGCTTCTGGATTTTCTTTCATTACTGGGGTCTGTGGAAATATTATTTAAATAATGCAAATATGGGTGATAAGCAATATACTTGATATGCCATGTTGCTTTTTTTTTAAGACACCTGGGAGACACTTTCCTTCTTGCATGCAATGTTATATTTATAGCTGTATTTGCTATCACTGTAAATTGGTCCTGTCCACCATTTTGTTACAAAGTTTATAAAAATATTGAATTAAAAAATAGTGAAGCTAAAAATATTGCAAAACACCCTGTATAATAATAATAATAATAATAATACACTTTATATAATTTGTTTAAATGACAATGATGATTTAAAACCTTTATACTTTGGACACAACGTTTGCATCTAAAATTGGAAGAAATGAATAAGGTTTTCTGTCCAACCTTCTTTAAGAACAAACCATTATAAAGTTATGAAGATTTATTTTTAAAATGAATAATCTTTTGCCTAAATAGTATAAAAAGAGAATTGATCAATACATTTAAATAAATCAGGTTGCTAAAGTGCATGCTTTCCACTTGACAAACATTTGTTTATTTGAAGTGGCTAAACTATCTCAATGTAAAATGGTAGATGTAATAACCACACATATATTGTGAAAGGTAAGTAATTGCAATAAAGAGACTCTAGATCCTCAATACTCAATTTGTGGCTTACTGATTATTGAAATCGGCTTCCTGACTCTCACCTTGATGACGTATAGAGAGTAGCCTGTAGCAATTATAAACCTGATTTATCTAAAATAGTCAAAAGTTTGACTCAACATCAAATATTGCACTCATTTTTAAATAAACAATTAGTTACATTTAGGTTTGAGTTTAATTTTTTTATTTATCATATTGTGATATATACTATGATGCGGCCCAAATAATGTTGCAAACATGTGTATGTGGCCCGCGAAAAAAAAAGATGGATGATTCCTACCTCAAAATATCAGAAGAATTTTGAAAATAATAGATATGCTATAACATAAAATAATCACATAAAGTATGATGAATGAATTCATGTAGATCACTGGAAATTAAGAAACTGATGTTTCATGGAGATCCTAATGCACCTAAATATAAAGTTAATTTTGCGTCCTAATTTTGCAATGATGACTTTACTGCTCCTCTTTTTCTGTGTTGCTGCTCTTCTGGAAAATATTCTTTAAATTATCATCTAATCAGTATTTCTCTTTAATCCTATATACTACTTTCAATATTATTCCCCTTCCTTTCTAATTCTACTTAGTAGTGGCTCTGTAGTTCTCCCTTTTCCTAGTAGGAGTGAGTAAGGGTATGTCCTCATTAGGTTTTAGTTATTGATTCCCTCTCTTAGAAATAGGGTTATGTATTACATGGACAATAAAGTTTACACTTTCAAAATGGAGTGTATTATAAATCATATGCTGCAGTTCCCGGAGGTAAACTCTCGCGGGACTTCCCTGTGTTTCTTCCAGTCCCCGTTGCTCCAACTGAATAATTGTAGATATAGCACGCTATACAGCGTCGTAAGGGAGACCTGACGCTACTACGTCACGAGCGTCGACGTAATGACGTCACGCGAGCCATTACACTACGGGCATGGGGCTAAGAGCGTACTGAAGCGGTCACGCTGTAAGTACACAGATACTTGTGAAGGGAATCCCCCTTCCTTCCATGTTTTCATCACACATACTTGTGACAGGGGCGGGATTACAAGCCTAGGCAACGCCGTAATTACGTTATATACGTTGGCGTATTAGCTGAATGGCACGCCCCTATAGTAATCAAGCAAACATCAGGGTAGGGAATCTCCCTTCCCCCCCCTGCTTTATACATACACATGAGACACAGGGGCGTGATTACAGGTCCCAGCCAATCACTTATAAAGGTGTACAACAATCAATGCATATAAACCCCGTGAACTACCAACCCATTCACTCACTCTAAGTGCCTTGATAAAGATAGTGCTGCAACTATCGAAACCGGTCGGCTTTTAATCTTATTTTTCCTTTTTGCATTATTATTAGGCCAAGATCATATCTTGATACCCTCCTGTATCCTTTCTCCTCCCTGTCTGGAGTATCCAGGAGCACTTTGGTATGTACTTGGAGCAGCAAGGTAAGAGCAGGTGGAGCAGGACCTTTTTCCTTCCATGATACAGCGCAGCTATTATTTCTAGCTGTGCACTGGTGCACTGTTCACCATTGTTGCCCTGTTCTGTGGTTACCCTGTATGCTTCAGTACTTTTCAGGATATCATAGGCCATTTATCTGTATTTTTCCTTTGTTTATATACCCTATAGAGTGTTTTTGTATTTTTCTGGTGTTTTATATCACTCTTTTTTCTACTGATTTTTCACTGTTCTTGATCTATATATAGTCCTATGATTGTTCCAACAGACCTATGAGGACTCTATTCATAGGATACTAGGATGTATAAGCCATGCTAAGCGTTGCTTACCTAGTGCTCCTAACCTTTTTTGTACACCATTATTTTATGGTGTTACACTTTGGCATAGTCCTTTCCTGTACCCCTTTGCTACTCCTGCTTGTAGGGAGACACCCCCTTTTTTTTTCTTTTTTTTTGTATTTTGATTACTGTGGTGCTAAGCGCCCTCTTTCTTTTTCTTTTTTGAATTTTTGATTTACCTGGTTTAATCCATTGCATACATCGCCACTACTTAGAATATCTATTTTTTCTGATATACCTTATGACTGTATTATCTAATACCATTCTATAATTGTCTAGAATAGTAGTTTTATAAACATTTGCCCTAAATAGTAATTTTTTACTACATATACTAGTATGGGTGATACTAGCAAATGGGATTATGAGACGCTAGTGAATGAAGCAAAATCAGCATCGATTTGGGAGGGAACATTTATAGCTCAAGAGAAAAAATTGGATATCCTTACCAACTTTAAAATTCTACAGAAACAACTGCAAAGACAAATTAAATCAATCTGGGAGATAAGCAGCCTAGACAACTACATTAAAAACAATTTAATCCCTAGAGGTTTAAGGATACAAATTGTACCACCCCAGCATCTATTGGAAACAGATTTTGTAAAGAGATGGACTGAAATAGTGACAAATTGCTCAATAGAACTTATGAAAATAATAGTTGAACAAGAACATAAGAATCTAGACGCATTGAATAAAAAGGTAAAAGAAGGCAATCTAGACCTTGAAAAGTTCAAAGGAAGCCAAGATTATGACAAATGGCTCACCAAAATGAATGAAAACCTAGATAAATACAAAAGAGATCTAATAAGACGCAAGCAAACCAAATTTAATAGAGATAAGAACGACTTCTTACAAAGAAAAGTATATAAAATCACCAGTATCTGCAAAATTACAGAAACTGTAGATATCCCCTCATCAGAATATTCAGAAGCAGACGGGCAACTGGATACAGAAGATCGAGATAGAAGAATTAGATCTAAATCCAATAACACAACATCAGCAGTAAATACAAGATTCAACCAAGCCTCAATAGACACTTTTTTAGACAAGGGGCAAAGCCCAAAAATAAAAGGGAGAGGGAGAGGAAATTCAAGAGTACAATCCAGGACAAAGAAGAACAATCAAGAGAACGAGACTTTAGAACTCTAAATCTGAATATTAGCAACGAGATGGGAATAGGGAAGGACAAGATCAAAGAAAGAGAATCTTCTAAACATCAAGATCCTCTAAATGACATAAACAATGAAAACCTGATCATCAACCTTACAAATATCACACTAAGTGAAACACAAAAAAAGATCCTATCTAAAGGATTGTCGTTCATACCCTCCAACTACACGAATCTGTTTACAAACATCAAAGATATTAATCTCTTTGTAAGAAAGTTGGCGCTTAAAAAATTCTTCTTCGACAAAGATAAAAGAAGACTTGAAGAAATGGGGCTGACAATTGAAGATAAAGATACCCTAGACAACCTGATGTCTCTATTAAAAGAAGAAGATGCGAATGACCAAAAACAGAAGTCATTCAAAAAGAACAGCAGATTTACCCCAGAATTAAAATACTATGGTAATTTACAAATGTTCTTAGAACTAGTCACTAAAGATCTCGAAATCCTGGACCAAATCAATAAGTCTAATGCTCTTGTGGTATTGAAAAATAATGTTACGCAAGAAGAACGAAGAGCGATTGATGAAATAAAAAAACTTGATATAGAAATTAAGAAAGCAGATAAAGGGGGTAACATTGTACTAATGCACAAGGAGGACTATCTAGAGATGTGCTTAACCCTTCTAAGAGATTCTGATACCTACGAAATCCTTCAGAGAAACCCAACAGAGGAATATGCTATGGAATTACAAAGGCTCCTTCTACAGGCAATGGAGGAAGGGATAATAACAAAAGCAAATTATGAATACTTCCTCCCCAAGGATCCAACGGCTGCTACATTTTATGCACTACCAAAAGTACATAAAAAACGAACCCCTATTCCGGGAAGACCGATAGTCTCCAGCACTAACTGCTTAACCGAAAAAGTGAGTCAGTTCATCGATCAAGAACTCAAAGAAATAGTCAAAAGTTTACCATCCCACATAGAAGACACCATGGACACGCTCAAAAATATAGAAGGATTAGAGCTACCCCCAACTTCCATACTGGGGACAGTCGATGTGGAGCAACTTTACTCGAGTATTCCTAATGACCAAGGTCTGAAAGCTGTGAAATACTACCTCGATATGGGAAGCCTAAAAAAGAAGACAAGAAATGATTTTATTTTAAAACTCCTGGAATTTGTCCTTACAAAAAACTTCTTCTTTTTCCATGGAAAATGGTACCACCAAATAAGAGGTACAGCTATGGGCACAAGCTGTGCACCAAGTTACGCTAATCTATTTCTAGGAATGTGGGAGAATACTCGAGTTTTTTGTGATGAAATTGACACTGATAAGATTTTATTATGGAAAAGATACATCGACGACGTCCTCCTATGTTGGGAAGGAACAATGAAAGAACTAGAAACATTTGTGCTTCAACTTAACAAAAACACTATGAACATAAAATTGACATGGGAAGCAGGTGAGAATGAAATTAACTTTCTTGATCTAAAGATCACAAAATCCATCGAAGGCAAAATCCACACCACCCTATTCAGAAAGGAAACATCAACCAATACCATTCTGGAATGGACCAGTCAACACCCTATATCACAAAAATCAAGCATACCGTTTGGTCAATATCTAAGACTACGCCGTAACTGTGATACAGTGGATGAATTCAAAATAAAAGCATCTGAACTTAAAATGAGATTAAGACATAGGGGTTACCCTAACAGAGTGCTAAAGAATGCCTATAAAAAGGCTTTGAACAAAGATAGAACTGAACTGCTTTTCAAAAGAGACTCAAGGAAGGAAGATGAGAAAACGAGATGCATCCTGTCCTTTGGTACAGATAGTGAACAAGTCAATGAAATCATCAAGAAACACTGGTACCTCTTAAGTAAAGATGAAGCACTTAAAAATACACTGTCAGATCACCCGAACATCACATATAGAAGAGGAGTGAACCTAGGAGACCAGTTTGTTAATAGCTTCTTCAGGAATAAAAAAGAAGAAAGTAAAAACTGGTTGGCAAAGACCAAAGGTCTCTTTAGATGTGGAAATTGCAAAGCATGCGACTATATAAAACCCGAAAAATCGTTCCATCACCCATGGACAGACAAGTTATACCCTATTAATTCATTTTTCAACTGTCTATCTACCCACGTTGTCTACATTATAGTCTGCAAATGCAATAAGCTCTATGTGGGCAAGACTATTAGACAAATAAGGAGAAGAATACTGGAACATGTTTACTCGATTACCAACAAACTTGATACCCCGATTTCCAGACATGTTAGACTTTACCATCAAGGTGACATTAAAAGCCTGGAATTCCATATTATCAAAGACATCAAAACTACAATAAGAGGAGGCAATATTGACCAAAAACTGATGCAGGAAGAATGTAAATGGATATATCTAATGGGGGCCCAGGGCCCATGGGGCCTCAATGAGGGGTTCACCTTCAGTCCATTTATATAGTTCTTCTGTCTAAGATATATTTAAACAATTCTTTCTTAGGGGGGGATAAAATAAAATTGAATAATTCAAATGGTTTATCCATCTCCTAACCATTTTATTTTATTTTATTTTATTTTGTAATAGGACACAGAACTTCGAGTTTGTCTTATTTAGGACCAGTAGAAATAATAGAAGTTTAACTTTATTACACTTCTTTAAATTATCATCTAATCAGTATTTCTCTTTAATTCTATATACTACTTTCAATATTATTCCCCTTCCTTTCTAATTCTACTTAGTAGTGGCTCTGTAGTTCTCCCTTTTTCTAGTAGGAGTGAGTAAGGGTATGTCCTCATTAGGTTTTAGTTATTGATTCCCTCTCTTAGAAATAGGGTTATGTATTACATGGACAATAAAGTTTACGATTTCAAAATGGAGTGTATTATAAATCATATGCTGCAGTTCCCGGAGGTAAACTCTCGCGGGACTTCCCTGTGTTTCTTCCAGTCCCCGTTGCTCCAACTGAATAATTGTAGATATAGCACGCTATACAGCGTCGTAAGGGAGACCTGACGCTACTTCGTCACGAGCGTCGACGTAATGACGTCACGCGCGCCATTACACTACGGGCATGGGGCTAAGAGCGTACTGAAGCGGTCACGCTGTAAGTACACAGATACTCGTGAAGGGAATCCCCCTTCCTTCCATGTTTTCATCACACATACTTGTGACAGGGGCGGGATTACAAGCCTAGGCAACGCCGTAATTACGTTATATACGTTGGCGTATTAGCTGAATGGCACGCCCCTATAGTAATCAAGCAAACATCAGGGTAGGGAATCTCCCTTCCCCCCCCTGCTTTATACATACACATGAGACACAGGGGCGTGATTACAGGTCCCAGCCAATCACTTATAAAGGTGTACAACAATCAATGCATATAAACCCCGTGAACTACCAACCCATTCACTCACTCTAAGTGCCTTGATAAAGATAGTGCTGCAACTATCGAAACCGGTCGGCTTTTAATCTTATTTTTCCTTTTTGCATTATTATTAGGCCAAGATCATATCTTGATACCCTCCTGTATCCTTTCTCCTCCCTGTCTGGAGTATCCAGGAGCACTTTGGTATGTACTTGGAGCAGCAAGGTAAGAGCAGGTGGAGCAGGACCTTTTTCCTTCCATGATACAGCGCAGCTATTATTTCTAGCTGTGCACTGGTGCACTGTTCACCATTGTTGCCCTGTTCTGTGGTTACCCTGTATGCTTCAGTACTTTTCAGGATATCATAGGCCATTTATCTGTATTTTTCCTTTGTTTATATACCCTATAGAGTGTTTTTGTATTTTTCTGGTGTTTTATATCACTCTTTTTTCTACTGATTTTTCACTGTTCTTGATCTATATATAGTCCTATGATTGTTCCAACAGACCTATGAGGACTCTATTCATAGGATACTAGGATGTATAAGCCATGCTAAGCGTCGCTTACCTAGTGCTCCTAACCTTTTTTGTACACCATTATTTTATGGTGTTACACTTTGGCATAGTCCTTTCCTGTACCCCTTTGCTACTCCTGCTTGTAGGGAGACACCCCCCTTTTTTTCTTTTTTTTGTATTTTGATTACTGTGGTGCTAAGCGCCCTCTTTCTTTTTCTTTTTTGAATTTTTTCTTCTGGAAGTAAAGAAGAATGAATTCTTCTTATATAGGAATTTTTCATATACAACATACCCAAGCAGATATTTAGTGTAATTATTCATTTATCAAACCACTTAAACAACAACAATGCGTGTGGGTTTCCCACAACTGAAACAATATAATTTGGTTAAGTTTTAAAAAAAATCAAATTTAAACAAAATTGTACTCAATTAAAAAAAATATATCTATATTATGCCACAGTCCCTCAGACAGAAAATTATAAAAAGATTAAACTTTCTTTATTTTAAGAAGTTCTTTTAAGACTGAGTGAAGAGAAATTTCTCAAAACTTTAAAACCATCCCCCCCTTATACAAATATACAAAGAATATTTATTTTGCAAATGTCAAACTAATTAAACTCTTTTCTTAAAGCTTCAAAAGCAAATATATTTTCCTATAACTGGGGTGCTTAACTACAATTAAAAAATTGTATTTAATTGAATAAAATACATTCTGATAAAAACAAACATTTTGGATGAATCCAGAGTAAAAAAAAGTCAACACTAAACTAAAAACTACAATTGGAAGAATGTTTGTGTACATTCCAGTCCACTTACACAATATTGCAGTAATTAAAACAGCCATAAAGGTACATGAAAACCAGAATAATGTAAGGCACGCCATAAAAAGGCAAAAGAGGAGGACATGGTGGCTAAAAACTATAAATCTAACTAACATAACACATTTATTGAAATGTAGTGAACTCGATAAATTATGGCCAGCTCCCAACCTATTGTTTCTCACGTGAATACAAATTACACCAACTAATAGTTAATATTGAATTCAATGCTATAAATTTTACCTACTGTTATGTTTTTAACCGATGTCAGTACTGCATTAGTTACTCATGTTTTACTCAGGTCGAGGAATGAGACACTTCTCGTACACTTTAATGAGACCTTCATTGTACAATATTTTTACACTTAAATGCAAGTAATTAAATGCAATATGGCCTAGTTTTAAATAGATAATGCAATGTATAATTTCCTGATTTGTCACTTCCTCTTTATTTTCTTTAACATTTGCAAGGTTTATTTAGAATGTACACAACTAATGTATTCACCTGTAGTTTTGCAAGCACTCATTTATTAGAATATATAAACATTGCATCCTTTAAAACAATGGTGTCCACAGCATCTTGGCAATAATGTACCATAGAGTTGTGATTACAAAGAATTACATCCTTCACTGATCTTCCATTAAAATTCAAACTATCATTTATCAGTTAAATACATATTCATAGGGGTGTTACATTATTAAAATGACATGAGCCATTACTTTACATATTGTGTATTATGGTCAAATTTGATGGTGACGTTTTGAACATTTCCATATCAGGCTGGTGGGATCTCTATATTCCTATAGCTTTTCAATGCAAGAAGGCATATCTATACAGTAAAATAATAATAATTTTATGCAAAATAACAATTTCTGGGATGAAGGCATATTTTATTATTAAAGATTCCATTAACTCTAGTGTAGAAATAGAATGATGTAGTGTATTATACAGTCACTTGGCAAATAGTGTTGCCAATATGGGAATTTTTGGTATATCTTGTTGAGAATTAAGAATTCTTGACATACTTTTTGTCTATTCCAAACAATGATGTTTTTAAAACCACCACCTTCTCATGGGATATACAAATTCTCAACTTTGTGAGTGTAGTCATTTATGACCATGCATTATTAAAAGCTTCATTACAATTTGAAGATAGGACCAAACACAGAAACATACTATGATAAATACATTCAAATATAATAATGATATGCTACTCAGATAACATCCCATTTACCTCAAGACAGAGATACTTATACTGTGTTACTCATTCTTTTGGAAATTGAGGATGTGAAGAGGGTTGTACTTCTTCTGAATACAGGAAATTCTTTAGGCAGATACATTGATATTTATTGTTTATACATTTAGAATTATTATTTCTCCACATATGATTAAGAAACCATGAGACATATACATTTGGACTGGTAGAATGCCCAAAAGGGGGTATGGTGCATTCAACAAATATAGATATGGGATCTAAAAGAAAAGATATGGACAGAAGGTAGGCTGAAATTCCCTACTGTCATTTGACAGACAGCTCACTAATTGAAGCACCTGTGCTTTTATAATGAGCTATAAAAAGATTACTTGGTGAGATTTTGACCTGTGTTCCTTCCATGCTGTGGGAAAAATCTGTGCATGAAAAAAATGTCAAAAGCCCAAATAACTCAACTCTAACCAATGTGCTGATGAGTTTTAAACTGTAGCGCACTGCATGACCAAATGATGTTCATTGGGTTAAGTATACATGATTTACATATTTATATCATGAAGGGAATTCAATGTATGAGAGCATGAAAATGTAATAATTGTGATGTGTGACAGAAGCCAGATACAGGAAACAAGCATTCTTGGAATATCAAAGAAGGAGGGGAATAAAGCACATAAAAAGGATTTGAAGAAAAAATGAAAATAATTACAGTAAATAAAAAATGGGGTAAGACATTCAAGTCTGACTGAGAAGTACAAAGTAGCATAGATTGAAAGGTAGAAATAGAAATTACAATATATAAAAACAAAAGCTATATAGTAAAACAGATTTAGAAAAATAATTTGAACAAATGTAACTGGTTGAAACTCACAAGAAGAGGGTCCCAATTAGAACAAATCAGTTACTTTATATAAAGGTAGTCAATATTATTTAGCTAGCTTAAGCTTTCATAGCAGGCTGCCCTTTTGGTTCTCTCTAGAGTCCGTTAGAGAAGAGGGGGGGCAAGTTTGGTGCTGGAGGACCACACACACAGGCCTAGTTTTGAGGATATACCTGCTGCGCATCAGCGAGACTATTGCTTCTTCAGTAGTCCTGATTGACTCACCTGAGCACAGAAAGGAAACCCTGAGATGCAGGCTTGTGTGTGGCCCACTAGGACTAAACTTTTCCCACGCCTGGATTAAAGGCTTTTTTATGATGCTATTATTGCTTTCCTTTTTAGTGCAATATTTAATGTGATCGATTATTGAACCTAGAGCTTCTTACAGCCTTCACATTGTGACATACTTTGCAGCACCCTTCCCTGCAGTTTCTTCACTACTCACTGCTGAAGAGCTTTAGTGGGGAAACATACTGACCAGTCAACCTTCTTCTTGGAAAAACTGGGAGGAGTTGCAGTCTAAAGATCTGGGGAAATACCAATAGGGTACATTTTCATCAAATGTTCATCTTTACAACCACAAAAGTTTAAAGGTTGTTTATATTGATGTCTACTACTTGAATACAGGATCATTACAATGTCCATTATTGGAAATGTATCTAATTAAAAAATAACTTTATGACAATTATCCTATCTAATTATGCTGGTTTAACTATGATATGATTATGTGTGTGTGTTTATACTTCACAAGGGTATTAAGCCTGGCATGTTAATGCATAACACTTGACTAAAATCAATTAATTTTCATAAAAAATATTGGTAGATATTAGCTCAAAATCAACATACGTGAGGTTTTCAGTGGTATTATCATAACATTGTCTTGGCCAATGACTCCCTTCTGGCGATGACGCATACTTTGCAAATCATTTGTTTAGATTTTGTACGATAAATCAATATATATGATTTGTGTATATACCGTATATACTCGAGCCGACTCGAATATAAGCTGAGGCACCTAATTTTACCACAAAAAAATGGAAAAACGTATTGACTCGAGTGTAAGCCTAGAGTGGGAAATGCTACAGCTACTGATACATTTCAAAAATAAAAATAGAAACCAATAAAATTACATTAATTGAGGCATCAGTAGGTTAAATATTTGTGATTATTTATTCTAAAGAAAAACAGTAAACTAGCTGTGTAAGTGGAAAATAGGGTCAACAAAAACATATATTATGAGCCCTAAGCCCCCTCATCCTCCTCCTTTCCCCCTCATCTTCCTCCTTTCCCCCTCATCCTCCTCCTTTCCCCCTCATCATCCTCTTACCCATCCTCCTCTTCCCCGCTCTTCCTCCCATCCTCCTCTTTCCCCCTTCCTCCACCATCCTCCTCATCCACCTCTTCCCCCCTCATCCACCTCTTCCCCCCTCATCCACCTCTTCCCCCCTTATCCACCTCTCCGCCTCCTCTTCCCCCATCATCCTCCTCTTCTCCCCCTTATTTTCCTCCCTCCCCTTCCCTCCATATCCTCCCTCCTTCCCCCCTCTCACCTCTTCTCTGTAACCTCCGATCAGCTCCTGCTGCTGATCGAAGCCCCACAGCGTGTCTTTTGGCTTTACTCTGGAACCGGCATAGGCTAATGACATGAAGCGCTTGTAATGACGCTCCGGCTGCTGATCGTAGGCTACAGAGAAGAGGTGAGAGGGGGAAGGAGGAAAGGGGAAGGGGGAAGGAGGAAGGGGTAGGAGGAAGGGGGGATGAGGAAGGAGGAAGGGGGAAGGAGGGAGGAGGAGGATGGGGAAGAGGAGGGAGGATGGGGGAAGAGGACGATGGGGAGGAGGAAGGAAGAGGAATGGTGTGCTGAGGGGACCCTCACTCGAGTATAAGCTGAGAGGGGGCTTTTTCAGCATAAAAAATGTGCTGAAAAAGTCGGCTTATACTCGAGTATATACGTTATATGCATTTGTGGGCACATTTTGCATGTCCCAGCTCAGCTTCCCAGAATGCAGAGTAATAACTGTTTTTCTCGGAATTCTGGGCTGGGAGCAGGTTTTTTTTAACTTGTTTTAGACATTCATATTTGACCAACACAGATGTACGATTTATTTACTATATATATATATATATATATATATATATATATACACACACACACACACATACATACACAGTATATATATATATATATATATATATATATATATAATGTGTTGTGCTGACACAACACTGTATCTCCACTATAGCAGTTGTGTTTGTCTTTAATCTACTTAAAATACACTGATGAAAATATAATCATACCTTATAAATGGTTGAGCTACATGAAGACTCCAGCTGTGTTGATTAATTGCTAATGAACATAAGAAAAAATAATGTGAATTCATATTAAGATGCATCTAGAAGATGATTGATTGAATTTAGTGCTAGCTGTTAAGAGACTACTTGCCTCATAAACAACATCAATCTATTTAGAGCATACTGGGCATGGAAACTATTTCTCAGAATATTTTGAAGTATGCATAATATAATCTGCGCTAGTTCTAGTTTTAGTAGAGAACTGATTGTACTATGATTATTAATACATAACTTATGTACACATTTGTCGAATTCATATACATTTATAAATAAGTCATAAAAACCTACTTACCTATAATAATGCTCATGCTCATTCTTTTATTGATTAGAAAAGACCCATCTTTTATGGATTTTAGCTTTTCAAAGCAAATAATTTTCCTATGTGTCGACCTACTGCTTCTTCTGGGCTTGATAAGAACTTAGTTCAAACCTAGTCAGTGGGACCGTCTTGGTTCTTTGTAGATAACTGATAGCAGAAATAGAACAAACCCAGCTTTCAGCCTCCAAGGTGCCCAGCAAACCACAGGAATCAGTAGAGCTGCCCACAAATGTTACAACTGTAACAGAGTCCCATGCAGATTCCGAAGCAATAATCCCAGTAATAGGGATTATTTTCCCTTCAGAATGAAACCTACAGATCAATTATGTATTCCAGACTGACAAAAACTTAATTGATGCATAGCACATTCATACACAGTCCAGTACAACCATTCTCTACCAGCCCCCACCTTGACCACTTGGAGAGGCCTGTCCATCAGTGATGTCACCCCCCTACTCACCCATCCTTGGTCCTGGAACTAACTACCTGGGCTAATTGGCCATTTGATCCTGGCTTTACAGGGCAACTTTACTGCACTAGATCGCTACAACCAAGCACCACGTAACTGGTCACCCTTCTGCCTCAGGGAGAGTGGTTATACACTTTAATTAATTCTCTGGGGAAAAATCATCATTTCAATACCAAACATGACTGGTTGCTATCGATACATCAATATATTCACACACGAATACAATAATTCTGATCACCCCCATGTTGTAGCCCTCTCCGAGAACAACATGGCTCACCCATTACACAGGGCACATAGGAATGTAGCTGTCACAGTACAAGTATTCAGGCTGGGAGGATAGGAGGAGGATAGGATAGGATAGTCCAACAGTCTCACAACGCTTTGGTGCACCCCCATGACATCACAACCTATCCCCCTACTAGTGTAGCCCAAAAGGGTGATCCTGATGGATGACTCCTTGGCTACATTGACTTTAATTATCCTCCTGCCTCGAGAGACCATCAGCATTCTGATGGACCTTGCCCCTTCGATGTTGAATAGAGAAATTAAAAGTCTCCGTCTCTTCAGACAGCCAACATAGGGCGTTATGATCCTTTACCACAGTGAACTCCCTGCCATAGAGGTAGTGTTATCGTTTTTTCAAGGCCAATACAACAGCTAAAGACTCTTTTTCCACTGCTGCATACACCACCTCTCTGGGCAGCAGGTCCTACTAAGGTAGGCTATGGGATGCTCACATCCTTGCTCATCCTTCTGGCTCAGTACAGCTCTTAATACAAATGTAGAGGCATTAGGCTGTATTATGAATTTGGTAGTCTGGGGTGGCCAGAACAGCTTGGCATCCTCTTCCTAGTCAGTACCGGCAGTGATTTGGCCTTGGCACTATACCAGGGAATCAACTTGCGGTAATACCCCCGGTACCCAGGATAACCATCACCTTCTTCTTTGTCAGTGGTATGGGCCAAATAGCTATTCCCTCCACCTTAGCTGGCTCTGGCTTAATCTGCCAGCTGCCCACCAAGTGGCTCAAATACAGGACCTCTGCCCGAGCACACTACCACTTTTCGGGATGGATAGTTAATTTAGCCCCTTCAAGAGTATTAAGTACCGCTTTTGATGTGCTGTAGGTGATCTTCCCACATATTACTAAATATGGCAATATCAACTAAGTAGGCCTGACCAAACCCCTGGTACCCCAGCAACAATTTATCAACTAAACTCTGGAAGGTAGTAGGGGCATTCTTTATCACAATTGGCATCACTTTGAATTGGTAAAGCCCAAATGGAGTGATTACTTCTCGTTAGCTGTCTGGGATCTGCCAATACCCCTTGTAGAGATCCAGGGTGCTTAGGTACAGAGCAGTGCCTAGCCTGTCCAACAACTCATCCATGTGTGAAATAGGGTAAGCATCAGTCTTCGTCCTTTCATTAAGCTTTACGGTAGTCAACACATAAATCAGTGGTTCCATCTTTCTTAGGTAACAATACTACTGGGGAAGCCCAGGGACTATTAGAAAGTTCAATCACACCTATTATCATCTCTTTCAATTCATCCAAAATACTTTGCCTCACAGCCTCTGGGACTTGGTAGGTTGTAGGAAGGTTGCTTTAAGGGAGGGCATCCTTCTGTAAGGACCTCATGCACAGCTAGATGTGTACACCTGGGCCTGTTGGAAAACAGTGCCTGATGCAAGGGTTGCCATCAGCAAGTGTAGCCATGGTGTAAGTTTTCTGCTTCCCGAAAATTTCTTCCTGTGCACCTGCCCTTGCTGGGGCTAGCAAATCGGATAAGGTTCCATCCTCTGGGTCAATGACAGTAGGCAGACATATTGCTAGTAAGTTCTGGGGCCTTCTCTGGTACTCCCACAGCCTATTGATGTGGGCTACCCTCGTGCCCTTCCTACACATATGTGTATGGATTTCAATTATTTGTAACGGGGTAAAAGCCTTCTCAAGTGCCTTGTAATGTATCCTGGGGCTGGGGTATGGTCAGGCTTTGGCCTGGGCCACCAGCATGTGTCCCATAACCAACAGAGTAAGCATGGATAGTTTCTCCCGAAAGGCCACAACATATGAGGCCACAACACCTGGTTTGATCGATAATCCCCTTCCCATGCTTCTCTGATCACGTTCAAGGTTTCTATCTGTCTACACACTCGAGTTCAAAAGGAGGGAATCTCGTGGACTCCTGAGGTAATCCGCTATAGGCAAAGAAAAGGTATGGGACTAACCTCTCCCAATCCTTCTTATGCTCTGCAAAAGTACAGAGCATCTTTTTTAGGATCCCATTAAACCTTTCACAGATACTATTTGTGGGGTGATATGGGGACAAGCTCAGGTGTGTAATACCACATAACTTCCACAACTGCTGAGTGACACTAGCCATGAACTGGGTACCTCTGATAAAATCTCCTTACAGAACCCAATTCTGGAAAATACTCTCAGTAATGCCTCTGCAACCTTAACAGCAGAAATTTCACCTAGGGGGGCAGTCTCATGACATAGGGTAGCATAGCCAACTATGGTAAGAATTAATTGCTTCCCGGTCCTGGCTAGGGGTCGTATGATATCGATAGCCACCCGTTAGATGGGGGTATCCATAAATGGCAGGTATTGGAGAGACTTGGTTAACCCCTTCCTGGTGGCCATACTGCTGACAGGCATCACAGGAGTTACAGTAATTAGTAACATCCTGATGGGTGTATCTATGGGTGTAGATATTTTAATTGTCTTACAATGTTTACCATATTTTTTCATTCAATCAGTAGTTGCCGCTATAAGATTATAGCATTTTGTACCAATTTCACTTAATTTGTATGTTTAATTTCAGTATGACAAACTGTAAAGATTGATTTTACAATGTCACAAAGGTATCATGGAATGTCTTGGTTATGTACCAGCATCCCAGCTACATGTCTCTCTCTCCCTGTTTTCTTAGTCAGCAATCTGATTATATACTCATAAATATGTCTATTCAACATAAATCCAGTACAAAAGTTATTTTGTTTAACATTCTACACTGTTAAAGTCATGTGAAACAAATATTCCACATGGAATAGTGATAGAATAGTCAGCATACAAATATTTGAAATAATCACATTTAAAATATCAATTTTATCCCCTTTAAAATGCATGACAAGGAGATGCTGGGTATTTGTAATCGCCATGTGACCAGTTAAGGGCACCTCATGGGGTATCTCTAATAGTCTACCCCTAGATTTCAAGGGAATCACCATCTGTCTGCTAACCTCCCAGGACTCACCCCCCTCAGGCTTATTGGTTAACCCTGTACAGTAGCCCCTTTTCCCACACATTCATCTACCTTTCTGGACCTGTTCCCTACTGCTAAGCCCTTTTGCTAGCAACAGCTAAGGTCCAATCTTTTCTCAATTTTCTCAAACTCCCCATTTGCACAAGGTTGGATACCAAGCTAGCCATGTCCCGTTCCTTGTCCTCATTGATGTCATTGAAGGTCTCTTCCTCCACCCAGCCACCAAGGGTCCCCGAAAGGTGACAACAAGCCCACTGGGACGCCTGCTGTGTTTGGTCTTCCACCTCCTCAAAGCCACCTTCCTCCTCTGACTCCTCTTCTTCAGACTCCTCTCTCTGCGTTGCCTCTGTCTGCCTTTTTATAAGGTGTGTACTGTTAAGTAGTACTATTCCTATCGGTTTAATCCCTGTTACGTCCACTATTAGGGGACGTGTATATGGCATTGATTTTTGGAACATGGAGAAAAAGATGCTTGGTTGGACCTCCTACTTCGAATTTAGGGCACTGCACGTGCAATGTAATTAGCCACCAGATAGGAGTGGTGTATTGAGTTGTACTATTTATTTCTATCAGTTTGATACCTGTTACGTCACCTATCTGGGGACGTGTATATGGCATGGATTTTTGGAAGCGGGAGATGGAAAAAGATGCTTGGTCGGTCCTCCCACTTCAAATTTGGGGCACTGCGCGTGCAATCTAAGGTGCCACCAGATAGGAGTGGTGTGTTCAGTTGTACTATTTATTCCTATCGGATTCAATAAAGCCAATAAACCTGGCCCGTTACTAGCCAGGAAACTACAAACCAAAACACAAAATAGGATACTTCAAATTAAGACCTTGAAGGGAGAAAAAACAACAAACCCAAATAAGATCCAGAAGATTTTTACAAGATTTTACAATACCCTTTATACAGCAACAAAACACATAGATCTACACAAAATGAGGGGATTTCATAATTCCTGTGATCTCCCCTTAATAGAAGAAAATGACTTAGAGACTTTAAATGCCAAAGTGACCCTAGAGGAAGTGAGAAAAGCAGGCCAGAAACTCAAACCTGGTAAGTCACCAGTCCCAGACGGGTACACCAATTTATATTATAAAAAATGTATAGACATATTAGGCCCGCACTTGGTAACTCTAACAGAGTTCTAGAAGGCAAGCAAACACCAGCAGAGCTGAACAGGGCAGATATCGCTCTATTCCCTAAGGAGGGTCGAAATGCCCTAGAACCAATAAACTACAGGCCAATATCATTACTAAACTGTGATAGAAAGATCCTGTCAAAAATAATAGCGGATAGAATGTCATCCCTCTTGCCTAAGTTAATACATAATGACCAAGTAGGCTTTGTCTCCCACAGGCAAGCGGGAGACAACATGGCCTTTGACATTGAAAAGGCATTTGATTCCCTGGAGTGGACTTACCTATATGCCACGCTTGAAAAATTTGGTATTTAAGGCCATTTCATAAATCTCATACACTCATTATACAAATCATACAGGGCAAGGTTAAAGATTCCGGGAGATGAGAGATCCTTAATTAAAATAGAAAGAGGAACAAGACAGGGGTGCCCCCTTTCTCCCCTTCTATTCGCAATAGCAATAGAACCCCTGGCTCAGACAATTAGGGCCAACGCTGGGATCACAGGCATAAAAATATTTGCAGACGACCTGCTGTGTATGCTCTCAAACCCTACCCAATCGGTCCTAGAGTTGATTCGAACTATGGAGGAGTTTGGTCAGTTTTCTGGCCTTAAATTGAACATAGAGAAGACAGAAGCACTAGCGATTGACTTAACAGCAGTAGAGAAGCAGGGTCTCCAAGAGATGTTTAATATTAAGTGGGATAAGAACCACATAAACTACCTGGGAATCCGACTAACCCCTAAGCTAGAGGACTTGTACAAAGCCAACCACTCCAAACTTTATAAAACAATAATTAATGACCTGAGTAAATGGACAAAGTATAGGTTATCATGGCGGAGGAGAATAAATACGATAAAAATGAATGTCCTTCCTAGGTTGCTCTACATATTTGGAACACACCCGATAAAATAAAAAGAATTAGAAAATATTCAAAGGAAAATATTTCAGTTTATCTGGAACCACTCTCCCTCACGCATCACAAAGAAAATTATGTACTTTTAGAAGTCAGAGGGGAGACTATCATGTCCAAACTTAAAATATTACCACAAGGCAGCTCAGTTATCTTTCCTCCCAATAGCACATTCTATAGGGCATCAACCGGCCTGGGTGTATTTAGAGAACCACACTTTAAGGCCCTTAACCTGGGACAAGGTGGCTTGGCTATCAGAATTGCCTCCGAGCCTTAAAAACTCGCCAAACCCCCTATTCAAACACTCATTATCATACTGGAAATGGGCCAAGAAACACACGGGTTTGTTCCCTGGATCCACCCAAATGACCCCAATTCTTGACCACCCTCAGGCCCCGAAACACATGAGCACAACATCACAACACTGGTGGAGGTCAAGAAAACTAGATAGACTGGGAGACTGGTTAGTAAAGGGCAGATGCTCATCTATGAGGAACTGAGGGACAAGCATGAGCTACCGCTGTCAGAAAATTACAATTACTGTAGGCTAAGGCATTTCACACACTCCCTGACCCAGAAACAGGGGACACCTGTCTTAAATTGGTTCTCCAAAATTTGTAAAGATAAACCTCTATCAAGGGGGATCATTGGGTCGCTTTACAAATATAAAACATTTGTTACTGATTGAAGCGACACTGGGGGAAGGACCAGAGTGGGGGAGCCCTGGAGACCCTTCAGAAGCAACCGGCGGCAAAATCATCCCAGGAAAGGAGAGGTTGCTTACTGAAGCCTGCCCTAGGGTAACCCAAGGGTGATTGCCCAGGTTAGATATTGTAAATAATAAGCTAATACTGCTGGAGGGATGATAGCTAATAGGACTTTGGTGTTTCCTGCAGATATACTCTTTACTATTGTCTGTTTTACCATGTTTTAGGTATCTCTTAAATTGCAATCACAATAAAAAATAAGAAAAATTATTAACCTAAAAAGTAAAAATAAGGAATAACCAGCTAACTTTCACAAAATGTCTTTATTGTAAATATGTATTTTTGCACAACTGTTATGCAAGACTGTTCAAAAATGCTTTATTTTTCATTACATGCTGTACGCCTTCTGACAATAAAAGAATTTAAATGCAAAAATTAGGTATTGTTGCAGCGACAAGAAAAATTTATGTTAGTCTGCCAGGCAGAAAGTGCCCTAAAACATTGCGTCTTGAACCCTAGTTGGTGGCGGATAAGTCACGCAAGTCATCCGGCATTCAGGGATAAAATACAGCAGCGTGTGGACCATTATTAGCTCAAGGCAGCTCATCTATCAGGCCTTTTTTAATCGAATGTATCACCCACTGTCAGTCTCTTCGGGATCCATCCCTCATTCATCTTAATAAAGGTGAGGTAATCTAGACTTTTTTGACCTAGGCGACATCTCTTATCAGTGACAAAACCTCCTGCTGCACTGAAGGTCCTTTCTGACAAAACACTTGAAGCGGGGCAGGACAGAAGTTCTATGGCAAATTGGGATAGCTCAGGCTACAGGGCAAGCGTGCACACCCAGTAGTCAAGGGGTTCATCGCTCCTCATAGTGTCGATATCTGCAGTTATGGCGAGGTAGTCTGTTACCTGTGGCGATGCATAGGACTTAAAAAGCTCTGCATGTCCTCCATCAACAACACGTCTGTAAAGCGTCCTCTCCTTGCCGGCGTGGTCGTGGAGGAGGAGGATTATGTTCACCTCTTCCGCTGATAGATTGCCTTTGTGCTGTGACATCACCCTTAAACGCTGTGTAAAGCATACTTTTTAATTTATTCTTGTAGTGCTGCATCCTTTCCGACTTGTGGTAATTCGGTAACATTTCAGGCACTTTCTGCTTATTCCCGGGGTCTAGTAGCGTGGACACCCAGTACAGGTCGTTCTCCTTCATCCTTTTTATACGAGGGTCCCTCAACAGGCACGACAGCATGAAAGACCCCATTTGCACAAGGTTGGTTGCCGAGCTAGTCATGTCCCATTCCTCGTCCTCAGTGATCTCCCTCTTAAGGTATGTTCTTCCCCCCAGCCACGTCCAACACCACGGGTACCAGATAGGTGACAACGAGCACACTGGGATGCCTGTTGTGGTTGGTCTTCCTCCTCCTCCTCAAAGCCACATTCCTCCTCTGACTCACAATCCACAATCCAAATGGTATGATGTCGCTGATGGTGCCCTCGGTGCGACTGACCAGGTTTGTCACCTCCTCAAAAGGACGCATAAGCCTACATGCATTGCGCATAACGTGGCAAAAAAATCCCCAGCTCCGCAGAGGCTGTCCTAGCACCCCAGTCATACAAATACTCGTTAACAGCCTTTTTTTGTTGGAGCAGGCGGTCGAACATTAGGAGTGTTGAATTCTAACGTGTCGGGATGTCTGAAATCAAGCGCCTCACTGGGATGTTGTTTCGCCACTGGATATCTGTAAAGTGCGCCATGGCTGTGTAGGAACGCCTGAAATGGCCACACACCTTCCTGGCCTGCTTCAGGACGTCCTGTAAGCCTGGGTGCTTATGCACAAAGCGTTGTACAATCAGATTACACACATGTGCCATGCACGGCACATGTGTCAACTTGCCCAAATTCAATGCCGCCAACAAATTTCTTCCGTTGTCACAAACCACTTTGCTGATCTCCAGTTGGTGCGGAGTCAGCCACTGATCCACCTGTGCGTTCAGGGCGGACAGGAGTGCTGGTCCGGTGTGATTCTCTGCTTTCAGGGAAGTCAACCCCAAGACGGCTTGAAACTGCTGTATCCGGGATGTGGAATAGCACCTGTGGAGCTGGGAGGGTGCCGTTGATGTGGAGCAAGACATAGCAGCAGCAGAAGAGGACTCAGCCGAGGAGGTTATGGAAGAGGATGGAGAAGGAGGAGAAGAGGAGGTGGCAGCCGTCACCAGGTTTACCCAATGCGCAGTGTAGGCGATATCAACCGCTTCACTTGTATCTGACAACTCAACAAAGGAAGCAGCACCGGGTACAACATCATCATCATCAGACCGTACGTCCATGTGTGTAATGCTGCCTGACTGGGACATATCCCTGTTATCTACATCCTCTGGCACTAATGTTTGCGCATCACTCATTTCTTCCAACAGATGTGTAAATAACTCTGCTGACAGATCAAGTGAAGCGGCTGTGGTGCTAGTGTTGGTGGTGGCGGCAGGCGGTCGAGTGGTAACTGGAGAGGTGCCCGAAGCTAAGCTGGAGGAGGATGGTGCGTCTAGGTTCCGAGCAGAAGCTGTAGAAGATTGGATGTCCTATGTTAGCCAGTCAACCATGTCCTCAGAACTTTTCAAGTTCAGGGTACGTTGCCTCTGAAAACTGGGCATTATTCTAGGGCCAAAGGGAATCACAGCACCACGACCACGACGGCCCCTGCGGGGTGGCCTGCCTCTGCCTGTCATTTTTTTACGATTAGTGGTACTATGCGTGCAAGTTACTGTGACACCAGATATGAGTGTCACTGTGCACTGGCAAAAGTTGGCAGAGTAGGTGCTGTAGGCCTCACACACACGCCTGTAGGCAGGCAACTGATATTCAATCGATTACAGTCAAAAAAGTGTTGTTTTATGTCACTGTACACTACGGTTGCCCCAGATATGATGTATCACTGTGCACTGGCAAAAGTTGGCAGAGTAGATGCAATAGGCTTCACACACATGCCTGTAGGCAGGCAATTGCTATTCAATCTATTACAGTCAAAAAAGTGTTGTTTTATTTCACTGAGCACAATATAAGCTGTGAGCCTGACACAGGCAGGCAACTGAAATTAGATTAAAGGAAAAAAGGGTTGTTTTTTTTCAATGTATGGTACACCAACTATGACTGGTGAAATAAAGCAGAATATTAGCTGTGAGCCTGACACAGGCAGGCAACTGAAATTAGATTACAGGAAAAAAAATGGTTGTTTTCAATGTATGGTACACCACCAGGTATGAGTAGTGAAAATAAGCACAATATAAGCTGTTAGGTGTTAGCCTGTCACACACACACGTTGGCAGGCAGGCATATGCAATTAGATTAGACAGAAAAAAAATATAAAATAAAATAAATGATGTTCTAGCCCTAAAAAAGGCTTTTTGGGTTGCTGTCCTTGCAGCAGATATCAGATGAGTCCTTCAGGTCTGTAGTGGAAGCTAAATACACAGCCTGGCTATCTATTTCCCTATTAAATCTCCAGCAGCTACACTATCTGTCCTCTCACAACGAATGCAGCTTCAGAATGATTCTAAAATGTATGCGGTCCTTCAGATGGAAGGCTCTGGAAGGCAGTGTATGCTGCTGATTGGCTGGAATGTGTCTGCTGACTGTGAGGTGCAGGGTCAAAGTTTCCTCAATGATATAAAATAGGGAGCGGACCGAAAAGCGCATGTGTCCTCCGTCCGATGCGAGCGCGAAAGAGCCAAAATCGCCGCGAATAGTCCGCGGGCGAACTGTCCGCGACATCTCTATGAAGAACCCTTTTCTTTCTTTAAGGTGGAATCCTTTTACTTCTAACCTCAAGGGATGTCCTCTTGTTAGTTGAAAACCTATTGGCACAAAAAGCTCCCTTGACAAATCTTTATACTGACTTTGGATGTATTTATATAAGGTAATCATATCTCCTCTTAGACGCCTTTTTTCTAGAGAAAATAGGTTTAATTTGGTTAGTCTTTCTTCATAACTTAGCCCCTCCATTACCCTTATTAGTTTTGTTGCACTCCTCTGTACCTTTTCCAGCTCTAAAATGTCCTTTTTATGAAGTGGTGCCCAAAATTGTACTCCATATTCCATATGAGGGCGTACTAGAGATTTGTATAGTGGCAGAATTATATTTGCTTCCCTGGCTTCTATACTCCTCTTAAGACATGCTAATATTTTATTTGCCTTTACAGCTGCTGCTTTGCTTTGAGCACTGTTACCTAGGTGGTTGTCCACAAGCACTCCCAAATCCCTTTCAATATCTGATACACCTAGATTTGCTCCATTAAGATTATAAATTGCATGGCTATTTTTCCTTCCCAGATGCATAACTTTACATTTATTCATATTAAATCTCATCTGTCATTTAGATGCCCATTCCTCAATTTTATGTAAATCCCTTTGGAGGGAAAGCACATCACTATCTGATTTAATTACCTTGCACAACTTCGTGTCATCAGCGAAAATCTAGACACCACACTCCAATCCTACCTCTAAGTCATTAATAAATATGTTAAAAAGGAGAGGACCTAATACTGAACCCTGAGGAACCCCACTTACCACATTAGTACAATCGGAGTTGGTTCCATTTACAACGACCCTTTGCTTCCTGTCTTTTAGCCAGCTCTCAATCCATGAGCAGATATTTACTGCAATCTGTATCCTGTAGCTCTTAGTTTGCGCAATAGTCTCCCATGTGGCACTGTATCAAAAGCCTTTGCAAAATCCAAAAATACTACATCCACTGATTTGCCTTGATCCAGGTTCCTACTAACCTCCTCATAGAAACTAATTAGATTTGTTTGACATGACCTATCCCTCATAAATCCATGTTGACCCCTACTTATAATCCTGTTCAAATAAACGTATTCTTGTATATTATACCTTATTAACCCTTCTAAAAGCTTCCCCACTACAGAAGTGATGCTCACTGGTCTATAATTCCCCAGATTTGCTTTTGATCCCTTTTTAAATATAGGTATCACATCAGCTTTTCTCCAGTCATCTGGTAGAGAACCTGTGTTGCGTGAATCTTGAAAAATTAAATATAAGGGTTTGGCTATTACATAACCCAGTTCCCTTAGTACCCTTGGATGTATTCCATCAGGATCCGGGGCTTTATTAACATTTATTTTTTCCAACCTCTTTTGGATTACTTCCTGTGTTAACCAATTATTTGTCAAAGGTAGTGTAGCCCCATTATGTTGCTGTGTCCCAACCACTGGTACCTCCCTTGTGTATACCGAAGAAAAGAACCTATTTAGCTCATCTGCCTTTTTTTGGTCACGAATTATCTCTCCTCTCTTCTCTCTCTCTTCTCTCTTCCCTCTCTCTCTCTTCTCTCTTCCCTCTCTCTCTCTTCTCTCTCTCTTCTCTCTTCCCTCTCTTCTATCTTCCCTCTCTCTCTCTTCTCTCTTCCCTCTTCCCTCTCTCTCTCTTCTTTCTATCTCTCTTCCCTCTCTCTCTCTTCCCTCTCTCTCTTCCTCCTCTCTCTCTCTTCCCTCTCTTTCTTCCATCTCTCTCTTCCCCTCTCTCACTCTCTCCCCCCTCTCTCTCTCCCCCCTCTCTCTCTTCCCTCTCTCTCTTTTCCCTCTCTCTCTCTTCCCTCTCTCTTCCCTCTCTCTCTCCTCTCTCTCTCTCTCCTCTCTCTCTCCTCTCTCTCTCTCCTCTCTCTCTACTGTCTCTCCTCTCTCTCCTCTCTCTCTCCTCTCTCTCTCCTGTCTCTCCTCTCTCTCTCCTGTCTCTCCTCTCTCTCCTCTCTCTCTCCTCTCTCTGCTGTCTCTCTCTCTCCTGTCTGCTGTCTCTCTCTCTCCTGTCTGCTGTCTCTCTCTCTCCTGTCTGCTGTCTCTCTCTCTCCTGTCTCTCCTCTCTCCACTCTGTGCTGTTTCGAGTGTGCGCTGCTGCTGCCTGCGCGGCTTCCTATTGTGAGCGCGCTGCTGCTTCCATCTGCACTGGTGTGCCTTCCTCTTGCCCAAGTGCTGCTGCTCCTGCCTGCGTGCTCTACTGCTCCTATCTGTGCCGATGTGCCTTCCTCTTGTGTGCATGTGGGCACATTTCATTTGCAAAGAACCTGTCTGGCCATTTATGGTCTTCACCCCTACCTTAGACCTTTGAAGCAAGAGTTGGGCAATTAAGCTCTTTATGTTTAACGTATTTTAATTTTAATTTATATTATTCAGTTTATAAGAAATTGTAAATTAAAGGTGGTGCCTGGGTTACAAAAAAAAATATATAAATAACCCCTGCTTTTTTTTTTATGTGATGTCTACTTAAACTTAAGAGTATTCTATAATCTTAAACCTTATCTTTCCAATTATTTGAAGGTAATGTCTGTTACAGAACTAAGAAGCATTAAGAATCACTTTTCTGTGAGAATCTGTAAAAACACATATTTACATAGATATTATCCAAAATGGGTGTATGTATGTATGTATGTGTGTGTATGTGTGTGTATGTATGTGTATGTATATGTATGTATGTGTATGTATGTGTATGTATATATGTATGTATGTATGTATGTATATATATATATATATATATATATATATATATATATATATATATATATATATATATTCAAATTTTTATGTTGTCACCATAATATAAATTACTATAACATAGGGGAATAAAAAGAGAGAGATATAAAGGTTTAAGGAGATTGAGAGAGAAAGAGGAAAGAGGATAGTGGGAGAAAATGGAGGAGTGTTGAATAGAGAAAAGGGGAGATAGAAAAGAGAGACAGGAGGAGGAAGTTAGAGAGAAATAGGAAGAAACAAAGGGATAAGGGGGAGAAGATGAACAGAGAGTATGGCAGAGAGATAGAGAGAGAGGGAGAAGATATAGAGAGTGGAAAAGGGAAAACAGTGAGAAAAGGTAAAACGGAGGGGGGGAATTGAGGGGGGGAATTGGAAAATAGAAAAGAAATAGAAAAAAAGGGAGACAGAGAGAGAAATAAGTGGGGAAAAAGAGGGAAGGAGACATGATAGGGAGAAATGGAGAAGGGGAGGTGGAGTGAGAAGAGGCATGAGTAAGGGACTAGAGAGGAGATAGAAGATGGTAATGAGAGAATGGAATTAAGAATGGGGGAAAGAAACATAAAAATGCTAAAGAGAAAAGTGTGAAAAGGTGTAACAAGAAGAAGAGGGAGAGATAGGGGAAAAGGAAGAGGAGAGCCCGAATGGGAAGGGAAGTAGAGTGCGAGAGAGGAGGAGAAAATGGAAGACCCTTGTACAGCTGCATTGGTTGAACCAGTGATTGCTTAACCCTTGCTGCTATCCCAGTTAGTAAAACCACCTTCATAGCTTCAGTACACCTGATACTCATCCACCATGTAGAAGCTTAGTCTCCACCTTTAAGCTTGCTTGTAACTATTATCATCAAACATCTATTAATCTTTCAGCTGTTAATGGCTTTGTCCTCCATATAGAGCTACTTATACAGTATATGTACTTTTCTTTGTGACCTAATCTACTACTCATACAGGCAATTGTGGCTTCCAGTGTTTCCTAAAGAGCTCAATTCAACATTGTATTTAGAAACATTAGTTGTAGTAGTAATAAAATATTACACAAGAAATTGGAATGGAAAATATATCAGTTTGAGTCAGAAGCCACTAAAGTAGAAAGAGAAGATATACAAAAAAAAGGAAGTTCAATAAAGAAAATGGCAACCTGCAGTAAAGTCTAGAGGTCCAAATTTGAATCCCTAAAAAAATCTGGTAAAACTGAGACTTTCCCTAAAATGCATGATCATGTTATGTGGTTTGTTAACTAAATATATTTTGCATTCACCACAGAAGAGTTTTTGTACCTTTCTTTCAAATCTAATTGTCAGTAACATTGCCATATTTTATCAGTATACAAATTGAAAATATTTACTGGATTTTTACTGGATATAAAATGATCTGTCATTAAAACACAAGACATTGCTTTGGTGTTGTAAATAATGTATTTAATAGCCATTAAAAAATAATGCTATTCTGTAATCGTGTGACTTTGAAAGTGCAGTTGTATTATATTGTATCAAGTCTAAGGAAACATTCAAAGTCAGCAAACTACACTTGATGAATAGATAAATAAACATAACCTTTTATTTCTGATAAGCGTAAGAAATATTTATCAGTGGTTTAGATGTATTTGCGGGCTCCATTTCGCCAAAAGGAGGTTGAGTTCATTTTAAAAGATTTAAAATAGTGTAAAAATGCCTATATAATGGGCTAGCCATTTTTCTACAAGAAACCATTCTTCAGATAAACACTGTTTTCTGTGTTGTTCCAGTCTGTGATTGTGCAGAGACAGTATGCCAATTTGTTGCACTACTTGATGTATGGTGTATAGGAGGGAACATAAATATGAGGCCATATTTAATTCCAAGCCCGCAACTCGATCGTAGACGGCCGAATGTTTGCTGGCATGTTGCAGGCTCCCGTTCGATCAATTAAACAAGCCCGTAACCATTTCGGATCAGCCAATAGAAAATGAGACGGCATTATTACGGCAGTAAAACATGAAGGTTACATGACAATCAACTAGGTATGGGGGTCCGCTATGCGATCAGACTCCCAAAAACATGCGAAATAAAGAATTATGAAAATGAATGCCAATACTGTTCAGTCCATATGGGTGGCATGATATTTGTTAACTCACTGATACCCGAGATTTAACCCCGAAAAGAAACATAAAAATAAATTGAATTACCTGCCGATTTACAGGCTTGAGACTGTTGTGCAATTAATTCTAATGTCTATCATTGCTTTCCCCGTTATTTACAGTGCTGTGTTGATTCTTTATTTGCATTTACAGTGCTACGAATAGTTGTTAAACCCCCTTGCGGGTCCTCTCGAGCACTCGCAGGATTTTCTCCTTCATTTGCCATTTACGGGTGTGAAAAAATTTGCGGGCTTGGGGAAATTGAGCAATTGAATGGTGAATTCCTTTTTTAGCGATCATAACTCTTGCGAAAATAAGAGATGAAGGGCTTCTGGAGGCTGTAAGTTACGGGTTTAACCATTGCAATATTTTCAAAGCCATAACTCGTAATCTGTTTGGAGCCTGTAAAAAGACGCCAATTGAATAGCCAATTAACTTGAGACCTCACTTACAGGCTACCGGAAACCTCAATTGAATATGGCCCATGGTAAGACAGGGAATATGTTATTTTTGCCCCCGCAGAAAGAAATTGCCTATAAAGTAGCATATTGAAGTCCTACATTAACATATTGGACCTGCACATTTAAGTGCCTTATCTCAAAAATGAATTACTTTAGAAGCAAATGACCAGAATAATGTTCTATTATTGGGTCTTTTGAAAATAGACTTTAATAAAAAGAAAACTTGATTTTGTTATTGTAAACTCAAAATGTATGAATGTTGAAACAATACTTTTATTTTCTGTGCATTTTGGGAAATATTGCATAAACCATAATATGCCTAACTAATTTCCTTGCCATATATTGTTTTCCCTTTAGATGAAATTAATAATGTGACAGTTGCCTAGGGCCATTTAAAGGGCCATTTACTATTGTTAGTGCTCTTCATGATGTGAAAGACCGCAAAATTATCTATTTGTCAATTACACTAATAACAAATAACAAATCTAAAGTTTTCAGTCTGTTTAGAAACACATTGTGTCCTGCCTCCTGGCTATTCCATGATTAATAACATATGTCGAACTATGCAGTAAAGGTGCGGTGAAGACAAAGATTTATAGCAGTTTTCCCTGTGTCCAGGAATGTAGCAGGAGATGTTAACCAACAACTGACCTATTTAGGTGATTCCATCATTACATTCTCTGCACAGAGGAATTTGTGAAGGGTTAACTCTTTTTTTGCTTATGCTCACTGCACAGAGCTGTTGCTGTGGGTCTGTCTGGGAGCATGCCAGTGACACATGTAAACAGATAATTAATTTATTAATCTCTTAGTGGCAAATGCACATATTTAAAAAAAATATTTCAACATGCTTTTAGGAGATCTTTACTGCGATGTGGTCCAAATTGTGGTGAACTAAGTGGCCCTATAACTTGTTGGGTATTTGTATGACTGGTCATGTGATATTTTTACGTAATTTAATCCCCTGTGCACCACTTTTTGCAAACATGCAGCCTTATTAAATTGCGATTCGGTAAATTTAAAAGTGCTCTAATTAAGCACACAGCATATTTTTTTTTACAGAAGTTTTTAGTTAGTGAACTTCTATCCAAAAGCAAGGTCTTCACTAACTAAAAACTTCTGTAAAAAAAATATGCTGTGTGCCTAATTAGAGCCCTTTTAAATTTACTGAATCGCATTTTAATAAGGCTGATGGTTGATTGGTGCATCAATTCAGAGACAGCTCTAATAATTGACATCATAATTTGGTTTGTGAATTTACAGTACTATGTGAGTGCTAGTGATGGGAAAACACAGGACAAAATACGTTCAACTCTGCTTGAGTTTTGCTTTTGTATTTGTTTCTATATTTTTTAGCTTAATGCGCATGTAAAAAAATGTCATCTCAGATGCTAAATAATTCAATAAACTGTACTTAAAGGCATATCTAAATTTCCTGGATTATGAATGAATCAGTAGTGTATGAAAACATTTTTGTGCAGGAAAAAATCCCAAATTAAATATTAACAAACTAACCCTGATGAGTTAACACCACTTAAAATCCCTGCTAAAATTAGCATAAAACTCATACTTAGTTTTCGCCAATCGCAGGCAGCTATAACATTTTAATACAATGTAACAATCAATGAAGTCAGTTTGTGCAAGAAGGAATCATGGTAGTGTAGCCCCCTTGCAGAAGGAGGCAGGAAGAGTCAGTGACTGATCTGTAGACCTCTGCATTGAGATGCTGCTGGCTTGAAGGTTAATAAAGGGTTACCCAAATGCAGTGTTTCTATTGGTAGGTTCACTGTGCCTATGTAAGCAGCTCTGAGATGTGGTAAAAATATATATAATATTAAATAAAATAAATCTGAACATGTATAGAATGAATCAATGTAATGTATGTGTAGGAACTGAGGGGCATGAGGGGGCCAAATCCCCCCAGATTTTTCACTGTGTGTAGACAAGCAGTTGTGTTGTCCTTTTATAATATATGTGGTATTCCTGCCCCCCTACCCCAAGGTTTCTTTTGGCTCCTACACCAATGGTTTCTAATATATATGCAGCAAGTGTTATATTAGAAAAGGGAAAAAACAGAGAACCTTAGATATACCTTTAAGATAGGAAATCAGTTCCTCTGTTGAAGCATTTCTAAAAACTCTGGCATATCTTAAACAGTAAAAGCTGTAAATATATTGTAGTACATTGGGGGAGCAGACTTAGCTGGAATGATTTCTTATTAACTCACACTTTGAGCAGTGTTAGCATTGTAAAATGGACAATAAACACTTTACAATCTATAATAAATAAAAGCACTCATGGTGGCTCATTGATGTAACTGAGCAATTTGTTACCTATTGTACCATATATTTTGCTTATTTCTAGCTTAGGTCTATTGTTACAGACACAGGATAGTTAATGTTAAAAAGAACATTGAACTTCCCCGCAGAGGATATAAAAATGACTAATTTCTATCATCTGTGACTTGTCATACTGTTTTTGCATTCTATAATTTTCCATTAGCTCATCAGCTCCTCTTTATTAATACTTAGACATCCACACTATATGTTGTGAGCATTTGTCAAAAGCCAAAGGGTGTCACACAGGCAGAGGCAATATAATCTACAGCATTTTTATTTTGATTTATCTATATATATATTATATCTTGACAGGCTTTAATATTCTGTGCATTGTATTTTAATATAATACTTCCATAAAATGCTTACAGTAACCTAAGTGGTTTGTTGGAAGCTTACAGAGGCAGTACATTTAAATATCATATTTATAGTAGTTTCCAAGAGGATATCCGCAGTGTTCTTTTATGTTTAGCGAGGTCATGTTATTACAAATGTCATCGGAAAGATGGCCAAAAACACTAGTACAGAGATTTAATTTCTCCCTGCAGTAATGTGACTTTGTTTTTGGCTTGTTTCTTTGTTTTTTTTCTAGCAGTTTTCCTGTATATTCATCAGAGGTTTCAAATATTGTATAACTGAAATCTTTAGATAATAGCAAGTAATTTGTTATTACAAACTACGTTTACAGCAAACTCACATTACAGCTGATCAATCAGCTTTTCTGATCCACCCACTAAACATAGACATATATCTATTACTACTGCATGTTTATTGACAATAATTGCATAATACACCAGTAATTATTGGCAGTAATCTCTCTTCAGAAAGAGATCTCAGTCTATGCTTATTGGTGGATTTCATAAGGTATATTTACTTTAAGAAAATCAGATTTTTAATAGCATTCAATCAATAAAATACTTGTTATTACTATGCCCCTTTAATTATATATATTTAAAGGTTCTATAAAATCAGATTGTTTGCTGAAACCTTCACAAGCCAATGCATCAAAATTTTGTTTTACATTATTCTTCAAAATGTAAGGAAGTTAGATGATGCTCATGTTGGTACCACTGAAAATGTTTTAAAAGAATATCTCTTGTTTGTTCTGAACTATAGATAAATAAAAAAGCTGTTTTGTGGATTAAATACTAAAAAATGACACAATGATACAGAAATGTACCTGCTTTTATATTTGTTTTAGAGACTTATCATGGCTAGTTATTCCCTGCATATGCTCAGATTAATCTTTGCACTTATATTAAGGCTGAGAACAAAGGTCATCATTTGAACAGTCATTTAATTTACTGAATCTGAGCACACCTAGATCACCAATCAGTGAATAGCAATACTTAAATTATATATATACTCCCTGTATTTTTATATTATACTATGTACCTGTCACGATCTGCTTCTTCAAGGGGCCTTGATATGAACCTAGTTCAAACCTACCCCAGCAGAATAGTGTAGATCCTGTTCTATGTGGTACAAAAGATGGCTTCTGAAGAGGGCAAGGGTACAGGCAGAGTATACTGCATACAGGTTACTAGTGGCCCATGGCGAGACCACTCCCGAAGTCAGGAAATAACACACAGAAATAGTCTCACACTGTGGATATGTGAAAACTCTCTCTCAACCTTTATTGAATGATCAAAACAACATATTTATACTCTCCAATACCATACCCTTGTGTACATTTGTGTATGTGTGATGTCAGCCCATTTGGCTTGCAACCTTGGGCTAGCAAAGCTCTTGAGATCAAATTCACCAGATATCTATAGCTGGCTAGTGAAAAATCTAGTCCTTAAACAATTAAATCATGACAGTACCTTTAATCAAAAATTCGTTCCATATATAATTATTTTCAAAATATTCATTCAAGATATAGCATGAATAATTTTCATTAAGTTTTATTTTGTTTTAGATAAATCAAATAAAATATAAATTCAATGGCCTATATAACAAAGAAATATGAATTAATCAAAATATGAAAAAGTCTTGTTAAATGTCTTTTTCTCATTTAAAGCAGTCTCTGCTCCCTCTTTCTTGTATAATTTAAATGCCTACTATTCACTTCTTATCTTTCTCTTTAAATCATTGAGAAAACACATGAGATTGTGATTTACTCCTTTGTTATTTCCACATGGTATATGGCGAAAGGTATGTATATCCAAGATAGGCTTGTTTCTAGTAGGTTCTTGTGTAACTTGGGATAAAAATTATCTCTGAGTGTACTCAAGAACCTGCTCCCCTTAGCTAAACTGCTGGTTTCAATCATCCAGTTTATTTCAGGGTAGTTAAAATCTTCCATTAATAAAACCTGACCATGCTTTGCTGCATTTCCAATCTCTAGCAATAATTGCAATTCCTCCCTCTCAATTATATTTGTTTTTTTAGCAAATTCCCACCAATTTATTTTACGATTTCTCCCTCCACCATTTAACAACAATATTATATACTAGATCATCCAATGATATCATCTCTGACTATAGACTTTAAATCAGGCTTAACATACAGACAAATTATTATTATTATTATAGTCCATTTATAAAGTGCCAACATATTCCTTAGCGCTGTACATAAGTTAACTTCAGACAAAGATAAATACAAATTAACATATAGCAAAGCAAGGAGGGCCCTGTCTTTGAGCTTTGAGCTAGGAATCCAATGTCCATGGTGCATTCCCAAAGTACTTAGGATAGAAACTAGCAGACTTACAATCTAAGGTACAGTGAGTGGTAAAAGAGGGAGAGAGAGGTGATAAGGGTGTTAGGGTGGAAGGTGATACGCTTCTTTAAAGAGATACTTTTTAAGTGAGGTTTTAAATGTTTTGAGGCAAGAGGATAATCTGGTGGAGCAAGGCAAGGAGTTCCAGAGACTAGGGGCAGCACGAGAAAAGTCCTGAAGGCGGGAGTGATAGGAGGGGATAAGAGTTGTAGAAAGAAGATCATTAGCAGAATGAAGAGTGCAGGTGGGGGAGTATTTGGAGATGAGAGCAGAGATGTATGGGGGAGCGTTATTGTTATGAGATTTGTAAGTTAGGGTCATGATTTTAAAAGTTATTCTTGAGGCTAAGGGAAGCCAGTGGAGTGATTGACAGAGAGGTGATGCTGACATTGAACGTTGTGTACAGAAGATGAGTCTAGCAGAGGTATTTATAATGGATTGAAGTGGAGATAGTCAGGTGGTGGGTAGGCCAACAAGAAGCGAGTTGCAGTAGTCTAGTCGCGAGATGATGAGAAAGTGTATTAGGATTTTAGTTGTATCTTGTGTAAGATAGTGAATTCTGGAGATGTTTTTTGGATGGAGAAGACAAGATTTAGTTAGTGATTGTATGTGAGGGTGAAAGACAGAGCGGGGTCCAGTGGAACTCCAAGACAATGGGCTTGGGAGGAGGGGTGATGATGTCTTTGTTGACAGTGAGAGAGATGTGAGGAATTGATGCTGTGGAAGAGGGAGGGAAGATTAGGAGTTCACTTTTGGACATGTTGAGTTTGAGATGGTGGGTGGACATCCAAGAGGATATACTAGTGAGGCAGTTTGGGACTTGTGTTAGCAGAGAGGGGGGTAGATCTGGTGCTGAGAGGTAGATTTGGGTGTGATCTGCATATAGAAGATAATAAAGCCCAAAAGAGTTTATTAGGGTACCAAGTGAGAATGTGTAGATGGAGAAGAGGAGGGGGCCTAGTACTGATCCTTGGGGTATACCAACAGGCAGGGGTTGAGGCAGTTGAGGTTGATGATGGGGCTGAGAAGGGGTTGGATAATAGTGGAGACCTGAGTAGGGTCAAGTGCTAGCAGGTTTCTGTTCGTGATGGCAGGGGTTGGAGAGGGGTGCTGAAAGGAAGATGTGCCAAGATAAAGGGCAGGAAGTGATGGTCAGATATAGGGATTGGACCGATGACTGGGTAGGAGGTTGTGCTGAGATTGGTGAAGATAAGGTCAAGAGAATGTCCAGCATGATGAGTAAAATAATCTTCTAGTTGTGAGAGGCCAAGGGAAGAGGTGAGTGCAAGCAGTTTGGCTGCTGCTGGGAAGGTGGTAGTGTCAACAGCAATGTTCAAATCTCCAAGTACCAGTGAAGGAACATTGGAGGAGAAAAAGTGAGGGAGCCCGGCAGAAAAGTAATCAAGTGACCGAGACAAATCCCATGCTCTTCTACCTCTACCCTCTCTTTCCTAAATAGGGGCCACATTCAATTCCAGGCCCATAACTCGATCGCAGACCGCCGATTGTCTGCGAGTGAGTTGCAGGCTCCAGTTCCCCTCCGTTTGCGATGCTATTCAATTGCTCAAGATTGCAAGTTGCGGTCTTGAAGCCAGCACCGTAAACCATGCACTGTTTTGGAGCAGATGAGGGCAGGAACATGATCAATTAAGTAAGCCTGTAAACTCCCATTTTGAAAAAAACAATAGCAAATAACGGCAGCAAAACATGGAGGTTACCTGTCATTCAATTAGGTTTGCAGGTCTGATATGCGATCAGACTTGCAAAACATATAAAATAAAGAATTATGCAAATGAATGCCAATACTGTTCTAGTCCATATGGATGGCCTGATATGTATTAACTCATTGATACCCAAGATCGCTTTAACCCCGAAATGACACATTACAATAATATCTATTACCTGCAGATTTGTGGGCTTGAGACTGTTGTGCAATTTTTTCTAATGTCTATCATCACTTTCCCGGTTATTTAGAGTGCAGGATTATTCTTTTTATTTGCATTTACAGTGCTACGAATTGGTGTTTTAACCCCCATGCGGGTCCTCTCTAGCACATGTAGGATTTCCTCCTCCATTAGCGGTTTCCGAGTGTGGGCTTGGGGAAATAGAGTAATTGAATAGCGATTTGCAATTTTAGCCTTGCAAAAGTGACAGATCAAAGGCTTCTGTAGGCAGTAAGTTACGAGTTAAATGTATGCAAAATTTTCAAGCCCCTAACTCGTAACCCGACCAGAGCCCGCAAAAAAATTCGTCAAAAATTCGACAATTGATTGTGGCCCTAGGTCATAACCCTTCAGACTAACAGTACAGTCATTTGAAGCATCCTACCATGTTTCAGTAATGCCTATTAAATCATATTTCTCATTTGCTGTTAATAATTCTAGCTCACCCATTTTGCATTAGCAAGCACTACACTTTAGGTTGATATGATTCTACAGTTTTGAAGTACTTGTCACTGTATTTGACTTAATTAGCAAGATCTCCCTGTTCTCCTCCTCTTTCTACCCCATTACATCTAGTCTCTCCACCTACTACTTTAAAACTCGCCTAGATTTTTCTATCCTCTCCCTACAACTCATGCTACCTCTTCATTAAGGTGCAATCTATCACTTATATAGAGATTGTACTCAAGTGAGAAAGCAGCCATGTGCTATAAACCCTCATTTCTATTTTAGCCAAGCATGAACCTTCCTGAGCTCCTTCTGTCTCATAAAATACTACCTGGGATGTCCTTGCCAAGAGGCATGATATGTATCAAGACCACTGGTTCCTTTCTAGCCCTCCCCAATAATTTATCCACTCGCTCCACAACATTCACAACATGAGCCCCCGGGGTGCAGCGAAATGCTCAATTGACGGAATATGGGTGACAAATCAGATTGTCTACCTTCCTAATAATAGAGTCTCCTACCACCAAAACATGTCTGTTGCTCTGCCTATTCTGACCTCCCTCTCCTCCAGTAGAACTGTTCTCCCGGCTGTTAGAGGGAACAGCTCTATCTGGCATTGCCATTCCTGAATAGACACCCCAAACAGTATCACTCAAGCTGGCAAATCTGTTGGTGTTTGCAAACTCAGAACTGGCCTGCCTCCTCCTCTTGTTTCCTCTGCTTCCCCTTGTAACAGTAACCCAGCTACCCCCCTGCTAGATGTAACTGCCACTTTCCTTTCATGCAAACAGACATTTCCTGTGAATTTAATATCTCCTCCCACTTCAGGAGGTTTTCTGCTGAAGCCACCAAAGTAGATTCTACAACACATTAATTGCATGTTAAAGATGATAAAATAGAGCTGTATTATTTTTTACATTCTAAAAACAAGTTGCATACTTTTAAGTGTAACTCTTCAAAATAGTGCAATTAAAAAAAAACACTGAAGTGGCTGGCCCTTTAAAATAATGTTTTGTTTTTTATATATTAGCATTGTATTATTTCTGGATCATGAATGCTTCTGATAATTTGGGTTACATAATAGTTTAACATTTTCTGATATTTACAATCTAGAAGTAGAATAATCAACAGGTTAATTCAAAATGAGGTTTAATACAGATAAATATAAAATTAAGTTTCTGGGAAAATACGTTTGCTTTTTTTAAATATAAATATGTCAAACCTAGGAGAATCTGAAATGGTAAGGGATTTCAAAATCAATCACTGTAACGGTGTAACAAGCTAGACAAAAGGCTAATAAGACCCTGTTGAAACAAAAAAGTCATAGTTTTAAGGACAGAAAGAATAGTTTTGCAATTATATAAATCCCTCCTGACACTTATTATTGACAATAGAGGTTTCCATGTTGTGCATCACTTCTAAAAGGACATGAAGTAACTGGAAATGGTTGAGGGGAAATAGTGCAATAGAGATCTGTCTAACATTTATTTTCTCTAAAACTGAAATTGCCATTATAGGAGAGAGCCTAGAATATTTGCTGCCTGAGTGCAGGAATATTTTATCTCCCAAGCTTCACAATGTTTTTGGAAGATATGTGACAGTAACATGCTATAATATAGAATTTCATATATTGCTATGTATCACATATATAGTTGTGTTAATTGCGAGTTTGTATGTAACGCTCGCAAAGCTGTGAGTTTGTGCATGTGCATAGTGCATGCCGAGGCTGCAATGAGCGCAGAAGGCGCTCATTGCGAGGACTGCAATAGGCGCACAAGGTAGAGGGTGGGAGAGGCCCGCAATGAGTGCCTTTGGCCACAATGGGCACAGAAGAAAAGAGACAAAGGGGAGGGGGGAAAGAGACACGGGGGGAGAGTGTAAAGTCAAATATTATCTCGTCATTTGTGACGAGAGGCCCGCAATGGGTACCAAGAGCCCTCATTGCGAGGCCTCCAATGGATCCCAAAAGCGCTCATTGTGAGGCTCGCAGAGGAAAGAGAAGGAGATAATAGGGAGGGAGAGGACACAGAAGGAGGGAAGGAGAGAGAGAAGTCGTGCATAACGAGGCTCGCATTGCGAGGCTTTCCAGCGCATTGCAAGCTTTACATTGGCAAACAACAGCATTGTGAGGCTTGCAAATATTATGCTGTCATTTTTGATTAGCAAGTGGCTAGTATATATATATATATATATATATATATATATATATATATATATATATATATATACATATATATACTGTGTTATGATCGAGAATACAAAAAGAATAGTTTGCATGAAACATTTTTCATATACTTTCTATAAACCTACTAACATGTCAAAACCCAACACAATAGTAAGTACTCTTTTGAAATACATGCAAACATAACAAAATGGTGCAGCACCCATTTATTAAAATACTTCAGAATGAAAACAGAACCTATTTCAGTAACACAATCCTGTATTCCAGGCTCTCAGCTTGAAATATATTTTTAGGGTGCCTTAAAGTGTTTATACTTTGGTAGTGTGGCCCTTGAGGACCAATTTATTATGTGGTAATTATACAGAAACACACGTGAGTCCAGGTTTTTTGTCTTAGATTCCACAAACACAGGTGCAGTTACAGTATTTCTACATCAAGATATTTCGCTCAGTAGTCTATGCTTCCAACAGGTTCAAACCACTTGCAGTCTTTCTCTCAGAAGGTCCTGGTTCACAATTAAGAAAAACCACATGCTCAATGAGGCCTTAACCCTCTTAAATAACTTCCAGCCTGATTTCAGGTGCAATTAGTGATTTCAGCACTAAACTGCACATACAACTCTGCTCAGACACATATAGATTCATTGCCTCACAATACTTAAACACTTTACATTTAAAATTATGTGATTCCCATAAGAAATCTTGCAAATGAAAAGTTCACGTAAACCTTAACGTAGCTATTACATTCCATCCACAGCAAACCCTTATGAGTAAACTTGAGTTGCTGAACATCCTACATATTCTCCTAATGCTCTGCAACTGCTTACAGTGAGACAAATCCTTCCATATAAACTCAACCTCTCCAATAGTAGATACAATCCTTGCAATCTTCCTTCTCATGCTCCCTCTGGAATGCAATGTCTATTTTTAATAAACTTTCATTCACCGCCTGTTTATTTCCAACTCCATTCTTATTTACTATTTGCTATCACTAAAACCTGGCTTATTCCTTCAGACACTGCCTCCCCTGCGGCACTTTAATAGGTGTCTTTCATTTCAGTCAAACACCTAGAACCGGGAATAAGCAAAGTGGAGATGTAGTCACATTACTTTCTTCTCGCTGCACATTTAACTGCAATTCCCTAGTTGCCTCCCTCCAATTCTCATCTTTGGAAGTTCACACTATCCACTTCTTCTCACCCATCTCTCTGTGAGTTGCTGGGATCTACTGCCCCCTGGACCAGCCTCACAATTCCTGGACAATTTTGCTGCCTGACTTCCTCACTTTCTTTCTTCCAACATACCTTCTCTTGTTCTTGGCAATTTTAACAATGCCATTGACAATCCCTCCTCCCCTACAGCCACAAATAACTTGCACTTACCTCTTCCCTTTGCCTCTCACAAATGATCAGCATCCCCTACTCCCCATGATGGTCACTCCCTTGACCTCATTTTTACAGATTTCTGCACTATATCTGGCCTTATCATTTCCCCACTCACTCCTTCTGACCCCCATCTCCTAACCTACAGCCTCAACACACCTTCCACTCTCTGCTCCTCTTCATGCCTAGCCACCAGAACCCCCGATTCCTACAAGCACTTGACCCACAATATCTTTCCACTGTGCTACAACCCCTTATTTGTCTGCTCACCACCCTCATTTGCCCTGACATTGCCGTCACATATTACAACTTGATTCTAACTTCCACCCTTGATACTCCTGCTCCCATAACCACAGCCAGATGCCCTCGCTCTAGCTTACAACTATGGCACACTACACAAACACACTACATCCAGAGGTGCACCTGCACTGTTGAACCTCTATGGAAGAAGTTTTGCACTTTAGCAGACCTCCTCCACTAGAAGTTCATAATACGCTCCTATCACTATGCCCTCAATCTTTCCAAACAGCACCATTTCTCATCACTAATATCCAATTTAACCTCCAATCCCAAATGTTTATTTGCCACATTCAACACTCTCCTCTGCCCTCCAGCACCTTCTACCTTTTCTGTCTCACGGCTGAAGACTGTGCTAGCCAGTTTAATAATAATATTAAAAATATCCATAATGAACTCAACACAACGACAATACCAAGGTAAGCTATTTCCTCAACCATAATGGATGCCTTTGACCCTGTAACTGAGGTTGAAGTTTCTATTTTTTTTATCAACCTCTTGTCTTACAACTTGTCCACATGATCCTATTCCATCACAGCTGATCCCTTCATACTTAACCCAGCCCTCACACATCTATTCAACATTTCCCTAAACACTGGCAAGTTTCCATCACCTTTAAAACATGCCATAATTACACCCATATTTAAGAAACCCTCATCTGATCCAGCTACTCCATCTAATTACCATCCTATCTCTCTACTTCCCCTGGTTTCTAAACTGCTTAAATGTATCATCTGCAATTGCCTCTCCCAATTTATTTCCTGAAACTTGCTCCTTGACCCCTTTCCAATCTGGCTCTCACTAAAGTCACTAATGACTTGCTCACAGTCAAGTCAAAGGGCCACTTCTCTATTTTTATTCCCCTGGATCTCTCCGCTGCCTTTTTCACAGTTGACCACCCTCCTATAATCCAAATTATCCACTTTCTTGGCATTTGTGACACCGCTCTCCTAGTTCACATCATATTTAGAAAATCAAACATTTTGTGTCTCCTTTTCTGGCTCCTCTTCATCGCCTCCCCCTCTCACTGTTGGAGTGCTACAAGGTTCTCTCCTAGGTCCCCTCCTATTCTCCCTCTATACTTCCTCACTGGCATCCTAATAAATTCTTTTGGAATTCAATACCATCTATATGCAGATGACACCCAAATCTACCTCTCTGCACCAGAACTACCCCGCTCTCTTATAACTCATGTCATCAACTGCCCCTCTAGCATATCCTCTGGATGTCCGCTCGTCAACTCAAACTCATTCCTCACATACAATCCATTACTAAATCTTGTCATTTTGATTTAAATAACATTTCCAAAATACATCACATTCTCTCACAAGGCACAACCAAAATTCCAATACACTCATCATATACCGCCTCGACTACAACTCTTTCCTTGCTGGCCTCCCCATCACCCATCTCACTCCACTTCAGTCCATAATGAATGCCACCACTAGACTCATCTACCATACTCATTGCTCTGTGTCTGCAGCTTCTCTCTGTCAGTCACTCTCCTGGCTTCCCATCTATACCCTCTAAAATGTAAGTTTTCAATCTTATTGGTGCTTTAGAGAATGCACTTTATATGCTTGATTTTAAACTCAATAACAGGACCAACCATTCTTTTTTAATTTGTAAAAAAAAATTGACTTGTTTCTACCCTATGGAATAAGTTGGAGCATCACATATTATAATTGTCGAATACGAGACATTGTCACGCTTTGCGTGGTGCGTACGACTTAGGCGAGGAGCGCTGAAGGTGCTCATCACCTGCGAGCCTCCCGTAGGGAGGCGAGCCGAGCACTTAGGCGAACTTTGCCCTTGCTTCATGCAGCCTATTTCTAATGCACAGCTGGGACAATCATAACACTATCTCCTCAGGCCAGCAACATTACAACTGGACATTATATGATGCAGGACAATAATTAGAGATTGTTACCTCTTCAGGCTACTGATTGTTACATATATTAATAAGAAAAATGTAAACTATATTAATTTATTATTCACATAATTCATTAATTAGTATGTAAAAAAATATAGAGAGTAGCCAAATGACACGTGAGGAGAGGCTCGCAATGAGTGCCGGAGATCCTTAGAGTATAAAAAGCTTAACATTGTATGCCAAACAGCATTGCCATGGCTTCAAATTGTATTGACCATCATTTTTTGACGGGCAAGTCGCTAGTTACAAATAAAGGTTAATAAATAATAATAACACTAAACCACAAATGTTTAATTTTGCCATATGCCACAATATCAAGGAACAATTAATTAAATCACAATGTTAATTACAAATACCTGCTCACACAATTAAACACTAGACCCAACTAATGGTAACTCAAACCTGATTAATGCAGAGCAACTGAGGTTAATGCATATAAACATCCTATACTCCCACCTGTATTTCCCCTAGACACATAGACACAATATTACAATATTTACTAATGATTATTATTATTATTATTATTATTATTATTATTATTAATTTGCATTTGCAATGCATCAACATATTTTGTAGCGCTAAACAGGGTAGATACAAGTCAAAAACAATTTTAACAAATTACAAAAGAATGGATGGCCTTGATATTGAGTTTAAAATCAAGCATACAAGGTGCTTTACTCATAAGCTTGGGAAAGGGGCGAGGTAATATTGGGGGTCTTTATTTTGGCCACTACAGACACAAAAAGCAGACTGTAATCCTAAATAGCACATAAAAGCAACTAATTAATATGCATGCAGCAACACACTGGAAGCAACAACACCATGGAATCTCCCAGGACTGAATTACTTTAGAAATAAATAAGCAACAAAGTAGAGTCAGTTTTCTGGCTCTTTAAGAATAAAACAACAACTTGATTTTGGGGGTGACAGAGTCCCTTTAATTTTACTGCAGTTGCTATTGGAATTACTGCTATTATGGGCCCTGACTCACAATTTCACACTTGCATCTGCTTAAGTGTACTTGTACCCTTGCAAGTCTTGTAAGCTATTGACAAACCCCGGTCTATGTATCATTAAGTTCTTATGTTAAATAGCCTACATGAGCCATATAATAGCTAGAGAAATATATAATAACTCCCAAGTCATCCACAGCATGCCATGCCTTATTTTTTTTTTTGTAATTCAGGCATTTCTAATTTCCATCTGACAGGGATTGACACTGGAATCTTCCTATTATCCACTTCCAGGAGTGGTATGCCTACTTTGTTGAGCTGAAATCACATAATGGGTGATGTGAATCTTACAGGAAGTAAGGCCCAGCTTATCAATACAAATCTGTATGTTCACTCTGTTCCTGTCCTCAAAACCTAAAAAAGCCTAAGTAAGAGAGATAGGGCTCCATTCCATTCCTCAGATTTGGTGATTTATGAGTCAAGTAGACACCAAAATTACCACCAAACAATTCCGAAACACAAAAAAATTGCCCTACCAGAAGAAATAGAACAACCCATAGACAAGCAAAGATCAACGTAATACTTACCCAAGAAGCGACAACCTAATAACTTATGAGACAATGGATGAACTGGCAGTAGCCGAAAAGCTGACTCAATATTATATTTGGCTAGTAAACATCCATGCCCCGCCTTGCATACCAGCCCAAACGTGTGATCAAAGGAAACATAACATACGGAGGATAATTGCTTATCAATTCCATCATTCACTGATTTTCCTTTTGGAAATGATAGATGGATGATGAGCCTGTACTTACCTGTCTCCTTTTTAGGGACAACTCCTAATGGGGATATCCGTATGTCCAGAAGTGGTGAATGCAGATACGTACCTCCTAGTCTTCCTAGAGCAACCTCCTTCCTGAGCTTTTCCTGTACCATATCAGGAAATTGCTTAGCTGACACAAGAATACCTGAAAATAGAGATGGTGATGCATTATAACATGGGATAACAAATCCTGAACTGAAACCACATAATAACTGATCTGCCGTAAGTGCTTACTGGCGTACAGCTTTAGTCATTGTAGCACTTTTTTTCTACCAATATTGGTAAGAGCTATACTCTTAAGAGCAGCGTCCGCTGACCCAATTCCCTTGTTTCTCCTGAAACATCTAACTTTGGGGTGATTGTACATGGCCTTAAATTCACTACATACCTCAACTGCTATGCCCATATCAGCAGGATTATTAATGTTGGTTAAAAAAGATGTTACATTTAATTGTATCTCAGAGAAAGTGATGTTAGGTCTTAGAATTAATAGCACAACATTCTCAAGCCTGCAAATCGGCATAAATAACTACTTTATTTTGTGTTAAATTTCCGTCATAAAGTCCTACAGGTTTCAACCTCTAAGCCCGGAGGTTGGTTTCAAAAAGTCCCAGGGGCTTCTAGGTTGAAGCCCGTAGGAAATTATGACTAAAATTTAACATGAAATAAACTATTTTTATTTGCTAATTTGAGAGTAGGGGAATGTTGTGCTATTAATTCTAAGTACAGGATGACTGTTTTATTTGTTTAAGTGGTGCTAAGTTTAGTAAGTAAGAGTGTTACGGGACCTCTTTGGTGTACGTAAGCTGTGATTCAATTTTAGCCATTAACAGGCTTGACGAAGGGTGATCGTAGCATTTGAATAGCAAATTGGGATTTCTTGTGGCCGCAACTCTCGCAACCACGCAAGATTAAAGGCTTTGACGGAAGTAAGCTGAGATTGAACTAATCGCAAGAGATCCCAGCTCGAGGCACATAACCCGATCGGAGACCGCAAATCGAATAGCTAAGTAGCTTGCGGCCTGCCCTTGCGGCTACTTTACGTTAAAAAAGTAGCATTTGAATGAGGCACCTAAATTACCAACAAACAATTCCAAAATACAAACAAAAACGCCCCGACAGAAGTGCACAATAAGTATTGTAAAAAGTTTAAAAATTGCATTACATGTGTAGCTGTCCCATTAAAATTTTTCCCAAGCTTATCACATTCTAAATTCCGAGTGATGACTCTGTTGGGATGTTTAGAAGAGTGCTACAATTGTTCAGTCTTACTATTTCTTCATTAAAAATAGCAGAAGTTATTCAAATGCAATTCTTTAGCAGACATCCCAATAAAGTTAGTAAAACATTTTTCAAGTACCTCTGTGCTGTTTAGAAACTACATATAGGGGTCCATTCAATTGCTCTGTAACTGTTGCAAATTTCAAGCCTTTCAACTGTTATCATGGCACCTGGCCTAAAACCTAAACCGTAAACCATGCACCCTTAAGTAGCATTTCAGAGCAATATCATGTTCAATTAAACAAGGCCGTAACTACTGACTTAGAAACACCCAATAGTAAATGAGACCGTCATCAAGACGTCAGTAAAACATGGGATATGCGATCGGACACGCAATCCGGCAATGTACAAAATAATAAAAATGAATGACGATACTGTTCTAGTCCATGTGGGTGGCCTGATATGTATTAACACGGAAATGAAACATAAATAAAATATGTTTTTATTGCAGATTTGCAAGCTTGAGACTGTTGTGCAATTATTTCTAATTTCCTTCATTGCTTTCCCTGTCTTTTAAGGTGCAGTATTGATTTTTTATTTGCATTTACAGAGCTACGAACAGGTGTTTAACCCCCTTGCGAGTCCTATCTGGTACTCGTAGGATTTTCTTCTACATTTGCCATTTACTGGTGTGAAAACAATTGCAGGTTTGAGGAATTGTAGAAGTTGAATAGCGATTTGCGATTGTAACATTTACAGGCTTGAAAGATCAATGGCTTCGATAGGTATGAGTTACGATTTCGACAATCGTAAGGATTTTCAGCCTGTAATCTGCAAATCATTTGCGGGTAGCTAAACAATGCCAGTTGAATAGAAAATTAGTTTACGGACTACATTACAATATGGGCTCCAGTAACTAACAATTGCTCCATTGAATAGGGGCCATAGTATTAGTATTTTTAATTTTACACTTATTAACTGCTACACAAGCGGCCTCATTCATTTGAGAAATTGTAAGTTACTGGAGCCGGTAATGGAGCCCATAAACTAATTTGCTATTCAATTGGAGTCTTTTTACGAGCCGCAAACGGGCTACATGTTACGGGGTGAAAATCCCTGCGGTTGTTACAACCGTAGCTTACACCACATCTAAGCCTTTTATCTTTCACGGCCGCAAGACTTATGATCGCTAAAAATCGCAAATCGCTATTCAATTGCTACAATTCCACAAGCCCGCAAATGTTTTCACACCTGTAAACGGCAAATGTAGAAGAAACTCCCACGGGTTCCAGATGGGACCTGCAAAGGGGTTAAAGACATGTCCGTAGCACTGTAAATGCAAATAAAAAATCAATAATGCACTGTAAATGATGGGGAAAGCGATGAAAGACATTAGAATTAAGTGCACAACAGTCTAAAGCTGGCAAATCGGCAATCAAAAATCATTTACTTTTATGTTTCATTTTGGGGTTATATCGATCTCGGGAATCAATGACTTAATACATATCAGGCCACCCATATGGACTAGAACAGTATTGGCATTCATTTTTATTATTTAGTATTTTGCGTTTTTGCGAGTCTGATCACATATCGGACCCCTAAACACTAACTGATTGACATGTAACCTCCATCTTATACTGCCATAATTATGACGCTCTCATTTTCTATTGGCCAATTTAAAATGGGTAGTTAAGGCTTGCTTAAATGATTATGATCACGCACTGAAATGCTACATACGACTGCATGGTTTACAGTTTCGTCTTTATGATATTCTTGCTGATCCAACCATATGTGGGCAAGCACCCTGCGCCATCCAGGAGCTGCGACGTAGAAAGCTCTGTCCTACTTTAACCATGATTTGAAGCTACAAAGAGAAAAAAAAGGTAGATCATAATAGAACTTTCAAGCAACTAATTACATAAGGCAGCAAGCTAAGAGGGAGAAAGTTATGTAATAAACCCTTCCCCCTAAGGCCCATCCTTTTTAACCCCTTAATAACCCAAACCTTATAATCCCTATTCCTTAACTGCGTTCAGCCGTGGGCTTTCTTGACCGATGCATAGTCAATACAGGATAAATGGTAAATAAACACAATAAAGAAAGACACCAAATATGGGGTAAAACAAGGGTGCAGCTCCTTTAGTGATAAAATATAAATACTAAACATCAAATAACCAAGAGAGGTGCATTGCCCACTGTCACCATGAACTGTAGGCGACCCCATACCTCCTAATTATGGGCGTAACTAATATTCTTGCTGCTCCAACCTATGTGGGCAAGCACCCTCCGCCATCCAGGAGCGGTGACCTACACAGAAGACTCTGTCCAGCTTTAACCATGATTTGAAGCCTCAAAGAGAAAAAAGGGAGATCAGAATAGAACTTTCAGCTAACTGGTATCTAATTACAGCAAGCTAAGAGGGATAAAGTTATGTAATTAACCCCTCCCCCTTAGGTCCATCCCTTTTTAACCCATAAGTAACCGAAATCCTAAAATCCCCATTCCTAGCCCGGTCAAGTGCCCACTTTCCTTAACTGCGTTCAGCCGTGGGCTTTCTTTGTTTTCCTTATGAATCTGAAAAGCATTATGTGACAGTTATATCTGAATGTTTACATGAACATTCTCTTTTAAAAGAGTGAGCACTATGTTTTTGCATTGTTTTTATATACAGAATATTTTAAAAAAATTGATACTTTTGATCACGTAAATGCCACGAAAAGGAGCAAAACTTAAAAAAAACACAACTCAAAAATAGTTGCACATTATAATGTTTTCTGAATTTATTCCACTATTGTAGATTCTGTTTGTTAGACCTCCATTAGTATTCACTCTACAATAACTTGTTTTTTTCTTCTTCTTTTCAAGACCTGTGATTCTATAAACGCTACAAAAAATGTAATTTATACTACAAGTTCAGCAGATAATGAGTGTGCCATGTTAGCTCTGCTGACCTCTAAATTAGTCTGATTTACTGGAAACTACAGATGGCACGGGCAGTTGTCAATTAATAAGAACAAACAAACATCCATAGTATAATGTGTAGGAAATATGAGAGTCATTCTTGATCAATTTGAGACACTTTTTTAAAAAATAAAAAAATATTATCACACTGCTTTATTGGTGAAAACAATTGCAATAATTGAAGATTGCAGGCTGCTTGAAATTCTAGTCAACTAACACCTGGTGGGGCCTAATTAAGAAATATGAATAAATGGCCATTTGTATTATAATTTTCCATTAATGTACTATTCTATTCATTTCAAGTGTTTTTTCGCCACATAATATTTTTCATCAGAATCATTTTGGAACAAAGACTCTTTTCATTTACCAGGGTTCTAATAAAAGGCATGTTTTTAATTATTATATAAAAAAATAAGCTATTGTTTAATACAAGAATCATAGTGGTATACAAGCATGGATAAGTAGGGATAAGCAGGAATAAGTGGAGTTAAAAGATAAAATAGCTCCACTTCCTATGTTTTCTATGAGTGCTACTTATCAAGCAGAAGTAAACTTTAACATTTTATAAATAGCTCATATAGGAAATATAGTAAACATATTTAACTCTGCTTTTATCACTACTTGATAAACATACCTTATTAGCTGCCAGATGATATATGATAAGAATTTCAAAATGTTATAATAATAAAAGTTGTAATATTAACTCCTGTAGTAGTATTTATAATATTGAATTAATAGAGGTGTAGAAAATTCTAAAACCCTTCATCGCATATAGTGTATATATTGGTATTTAAAATTCCCATGGAAATGGGCCTCCACCTAAAAAACCCACCACTCTAAAAAAACAACTTCTAACGGAGCTCCTCCTTTGAGGATTCCTAACAGTCTTTGATGTTCACCTTCACCTTATATACTAATTTTCAGGATTCTGGTTGACTGAAAAATTCAATCTTTTATAATTCACAGATTTACAGTATTAGGTTGGAGACCCATTTCCAAGGGAAATTTTTCAATCAACATGGATTTGTTGCTTATCCAGGGCCAAAGCGTAAGAAAAGGGGCTATTGAGACCTCCTGTCATGGCACACATTATGCACGCTTTTAAAGGAGCAGAACCCCTAGGGGATCTTATAGCAGGAGAATGATTGTGGCTGGAGGGCATCAAAAGATGCACAACATATGTTTTTGCCCCCTTACAGGTGTATTTTTTTTAGTTTTTTTAATTTTATGTATGTAGTGCTAATGACGTTGGGTTCCATTAGGACCTCCCTTCTACAAGGGTTAATATTAGGTGCTATGGGAGCCCATTGAGATGGGGATCCCCTGGCTCATATATCTGCAATGTTGGAGGATTGTTTGTAATGTGGGAAAGCTGGAGCAATATTTTGTCAGTCTAGTACGGAGGAAGCAATTGATATATGTATAAATAGACAGAGCAGGAGCTGCGTTGGTATGGAGATAACCAATGAGAACAGACGTTGTATATTCTATCAATATATTGCAAAAATTATATTTCATTTGCCAATCCGTGTATTCTGATTGGATAAACACTAAATCAGATATAGGCCAGGGCTACAACAAATTCTCTATTTTAATTGGCTGATATGTGATTTGCTTATATTTCAAATAGATACACCATTATTTGGCTATAGAAGAGGTAGGAATTTGCGTGATATTTTGGGGTCCAGTCACTTTAAAGAAAAAAATGTGATACTGTTATTTAAAGGTTCAATCAAATGTGGTCATTGTTCTACTTTTCCACTTATGAAGAAGACTTTGTGGACCATGGATCGGGTTGGTAAAAAGCATTACATTAATAGTCACATCAAATGTCAGACAGATTTTTTCATTTATATCATTACCTACCCTTGTAATCTCAAATACGTATGTTTATCAACTAGAATCCTTAGGTTCAGAATTGCTGAACATAAAAGTAATATAAGACATGCTGAAAGAGATGTAAGAGATATTAAGAAAAAGATAACCTCAGTTGCACGTCACTTTCTCAAATGCCACCATGGCAATCCAAACAATCTTACAGTTTGTGTCAAAAATGACATCTGAGGAGGTCACAAGGAAGGGATTTTGTATCAAAAGGAAACCAGATGGATTTATCTTATGAATTTGTTTTTTTCTAATGGGATGAATAAGTATAACAGTTTCATCCCCTTTCTATGAATTTATGATGTTGTATGCAACTAATGGACCTTTATTTGGAAATTTGCACACATTTATTATGGGGTTCTCTGTGTTCTTGATGTTTTTTTTATTTTTCTCTTTTTGATCTTTCTTTCCCTTTTTCCCACTAGTACCCGTTTCCCTTTCCCTTTTCCTCTGCTTTCCCCCTTTTTTCCCAAATTTTTTGCTGTTTTATTTATGAGAGTTAGTGTAATACCACATTTTTTTTAATTAACATAAATCCTGTTTTGTTTGTGTTTAAAGATGATTACAAAGTAATGCTTCAACAGGGTTGTACTTATTTATTTTTGGCTGAAAACTATCGTGTTAAAAGTCTATATATTTAACAGCCATGGAATATATGGGACCTGCAATTGAAGCTTTTCACACGCCCACTGATCACTGATTGGAGAGTAATTAATAATGGGAGGAGCTATGTCTACAAAATGCAGCAGGAATGTTTTCTTTTTATATGCCGACTGTTTGAAAAAGCTGTATCGCTTCTTGGATGTCATGGACACCTTCTAAACTTTGTGGAGAACGGCACAGTTCATATTATCCTGTGTCTGGTTTACACAGGATCCTGAATGCATTTTCACCGTGTAAAGATGGCTTACTGTGGCATTTTTTACCTGCTGCTGCAGAACTAATGGGTATGTGGATTGAGATCCCTGTTACTGCATGAAATGAGCATTGGATAAAACAATAACTTTGCTGTATGTGACACTGTATATGCTGTGTATAACACTGACTGCTGTCATATCAAGAGACTGTTTTTCCTGCTTATGATGTTGAACAGCAGCTGATTTATGTATCCAGTAAATGTAACTACGGAAGCCTGAAAGTATCAACTCACTGACATTTTGATACAATTGGATTTGTGCATTCAGTAAGCACAACAAGGGAGGCACATTGTTGCCTCATTTGTGATTACTATGTATCATTTTACTACTACTGAATACCTATTGAGATTCATATTTATTATAATGCCGTAGTGACTTTTGTGCCTACTGACTTGTTGTGTTTATTACATATATTGATACTATCCAGCATATTGATACTATCCAGGTTAAAAAGAAATTGTTATAACATAGAGGAATTCAAGAAACAAGCTAAAGATCTAAAAGCAGCCTGTTCGCAGGAGACTCAGATTCTGAAGTTCAGAGGATACCCGAATCGGTTCCTAAAAAGAGCCTTCAAGAAAGCACTAATACGTGAAAGGGAAGATCTTTAGAAGATCTTTACAAGAAGAAAAATGATAACATTGAAGAACAAGACCAGACAATACGGTGAGTGATGTCCTATGGAAGTGACTGGGAACCAATAAAAGAGATTGTACAAAAACATTGGAATATTCTCAGAGAAGATGAAACATTGAGAGATTTCATCACTAAAAAGCCAAGCATAACATACAAGAGAAATAAGAATATCAAGGATACGCTAGTTAAGAGCTTTTATAACCCAAAGAAACAAAGGAGGACTTGGTTAACAGAAACCAAGGGCCTTTTTAAATGCTGTCATTGTAGAGCCTGCCAGTATATTTAGCCAAGTAAGATCTTTGAAGATGTAAATACAGGCAAAAAGTATCCAGTTAAAAATGTCATGAATTGTGAAAGCACCCAGGTAATATACATTATGACGTGTCCATGTCAGAAATTCTATGTAGGCAAAACATTCCGCCAATTCAAAAGAAGAATACTTGAACATGTGTACTCCATCAAAAAGGGCCTTGATACTCCTGTCTCAAGACATATGAAATACTTTCATGAAAACAAACCAGAGGCCATGAAATTCCAAGTTCTAGAGAGGCTATGGATTAGTCCAAGAGGAGGTGATACAGATATAATTCTATTACAACTGGAGAGTAAATGGATATTCACATTAGATTGCAAATACTCGAAAGGCCTTAATGAAGGTTATTCTTACTCAGCTTTTTTGTAGCTTTAAAAATTTTATATTTAGAAGCTTTTTTTCTATTTTTTAACTTTAGTAATGACCTTTATTGTAATACAAAGTCACCACTTTTTCCCTATAGAAAAATACATTAGACATTCACTTTATCTGGGAGTCCCAGACCTATTTGGATATTGATATATAGCTGATTTAGCACATCTATCACTTGTAGTTATGTGGGAGATAATATAAGTTAAGTTTATATAAGTACTTTTAAATTAATTGATTATTATTATAATGCAACAAATCACAATTGCACCAATAATTTTATATCACCTTTATATCTAAAATAAGCTCAATAGCTTGTCTGTAGAAGCTTTGAGAATTATATATTGTTTAGTGTCCTTCAAGGACATCATTAATACATTTTCATATAATTTAAACACTTTCTAAAGAATTATATGTTCCTTCTAGGTAACTAGTGGTTAATATAGAATTAAAATGAGTCAAAGAGGTGAAATTAAAAGCAATATAGATAGAATTCTTGAATAGAGTAAAACAAGATTAAATAAAGTTTCTTGTGTTTCAATTTGCACAATAACGCTAAATAAAGTTTGCCTTTTTAAAGAGTCTAAATAAAGTTCATTGAAATTGACATAACGCTGCGTAGTGACGTCATTGCGTAAGACGCGTACGTCATTACATAACTACGCTAAACCAGGAAGAAACAGGATTTAAAAGCCAGTGTGAAAGCCAGAACAGTATAGCCTCAGAGAAAGTTCTGTAAAAGGATGAAACGGACCGTTGGCACCTAGTTTTTCAAGTGGAACAGGCTCCTATCTCTCTAATAAGGCTTTAAGGGCCTTTTGTCAACTTTTTTCAACTTTTTCTTCCTATTAAGGGATAAAAGAAACGTGGAGAGAGTGAACTGAATCGCAAGTATTGTTTATTTGCTACATTTTATTATCCTCTCATTTAGGTGGTTTATTCCACCACTTTTTTCTATTATATCGCTATTATTATCATGCAAAGATTTTTTTTATTTGCATAAATATATAGTTGCGTTATTGACTGTAAAGATTCCATATTTTTGGGAGATATAGAATGCCTAGGTTTCCACGATACTGTTTGTTTTTAATACATTTATTGTGAGCTGTTTTATCTCAAATTCTTTTTTTCAACTTTATGATTATCAGTGTATCCTGTGTTTACAGGATCATCAGTATAGGCTGATATATGAGAGTTGATTTGTTTATAATCAGTATTATAGTACTGTATAAGTCTAGGAACTATTTGATCTGGACCACTATATAGTAATAACAATATTTAAAGTGCTGTAATTTTGGAACTGAGTTAAAAAGTCAGCATACCTTTTTTAAATTGTTTTTCTGCGTTTTTCCAGGATAGAGAGTATCCTAATAAAATATAAATTCTTATATACAATTAAAGGGGTGTTAGGCACCCAATGGATACATACAATAGGTCAATCTAATGGATTTTTGTACTATCCAGCACATTGATTTCAACAAGTGGAAGAACATCCCCGATTTGAGGAGTGGAATTGAAACCATTACCATCTTCAGTGTATGGAATCTGTGCCAACAACAACTATAGATCTTGACTTTTTGTTTTTTTATATGTGGTATTTTATGGAGATTTAATAAATGTTAATTTTTATATTATCAGAAACAGCATCTACTTTTTTTGTGTTTGTGAGTGCATAAATTGAAGGATGACTTATTTTCTTTCTTTTTTGATATTCCTATTTCAAACAACCCAAATCCTTAAAATGTCTATTTTAGGTGAAGAAGTGAGCCAAACCCCATTGGGAACTCCATTTGAAATACATTTTTTTTTTGGTTTTTGAGGAGGCCCATTTCAATAGGCCGAAGATGAGGATCAATGACTTCAATCAACTATGAGGACCTCCATGACACAGTGACATGGGTGTCCATTGAGGACCTCCTTTGCACAGGTGTAAATTTTAGTGCTCTGTGATCTGTAGGGACCCCAATGTGTCATGGTTAATGATAGGTTCCATGGGGGTCTATAGGCACCCCATAATTAAAATTGAGATGGGAGGTCCCCAGAGTCATAGGGGCTAGCGGATGGAAGGGTTAACTCACAGGTTCATAGTGTGTAGGAAGTGGGAATCCCAGTGGATCTCCAATCTCATAGGGGTAGCGTGTCATATGCCTTATTTGTATTATTATTTAACCCCTTCTCTGGAAATAAAGGGGCATGCTAGGACTAGTGTAGTGAGTTCACATTAGTGGGTATCATTCCCAGCATTTCTATGGAGACTACTGAACTTCAGAATCTGAGTCTCCTGCGAACAGGCTGCAAGCACATGTTAGGGCTAGAAAGGTACACACTCCTGGCTGTTTATTTACAGGATCCATGGAAGAGATCTTTACACAGGACATAACTAAAATTCGAATTCATGCTTGATGCTTGCCTCCCCATTACATGTCTGTCTGAACTTCAGTACATAATGAATGCCTCAGGTAGACACATCTAGCATGCTCAGCACCACTCTGTTAGTCACCTCTCTGACTACCCATAACCTACATAATAAAACTTAAACTAATGACCCTAGCATATAAAGCCCTTAACAATACAACAGCCCCTTATATTGTGCTCTTTGTTCTGCTAATTACCTTATTCTTCCCTCCGCTTTTGTCACCTCCTCTCATTCTCACCTTCAGGACTTTACTTGTGTTGCCCCTACTCTATGGATATTCCTGCCTCTCTCTGCCATATCTATCTTCTTTACTAAGTATATAATATAGTATGTATCTATTTGCTTTTATGTACTTTATTTTATTAAGAATTGCTTATAAGCTCTGTTTTTACTGCCTAAAGTCAAATAAATAGTCCTTATATGAGCCTGCCACTGCTGAGTATGCAGATACAGATTCTATAGGGCTGGATGTGCAGTGTAATGTCCTAGCCTATCAGGGTCCATGTCCCAGAAGCATGTAAGAGGTAACAATTGGTTACAATTAAACACAGCACAGCAAGTACAACAGAGACTGTATCTTTGTGAGCTGTAGACGGCAGACCCATTCAGGTAATACTTGTGTGATTTTAGGCAGTAAAAACAGAGCTTTTAAGCACATTTAATTAATAAAAGTAAAATTGATACACAGGCATAGTATATATCTAGTAAAATTAGAAGTTGTAATACTTTTTTTACATTCTATAAAAAGTATAGCCCATTTCAAGTGTAGTTCTTTAACTGTTTTCAATTTTTGACCACAGTGGTCATTTTGGTGTGCAATTTCATATATTTTTTCAATTTTTTTTAATTTTATTAAATCTATGGAATTATGTCAAACAGTGTCATTTGAAGGAAAACATGGATATTTCTATGTTTTCTCTCTGTAGTTTTAAAACTATTTAAATGGAGTTCCTCCAGAAGGCTTTTTAAAATGTTATATGAGAAATGTATTACATTGGGCAGAACTGTTTGTTAGTGGCCAGTCAATTAATCCACAATGATGTAAACAATCAACTAGAATTAAATATTTATGAAACAAAATAAATGCAATCATTATGGATCAAATAAACATAAATACAAAAAAAACTCCTTAAAGGTATATATAAGTTCCTGGGTTTTAAATGTTTCCTAAAAAACACAGCCACTGATTAGTAGACAAATATGTATTATATTGAAAAGTTGAATGTACTTGCATATTTATGTGCTGGATACTGCTATCTGGATTTGCAACCCCCTAGGAAACTTACATAACAGTGTACCTGGCTGCACAGTATCTGTGTACAGGTTGTGACCTCCAGAGGAAGTGCTGCCAGTCACATGGTTGGTGGGGTCACAGCTGAAATTTTCCACAAGGAAACAGGCAGAGAGAAAAAACACATCAGTAGCAGTGATGCAGGGCACAGACAACCTGCAGGGTTGTAATATAGTGTGAATATGCTGCACAGATTGGCCCATGTTAGAAAGTACTATGAATTTTCATATAAGAGACTGACTACATACCCTAGGCTGCTTTGCAGGAAAGACAGCAACCCCAGATTGTGATGCAAATGTTTTAGTCTCTGCTTCCTCCTGATTGGCCAAAACTATTTTTGAATCTTATGCTAATTTAGCCTGGGTTTGGACAGGATGTTAACCCTGATTTTAAATTGTCAGAAATTACAAGACATTTTGCTAACTTTAAGGTAAGTGTTTAAATGTATATTTTTGGAATTTTCCATGCAAAAAAAATACACTACTGATTCTCCTCTATCAGATGTACTCATAATCCAACAGTACAAATAAATACAAATTGATTGCTTTTACATAGAAGGGGTGCAGTAAAGAAATGGTGACTTCTAGTTCTATGTTGTTATTTTTGTTTTAAAATACACAATTAGTTTGTTGACTAATTTTAAATACTAAAAGGGTTCCATATGTAAACATCACTTTTCAGTGCTGACATTGCTGTTAGAGGTACAAAATTGTGAAAGCACCCACTGGAACCACATGGCCATGTCTATGTTCTCTTACACAGAAGTTGAGTGTTTGTTGCTCTAGGCAAATGGTTCCCAACCTTCTCCTCAAGAACCACCAGACAGACCATAATTTAGGTTTAAACCTGTGTTCACACATTTGTAAATCTAAATCATGGCTTGTCTCGTGGGTCTTGAGGAGAATGTTTGTGATCTAAGCCCACTAAGATATCTATTCCCTATCCTATTACAGGTCTTTCTAAGCTATATATTTTTATGGTTATATACAATTACAAGCACCTTTAATATTTGTCAGATATTTATATTTTTGATAAAGTATATCACTATATTTAGATATTTCTATGCCTATGGATATATTATGTTATTATATTAGAGTCAGTTTGGTAAGCCTGCTAAAAATACTTCCCTGTGATTAGCCTTTGTTAGTGCATGCAAAATACATCACTGATCCTATACACTTTTTACTCTATATTTGTAGAGAATTAAATCAAATGATTTATAGTTTGATTGTTGTCAATACCACAACAGCTAGGTCAAAACTGTGTCACCTACAAAGCCCCTCCTCAGAAACACAGCACCCTACTACATATCATATTTAATCTCCAGATACTCCCCTGACCTCTCAGCCTTTTCTCAGCCCACTATATAAGCCGCTCTTCACCCTTCATCACCTCTTTCTAACAACCTAACAACAAATACCTAACAACTTCTGAAGACAGACTAATCAACTTATTTGTTACAGTTTCTATAAAATAGTATTTTAGCACATTATTCCTAAACCTTCCACTTTAATAGTGCTATCCTGTTAGTTATATATATTAATATCATGATGTCTTTCATTTTAAGCGTTGTCTTTTAGACCAGGGGTGGGCAAGTTCGGTCCTGAAGGGCCCCTCACAGACCTGGATTTGAGGATATCACCATTGCTGTGTAAAAGTAAGACTATCACTTCTTCAGTCATCCTGATTGACTCACCTGTGAAACAGAGAGGAAATCCTCAAATCCAGGCCTGGATTACCTGCTTCTTCTCCGGCCTCTGCTCCGTCTTGACCCCGGCTCGCATGTGACGTATGAGGCTCTCCAGGATCAAACTTGTCCACCCCTGTTTTATATGATGAACTGTTGATATGATCTACACAACTGTATACAGTGTATATGTTGAAGATTTTACACTAATTGACCATTTATGTAACCAACTAGAAATGAGGAATCGGGTAGGGAAACAAGGTCAAACAATATGGCAAACAGCAAAATGAAGGAAAAGCATACTAGTAATGGTATGGAGCTGATCCCCCATGAAGACGGGATATCGAGCAGAGTACTCCTTCTATAACCAACTGATATTCTAGATGAGGTCTGACTAAGTATCTATCAGAGGGCATCATCACCTCTCTTTTTCTTCCGCTAACTTGTATTATAATACAACAAAGCATTTTACTGGTTTGTCCTAAAACTTTATTGCATGAGTAGCCTAATCACATATATAGTTGTGAGCGTACGAGTCGTTGCTCACGCTTGCGGGCTCGCGTAGCGAGCCCGCGGCCCTCGCGAAGCGAGGGCCGTGGCTCGCGAAGCGAGCCGCGGCCCTCGCGTAGCGAGCTGCGGGCCTCGCGAAGCGAGGTCACTGGGCAAGGGCCTCAGTTGCTGGCATGGAGCGCCGAAGGCGCTCCATGCCAGCAACTGAGGCCCCTCGCGAAGCGAGGGCCTCAGTTGCTGGCGAGGTCACTGGGCACGGGTCTCAGTTGCTGGCATGGAGCGCCGAAGGCGCTCCATGCCAGCAACTGAGGCCCCTCGCGAAGCGAGGGACTCAGTTGCTGGCGAGGTCACTGGGCAAGGGCCTCAAACCCTCGCAAAATTCACGTCGCTACTCAAAAAACACGACACACAAATTACGACACTCGCTAAATTTTACGAGGCACGCAAACAACGTACGAAACACGTTACCACACATTACGACCTCGCAAACATCGGACGCAACACGCCGACATACAAACATTTAAAACACAATACATACACACAGCACATACATAAAAAACTTACCTACACCAAGAGGGAGCACCCAGGACCTCAAAAATGCAACTTACACCTCGATTTTACTCGAAATAAAACAGTTTAGAGACTAAAAAAAAAACGAAGCGAGAGAAAAAATGGCCGCCGAACAAAACGAAAACGAGGCTACAGCACTCTAAACTCGCAAAACACCACAACAAACTCGCAAAACACCACAAAACACCTACGGATATTCCGATACAGACCTATACCACACATTACTCGCCATTTTACACCAATGCGGAAGTACACGACTACGCTAACGGTTTGGTCTCGCGCACGCACAGTGTTACACTGCACACATTCAGCATGCTTATACAGCAGCTCCACACCACTAATGCTGCAGCAGCATCAACACAGATTGCCAGCTCTTCATCACAATGCTTCAAAATAGGTACAATATATTCATTTACTAATTTAGCTACCTTACTATTTCATTGCCGTCATTTTTTGACGGGCAATTCGCTAGTTTGAAATAAAATTAAGTATAATACCTTGTAAATCATCCAGTACAACAATATCGATTTTTATGGAAGTTTCTTTTTTACTTTATTAAGCAAAACAACTGAACATAAAATAAAATGTAATCTGCAACTTATATACTATTATCCTCAAAAGCTATTTTTTTTCTAGTGATCCAAGAGACCCATTTCTTGTCATAATATAATAACATGTTTTCTAATCAGAATATTAGTCTAAGTAGACCGATTTGTCTATTTTCTCTATGATAATGCTCCAGGAGAGGTCTAATTTTTCAGTCTAGTTACAATATATAATTTTAGAACACTAAATGTTGTTGCTAATAGTTATTTACTTGAAAGTTTCATTTTAACTACCACATTGTTCAATATTAAAATAAGGTTTTCTCAAAATGCTGTTTTCTAAAATGCTTTTACAAAGTACAAAAATATTTTGCAAAGAAATTAGTTTTTCATACAGGAGAAGCTGTGATAAATTAGCTTGAGGTTAAATCTTTATAAAAGCAAGCATTTTTCATAAACATTATATATTCACATGCAAACAAATGCACTTGATTTTTGGTTCCATTTAGCTTATTCAATTTGTGTTTTTATCATCACTGTCATTTCCTTAAGACTATTATGTATTTATTTAGGTATGTTATTATGGGCTCATTCTACACTGTAGGAATTTGGCACTTTTATCCCAGACATAGTACAAGGTTTTTATTACTTATCTTCAGCCATAAAGTAACGTGAGTCACCTTATAAAAACACTCACCCTAATAAGAATTAATTTAATGCAGAAGTCCAATATCGAAATGTGCTTTTAATAATATGCATACGGACAGCTTAAAATATATATACACAGTTGTGTATATTTTATAAAGCTTTGTCTGATGGAATAAGTGAGGGTTATATGTACTGAAGGGCAAAGTTATGTTGTGGGGGTGGGGGAGTTGATGGGTGTGAAGTGGCAGGCTTGCAGTGTGCTGCCTGATAGTAAAAAAAACAAGGTGTGGGAGTTCCTTGGCAATTTCACTGTCTGCACCACCCTGTTCCTCTGTGCACACTGACTCCTCTTAGTGGTCTAATGTATGTATACATTAGACAAAAAGACAAAAATTTGAGGCTGAAAAATCTCAGGAAACTGGATAGTTCAACCTTAAAGGCATATTTAAGTTTCCTGGTCTATGAATGCATCTGATAGAGGAGAATCAGTAGTGTAAATAAACATTTACAAACTCACCCTGATGTTTGCTAAATCTTTTCAATTTGCAAGCTGATGCTTTTGTCAGTTAACTCAGCTGGAAATCCCTGCTAAGATTAGCATAATTCGTTTTGACCAATCAGGAGAAAGCAGATACATTTGTATCATACTCTGGGGTTGCTGTGTTGCAAAGAAGCCTGGGACATGTAGCTTTTTTCTCTATATATCCTTGTGATCTAATTCAGTTGTAAACTCAGACCCCACCCAACCAGGTGATGCACTGCAACACCAAGTACTTCCTTTGAAAGGGCAAACTCCATACCTAGAAACATTTCCTATGCATACTTGCTTATGTCTGGGTGTGGAAAGCTGGAATTTACTTTCCTGCCTATACATTTGTAAGGACACTGAACTTATCTATATAACACATCTTTTTTTGAAAATCACTGCCTGTTTTTTACCAAACATTTGAAACTTAGGAAACTTATATATACCTTTAACATACCTCCCTCTCCCAGCAAAAGTTTTTCTAATGACATCATTCATGACATCACGCATGATATAAATAATAACATTAGGCATGGCATTACAGATGACATCATATTTAATATGAAAAATCACATCATCCATGATATTACTCATAACACTAGATACCTATGATCACTTTATGTTAACACAATTCTTATACAATATTTATAATTTATGAGGCAAAATAATGAAGACATTGATATTTGAAACTAGTTATGATGTACATGACTGAAAATAAATGTTGGAAATAAATTTAACAAATATTACTCTAGCACTATACAAATCCCTAGTACACCCTCATTTGGAATATAGAGTACAATTTTGGGCACCACTTCTTAAGAACAACATTTTAGAGAAGGAGAAAGTACAGAGAAGGGCAACAAAACTAATAAGGAGAATGGAGAGGATAAGATATGATGAAAGACTAACTAAATTAAACGTATTTTATCTAGAACAAAGATGTGAGGGGATATGATTACCTTATATAAATATATTCAGGGTCAATATAAAACTTTGTAAAGTGAACCAAAAAAAATCAGGGGGGCATAGAGTATATATATATATATATATATATATATATATATTTATATATATATATATATATATATATATATATATATATATATATATATCCTTTATTTGTATTGTCATTCCAGGTTTTCCTGGTTAATTAGAGAGGGAATATTGATTTAGGGTGGAATCCAAATGCCAGTATCTGGGGTCAGGAAGGAAAGTTTTACTGTATTTTTTTCTGTTTGCCTTCCTCTGGATCAATTAACTATTAATAAATAATCCACATATTGCATATCAGAGGAGATCTAAAAAGGTTGAACTTGGACTAAAAATATTTTTTCAACCTCAATTACTATGTAATTATGTAACTATATCTCAAAGACTGCTTAAGCTATCTAAAAAATTCTAAAAAAGAGATGGGGCATCATTCAATTGTAAGCCGTAACTTGATCGCAAATCGCTGATTTCCTGAGATCAAGTTGCGTCCTCGCGTTGCTTTACGTTTATGCTGCTATTTAACTGGCCGGGCCCGCAAGTAAGTCTCCCTTCCCGATAATCGCAAACCATGCTTTTGTCATTAAGCATTTGCGGGCTTGAACATGATCACGGTCATAAGCCTGTAACTCGTGGTTCAAGCCTGTAAATGCAAATATAAAACCAATACAGCACTGTAAAGCACTGTAAATGATGTGGAACACAATGGGTGACAACATTCTCAAGCTTGCACATCACCAAAATACAATATTTTATTTCATGTTTGATTTCTGTCCAAAGTCTTACGGGCTTGAATGACCTCCAAGCCCATAGGACATCAATGAAATATGGAGGTTGGATTCCAAAATCCTACCGTCTTGGAGGTTGAAGCCCGTAGGACATTATGCCGAAAATTGAACATGAAATAAAGTATTTATTTATGCTGATGTGCAAGCTTGAGAACGTTGAGCTATTAATTCTAAGACCTAATATCACTTTCACTTTTAATAAAAGTACAGAATTGCTTTTTTATTTGCCTTTAAAGTGCTATGATTTGTAAGTATGCCCTTTGTGACACCTCCTTGGGCCAAGTAACCTGTGGTTCAAGTTTAGCCATTTACAGGCTTAATGGAGGGTAAATCGGAGCAATTGAATAGCAAATCATGATTTTTCGCGGCCCCAACTCTCGTGGCTGTGAAAGATCAAAGGCTTTGAGGGAAGTAAGTTCCGATTGAACAAATCGCTAGGAATCATAGGTCGCAGCGAGTAACTCAATCGGAGCCTGCAAACAGAAGGCAATTGATTAGCAAAGTAGCTTGCAACCTCCATTTGCAAGCCCGGATCTCTAAAATTTAGCAATTGAATGAGGCCCATGGAGCCCATTAGATCACTATTACATTACAAACTTTCAAACAAATTCATTCAGCCAAATTTTTTATACAAATGACCAAAAATTCCTGGGAGAAAAACACCACCCCATGTCATCACCCAACAATTCAACTACACTTCTACATACTTGTGCACAGCTGGCTGAACAGAACATTATTTGTGAATCCTGAAATGTATTTTTGTTTATGGCAATCTAAAATCAGTTTTGCCTCTGACTTGATAAAGGGAGGTCCGCTCTCAAAAGCTCATTATAAAAATAATGAATATGTTTGTCCAATAAAAAAGGTGTGTTTTTTTTTATACAAAACCTTAAAACTAAACAGACATACATAAAAAACAATAATTAGATCAAATAACATAGAACTTAACTTCACTTTAACTGTACTGAGAGGACTTGAGGGCCCAATGGGATGGTGGCAGTCTAGAGGAGGAGAAAAGTTATTGCTTGAAACTTTGGTTCTTTTCGGTAGAGGCTACACTTGGTTCTCATATGGACAGGCTGCACTTTGATTCATATGGACACAAGCTGCACTTTGGTCCTTGTAGACACAGACTGCTCTTGGGCTCTTGTAGGCACTAACCCCACTTCGCTACAGTGCAGAACTTTATGCAGGGTGGCACAAGGGCGTCTAGTTCCAAGCCAAATTTGTCAGACCAATGTGACGAGTTCTGAGCAAGCGTCAAGTTCAGAGCCAATTTTTATGTCAGTGAGTCGAGTTCCGAAATTGTTGAGTTTGAGAAGGACTAAAACCGAGGGTCCTCTGTACCACTGTATGTATATATATATATATATACATATATATATATATATATATATATATATATAAATATACAGTACCTGGTTTGTGAATAATACATCCGTTACTATGCCTAAAACTGTGAAATACAGTAAGCATATGCTTAAAAGGAGCCATGTATAAAATTGTATGGATTAACAGAGTGAGGGTGCATTGTGGTCTCATTTGCATTTCCCTGTCCAGCTTTCCCAGAGAGCAATGTATAAACTGAGCAGGCAATAAGTTTCTTAACTTATTTTTTAGATATTTAAATAGAATCACTAATGTACTATTCATTGTTTGTACTACTGTACACTCTTAGCCCACAATATGTGAAACGATTGCTATATATATATATATATATATATATATATATATATATATATATATATATATACTGTATATATATATATATTAGAACTGGTGCAGCACCATGGAAGTACAGAAACAGAAACAGAGACAAACATGCTCTTGTAACCCAGGGGTTGATTATAGTGTGTGGGTACCTGGGGTAAATCCAGTTTGCAATCAGATCTGACTTTCCTCCTCCCATCCAATTTCCTTGGTCATTTCAATGTCTGTCTCTCCTATAACAACAATCAGATAGGTAGTCTACAAAGAATCAGATACTAATGTCTTAGATACTAGGTCAACATATGATGCCCAAAGGCAGTGGAAGTGTTAAATGCCCTCTATTTCCTACATTTCCAGAAGATGAATGTCCTGATAAGGAGAGCCTGGCCAGGAGTGTTTATAGTAGAAGAGGTGGCTTTGGATACAATAGCAAGAGCAGGTGCTGGTTCATGTCAAGAACCTGCTGAGCTTGTGCTTTAGTTAGATACAGTATCTGAATTTTTATCTGTGGAGGAAATTCCCTAGCTTAGGAAACAGAAGAGGATATCTCATCATTGTCTTGTAGGGAAGGAGTGTATTGTCATAATATTGTATTTTCTAAATAGAATGACGTATCGGTATTCAGTATCAATTTATAGGCAAATATTCCCTTTTTATATAAAATAATGTTTATTGATAATAACAAAGCAACAGTATATTTATGAGAAATAGCATAATAATTCACAGATATCAATAATCAGCCAAATTAAAACAATATCAACACATCAGATTTTATGAAGCATAAATAACCATAGCATTTTTAACAGTAATATATGATATCAAATATCAAAGATATAAAAGGGATATCGAACGTTTCTGGATTTCACTAGCAAAATAATATACCTATCTATCTATTTCTTTTTATGTACTAGTAAGTATTGTACACTAGCCAATTGCCTTTAAAAAATTAGCATTGAGCATCGCATGCCTCGCAATGAGCGCCTTCGGCCTTCGGCCCTCATTCGAGCCTGTTGGATGTTGTTTTTTTTGTTATTAGATGGGCTTTTGCTGTCATTGTAAGGTCGGCGCTAATCTGCTTTTTGCGCTTATTGCAAGGCTGTCCCTTGGTGTATTTTTTGTGGTATGAGCAGCGTGAATGTCTTTTGTGTTTATTGCGATAATTTTTTTTTTGTGTAGATGTATTTTTGTATGGCAGTGAAAAAATGAATAAATTACTAAGTTAATATACTTAACCTATTTCTAAGTAATATATGCAGGAAGCATTGTGCTGAAGAGCTGACAATCTTTCGATGTTCTGGCAGCATACAATGTAGGTTTGCAGTGTTGTGGAGCTGAGGTGTAAGTGTCAGCAATGTGTGCAGTGTGTAGTGTATATAGGCTGCGTGCGCGAGGGGAAGCCGTTAGTGTAGCTGTGTACTTCCGCAATGTGTAAGTTAGTGTTGTAAAATGGCAGCGAATGTGTATGTGGTACGCGTGTGTGGATGATTTAGCGTCCCTGCTAAAAGTGTATCTTTACCTCGTACGGCTTTTTTGAAAATCTGTCTGTGCTTGGTGTTGTTTTGCGGCTTTAGGGGTCGTATAACCTCGTTTTTGTTTTTTCTGCGCCCATTTTTTCTCTCGCTTAGGGGATTTTCGTGTGTCTAAACTCGTGAATTTGGACATAAATTGAGGTGTAACTTCACTTGCAGAGGTCCTGCCCCCCCCCCCCCCTTCGCTGTGGGTAAGCTTTTTATGTCTTTTTTGTGTGTTTTTATTAATGTTTTCAGGTGCGCTCGGCCGTTAAGGTCGTAATTTTGCGAGTTCGTAATGTTTTTTTTACGAAGTCCAGAGTCTCGTATTTTTTCTAAGTCCATACATTTTGCATTGTAAGAGCCGCGGTTTGTATTTTGGCGCTTGTGTGTGTGTTTGTAACCACTTGTTTGGCGCTGTAGAACCTCCACCTCCGCAAATGCGGCCCCTTGCTTAGTGAGGGTCCACATTTGCCTTCGGCTCATTGCAGCCGACGTGGGAGTCTCCACCTCCGCAAATGCGGCACCTCGCTTCGCGAGGGTGCACATTTGCAGCCTGCAATGAGCCTTCGGAAAGTACATCATTTTCGGATGTAATTACCTTGAACAACTTAGTGTCATCTGCAAAAATGGAGCTAATACTTTTCAGTCCCACTTCTATGTCATTATTAAATATGTTAAAGGAGAGGACCTAATACTGAACCCTGGGGAACCGCACTTACCATATTAACTCAGTCTATGTTCCATTTAAAATAACCCTTTGCTTACTGTATTTTAGCTAGTTCTTAATTCATTAGCAGATATTTACTGAAATTCCTGTATCCCCTAGTTTGCAAAATGCAAAAAAGACTACATGTACTGGAATGCCTTCATCCAAGTTACTATTTACCTACTTAAAATAAAAACTAATTAGATTTTTTTGATATGACCTATTCCTCATAAATCCATGTTGAGTACTTATGAGCTTGTTCAAATGGACACATTCCTGAATGATATTTCTTATTAGCCCTTCTAAAAGTTTCTCTAGTACAGGAGTGAGGCTTGCAGGTCTATGATCCCCTGGATTTGCCCCTTCTCTCCTCTTAAATAAACAAATCACATATGCTTTTCCCAAGTCATCTGGTATTGATCCTACTCTGTATAATAATTTTGTTGTTACATAAGCCAGTTCCCTCAGTACCACTGGGTGTATTCCATCAGGACTGCATTAACCAAGTATTCGATGAAGGTAGTGTAGCTATTGTGTTGCTGGTACCTCCCTTGTGTATAAGGAAGAAAAAAAAATATTTAGCTCATCTGCCTTTTCCTGGTCACTATTTATCATTCAGGATGTTTCACATTGTAATGTTCCTATAGCTTCCTTCCTAGTTTTCTTCCATTAATATATTTTAAAAAAATGTTTAGGATTAAACATTGTGCCCTTTTAAAATTAAGAGTGTTTGTTGACCCATTATAACTTTTTAAACTTTAACACCAGTCCACCACATAACCCCCCTATCTACATAACCATGGGGGTCCATTGAGACCTCAATTGCACCTAAAATAGTAACCCACCACAGGGGTCCATTTGGAACAAATGCCAGATGCCATGGAGGTCCTTGAAGGACCTCAGCTGCATCTAAATATCAGCTGCTCAGTTTGATGGACCGAAAATCTGAGCAATTTAAATTGGTCCATTTATATTTAAAATTAATATTGAGCAGGGTGACATCTGAAAATTCATTCTGATTGGCTGAAATATGATAGATATCAATTTCAGTCAATCAGAATGCAGGAAAAATACTACTTAATTATCAGAAAGTGCTGCAATGGCCATTTTCCGTTTTATTTTTTGTAAGTTATTGGGGGTTAAATTTGATTTTTTTTATTTTATTAAGTTGTGTTTCGTGCTTTATTTTTAGAGTGCCATGAGTTCCTTGAGGACCCCCATGGAAATTCAGGGGTTACTTTTAGGTTATCATGGGAGTCTTTATAGACCCCTGTGGCAGTTAGGGGTTAATTTAGGTACCATGGGGGTCCTTTATGATAGTTAAGGAGTTAATTGTTATACCATGGGTATCCCAATGGTATATAGGAGGTTAATATGGATACCATGGGGGTTCTTTAAGGACCACCATGGTATGGGGTTCATTTGTAGATGCCGCAAAGGTCCTAATTGCTAGCATAGACTGAGGTTAAGGATAAAGGTGACATGTGACAAGTCTGTAAAGCTCCTGGATAATCTTTAGAGAATTTTTAACCCCTTTCTGTGATTGCTGAGTGCTCTAACACTAGTTCACTCAAACTGAAGCCATAATATAAATTTACTGAACTAAGCAAGAACAACCTCAGAAAAAACAGCTAATATTTGATTCTCTTACCATCATAAAATAGTAAGTGTCTCAAACATTTACATAATATAATCATCACCACTACAATTTTAGATCCAAATCATGTCTCTAAATAAATATTCTTTCTAAATTAATTTGTTTAGTAGATAACCTTTTTGATACCATTTTATTGGAATTGCCAACTGTAGTTTGGTATTTTTCAAAGCTAGTGTATCTATAGAAATATACCTTTTCCCTGAGTTAACTTTCAGATTTAAAAATATTTTTGTTACAGTTCTGATGCAAAAACGTTCTCTTTCAGCCTTATGTTACTTTTCAGCCTCAGGCAGAGGGATGTTAGGAGGGGGAGGAGGATTGCCACCAGCTCACAGAATAAAAGCTCCATGTGGCACACAGATTTTTGGCTGTTTGCCACTGTAGCTTGTCCCTGTGTCTGTGCTTGAGGGGACATAGGTGACCTCCATATGTCCCACAAACTAAAAGGGAAAATAAATACCAGTTGCGAGCTGAGTGCTCCTCTATTGTATATAACTTCGAATAGCCTCAGCCACATTTATGTTAATAAAAGACCCATCTGTATTTTTCAGCAAATTTTATTTTAACAGATATCACTTCATCTAATTCTAAAGAAAAAAACAGAATGTAACGTGAATGGCAGAATGTCTGCTATAAATTCAAATTTTAACATTAATTTGCCATCTGTTTAATTAAGACTATATTTACTAATGAGAATTGAACTTTTTAGTTTGCTGTACATTTCTCTAAGCCACATGTATTTATATTTTTGAGTTGGTATTCTTTAATAGACCAGGAATTACATGGAAGAGATATACACATGCTAAGCTAAACTATATTTATACTTAAAATTTTTCCAAGTACTTATTTTTTTTTTAAATCTGGTTAATATTAGCTTTATACATGCATTCAAAGAAACAAATTGGAGCCAGGTATTTTCTATTAGCCTTTTAGAAGATAACTGAAGATAATTGTTAGATGCACCCATTTTAATATACAATAGTTGTATAACATGAAGCATCATAATGCTTATTTTAGGGTGATATATACATGGTGTTGCTGTTGATTACCTTGCATTATGTTTGCTACTTCTGTGATTGGTGAACATTGCTGCATCTACTGCTATGACACTAGTAGCTTTGGGTCTTGCTATTCCTGTGTCAGATCTACTGGTTAAAACATCTGGGATTATAACAGATGACTGTAACTGTTTAGCCCCAAGAAAAATTTCAGCTGGACATCATGCCTGCAGTTTCTTTCGCATTTTCCAGTTCTATCAATAAAAAACATCAGTATTAATATTTCTGTTAACATCTCATTAAAGTCACATATGGACATTGTCAATACTGCCCGCTTACATTTTTTTTATTTTTGTATATTTGTTCTTTATCATATTTATCTTCTTTTTTTTTTTTTTATTCAACTTTTCCGCCCTCCAAAACTTCTTTTATAACTGATATACTGATCAACTATGATGGGATATAGTGTAGTGTGTGATAATAAGGATACATTTATGGCTGAAGACTGTGTGTAGGGGAAAAGTAGTCTGTTCAGTGCTAATGAAACTGTACTGTAGCTACATATAATTCTTGAGTTTCTTACTTTTGTGGTATATTTTTGCTCATGTATCTACTCACACTACAACGTAAAGCATGTTATGCTTTTACCCTCAACTGCTTACCTACAGTGCCATTATCAGAAAAATATTTATTTTGTATTGTTGACCCCAGCTTAGGAAACTGCCCTGTACAGAAATACCTTCCTATTGTTTTTGGGTGCAAAATCTTTCTACAATCTTTTATAATCAGAGCCAATCTTCTCTAAAGCCTTTGAGCAAGGGCCACAAAGAGAAAATGCATTAGATTATCTTTGTAAATTGGATTCTCTATGAAATAGCACCGTTACACATGGCCAAAATTGTATGGGTCTTGCCTTTTCTTAATCTCTGAAGAACAATAACTCATTTGAAGTTACAGCTAATAATAATTTTAAATCAAGCTGATGAATTTGGTTTTGACTGAATAACTTCATGTTGATCTGTGTTGAGCCGCATTTGTCTCTAAAATAATGAATTTGTGACCTCTGATCTAATATTGTAATACTAATATAATACAGTAAGTATTTTACAGATTAATTAATGAATTAATTAATCTGTATGGAAAGCCTCAAATGTTAACAATTGTTGCTTTAAATAAAGTAAACATGGAACATTGTTTCTAGTCAATTGTTATGTCAATTATTCTGCACATTATATAAAGGAAAAATAACCAAGCAATAAAAGATTATTTAACCATGCTAAAAGACTGACAAGAACATATACTTCCATTGTTGTAATCCTCTCAAAATCACCCCGTACTGCATGGCTGCTCGTATATAAATATACTTTCTTATACGGTAAATATTTATACCAATTGGTAAGATTTCTTACGTTTATAACAATACACTTTAGTCTGGAAATGTAGTTATTTATTGTTGCTCAGTCATCATTATCACAACATATTTTTTTGCTTATAACTCATTTTGTTTCATTTAACATTTACATGTAACGAATGGCATTCAGCTTTGCTATCATGTAATAATTTTGTTGTGGCTTAATATGATTGGCCACAACAGAAAAGTAAATCTTGGTCTAATTTTTATATTTAATATTTTGGTTAGTGACTAGGTAATATAAGCAGCCCTTCATGTGGCGTAGAAGTGAATTATTTTGTTTTTAATAAATTCTTATTTTTTTTTATAAATAAACTTATAAACTGTGTAACATTGTGTGTTATACATTGTTTGTGTGTAACATTACTTATGAAACTATAGCAATTTAATTAAGTTGGGAGCCAGGCCATAGTTTAAAAGAATCACAAAACAGCTACTTATTCAAACATAACATTCAGGTAAAAGTCCGAGTTAAGTGCATATACACATTCCGGAAAGATGGAAGCTGCGGGAGAACGAGAGAGAGAGAGAGCAATGAATCATCCTAGTACCATAAAGCAAATGAGCAAATCAGAGGAGCACAGCAAATGTCCTATTTATGGTAGAAATTACGTTTTTACATATAAATAAGGGTATCTGCAATTTATGTTTATAAAAAATGCTCTAAAAGTGGTGGGTGAGATATTTTACTTTGAATGTTATTTTAGGCATAAGTTGCTATTCAGGATCTTCATACCTGGTAGGTAGAGTGTTTTTCTTGAGTTGATTAATTGACCCACACAGTGGTGGTTGATAAGCAGAAATACATGTGCAATTGGCATACTTAATAATGACTAATGCTGTAAAGCCTCTGTCATTCTTATTTTTGCTGCTGATCACTCCCGCTTCGAGAGTGAAGGCCCTGTGTCTCCTAACTGAATCTCTTCATCTACAGAGTTTTGGGCAGATTCTTGCAAATTTCAAGATCAGAGCTACCAGACCACCAGAACATAAAGCACTAGATTTACTAGTACATACTGTTGACCATTTATATTGTCTGAGGACATCTTTATTCTCATGTTTCTTGGCTATGAATGCTTTAGAAAGGCCTCAAACTTTTTTTATTATGTCCATGTTTTTGTCAAGCCTTTGATGTTCTAAATTTATGGGTCTTGACAAATAGAATAAACAAAACACAAGATGCATTTTATTTAGTATCTACTAGGGCAAGCACATACAATCTGTCTAACAAGAAAACATATAATTGTCTTTATTAGATTGTACTTCATTGTACTTATTAGAACATTAAGATACAGACACTAGTCAGCAACAAATCTCTTGAAGGCCTTTTGCATATTCTTCTTCGATGAGGAATAATATTCCAATAATTAGTGTAGCAGTTTGCAATGTTGACATTTTTGTTCTAGAACTAGTCATGTCATGGTTAAATAATCGTCATTATATGGGAAGCCCTGAGTTGTCATTCGAACTCCAATTACTTTGAGAGGAAACATTCTGTTCAATAATTCCTTCAATAATTATTTACCTCCTCATTTTAAGAAGGATTACCCTGCATAAATTGCCTTTTTTATTTTTTTTACATGTTGACAACATTTAAAAAGCTTTTTTGAGTCTGGTGGAATTTTGTTTGTACAAACTTTTCAACTGTTTTCTCTTAAACCTATCTATTGTTGATATATATTCTATGTACTTCCAGTGTTTCCTGATACCTCCTTTTAGAACCTTTGTCAAATGTCCTTGTTTTGAAGAACTAGTGATGCTTGATTTCTTGTGAACCCAGAATTGAATGTCAGATCCAACATTAAATCTTAGCATATCAACAATTCTTGATTTTACAGTATAATTTTCACTATTATGACTGGACTGTTTTCCATACTGGTCCCTTAGGAGATGAAATAAAGTAATTCTGGCATACCAACTTGCATCTCACCAGTTTCCACGTGATCTACTGGCATGAGAAGATCCTGAAACATCTGAAGCATATTATTTGCATTGTAACTGGATTTACTTGCCTGTGTATATACAAAACATACAAATGATCCTTGTTTTTATCAATGGCATTCATGATTAGGTAAACTGTGGCAGAAACCAGCCACCTAGTTTTATTACAAAGACAATGTGTGATGTTATGTGTTTAAAATCTATATTACATTTTAGTTGTAGCCAGTTCATAAGGAATTAACTGCATTTGGCATGTTGTGATGTCATCTGTAACTGTCATGCTGTGAGTCAGGTATTAAAGTTTGCTCTGATGGTTGATACATAAAAAAAGGTATCTGTCATTTTGGAGAAAGATAGAGATAAAAGCACTTATAACTTTGCCAAGCCTGCTTTTTGCCTCCTGTGTTCCTGAGGTCCTGAACTGATGTCCTGGTCTGAACAAGTCAGAAATACTGAGACCGTCAGAACCCAGACCATCCAGGGGTGCCCCTATACTAGTAAGCAGAAGGGTTAAGGGGTGAACATGTCCCCTCACTCCTGGGGTCATAACATAAACTGAAGTGCTAGATTGAACAAACAGTAATATTCTATCTCATAAATCCCACTAAAACCTATGTTCTTCTTGATGACTAAATTATCAACTATTTACTGTTTTAGAAAATGTATAACCGTATTCGTCCTTATATAAGCCTCACCTGTAAAATTAAAAAAAATAGAAAAAAGATAGTACTCAAATATAAGCTGCACTGGTTAAAATTGGAGAGAACTCTCGGCCATTGCAAGAAACAGGCTTTCTAATTAGTACTGTAACTTATTTTGCAGGTTACAGGCCTTACAAGATGCTAGAATCCATAAAACTGTAAATCGCTATTCAATTGCTACAATACCCCAGTCTCAAGCACGCAAATTGGCACCCTTAACTCTCAAGCTTGCAAATCTGCAGTCATTTTTTTATGCTCGCGAATATAAGCCGCACCCGTAACTTGCAAACCCAAAAATCGGAAAAAAGGTGCGACTTATATTCGGACCAATGCGGTATATAGCTTAATATATGATTTAGTAAAATGGGCTGAAGTTTTTCCATTACATAACATTAAATGTTTATTGTTTTCAGCAAAAATAATTGAAGCAGTACGAAACAATCCATAATTTGTGCAAGATTTAAAAATGTTAAAAGCACAATAAATATTGAATTAAATGGTTAATTTATAGTTTTGATTTATTGTTGATTCAGGTGGTTGCCTAAATCGGTAGTATATGAACTGGGGAATATTTTCCCATGTCTCCTTAGTTGGAAGTTTATTGCCTGTAATGACTGTTGGCTCGTACATACACTCTTACACATCTATATAACCTTTTCCGTAAACACTGGCAAGTTTCCATCACCTATGAAATATGCCATAATTACACCAATTCTCAAGAAACGCTCATCTGATCCAGCTGCTGTATCTAACTGCCGCCTTATCTCTCTACTTCCCTTGGTTTCCATACTACTTGAGCGTGTTATCTACAACCACCTTACCCGATTTGTTTCCTCCAACTCGATCCCTTCCAATCTGGCTTCTGGCCCCAACACTCCACAGAGACAGCTCTAACAAAAGTTACTAATGACCTGCTAATCGCCAAGTCAAATTCTCCTGGATCTCTCTGCTGCCTTTGACACAGTTGATCACTCTCTTCTTATCCAAACTCTCCACTGCCTAGGCATCTGTGATACTGCGCTCTCTTGGTTCATATCCTATCTAGAAAATCGAACATTTAACGTCTCCTTCTCTGGCATTTCTTCTTTGTCTCGCCCTCTAATTGTCAGCGTACCACAAGGTTTGGTCCTAGGCCCTCTTCTTTTCTCCATCTACACATCCTCCCTTGGGGCCCTAATTAAATATTTTGCATTTCAATATAATCTTTATGCCTATGACACTCAAATCTACCTCTCTGCACCTGAACTATCACCCTCTCTACTAGTTCGGGTTGCCAATTGCCTCTCCAGCATATCCTCATGGATGTCCGCCTAACTTAAACTCAAAATGTATACGGCAGAACTCCTTGTCTTTCCATCCTCTTCCTCAGCTTCCACCCCTCATTTAACTTTCACTGTTGACAATGCCATCATCTTACCACCTCCCAGTCCTGAAGTCTCAGGGTTTTATAGGACCCTGCCCTCTCTTTCATTCCTCATATTCAATCACTTACAAAATCTTGTCACTTTCACCTAAAAAATATCTCCAAAACACGTCACTACCTTACACAAGACACAACAAAAATTCTAATTCACTAATTCATCATATCTCACCTTGACTACTGCAACTCTCTTCTTACTGGCTTTCATATAACCCGTCTCTCCACTCCAATCCATATTAAATCAATGCACAGTGTCCACAGCACCACTCTGTCAGGCACTCCACTGGCTTCCCATAGCCTCCAGAAAAAAATTCACAATTATGTGACCCTAACATATAGAGCCCTCCACAATAATGCACCCTCCTACATCTCTGCTCCCATCTCAAAATACACTCCCACCCGCCCTCTTCGCTCTGCTAATGACTTACTTATCTCCTCCTCTCTCGTCACCTCATCCCACTCCTGCCTACAGGACTTTTCTTGTGCTGCCCCTATAATTTAGAACTCCTTGCCTTGCTCTACTAGATTATCCTCATGCTTGAAATCCTTAAAAATCTCTTTAAAAATGGATCTATTCAAAGAAGCTTATCATATTTATCCTTTACATGCTTTATTAATCTATCTCTCTCCTGTACACCACCCACACCCTTTAGTATGTAAGTTTGCGAGTTCTCAATCTCGCTAGGTGCTTTCGGGAAACCACTGTGTATGTCTGATCGAAAGCTCAATAGCAGAGTCCTCCATCCTTTGCACTGTTTAAAATTATTCTTGACTTGTACTTATTGTTCTTGACTTGTATCAGCCTTATTAAATTGGAGCTACGTGTTAAGATGAAGCTTGTAACTCAAGATTTACGTGTTACGGCTGTAATGTTGCTCGCAGTGGACTTGCGTTTTAACATGCAGGACGGGCGAAAATCGTCTACGATTTGAGCGACGTTGAACTTTGCGCACATAAATCTGTCATGCCCATAACTACTGCTTGTTCAACTCATCTATTAAATTGTAAAGTGGTCACTCGAGAGCAAGCACTTAACAAGCGAACGGAGCCAAAAGCCCAAGGTGTGCTTGAGAGCACCCAAAAGGGGGGTAAAGTCCAATATGTAGCACACTACTGTAAAAACACACTACTGTACATTTATTATAAGGGAAAATGATGTGAGGTATTAGAAATAATAGCACAACATTTTCAAGCACGCAAATCGGCCCCAAAAAATACTTTATTTCATGTTCATATTTTGTGTGATATCGATCCCTGCAATCAATGTGTTAAGACATATACTGTAAATGGCATTTAATAGAATATCATATTTACTGCTTTATTAATATTGCATTATATCTGGCCTGTGGGTCCGATCGCAAACTGGAATTGGAGCACGTAGGAAATCTACCCTCCCCTTTTTCAATGACGTAACACAAACGATCTCTTTTTCCATTGGCTCCATCTGAACCTGTAACTACATCATTGTTTAAATGTTTGTGTTTGATCACGCAACCCCGACAGCCGCAAACTGTTTTTCAAAATAGCCTCTCTCGCTCGTAGCCCTTTCTAATGTAATAGCAACGTAGGTAGGGCAAAACCGCTGCAAGGTTTACGTTGGACTTACGAGGCTGGAATTTAATATGGCTATTAATATTTCTATATGTTGGCACATTACAAATAAAGGATAATAATAATAATCCCATATATAGTTCTCAGCAATACAGGTTGTTGCTAACACATACTCAATCGCTGCCATTTTACAACACTAACTTGCAACTAATTTATTAGTTGCAAGTTAGTGTTATAATTACAAAATGCAGAATAACACAGCTAACCAAACGGCTTCCCCTCGTGCACGCAGCCTATTTACACTACACACTGCAGACATTGCTGACAGTTACACCTCAGCTGCAGGAACATCAAAACAGATTGTTAGCTCTTCAGGATATTGATAGCTGCATATATTAATTACAAATAGGTAAAGTATATTCATTTATGATTTTATTAATTCATTAATTAACATAAAAAAATACATATAGAGAAAAAAAAGGAATAGGCGACAGGATCACAATATACGCCAAAGGCATTGAGCGCGCAGCTCCCAATGAGCGCATAGGGTGTTTAGAGAAGCAAAAGTACACCAGGGGAGAGGCTCGCAATAAGCGCCAAAAAGGCGATCAGCGCAGAACTTACAATGAACGCAGAAGGGACTAAGATAACCAGCGGCTCAAAATGAGAGCCAAAGGTACTCACATGACCAAAACACTTACTTTGTGAGGCAAACAGCATTACCTGCCTTACAATTTTATTGCAGTCATAACATATTGGTTATGCTTGCCAGATATGTCTATCAAGACTCCTCCATGACTGTTCTGTAGATTAGTGAGCAGATGGTTTGGTTATTCCTTTATCCCATATACAATAACTCTTACAAAAATAGCCTCCATTAGAGGTAAAGTATCAGTTTAGAAAAGAAGCAGCTTTAAAATATAGGTAAATATAGATAGAAAGATAAACCTTCACGTAAACTGTTCGTAAATGTTTTTTGTATTTATTTTTAAACATTATCACCAATAAACTTATTTCCACAATGAAAGGGCCTTGGAACAACTAATACCCCACTAAATATATATTAAAAATATATGGAAGTGACCAAAACTGCTGTGTGACATCAGGTTTTTATTTTTTACACTAGCGACTTAAAAAAATTACGGCAACAAGATTGTAAGGCAGGTAATGTTGTTTGGGTGCAAAATTAATTTGGTTGGTGTTTTAAGATCCTTCGGTGCTCATTGCGAGCCTCGGCGCTCATTGCAAGGCTCTTGGTTGTTGGTGTGCTATGAGCAGCGTTTGGTGTTTTTTTTTGTTATGGCAATGAATAATTAATAAAATAAGAAATTAATATACTTTACCTATTGTGAAGTAATATATGCAGGAAGCATTGTGTTGAAGAGCTTTCAATCTGTTTTCATGTTGCTGCATCATCAGTGCTGTGGAGCTGCTGTGTAAGCGTCATGAATGTGTGCAGTGTAATAGTGTGCGTGCGTGAGGCAAATCTGTGTAAGTAAAAAATTCTGGATGGGAGGAGGGAGACAGAGAAGAGAGAACAAGCGGGTAGAAGAAGGGAGAGAGAACAGGCAGGGGTACAGGCAAGGGACAGAGGGTTTAGTATAGGTAGTGTAGTAGTTTAGCATTATTTAGTGTAGGGGTTTTAATATAGGCAGTGTAGGGGTTTTATTATAGGGGTTTAAGGGATGTCTCTAATAGACAGTAACAGAGAGAAGGGAAGCTGGTAAGGGCGCACTATTGCTTGTGAGCGCTTCTAGTGCAGCGCTAATTTCTGTAGAGCCCAACTGTCTGCACCCATAAGTCGGCGCGACTTCAGCACGCGCTGAAGTCGTGCTACCCTGCAGCCCAGTTTCCAAAGGGAGGGGATCAGTATGCCACAGCAGTATGCTGCTTCAGTATGCCACAGTAGATGTTGGCATTAATGGTTACCTTAATGAACTGTAGCTCCCTAGTGCCGGCAGCACTCATACACGCCCAGACCAAACATATATAGACATATATATATATATGTGTATATAAGCTTTTGATACCATGTTGTGTTGATTCGCCCTACATGCATTTACCTGATGATGTCAGATGCTGCCTCCACTCTCTCTGCATCACTGTTTATGTTCAAACTGAGGGTTTCATCTCATATCAGGGATTTTGTGTTCTTTGTGCCTTATCCGTTTATCTGTCATTTAGGGATTATTTCAACTACCTTTCCTCAGTATAGATGTATACTTGTGGTGGTGGGAGTGTCATTGGCTGGGCCTGCATGAGTGCTGCCAGAACTGGGGAGCTACAGTTTATTGAGGGAACCATGAATGCCAACATGTACTGTGACATACTGAAGCAGAGCATGATCCCCTCCCTTCGGAGACGGGGCCACAGGGTAGTACTCCAACATGATAATGACCCCAAACACACCTCCAAGACGACCACTGTCTCGCTAAAGAAGCTGAAGGTAAAGGTGATGGACTGGCCAAGAATGTCACCAGACCAATACCCTATTGAGTATCTGTGGGGCATCCTCAAATGGAAGATGGGGAAGTGCAAGGTCTCTAACATCAATCAGCTCCGTAATGTCATCATTGAGGAGTGGAAGAGGACTCTAGTGGCAACCTATCAAGCTCTGGTGAACTCCATGCCCTTGAGGGTTAAGGCAGTGCAGGAAAATAATGGTGGCCACACAAAATATTGACACTTTGGGCCCAATTTGGACATTTCCAATTAGGGGTGTACTCACTTTTGTTGCCAACGGTTTAGACATTAATGGCTGTGTGTTATTTTGAGGGAACAGCAAATTTACACTGTTATATAAGTTGTACACTAACTACTTTACATTGTAGCAGAGTGTCATTTCTACAGTGTTGCCACATGAAAATATATAATAAAATATGAACACACATGTGAGAAGCGTACTCACTTTTGTGAGATACTATATATATATATATATATATATATATATATATATATATATATATATATAAATGTGTTGTCTTTAGTGGCCTGTTTCTTAAGTGATATGTAAACAACCAAGAGTCCATGTTTTTTTTTAATCTAAAGTCTCAAAACATAAAGAATATGGCTTACACCAGCAACATAAAATAGTAATCTGCACTTACAAACTAACTGACTTTAGAAACAGCCTGATTAGCCCTGGTGTTGCTTCCTGTCTCTCAGATAAAAAAGGGAGCAAAGTTCTTTTTATACAGTCCACTTTGTTCTGTATAATCCATTTTAACAATACTTAATTTAGTATTTCCTTTCAAGCATACGGGTGGGTCACTGGCCACCCTTTTCTCCAAATTCCCCACCCCAGGGATGCTCAACAGACTTCTCCCTGGAGTCAATTAAACAGTCTCTTGAAATGGTACCTTTATTTCTTTACAGGCTCCAGGAAGATGTCTCAGCTTTACTCTGTTGCAGGTACAACAATCCCTGCAGCAAAAACTGATTTTTCCAGAGATCCTGCTTCCAGCAGTCTTAAACAAGTTGTCACTTTTCTCCACCTCCAAATGAACAAGCTTCACAATACTTAATTTCAAATGGAGTCCTACATAAAGACTGCAACTTTAGGCCCCTAAATAAACCTGCAAGCTTTACTCACAGCTTGCACTCACTGCTAGCCCAGCAGTGCCTAAACTGGGACCCCATCCATCTCTCTGGGCCAAACTTTTAAAGTTTGAACTGGTATCCTTGATTGAACTGATCCAGGAGTTAACTCCTTCAGACCACTTGGAGAAAAAGCTTCACAAATCTTAGCTTACACAAACCTCTGGGAGCAGTTTGTCACAATATTTTTATGTATATAAATAAATAAAAATATATTTATATATGCACCAGTGGCCATCTATTCATTAGTTCACCACTGCCAAGAGCTGGTGTAGGATAATATTCTCTAATATATTAATTTTCTTATTTACGCAATAGTTTCTGTATGACTTACTAAACTTTCTCTTTGAAGTTACACAATTGCGTAAGTTGAAACTGACATTCTCTGAATCCTGTACATACATTATATACCCAAGGCTTTTGCTTTTAAAGAAATACAACATATAGGATAGGATTTTCACATATTACTGACAGTTCGATACCCAGGTTTCGACATCACATCTAAGTTACCAACATAAATACTGAACTTGCCTCTGCAATTTTGTGACAGCAAAGCACCACATGCTCCTCCACATCTGTTTCTTGTTTTACATCCAATGATCAGTCCTTGACATTGATAGTCTAGTAAAGACTAACAGAGCTGAATTTTCCACCTATCACGTCCATCTCCATCTACTATTTTAGTAGAACAATGTCCCAGGCCAAAAAAATAAACATTTCCACAGTGCATTCTTTTCCCAAATTTATTTTTTATATTGTTTGTTTGTGTCTGTGTATTTATTAGCAGTTTAAAAAAAGACTATGTGATTTCCATATACTGTGGCTGTTAAATGAACACAGAAGTCCCTATTGGATAGACTTTTGAAGAAAATATTTTAGAAAAACTAAAAGTTATAAATAATCCTGTTCAATTTCCCAATCTCCACACTTGATAGATATTTTTTTTAGATATTGTTTTATAAAACAGAAAAGGTCAGGCTACATCAAGATATGTAACATAGCATTCTGAAAAAGCAAACATTTCTTATTTAGAAGTAGGCATGTCAAAGTCACAAAGCTTCTTAATACGATTTACAGCTGAGTTTGGAGTTGGCAAATTAGATACGCTCCTTTTCATTATAACAGATCTTGAAGAATTTTGCAAGCACAGCATTTGCTTAAGAATGGTTTTGCATGTATGAAAACACTCCAGTGTTAGACAGAGAGGAGAATGTCCATACATTAGAGTTGATTTCAGTGTATTACGTTTATGTTGTATAATGCTTTTTAATTATGCCTAACACAACATATAGACGTGGAGAACTATGTAATGGCATATAATTATCATGACGGCACATAGGTTATATCATTAACCCAGGCCCTCCGTCATTTATATGCACATCCCCATTTGTTGCCCTCTTTATATCTCTGGTCTCGCTGTTCTCTATCTCTCTCCTATACTCCTTCCCCACAGGCTTTGTTATCCTGGAATTAGACTTCCAACTCCTGAAAACACCAAGCAATCACCTTCTCCCTGCCCCTCTTCCATCTGTCCAAGATTATTCTCTTTTTATACACCCAAGAGCATTAGCTGCACCTGCTTGGAACATCAATTTAGACTATCCCTACCTGATCTCACTAACACCATTACAGCTCACTTGTTATGTCCTTACACACCCATGGCACTGATTAAGCCTTTGACCAACTTCACTTCCTCATCAATACTGTACATTTACTCTACTATTTGCTTGTCTTCTCTATCTGTCCTGTTGAACTCTGTGGTAGCATGGCTGACAGTACTTTCTACTTTTGGAATTATTTTTTTAACCAAATGTACTATGATTATTTTTGTCTTAAGCTTCCCCTTGATTTATTTAGTATCTAAGCATGTGAGCTGCAATCCTAGGCTAATGGTTAGAAGCACTGCAAACTCTAGACTGTTCCTCATGTCAGGGCTTCCCCACTCATTTTGTATCTGTATGTTTAAATTTATATTATCCCTTCAACTAATGCAGTCATAAAAATATTGTTGTATTTAACCCTCTAATAGTTGAAAGCATTTTGGGCTAAAAGGGCTAAACAAATGTGAAATTAATAAATAAGCAAATAAATAAACAGGTATACAGAAGGAGGGAAAGTGGCTTCTATCTATACATGCTCTGTCAGTATACAGGGCTTTAAAAGCTTTCTGCTTAGCATTTCAATGTTTTCATTCACTAAATGGTGTGCATTAATTGTCATATAACACAAATTTTACAGAGACTACTCATATCTAACAGAATAAATCACACACATATACATAGACAAGTAACCAACCTGCTGTTTGTTTCCCTGTTTGCCCCTCCCTATATTTATGTTTAAAAAATAAATCTGTTTTAAGGAATCTGTATATGTTCTGTCTGTGGGTTACGTATACAGAATGTTATGTTAATTTTATATCTTAATCACAGTTTTAGTGGTGGGGAATTCACTGTTTATCAGTGAGATAAAGGCTAAGCCACTCCCTGTGGCAGAATGGTGGTTATGCACTGGCATGGTGTTCAGGGTTAAGCCATTCTATGGTAGGAGGGCTCTTCCCTCAGTAATAGTATAATGCTTTATTCAGTTCTCAATAGAAGCTGTGGTACGTTGTACCACAAAAACAGTTTTATGTGAGTTTTTGGGTTTTATAGAGAATTTGTGTAAGGAGTTCAGATTATAAATAAGGGGTGCTAACACTCAGGCAGCCCATGGAGACAGCATGGGGGAGGGGGCTTTTGACCGAGCCACTGCTGGGGAGTAATTAGATAGCTTGCTTTGGGGGTAGAGTTTCGGGTTAATAGAAGTAAAGTCTCCCACTCCTGTCAGTTACCCAGGTTAAACATGCAGGCTGAACATGAAGGAGCGCATGATAAACATGCAGGAGCACATTCAAATTCTAAAGAACTAGTCAGTTTCACATTATGTAGCAAAGTCACTGCTGAACTAGGGGAGGTTCAACGTTTATCCTGCAGAGACATCTTGTGGTTGTTTAAGTGTATTATTTTACTTTCGTTTTCATGTTCCCGAATTTTTTGCCCTGTAGGTGCCTCCCATAGATCCACCCCCTGCCTCCTGATTGGCTCATTTATGGATCAATCAGCTGCATATCCTGGAGGCACATATGTTATTGGGTAATCCTAATCTGGGTGGAGAGATTGCACATGTTCAGCCCAGAAACATGTAAATCGTTTGTGCTGAAATGGTATGAATACACTGCCTGTAACCAGAAATAAACATGCTCTTCTTGGGACACATAGACAATTGTGTGTTTAATTTAGAGGGAAGACTCCTGAGCTAAAATCACTTTGCTGCCCTGAATCTCTGTTCCTCTCTTTGGAGAAGGGCTTGAACACCGGATTGGAATCTGCTTGGTAGGATTGGTCTCCTTGGCCTTTTCAAGCCAACTGAAGAAGCAGATGATATCGGTTAGCTGATCCAGTGACCCTGAGCTGATTCTGATCTTCCTTATCTGTACGCCGGGCACATTCATTCTAATAAGATATCCTGAGAGGTGGAATACTCTAGCCAAAGGCAGACACTTCTGGAGCTGAATAACTGCCCTTATTGGAACTATGATGGAGCAGACAGAACGTCAGGTTGCCAAGGAAAAGAACCTGGCAGAAGCTCTTATGGAGCAGTGGATGGCATTCCTTGGGTTTCAGCAAGGAGGTGAGCTATCAAAATGGCTGGCTGGACTGGTTTGGGACGAGATCGCTTTGGAGGAGCAGTATGATGGAGCCAGCTATCTTATTGCAACATACCTCATACTAGTGGCTGGAGTTAATGAAAAAACTCCTGCATGTGGCATTGGGCATATACAACAGGGGGTGATCCTGTATAATCAGAGCTGTCAAGAATTGGGACTAAAACCACGGTCCAAGGAGGCTGAGTTGATTGAACCCTTAATCCAGTAAGAGTTGGAGCTGCACCCAGTTTTATGAAACTGTTGGTAGAGGCAACCATGTGTAGGACCTGGCTCAAGGGGTGGAAGGAGCCCTGCTAATCAGGGAAGGATGAATAAGATACATCCTATCATCAGGAAGTCCAAATAGCATCTGTCCCTGTTGAAGAACTGCAGAAAACTAGTGCAGAAAAAGACAAGCATATAAAATAGAAGGAAGTTTTTTTGTCTCTGGCACATTCTAATTTTGCAAATAGTGGAGAGGAGCTCAAGACTCTACAAGGAGAAAATATGTCGCTAAAAGCAGAAATCAATATGTTCCAGGGTTTGAAGAATGAGCAGGTTTCTGCAGCTCTCATACAGGAACAGCTGCAATGAAATATCGTTGAAAGAGATGAGAAAATAAGAGTGAACATGCAAAAGTGTCCAACAAAGTTGAGGAAAACAAAGTTCTGCATAATCACAACAAGGAGTTGCAATTACAGATGAATAAATTACAGGCTAATAAAAATTTATTAGGGCAGAGAGTAATCAAGAAAAAGTGGAAGAACTTTTATGGACCAAACTCATAGAGTTGGCAAACAAGCAAGAAGAGCTAAGAACATTGAAAGAAGAAAATTCATCCTTCAGAATGGATATTCAAAATCTGCAGGCTCAAAAGACAGAGCAGATGACACTTACCTCAGCTGTTGAGCAACTGAAGAATGTGATCCCTGAGAAAGAGAGGAAGATAAAGTCTGTAGAAGATCACCTACAAGCTGAAATCCTCTGAGCGGACATGCAGGAGAAAATGGTCCAGGCATTGAATAAGAAAATAGAGGCCCTGGAGGTAGAGTTAGCAAATGGCCAACTCAAAAAGGGCAGAACATTTGCCTATTATATCACTGGTACAGGAGCTGCAGAACAAACTGAAGTATAAGGAAGAAACATTAAGAACTATGGAGACCAGATTGAATGAGCGTGAAAACTATTTGGTAGACAAAGAAACACAAATCCAGGTATTGCAGCAGAAGTATGAAGAAAACAATGATCAGTTAAGTAAGGAAGCTGAGTCTTTGAAGAAACACAGGAAAAATAAAAACAAGACAATTGAAGAGATACAACAAGAAAACAAGTCTTGAAAATAAAATTACAAGAGAAAGCAAGCAGTGTAGTGTTCTTGAATCTGAGGTGAAGGAATTACATATACAATTCGAAGATACAAAAATTGACCATGAAAGAACACTCAAAAATAGACAAAAGGAGATAGATGATGCAAAGATCAAAGAGGTTGATAGATTCAATGTTGCTGCTTATGAAGCAATCAAAATACAGAAAGAAACAGATATTCATTGACAGAATAAGATTGCTGAAATGGTGGCATTAATGGAAAAATATAAGCACCAGTACAATAAAATGGTTGATGAGAATGAAACAGAATTAGGACACTACAGATCAAGAGAACAAGAATTAACATCCACTATAGCTTCTCTGGAAATAGATCTGTCTTGCAAAACTGATGAAGTAAACTCTCTTAAGGAGCAACTAAAGCAGCAAATAAAAAAGAAGGAAACATTGCAAAAGTGGCAGAAGAAACCAAGATTTCCTTACAAAAAGAAATGAAACACAAAAATATACAGACATATTTCATAGAGATTAGCAAGCAGAATACTGAAAAAAGAGATTGCAAGAATCCAACATCACTTTCAAAGAGGTCCCAGCTGTCACATTTGCCTGCTCACGGGGAAACAAACAAATTGTCAGATAAGGGAGATACATCTATTTGGTCTACATCAAGAACCCCAATGTATATACCACAAAAGTGTTATTCAGTAAAAACTCCATTTAAGTATGAAAAGCTGCAATATGAAAAAATAGCACAACAAGAATCTGCAAAGAAAAGAAAAGTTGATTTGGAATTTGACTTTCACTCTGATAGCTCTGAACCAACAAATATTCTGGGTATATGTGAATATGATGGATTGCTTAAGTTATACTGGAACTATCCCCTCATCCTCAACAGTTTGTGACACAAGGAATGTACAGTATTGCCCACTTTTGGTCCCATAGGCCCATGGACAGTTTTAGTCATAGCTGGACAGCTGTTGGCACTGGCCTGGTTGGAGAGGGTGGGTTATGGCATGGGATCCACTGGAGTCACTTCCAGAATTGTTTTTGCCCCTGGAGATTGTACAGAAGAAAAGGACAAAAATCTGCCATGCACACTCAAAATAAGGCCTCGGGCAGGGGGAGGCCTATTGGAATTGTTTTCCACATTTTCCCCAATGGGGATGAGTAGCCCAGCAACCCAGATATGGACTTACACATGAACCTTGTTTTTGCAGCATGCCGGTGTTCATCTGATAGAGATGATCACCGGGATGCTGCATCTAAAAGGGGAGTAGTTGTCATGAATCCCCGGACCACCAGTCCTTGGGACAATTATGATCCACCCAGGATGATTAGGATTTTGAGCATGGCCATTACCCTGGCTGCTTAAAGACTCCTATCAGTACTGCCTGCTGGGAATATGCTGTTGTGGGACTGGGCTCAGTATGTTTTATAGTTATTTAAAGGTATATTAAGTTAATTACTGTATGTTATGCTATGCTATGTTATGTAATGTTATGTTGATTACTGTATGTTTAACTGTGTCCAGGACAAGGAGTTAACTGGCAATTAGAATGCGATGCGGTAGCCAGTAACCAACAGTTGAGAGAGTTATATAATCTGTCAGTTATGTAAAGTGTCTCTCTGAGGTAAAGTCTGTGCTGAATGCTGTCTGTGATGATTCTGACAGGAGGAAAGGAAGGTAACAGCTTTAAGTGACTCTGAGAAGATTAATATATAGAATAAGATATCTGGAAGATATACAGTATATATGTGTGTGTCAGAATGCCAGAGATTAAAGATGTTGTGATGCCTTGCACACGAAACATTGTCAAATACAGTATAAGCAATTCATAGAAAACCCAGAAGACTCACAGGCTATTGCAAAATGTTATCAGTTCAAGTTTAAATATACATCTATTAGACCTGTTATGAAGTTTCCACAGCAATAAAAGCAATTCCTGATTTTTAAAATGCTCATCCTGCGTTCATATTTTTAAATGCTGTATAAAGAGTAAGGGCATTTTACAGACATCAGCTGTCTTGGTGAATCAATCAAAATAACCTGGTGTATATGCTGGGTAGGTTTGGCCTCAACAGCCTTATCAAGCCCGACCAAGGAAAAAGAAGATTGCCACACCGGATCATACCAATAGGTAGAATTTGTCAATGAGGTTATCCTTATCTACTGTGGGGATAAGTTAGTCTTGCCATCATATTAGGGTTACTGTTGAGCATAAGAAATATTTGAAAGGTTGGCTATTATTTCTTTTTAAATTGAATGGGCAGTCTGTCATTATTCTACCACCATGGCATTTGCTTTACTGGTTATAAGATTGGTTAGGCGCTTGGTATTGGAAAGTTTACAATTTTATAATATATAATGTATGGCAGTACATATTCCAGATTTTGAAAAACACCAATGCTTTATGAATTGTGCAATCTAGGATACCAGGTATAGACCTCTTGATATGTAATTATTCATCCCCGGCTATGTGGAACTATTATAGCAAATTAAGGGGTGAATGGGATAGTTGTATAGGGTGGCCCTGTCTCAGGAAGCTCAGGGAGATATTCTACAGGTGTTTTTGTATTTCATATTGTATAAAGATGCACAAGGAACATCTCCTACTGACCTTGTGCCAATTCACTCTACTGAGTATGAATTTTGTTATTTAAAACTGCCTTTTTCCCTTTTTTTGAGTTTTCAGAATTTCTGAATTAGTGGCAGCAAATAAATTGTCAAAGAGTAGTTTGCTACTGTCAGACATAGCAGTTCAGGGGAAAGTTATATATTTGTTTACGCAGATCTAAGACAGATCAGTTAGGCAAGGGACAATTAATTGTTTTGTATCCAAGAACCAGTGTGCTGTCCTTATTTTTGTTTTCTGAGTTATTTGAAGGTTCACCCAGGTGGAAGGGGCGACATTCTTCACTCACAGAGACGGCTCGAGCCAATTTAAGTATAAGTTTCAGGTAGTTTTTAAGTCTTGCTTTGCAGACCCAGGTAAATTTTGTACACAATCATTTAGGTTTGGGTAGCAACAGAGGTAGCAACATAGGCAGCAAGGGTAGATATATATGTCAGTCTAAAAAATAGGATTGGGAGTTAGGAAATGAACAAGTTAAGTTCTTATTTTCATCCTCATTTGTTGGTGTCATATTATTTATTTTAGGTACTCCAGACACTCCAACTCAGTTATGGATCTTTGGGCATTCTTTATGTGTAAGGGGCTGAGTCAATTGCTGCAAAGTATTGTGGAATTTGCACAGTTTTGGTGTGGCTAACAATCCTGTCACTAGACCTTAGACTGTTGAATTTTACTCTGTTTGAATGTATTTAACAGACCCTTGCTTTGATTGTTGGCAGGGCTAGCCAAGTTGAGATAGTTGGTGGCTGGGGTGATTGCTCACTGTAGGGTGAAGCCCTTATGGTGATGGTCCAAGATCATGGTCGATTTGGGGAGAATAGTTTCAGTTTAATAGAAGTGAAGTTCCCCACTCCTGTCAGTTGTCCAGGCAGGAGCACATGCTGAACATCCTTCCCTCACTTCCTGTTTTGTGTTATTTTATCTTTATGTTGACACAGCTAGGTTGGGTGCAGGGGGTGATTGCTCACTGTAGGTTGAGCCCTTATGGTGATGGTCCAAGATCATGGTTGGTCCCAATGTCTCCTGGTTACAGGTTTCTGGAGGCCTCTGTAGTGTTGGGCTCCACTTGTGGGAATGAGCAATCCCCTCTGTAATTTCACTGTTTTGTATAATAAAAGCTGTGGCCTGTTTTAAATCAGTATTAGTGTCTGTTGTATTATTATTATTATGGTTGGGTTTGGGGCTTATTTATGCATACCTAATCACTTATGCTTAGGTCAAGGCTCCACTATATAGCATAAGTGAACTACTTACAGTCCTTGAGAAGCTTAGTGAATATATCAGTATGTGTTTCTCTTTGGCTAGCATGACAGTAGTGATATTAAAGGAGCTGCAAATGCATTTTAGCAATTCTTAATGTTCTTCTACTCTCCCAAATGGGGTATTTTTGATTGTCAGCTTTAATTAATACAGCAATAGCATATGAATTTCAAAGGAATTACTGCACTGTAAGCTATACAAATGTAAAATACCCATTATGTTCTTGGAAAGACATCAATTAATCCTATAATACATTCCATGTTTAGATCTCTACTGTATTGCAGAGAACAACATCGACCTTCGGTTGAGTAGTTACTTGTTAACAAAACTTGTTTTGCCTTTATATTTTAATCACTTTGAGATAACACAATTGTACATTTTAAATTGTGATTCCTTAATAATTTAATGTAGCAAATGGTTTTAACCTTTCTATATATAATATATATATATATATATTTTACAATCCATTTGAGATATTGCCTAATGCATGCATAGAGTAATTTTACTTCCACTGCATCACTAATTTACTACTACAATATCTGCTGATTCCCCAAGTGATGCAAACTGACTATAAAATGGTCTGTCTAATAAATAGGTACATAGTAGATGAGGTTGCAAAAGACCAAAGTCTATTAAGTTAAATCTATACATCATCTCCTGTGATCATTATCTTATATTTATATTGATCCAGCGGAAGGCAAACAAGAAATATTTGATGAAACAATTTCCTATTTCTCCTCATAAGAGAAAAAAAAATCTCCTGCCTATGCCCGGTGCTTAACATTGCAATTTGTCCCTTGATCAAAATGCATCCTGATTTACTTTCATTTATTATAATTGTGCAATCCATTGGAAATAAAGCTATGTAGTCAAGTTTTTTTTCTGCAGTTTCTAGAAACTGATGATGCTTTCATGATGAAAACTGACAATGACAAAAGTTCTGTATGGGTCGAAATGCCACTGTTCTAAGTGTCAGTTCATTTGTGCTACAATATATATTATACAACCTACATTATATATACGGTATATGTATATATAAATATATATATATATATATATATATATATATATACTGTATATATATATATATAAGAATAATCAGAGTATTGCAGTATATAGTGATACCTTCTTTGGGGTCCTACTGGACCCTTCCCTCTCTTTCATTCCTCACATTCAATCACTCACAAAATCTTGTCACTTTCACCTAAAAAACATATCCAAAATATGCCGCTAAAATTCTTATTCACTGTCTCATCATATCTCGCCTCTATTACTGCAACTCTCTCCTTGCTGGCCTTCCTCAGCCGTGTGTTTCCACTCCAATCCATTTTGAATGCCTTCGCTAGACTCATCTACCATACTAAATGCACAGTGTCTGCAGCTCCTCTCTGTCAGGCACTCCACTGGCTTCCCATAGCCGCTAGAATACAATTCAAAATCATGACCCTAACATATAAAGCCCTCCACAATAGTGCACCCTCCTACATCTCTGCTCTCATCCCAAAATACACTCCCACCCACTTTCTTCGCTGTGCTAATGACCTTCTTCTCTCCCCCTCTTTCATCACCTCCTCTCACTCCCATCTTCAAGACTTTTCTTGTGCTGCCCCTATTCTTTGGAACCCCTTACTTCGCTCCTCCAGACTATCTTCCTGCCTCAAATCCTTCAAAATCTCTTTAAAAACACATTTATTCAAAAAAGCCGATCATCTTTAGCCTCTACACTCACTATGCATCTATCACTCTCCTGTACCTCACCCACACCCTTTAGAATGTAAGTTTGTGAGTTTCAATCTTGTAAGGTGCTTTAGGGAAAGCACTGTGTATATCTGATTGAAAGCTAAATAACAGGGTCTTCCATTATTTTCATTGTGGGGAAATTGTTTATACTTGTACCTAACCCCTGTATTGCGCTGCAGAATATGTTGGCACGTTATAAAAAAAGCATAATAATATAATAATAATTATTGGACAAACATAATTATAGCTTTCACGACTCGCTTTCGAGAGCGCTGCTCTCTTTGTCAAGTCAGAGGCAATACTAATTATAGATTCAGAAATAAAGCGAAATATTCCAGGATTCACAAATAATGTTCTGTAATGTTCTCGAAAGCTCGTCATGAAACCTATGAATATGTTTGTCCAATAAAAAAGGCATCACTATATACTGCAATACTCTGATTATTCATCTGGATTACTGTATATTCACAGATACCTCACTCTTCATATATATATATATATATATATATATATATATATATATATACAGTAAATATACAGTATCACATAAAAGTGAGTACACCCCTCATATTTCTGTATATATTTTTATTATATCTTTTCAGAAATGACACTGCTACAATGTAAAGTAGTAAGTGTACAGCCTGTATAACAGTGTATATTTGCTGTCCCCTCAAGATAACTCAACATACAGCCATTAATGTCTAAACTGTTGGCAACAAAATTGAGTACACCCCTAAGTGGAAATGTCCAAAATGGGCCAAAAGTGTCAATATTTTGTGTGGCCACCATTATTTTCCAGCACTGCCTTAACCCTCATGGGCCTGGAGTTCACCATAGTTTCACAGGTTGCCACTGAAGTACTCTTCCACTCCTCCATGATGACATCACGGAGCTGGTGGTAGTTAGAGACCTTGCACTCCCACACCTTCCAATTGAGGATGCCCCACAGAGGCTCAAAAGGGTTTAGGTCTGGTGACCCAGACCATGACACTCCCACCACCAAAAGTATACATTTATACTGAGGAAAATTAGTTGAAATAATCCCTAAACGCATAAGTCACAAAGAACACAAAAACACTGATATGAAATGAAACCCTCAGTTTCCCTCATATATATACAGGGATAATTGCAATCGACCATTTGATAAAAAAGTAGATTTAAGGGTAAAATAAGGGTCTTCTAAATAAGCAAAATTTGCGTAACAGTGCTTATGAAAATTAATTTTTGGTGCGCCTCAATTCCAGATTTATTCAAATTTTTTACTGAATATGATCAAAATAATTCTTCATTGTTAAAAACTATAAGGAACTGGATTTGCTTTTATCAACTTGGGTTGAATAATGCCTTTGCTATATTAATAGATGCCACTTATTCAGGTTTACAGGCCACTATATTGGTCCAGGCTCATACATTTTATGTATGAAAGATCTTTATAAACAACTTTTGAATTTACGGTGATTAAAAAAGTTAGCAATTTGTGTGAAAAAATACATCAAAAAAGCTGTTTTCAAACAATTTTTAGGCAGGAGCTCCTACCAACTTTAACTGTTGCAAAGTGTAGTTCATTTCACTGCAGCTGCCTATTTGCTTCACAGCTTCCATGACGCAGCGTTGGAATGTAGGAGGCGCTCCATCCCAAAGTTTGTGAAAATCAGCAAGTACAGCATAAGAAGTAATCAAAATGATTACCTTTTTAATCAAAAGAGATTGAAATAGTATTTACTACATGCAGAGGGACAATATGCTATCACTAATTTATCCTTATACAGTGGACCAAAACTGATTCATCAGCAGATTTTCATTGAATATAGTTTTTAAAAGAACATGTATAAATTAACCACATTTCCGTACGCTCTTCCCAGAACAATCACATACTAAGATCTGCTGTTTGAGCAAAACATACTATATGCTTTTATTTATAGCTACTAAGTAGTGATGTCGCAAACATAAAATTTTAGGTTTGCGAATCGCGGACGCAAATTTTCATCAAATGTTTGCGAACGGGCGAACAGGGCAAACCGCCATAGACTTCAATGGGCAGGCAAATTTCAAAACCCACAGGGACTCTTTCTGGCCACAATAGTGATGGGAAAGTTGTTTGAAGGGGACTAACACCTGGACTGTGGCATGCCGGAGGGGGGTCCATGGCAAAACTCCCACGGAAAATTACATAGTTGATGCAGAGTCTGATTTTAAGCCATAAAGGGCATAAATCACCTAACATTCCTAAATTGTTTGGAATAACATGCTTTAAAACATCAGGTATGATGTTGTATCGATCAGGTAGTGTAAGGGTTACACCCTCTTCACAGTAACAGGCCAATCTCCCCGTTTAATGCACTGCAATCAACCGCAAACAGTCCCTTTGCACAACCGCAAACTCCCCATTTGCACAAGGTTGGATACCAAGCTAGCCATGTGGGGGGTGCCGTTGATGTGGAGCAAGACATAGCAGCAGCAGAAGAGGACTCAGCCGAGGAGGTTATGGAAGAGGAGGGAGTAGGAGGAGTAGAGGAGGTGGCAGCAGGCCTGCCTGCAAGTCGTGGCGGTGTCACCAACTCCTCTGCAGAGCCACGTATTCCATGCTTGGCAGCCGTCACCATGTTCACCCAATGCGCAGTGTAGGTGATATACCTGCCCTGACCATGCTTTGCAGACCAGATATCAGTGGTCAGATGGACCCTTGCCCCAACACTGTGTGCCAGAGATGCCATTACTTCCATTTGCACAATTGAGTACAGGTTGGGGATTGCCTTTTGTGCAAAGAAATTTCGTCCGGGTACCTTCCACTGCGGTGTCCCAATAGCTAACATTTTTTTGAACGCCTCAGACTCCACCAGCTTGTATGGTAAAAGCTGGCGGGCTAAGAGTTCAGACAAGCCAGCTGTCAGTTGCCGGGCAAGGGGGTGACTTTGTGACATTGGCTTCTTACGCTCAAACATGTCCTTGACAGACAGCTGACTGTGGGCAGATGAGCAGGGACTGCTCAGGGCGAGACACGGAGTGGCGTATGGTTGAGAGGGGGCAAGCAGGCCAGCAGTGGTGGAAATGGCTGAAGATGCTGGACCAGGAGGAGGATGGCGGCTTTGACTTTGTGTGCTGCTTGTACTCATGTGTTGATCCCATAGGCGTTTGTGATGTGACATCATGTGCCTTCGCAAAGAAGTTGTACCTAGGTGGGTGTTGGACTTCCCACGACTCAGTTTCTTTTCGCACAGGTTGCAAATAGCACCGCTGTTGGCACAGGCAGACACACCAAAAAATTGCCACACTGCTGAGCTCTGCAATGACAGCATTCTGGTGGTGGCAACAGCATGCGTTGACTGGCGTGCTGTCTGGCTAACCCCGGGTGCCGATGCATGCTGTCTGACTGTGCCACTATCTACTTGCGACGACCTCCCCCTGCTTCCAACTCGTCTCCTCCTCCTCTCTGTCTCCCCATCTGAACTTTCCTCCTGTTCTTCTTCTCTTATAGCGGGCACCCACGTGACATCCACGGATGCATCGTCATCATCAACCGCTTCACTTGTATCTGACAACTCAACAAAGGAAGCAGCACTGGGTACAACATCATCATCATCAGACCGTATGTCCATGTGTGTAATGCTGCCTGACTGGGACATATCCCTGTTATCTACATCCTCTGGCACTAATGTTTGTTCATCACTCATTTCTTCCAACTGATGTGTAAATAACTCTGCTGACTGATCAAGTGAAGCGGCTTTGGTGCTAGTGTTGGTGGTGGCGGCAAGCGGGCGAGTGGTAACTGAAGTGGTGCCCGAAGCTAAGCTGGAGGAGGATAGTGCGTCTAGGTTCCGAGCGGAAGCTGTAGAAGATTGGGTGTCCTGTGTTAGCCAGTCAACCATGTCCTCAGAACTTTTCAAATTCAGGTTACGTTGCCTCTGAAAACTGGGCATTATTCTAGGGCCAAAGGGAATGACAGCACCACGACCACGACGGCCCCTGCGGGGTGGCCTGCCTCTGCCTTTCCTTTCTTTTCCGATTAGTGGTACTATGCGTGCAAGCTACTGTGACACCAGATATGAGTGTCACTGTGCACTGGCAAAAGTTGGCAGAGTAGGCGCTGTAGGCCTCACACACACGCCTTTAGGCTGTATTCACTGTATTCAATCGATTACAGTAAAAAAAGGGTTCATTTATTTCACTGTACACTAGGTTGCACCAGATATGAGTGTCACTGTGCACTGGCAAAAGTTGGCAGAGTAGGCGCTGAAGGCCTCACACACACGCCTGTAGGCAGGCAACTGATATTCAATCGATTACAGTAAAAAAAGTGTTGTTTTATGTCACTGTACACTACGGTTGCACCAGATATGACGTATCACTGTGCACTGGCAAAAGTTGGCAGAGTAGATGCAATAAGCTTCACACACCCGCCTGTAGGCAGGCAACTGCTATTCAATCTATTACAGTCAAAAAAGTGTTGTTTTATTTCACTGAGCACATTATAAGCTGTGAGCCTGACACAGGCAGGCAACTGAAATTAGATTAAAGGAAAAAAGTGTTGTTTTTTTTCAATGTATGGTACACCAACTATGACTGGGGAAACAGAGCAGAATATTAGCTGTGAGCCTGACACAGGCAGGCAACTGAAATTAGATTACAGAAAAAAAATGATTGTTTTCAATGTATGGTACACCACCAGGTATGAATAGTGAAAACAAGCACAATATAAGCTGTTAGGTGTTAGCCTGTCACACACACACGCTGGCAGGCAGGCATAGCAATTAGATTACACAGAAAAAAATTATAAAATAAAATAAATGATGTTCTAGCCCTAAAAAGGGCTTTTTGGGTTGCTGTCCTTGCAGCAGATATCAGATGATTCCTTCAGGTCTGTAGTGGAAGATAAATACACAGCCTGGCTATCTATTTCCCTATTAAATCTCCAGCAGCTATACTATCTGTCCTCTCACAACGAATGCAGCTTCAGAATGATTCTAAAATGTATGCTGTCCTTCAGATGGAAGGCTCTGGAAGGGAGTGTATGCTTCTGATTGGCTGGAATGTGTCTGCTGACTGTGAGGTGCAGGGTCAAAGTTTCCTCAATGATAAAGAATAGGGGGCGAACCGAAAAGCGCATGTGTCCACAGTCCGATGCAAGCTAAAAAGAGCCAAAATCGCTGCGAATAGTCCGCGGGTGAACTGTCCGCGACATCTCTACTACTGAGTCTTAAAGAAGGTGATAATAGCTGAAGACAGTCAAAAGGAAAAAAACTGCAATTCAGAGATGAAATGTAAAGATAATGGTCAGTTTTACTATTTACAGTATACAGTGGTTATCATTAGCCACCCAAAAAAAATAAAACTATAAAAAAAATGCCTGTACAAATATTCCTCTGCTATTGGTATATGTATTTATTGTATTTTTTATAAACAAAATAATTTTTTGAGTTGGCTATAAAAAAGTCTAATTAAAAGAGAAGTTGCATTTGAATCAGCCTCAACAGGTTGGAAAAGTTCAGCAGTGGTTAAAAAAATAGTATGTCTGAATGTTTCAAGTAATAACAATAAAATAAAAAAAACTAAGTCAGAGGCTCTCATCAGAGAACAAACCAACCTTAATAGATTAATTCTATGGCCATGATAAGCCACTCTGAGAGCAACCTCTTTTAGCCACTTGTGCCCTTCGCAGGGAGAAATATCCTGTGGTATATCAGTCTGGTCCCACTCAGAAGAGTGACCCAGCCCTGAAATACCAGGCAATTCTACCCTGAACAGGAGAAACAGCAAACCCCAGACACGTTTTGACCTTTATGGGCCTCGTCAGTGAGGTGCAGCTGAACTCCCTAAGGCACAGTGAGCAAGGGGTCCACGTCTGGAGTCCCCTATTACCCTTAGGGTGACTAAACCCTAAGGGTAATTTGCATAAACAAAAAAACTAAGTCAGAGGCTCTCATCAGAGAACAAACCAACCTTAATAGATTAGTTCTACGGCCATGATAAGCCACTCTGAGAATGGTCAGTTTTACTATTTACAGTATACAGTGGTTATCATTAGCCCCACAAAAAAATAAAACTATAAAAAATTGCCTGTACAAATATTCCTCTGCTATTGGTATAGGTATTTATTGTATTTTTTATAAACAAAATCATTTTTTGTGTTGTCTATAAAAATGTCTCATTAAAAGAGAAGTTGCACTTGAATCAGCCTCAACAGGTTTAAAAAGTTCACCAGTGTTTAAAAAAATAGTATGTCTGAATGTTTCAAGAAATAACAATATAAAGATTAAGAAACATATTTTCCTATATTCCGCTCATGTTAGAGTAGGGCTAATTTATTCGTACCATGTTTACATTGCAGACATAAATGACACTAGCAGACATGACACATCATAAAAGACATGGCAGTTCAGAAAATGTGAAAAACTGCAATTAAAAAAAGAGTAGGGAATAGGATGAATCTGAATTTGAGCCAAACTGTTTAGCACATCTGTAGCTGGGCTGCATTTCAGCTGTGGTTACCAGATGGCCAAGAAAGAAAACATATGTTTGCACAGCATATTTCTATATTTTATTGCTTAATGTCATTCTGGAATTCAGGAAAACACTGGACATTCTGTGCCAAATCAAGCAGGTGTTAATCATAAGTGGGTTGAGCACCATGTCACTAATGTATAAAATTACAATGTTTTACTATACCTAATTAAGAGAGTGAAATATATGACTCTACAATTCATCTCTTGTAAATAATAATGTCCAAAAATCATCATCATTGTAATGATTTTTGTTGAACTACGTGAAAAGAACTATTGCGCTCCGTCAGGTTCACACCACGGAGGATTCCACATCATGAAACTATTACTGAAACAGGCCACCTAGCTGGCAACCTGACAAATTGGATTAGAGGTATGCCTGTGATACAAAAAGAGGCTCTATTAACATTATAAGCTGCAAACTAAATATTGCTCAGAAATTTGTGAATATTTTTTCAACGGTTTTAAAAAAATGGGATAACACAGCATTGCATAAATTTATTTCAGTGATTTCGCAGTTGACACTATTCTTGCTGAAAGCTATGGATTTTAATAGTGTTCATAAATAACTGTTTCTCAGGTATGTTTTACTGAATGAACAAAAACTAGTGTAAAAACATGGTGGAGATTGATCAAAATATGTGCAAATTATATTGAAGATTAGACAATAATTGCAATTCTGGAGAGTGAGTGACAGCATTATTTATTTTACTAAACAATTTAAAGAACCACCATAGTGGTTTCTTTGTGTATTTAATTACTGATTAGCAATAAAATAATTAAGACATTTTAATTTAGCTTTCATAACATACATTTGAATTTTATTCTCTTATACTTCAGCAGGGTGATATCTTGATTGAAACCGTATCTGTCAAGCCTGGTCTAGTGAAAAATTTAGGACTGGCCAGGTCTTCTCCACACCCCCTGGACACCGGTCTGGGGTGGAAAGAAGCATCTCCGAAAAAGTCTAAAATTCTAATATAAGATTTAAAAACTTCAATTATATTTTTCTTAAAATACTGGAATGATTGCTAATTGCTAAATTGCTAAACGACACATGAATCCCTATTATAGGATCTCTAAAGTGGATCTTTAAATGTGGTCAGCATTGACATGTTATTTAGAGTTTATTATTATTTTACTGCTATATGATAGACAGGGCAACTGCTTTTCTGCATATTGGACAATAGTTACTTTTAAGAAGTGCAGTATATACAATTTACCTGACAGTATTAGTTTTTTTTCAGCAATCAAATTAGAATTTGCTTTATAATTACCTCCTCATGATACTAATTAATATTTTATTTTTTCTTATAGTAAGATCCAAATTTCAGATCTTTATTTTACAACATGGTACTTTTTGAAATTGGGCATTTATGGCATACTTATTTTTAGTTGGACAAACAGTAGATTCAAAAAGAAGTATTCTGCAAAGAGTGCCATGAATACAGTAATTTTTTTAGCAATTTAAAAACACATATTATGGATAAGGAAATCATATTTTTGCAAGCAGAAATGGCATGACATTGATACAGAATAAGTTTTACATTTATTTAGTAAGTTTAAATTTTGTCTACAAAATTAAGATTGTGTGACACAGCAGGATGGCATGCAAATGTATTTTCTACATGGAGCACTATTATAGTAAAACGTTTCCACTCACCGGTGCAGCAGAGACCCAGAAACTTCCTCTAATTGGATAACACAGTGGCAACCTACCTATTTCACTTTTTGTCATGCCATTTAAAATGAGCGTTATCAGGGTAAGGAGGGGTTGATTCAGAATATTCTCTACATGTGATAACATCAATGAGAGTAGCATTTGATGAGGTGATGAGCAAGAGAGATAGCATAGAAGTATTGAATTAAAACAAATAGAAAACCAAAGCAAACAACAATTACACAACAAAAAATTACCCATTTTTTTCAGAGTGAGTCCCGGGGTGGTCCAAGGCCCATGAGGTGAGTTGGGTTGGCTGCAGGAAGTGGGGAGAAGTGGGATGTACATGATGGAATCTAATAAAGTCTTTGCAGTGACCTTTGTACAATGGGTATGGTGTATCCAGTATATTTGTACTGCAACCTTAACAAGAATCACCTGGTAAAATCCCTCTCTGTGAGATTCATTCCACTTTTGACAAAATACTTTAATGTAGTGGTCAGCAGGATTAAGTTCAAAATGTCCAGAAAGTGGTTTTGGAGGCTCAGGTAGGCCCTTAAATACACCTCATTAAGGCCTATCAGCAGGTGTAGGCATAGGCCCACTAGTTAATATTTCATGATGGGCGTTAAATGGGTAACCCTACTGACACTTTCACAAATTCACAAGGGCAAGGGGAGACTATACACAAAATTATTTCTAGTTTGCTGGCATATTTTAGCAAGTTTGTTTTTTTAGTTTCCCAATTGTCCTTTTCAACAATATCAGCTGACTGGGGATGATATACACAAAGATAATGTTTAATTCCCAAAATGTCACAGACAATTTTTGGGACATAATTAGCAAAATATGTACCATTATCATACTGGGGATTGGCACACATCACAAATCTGGAAATACTTCTTTGACAATGCATTTTACTACAGAACCAGTGTCAGCTTTCCTGCAGGGAAAGGCTTGATCAATCAGAAAACCGGCAAAATATTACCAAAATATATCTATATGATTCAGTCATCCATTTCATTGAAATACATACTCAAGCCATGAAAATAAGAGAATACATGACCAAGTGAAGCTTGAAAAGTCTTTGATATGTTATGAGTCTTACAGATGGCACTGAGTTTATGTGTTGTTGAATGGCAGTATAAAGATAGGGTGAAAACCAGTCTTGGGAAATGGTCTTCATCATCTATGCACTTGCGGCATGGTTTATACTGCAAACTTCTGTAAATAAAAGACTTAGCAGCACAGTATTCCCTGTTCATGAATGTCTGTATAAACCAGTAATGAACACTGTGGCTTTTCAGTGAATGGGGCCTTAGTTTAAAGTTACAATAGCTTCTGGTTCCTGGAGACAATTGGAGGAGGCTCTGGTTCGGCTAGGGCTTTGAACAACCGGTTTCATAGACGCTTGATAGCTTTGTAGCAGTTTCATCACCAATACAATTTCCTTGGGTCACAAAGATAGTTACATAGTTACATAGTTACATAGTATTTAAGGTTGAAAAAAGACTTTCAGTCCATCAAGTTCAACCTTTTAAGATCTCCTTTGATCTGCAATATGCGGATTAACTATTAATTCATTAGTTGTTAATTAATTATTAATCAATTATTTAATGTTTTTTTTTTTTGTTTTTTTTTGTCTAAAGGGGAAATGTTAAATTTGGATCATTACTGTCTCTCTAATTATCCATGATAACCCTGAATACCCTTTTTAATTAGAAATAAATCTAGTCCCCTTTTAAAGTTATCTATCGAATCCGCTGTCACCACCTCCTCTGGTAGAGAATTCCACAGATTAACCACCCTTACTGTGAAGAACCCTTTTCTTTCTTTGAGGTGGAATCTTTTTACTTCTAACCTCAAGGGATGTCCTCTTGTCAGTTGAAAACCTCTTGGCACAAAAAGCTCCCCCGACAAATCTTTATACTGACCCTGGATGTATTTATATAAGGTAATCATATCTCCTCTTAGACGCCTTTTTTCTAGAGAAAATAAGTTTAATTTGGTTAGTCTTTCTTCATAACTGAGCCCCTACATTCCCCTTATTAGTTTGGTTGCCCTTCTCTGTACCTTTTCCAGCTCTAAAATGTCCTTTTTATGAAGTGGTGCCCAAAATTGTACTCCATATTCCAAATGAGGGCGTAATGGAGATTTGTATAGTGGCAGAATTATATTTGCTTCCCTGGCTTCTATACCTTTCTTATTACATGCTAATATTTTATTTGCCTTTGCAGCTGCTGCTTGGCTTTGAGCACTGTTACCTAGGTGGTTGTCCACAAGCACTCCCAAATCCCTTTCAATATCTGATACACCTAGATTTGCTCCATTAAGATTATAAATTGCATGGCTATTTTTTCTTCCCAGATGCATAACCTTACATTTATTCGTATTAAATCTCATCTGCCATTTAGATGCCCATTCCTCAATTTTATGTAAATCCCCTTGGAGGGAAAGCACATCATTTTCTGATTTAATTACCTTGCACAACTTTGTGTCATCAGCGAAAATGGAGACACCACACTCCAATCCTACCTCTAAGTCATTAATAAATATGTTAAAAAGGAGAGGACCTAATACTGAACCCTGAGGAACCCCACTTACCACATTAGTCCAATCGGAGTATGTTCCATTTACAACAACCCTTTGCTTCCTGTCTTTTAGCCAGCTCTCAATCCATGAGCAGATATTTACTGCAATTCCTGTATCCCTTAGTTTGCTCAATAGTCTCCCATGTGGCACTGTATCAAAAGCCTTTGCAAAATCCAAAAAGACTACATCCACTGAGTTGCCTTGATCCAGGTTCCTACTAACCTCCTCATAGAAACTAATTAGATTTGTTTGACATGACCTATCCCTCATAAACCCATGTTGACTCCTACTTATAATCCTGTTCAAAAATACATATTCTTGTATATTATCCCTTATTAACCCTTCTAAAAGCTTCCCCACTACAGAAGTGAGGCTCACTGGTCTATAATTCTCGGATTTGCTCTTGCTCCCTTTTTAAATATAGGTATCACATCAGCTTTTCTCCAGTCATCTGGTAGAGACCCTGTGTTGAGTGAATCTTGAAAAATTAAATATAATGGTTTGGCTATTACAGAACCCAGTTCCCTTAGTACCCTTGGATGTATTCCATCCGGACCCGGGGCTTTATTAACATTTATTTTTTCCAACCTCTTTTGGATTACTTCCTGTGTTAACCAATTATTTGGCAAAGGTAGTGTAGCCCCATTATGTCGCAGTGTCCCAACCACTGGTACCTCCCTTGTGTATACCGAGGAAAAGAACCTATTTAGCTCATCTGCCTTTTCCTGGTCACTAATTTTCAGACAGCCTGTTTCACATTGTAATGTTCCTATAGCTTCCTTCCTCGCCTTCTTCCCATTAATATACTTAAAAAATATTTTAGGGTTAGTCTTACTCTCTTTTGCAATTAATTTTTCATTTTCTATTTTAGCCAGTCTAATCGCGCTTTTGCAAGCCTTGTTGATTTCCTTGTATTCCCGTAAAGCAGTCTCTGTCCCCTCTTCTTTGTATAATTTAAATGCCTGTTTTTTACTCCAAATCTTGATCTTTAAATCATTGTTAAGCCACATGGGTTGTGATTTACTCCTTTTACTTTTATTCCCATACGGTATATGCCGATGTGAATGTATATTTAGTAAGGATTTAAATGTTGTCCATTTATGTTCAGTGTTTTTACCTATCAGTTCTCTGTCCCAGTCTATACTTTGTATTGCTGCCCTCAGACCGTTAAAATCTGCCCTTTTAAAATTAAGAGTTTTTGTTGGCCCCTTAAAATGTTGTTTTTTTAATTCAATCTCAAATGAGACTGTGTTGTGATCACTGTTTCCCAAAGGTTGCCCTATTTCAACATTTGATACAATATCAATATTATTTGTAATGAGTAAATCTAAGATAGCTTCATTTCTAGTAGGCTCCTGTATAACCTGGGCCAGATAATGATCCCTGAGTGTACTCAAGAACCTGCTCCCCTTAGCTGAACTGCTGGTCTCATTTATCCAGTTTATTTCAGGGTAATTAAAATCTCCCATTATTAGAACTTGCCCGTGCTTAGCTGCATTTCCAATCTGTAACAATAATTGTATTTCCTCACTTTCAGCTATATTTGGGGGTTTATAGCATACTCCTACTAATATTCTTTTGGAATTTGCTGCTCCGCTATTTAACTCTACCCACAAACATTCAACTTTATCACTAGGTCCACCATAAATATCTTCTCTGACTATAGCCTTAAATTCAGGCTTAACATACAGACAAATCCCTCCTCCTCGTTTACCATTGCCTCTATCTTTCCTAAATAGGTTATAACCATCCAGATTAACAGTCCAGTCATGAGATTCATCCCACCACGTTTCAGTAATGCCTATTAAATCCCATTTTTCATTAATTGCTAATAATTCTAACTCTCCCATTTTTCCTGGCAAGCTTCTGGCATTAGCAAGCATACACCTTATGTTATGAGTCTGTAGTTCTGAAGTGCCTGCCACTGTACTTGAATTACTTAGTACTACCTCCCTATTGACTATACTACCCCTCCCCCCATCTCCTCCCATATGAGTTGTTAATTCATCCCTTATACCCTCTACACTTTCTACCCCATTACTTATATCTAGTCCCTCCCCCCCACCTACTAGTTTAAAAACTCCTCCAGCCTTTCTACCATCCTATCCCCTAGTACAAAAGCTCCCTCATCATTAAGGTGCAATCCATCCCTACTGTAGAGATTGTACCGAAGTGAGAAGTCAGCCCAGTGCTCTAAAAAGCCAAACCCCTCCTTAGTGCACCACATCTTTAGCCACGCATTAACCTCCCTAATCTCCTTCTGCCTCCCTGGGCTAGCACGTGGCACTGGTAGTATCTCAGAAAATACTACCTTGGAGGTCCTTGCCTTCAGCTTATTACCTAGTTCTCTAAAATCATTCTTTAGGACACTCCATCTTCCACTAACTTTGTCATTGGTACCAATATGTACCAAGACCGCCGGTTCATTTCCAGCCCCTCCCAATAATTTGTCTACCCGATCCACAACATGACGAACCCGAGCACCCGGGAGACAGCAAACTGTTCGATTGCTGGGATCTGGGTGACAAATCACCCTGTCTACCTTCCTAATAATAGAGTCCCCTACAACCAAAACCTGTCTGTTCTGCCTATTCTGCCCTCCCTCTTCTCCAGTAGAGCTGTTCGCCCGGCTGTTAGAGGGAATAGCTCTATCTGGCATTGCCATTCCTGAATGGACATCGCCAACAGTTTCACTCAATCTGGCAAATCTGTTGTTGTTTGCCAACTCAAAACTGGCCTGCCTCCTCCTGTTCCCGCTGCTTCCCTTGTAACTGTAACCCAGCTGCCTCCCTGGACATCCTCACTAGCCCCAGCTCCACCCTCCATGCTAGGCCCAGCTAAACTGTGCTCAGTGAGCACCAACCCCCTTTCCAGTGGAGCAATATCACTAAGTGCTGCAATTCTCCTCTCCAGATCTCCAATTTGAGCTTCCAGAGAGGCAACATGCTCACACCTCTCACAGAGGTATGGACCCTGGATCATCTGTTCCAGTATTGCATACATAGGACAGGATGTACACTGAATAAGGTTGCCACTGGACTGACTCATAATTATTATTATTGTCTACGAAATTTCAGTGGGAAAAATAAAGAATATAATATTATATATTTATATAAAGTTTTCCTCCTTTGCACTATAAATCTGCCCTCCCTTTTCTTTGAAGGCCCTCCTTTTATTTAAACTCCTAGGCTTTTACTAGAATTGCACTTGATACTGAAAATGTTTGCAAGCTCACAAGTTCCCCTTCTCCGGTTTCTATTAATTACTGACTTCTCGCCTGGGAACAATTAGTGCAATCTGCAATTTATCAGCCTTTACTTGTAAGGTAAATCCACTTGTAAACAGGCCCCATACCAGCTCACAAATCCTTTATCCTAGTTTAACAGTCAAGCCACACCCCTCTCACCTGGGCACAATTAGTGCACTCTGCAGTTTCTCAGCCTTTACTTTTTAAGGTAAATCCACTTGTAAACAGACCCCAAACCAGCTCACAAACCTTTTATACAAGTTTAACAGTCAAGCCACAACCCTCTCACCTGGGCACAATTAGTGCACTCTGCAGTTTCTCAGCCTTTACTTTTTAAGGTAAATCCACTTGTAAACAGACCCCAAACCAGCTCACAAACCTTTTATACAAGTTTAACAGTCAAGCCACACCCCTCTCACCTGGGCACAATTAGTGCACTCTGCAGTTTCTCAGCCTTTACTTTTTAAGGTAAATCCACTTGTAGATAGGGTGTGGGCAGCACAATTCACTATGACAAGCGAGGAAGGGCTTCAATAGAAGTTGCAGAAGAGGAGCTTGCTTCAGTGGAGTATTGTCTGTCCACTTGAATCCTCTCTGAGTCCATGTGGTTGCATGGAAATGAATAACAAATGAGATATAGGTTGAATCTGTGTAGATATTAGTGGTCTTCAGCAGTTAGACTTGCTTGGATAAGCTGTGCCTGTTGTACAGAGTAAGCTTCACTGATTCTACCACAACATACCTTTAGTTCTGTAGTCACAGAAAATCACAGCAGCCTCAACAAGCTGTTCTTGGGTGGTGGGGCAGTTGGAGGCACAAAATCTGTATCTGGAATGAGGTCAGCTTGTAAATCTTGTCTAAGATTAGTCTCTGAAGTACTAGGTGCTACACAGTCATGATAGTACCCTTTCAGGGGATGTAGCCAATAATAGAAGTGGATTGACCATGCTACATCTGACAATGGTTGTCCGAGTTGAGAATGTCTGTGCATTGAGGCAAGAATTGTGTTTTTTAAGCACGGCATGAACATACGGTCCCCATAGAGGATGGTTGCCGTACCCAAGGTGTTTGAATAGGACTTTTCCAGGGCAGGCAGCAGCAGCCATGGGCCAATCACATGTGTGTAGACTTCTAGCCGCATAGTCCAGATGGTAGCAGAAGTAGGCCTGAAGTTTGTGCCCCAGGCTTGTTTTCAAGTGAGCACAGCTGCAGCAGACCTGTGTTTCTCAGACTAGAAGAGGTAAGAGAGCATGGAATACTCTATCTGTTGCTTAATGATTCCAGGTAATGGTGGCATTCAGATGTTTCCCTAATGTGAGATCTCTGAAGGGTCTAGCCAAAAGAGCAAAGTCACAAATCAATGGTCTTCAAATCCCAGCAATCTCCAAAATACTCTGAATATATTTCCTAGTCTGTGGTTTTTGGCAAGAGAGGATGGCTTTAACTCTGTCAGAGTCCTGAAACATTGTGAGATATTGTGTCCCAGATAGACAACACTCTCCTAGGCCAGTTGTATTTTGGACTTGTTGACCTTGTGGCCCTTCTCTGCTAGTACAATTAACAGGGAGATGGAGCCCTCTATACATTCTGGATAGGAATCAGAACAAAGATGAAGATCATCAGCATATTGAATGAGGAGACTCTTCAGAAGTATATTAAGGATGTCCTGAGAGACTAGATGGTTGAAGATGCCTGGGGATTCTCAGTATCCCTGAGGCAGGTGGCGTACATTTATTGTACACAGGTATTGAGAGTCCAGATGAACTGGAATGCTATAGAATGACTAGTAGATGGCAGTGGGTGGGATATTAGACAATAAGGTGGCATTGTTAGTTACCACTGATAATTTGGCAACCACACTTTGATTGGTTGCAAGTCTTGCACTATTCTCTACTTGCCATTAGTTGCCTTTTTCATGGGTAGCATAGGTGTATTGCAGTTGCTGGTGGTGGGTTAAATGACACCTGAAGTTAGGAGTTATGCCTTCAGAGGCTTCCATAGACATGGAGCATTGATGGTTTCTTTTAAGTGTGGCTCCAGTCTTAAGCAGAATTTTTACATGGCCGGATGATTTAATTAGCCCAATATCATCTTTTCCAGTGGTCCACAAGCCACTTGGCACTGCAGATAGGAGGGTCAGCATCTTTCAACAACCTGATGCAGTGGCTTTTTAAAATCACTGCTTGTTGTACTGCTGGACACACTACCAGTATCCTAAACATATGCGGTCTTCAGAAGAATCTCAGAGAAAAGTGGATACATTAGAGTGTGCCTGCCAGTCAATCACCTTGAAGGCTCTCTTCACCATAGGTCTGAGATCTTTAGGTTTGTATCCCTCATACAGTCCTAAGGATATGTGTGTAAAGCATCTTCGTATAGTATCAAGGGACCTCTAAATCATACAAGTTAACAACTGCCCCCACGCCATCAGTGCCATTAAGAATATGATTTAAAAAGACTGCTTTTTCCACACAGGAAGGTTCATTCTATGTTTCCTGCCATTGTTTTCATAATCTTGATCTTGTCTGCTTGTGTCATAAAACATTGTATAAATGTGTAAGGGGTCCAGTGGCTCCATCTTGTGCTGTCCTTGAATAGGAAGAATGCAAGTGCCATGCCTTCTAAATCCAGTTGTTGTCATCAAGTTGTAGCCAGTATACTCAGGGTCTGGGTACTTCAAGCTCACAGATGGTACCATCTCTTTTGAAGTGCATGGAAGAGCTGCACCAGAGCTTTTTATGGGCTTCATAACAAAGGGGGTGAATACATACGCACATGCCAATTTTCTGTTTTCTATTTCTAAAAAATAGTTTTATGTATATATTTTTCTCATTTCACTTCACCAACGTAGACGATTGTGTTCTGATCCATCACATAAAATTCTGATTAACAAAACATTGAAGTTAAGGCTGTAATGTAACAAAATAGGTAAAAAGTCAAGGGGGTGAATACTTTTGCAAGGCACTGTGTATATATATATATATATATATATATATATTTATATATATACATATATATAAATATATATATATATATATACAGTATATACACATATAGAGTATATATATATATATATATATATATATATATATATAAATGAAGAGGGAAGCAGCCATGAATGTCCAGTAATCTAGTAATTTAGTCACTAATAATATATATATATATATATATATATATATATATATATATATATATATATATATATACTTATATATAGATTAATAATGAGTATTGCAGTATATTATGATACCTTTTGTATTGGACAAATGCCTTATTTACAGTGACGAGATTTCGAGAGGTTTGACCTATCTTTATCAAGATGTGCATCATGACTTAATTCTAGCGGATATTGGAAGGCAGTAAGTGATTGGCATAGCAGAGTAGTGGATGAGAAATGATTGGGTAGATATATGAACCTAGCAGAGGAATTTACGAGGGTTTGGAGTAAGGAGCGAAACCTAGTAAGGAGAAGGGCAGTTAAAAATGGCTTGCAGTAGGTGATGTGGGAAATAAATGAATAAATTAGGATTTGGTTGGGGGGGGGTTTGTATGAAAAATTACATTTTTGAGATGCTTTCAGGTGCAATCAGGCAGGTTTTGTGATTTGGAAGCAAGGTGTGAAAGAGAGTCCATGGTAAATGAAATGCTAAGGATTGGGGTGTAGGTATGGATAGAGCACTTGTCCACTGTAAGTATGATATGTGGAGCTAAGAATGTTGTAGGCGGTGGGCTTATTAAGAATTCAGTCTTTGGAGCATTTATTCTTATGTTGTGGGAGGCCATCCAGAAGATGTTGGATAGAGAGCTTGCGATAAATCAGGAGTGGAGATGTACATTTGGGTATCATCATCACGTAGATGATACTGGATCCAAGAAAGCGTATTCATTTGTCAAGGTAGGCAGTGTAAAATCAGAAAAGACACCTAAATCAGAGCCCTGAGGTACCCTAAAAGTGAGTGGTAATTATGATGAAGTAATGTTTAAATATGACACATTAAAGAAGCAGTCAGATAGATAAGATTGGAACCAGGGGACATAATTGTAACAGAGACCAAGGAAGCTGATAGTCTGGTAAAAGTAAGTGGCCAACTGTATCAAAATCAATGTAAAAGTCATGGAGGATAAGTAGGTAACAGTGACATTTTGATTTGGCCTTCAGGACACCATTATCTACTTTAGTAAGTGCAATCTCAGTAGTGTTTCTGAAACCAGATTGCAGAGGGTCAGGTAAGGTGTCTGATAACAGAAAATAGGTTAGACAGTTATAGACCACTTGTTTTAGTAGATTGGAGCTAAATGAAAGCAAATAAAAAGAGAAGTAGTTAGTAAATATGGGTGTATTAAAAGAGTGCTTCTGTAGGTTGGGCGTAATAAGTGACCCTTTGAAGGGAGAGGGAAAAGTGCCAGCTGTGAGCAAGAAGACAATTGGGTTAGAGCTGGTGATTTGGTACTGGAGAGGCATGGGATGAGTTATGAGGATAAAGGGTCAAGTGGACATATTGTTAGATTAGAGGGTAAGAAGCGTGCTAATTCTGGGGAGCATATGATGTTTTGATAAGTCTGTATTACATCTAAAAATAATTTGACAAGTAACTTTGTTACACCAAAGAATAAAGCATCGCCATATAATGTAGCAGTGGAATGCACACATTAAATTAAATGAGTGGCTGAAATGTCTATTTATTGGGTATATTACAGGGCCTATGCATCAGGAAACTAGAAAAATATAAAAATATTCACACAGTTTCTTCAAGAAGGATATAGAAAAGACACCATGCAAGGAAAATGGAGAGAAATAAACCAAAAGCAAAGAAATCTACAATACATTGTTGGACGATAGATATCACACTAGCATTTTTATATTTATTGACCAAGAGATTTTTTAGGTATTTTAGTTTGCCGGTGTGCAAGCAGATATACTCTACATGACACAGGTTTACATTAAAGCATGCTCTACACTCTTGCATTATTGCAATTAGTATTTACCGTAACTGATGGCACTGAGTTGGACATATCCATCTATATTTAATGTGGCTCTGGGCTTATCTAAGCATGTTTGATTGTATGTCATATGAAAATTGCTGAGATCACAATCTTCACCCCGGGCAAAATAACATGTTTCCCAGTGTGATCTGTGATTGCAGCTCTACAAGTACTAATGAAAGTGAATGTAATACAGTAGGTGATGATGATGTCAACAAAACTATTGAGCCCAGATATAATTTGTGTATTGAAGAAACACTTATAGCAGAAGGTGGTGTATCAAGATGTTATGGAAAATACAGTTATCAGAGCAGAAATGGGCTTAAAAGCTGGAGATGTCTTTAAGTACATTTTGTTTTCTAAATAATATTTCCACAAAATGTGTTAGCACTGAAATACATTCAAGTTGCTTGTAACTCTTACTGAATATCTAAGATAAATATATAAGATACATATATCACACAGAATCCTACAATGAGTCGTGTGAAAATAAAACAAAAAAGTATAAATGATAAAAGTGTAAAAAATGTATATTAAAGAAAATGTATATATACATCCATTAATAATGTCAGCAAATAAAACCAACCACTGCATAAATAAAAATAAGGTGGTGAGTATGCCTACACCAACAACACTCAGGCCTAGGTCAGAACATTTTCATGAGCAGCAGTCTGCTTTGCATTGTACAAAAAAATTGGGAGTTTATACAAATCTTTACCTTTAAGATATTTGACTTATGATCATATCTGTTATACTGAAAGTGTGAAAATATTGGGAAATTGTAGATATGTCAGATTCTTGCATTTCCTTGTTTAAAAGCTTAATATGACTTGCAAGCATATACTGAATTTTCTAACTTGTTTTATGGTAACCAAAAGAACAGTTGTTCTTGTTTATTTCTATGTATCAAGCTTATTTTTTCTTTTTGCACATTCAATGAAAAATTAATTTAAAATGTTTTCAGCTCAAAATATGAATGCACAGATGTTAATGTTTATCAAAATCATTTGTAAAATATTCACGCAGTGTTGAAACCATGTCAAAATCCCTGTCAGTACATTCATCTAAGTTTGGAAAAATTGTGGCTGTGCAAATAAATTATTGAAGTGTTGCTTCAATTTCTTAACTACTAATTTAATTTACGATGATGTGCAATATGGACAGGAATATGAGTAATATTTTTGTTTCTATTAGCAGACATGAATCCTCAGAATATATATATGTAGTAGATATCATGGGTGATAAAAGCATGTGCAAGAAGTATACTCTACACTGTTGCATAATAAATTGATACATTAAGGATCATGGGATTTATTCAATTGAAGTCAATAAGTATTTTGAACTTTACATGCAATGTTTTAAACAAGCAATTATTTCCTATTATTAGGTGCTTAACACCAGTCTAGATAAACTATCTCAACAAAGATTAAACCTAAAAAGTCACTTTATTTATGGCGCTTATAAAAATATATTCCTTAAAAACACAATGATATTTTGGACTTTCACACAAAACAGACATCCAAACTTAAAAGAAAAAAAGGGGAATAGGAGGGAGCATATGGCAAGGGATTGCATAGAAGATAAGTCTTATGATTTTGGTGGATCTTCCTGCCTGGAAGGCTCTCTAACAGAAGCCCCAAAGCTTACTAAATATCCAAATGTAAAGAAAAGGAAACAGAAAAAATGAATGTATTAGTGTTTTTGAAAGTCCTTTCATTGAAAAAGAAAGGAAAAATAGGGTAGGTTAAAATCAAAGAATTTATCTATACATATAGTATCATATTTGGAGGTGCTCTGCTGTCAGTTTTCAACACATAATCCCATTTCTTGCAGGCTGTAACATTCAGGAATGTTATTGCTTAGAACTTCCTAATGCCCTTTCGGAAACTTCACAAGTTCACTGTATCTATTGTATCCAATATAACTAACTTATTTTGCAAAAAGCCTAGCGGGCGTTTCACCACTGTGGTGGTTTCCTCAGAGGCTTTGTGTTTAGTTATTATCAACACTAGAACAGGAAAGTATAGAGTGGAACAGAGGAATATATCAAACTGGGGTTTGGAACATACCAGCTGAAGATTGTTGGAGTTGGGACACTCTACCTTTAAATCTTTTGAGTGCTAGAATCAGTGCATGTAGCTGGGCTTTAGGTCTGGGGAGTTTTCACGCAGGAAGCATATGTGGCTTGTGTGGTTTCAATGGGGTCATTTTGGGGTCTTGGTGTCCTGTACAACTTTTCGAGGTAGCAAGTTTTCTATTAAGGTTTAAAGTGAATTAAATAAAAAAGCATGTATATTTCTTTGAAAACTTTAAGGCACAACTACTTAAAAAGATAAAGAATAAAAAAAAAAAAACAATTACAGCAACCTTAAGGAATAAAAAATAAATAAAGGTTAACACACCACTCCTTGCTAAAAATACACAACCTCCTTCTAATATAATATAAACTCCATATATGTAAACATAGACTGTGCCAGTTATATATTAATTATCGGGGATTATCAGATACACTTTAGGACTCAATCTGTTCTATTTGATATCAGATGGGCGGTGAAAAATAAATTATTAATAAATATAAATTACATATTTAAAAAATAGCATTCCTGGTTTAAACAAACAATGGACTGAGGAGTATGAGGGTATAGACCCTGAAAACCCCATTGTGTCATTGAGAATATTACAGAACTTCTTTTGGCTACTGGCTGGAAATCTGTTTAGCAAGAGATCTGAATTCTTGTCAGTCAACACTTTATTGTAAACCATGGTCAATCAAACTTTATAAATAATCCAAAAGAAGTCCTGATGAGGGGGAGGGGGTATAAAGCCACATATAGGCTCGAGTCCTATATTGTAGGGATTGGGATTACCTACAACTAACATACACCAGTAATGGTAAATGGAAAGAAAGATAACACAGATAAGTAATTTGATATTAAGTTTACTGTGATAAAACCTTCATAAAGTCCTTCTGTGAGTACAATACATACCACCTGGGCAGCCACTCTTTGCCGTGTGTATTATGATCCATCTAGAGACCAGATTTTCAATAGTTAGTGTAATCATGGCCTTATTGGTCATATTATCATGTGATTGTAATTATACCTTGAGAACATGCTTTTTTTCATTGGCTTAATAATTCATTGATATTGCGATTTTCAGTTCTATTTTATTTCTCTTTTCTCTTGTTTGCTTTGCAGACTCATCTAGTTTGAAAATGTCCAGTGAAGATCCATATCATTACAGCACTATTTCCTCAAAAGTGGAGCATAGCCTCTGTTTGCTTATACAGACATTGAAACGTAAAGCCACATATGCAGCCCAATTGAATTCCAACCTGTAGCGGAAACTGCACACCCCCAAAGCCTGCAGGCTTGAAATTCTGCTACGTTACAGAGCTATTACATTCAACCATGCCGTGACCAACGGGACGGAGACGTTAACTCTTAAACTATTCTTTCGCATGTTGCATGTGCGACTGTGAACGTAATCAATTTGTCAAACCCGTAGTTACGGGTTTAGACAGAGCCAATAGCAAAAGAGATCGTCATCATTACGTCACTAAAAAATGGAGGTTAGATTTCAAAGCCTTACGGGTTTCAATTACGAGTTTCGATTGGACCCCAATTCCAGAAATAATGCAATATTAATAAATCAGTAAATATGATATTCTAGTCCATGCGAGTTCCATTATATGTATTAACACATTGATTGCCAGGATCGATATTACACGGAAATTAAACATAAAAAAAAGTATTTAATATTGCAGATTTGCGAGCTTGAGAATGTTGTGCTATTCATTTTAATACCTAATATCACTTTCCCTTTAATTATAAGTACAGTATTGATATTTGCATTTACAGTGCTATGGATAGGACTTTAACCCCCTTGCGGGTCCTCTCTAGTACCAGTAGGCTTTTTGCTTATATTGCGGGTTACGGTTTTGAACGCCAGTTTTCGTAGCAATTTAATAGCGATTTTCGTATGTAACAGTTAAGAGCTTGACAGATCAAAGGATTTGCAGCAACGGAGTTCAGATTTCAACATCTCGTACGGTTTTTCCGCATGTAACCCGCAGGTCATTTGCTGGTAGCTTTAAGAGGCAATTTATTAGCCGTAAGTCTTGCAGGCTCCGTTACGGGCTACAGTTGGGGGAATTTAATAGGGCTGATGGAGTCATGAAAACTAGCGAGCATATGTTAAACTGGGTGTACCTTTTCATCATTTGTGAATGTATGCATATCACTGGGAAAATGTCATTGAATGCATTCATCTATGATACAACTGAAGTTTGGTGCCAAACTATTTAAGTACAGCAGAAGTATAAGACCTTGCCAACTTCTTGGCTTTGTTTTCAATCAAGTGATATGAATGATCATCTTACCTTTTTCCTATTTACTGACTTTTGACTTATTTAGTTTTAGTCTGTTTCCTGGATGCTGTCTGACCATGACTATTGCTTCTGACTTTCCGATATGATGGTTTTCTCCTAGAATTTAGCATATTTCCTTTGTGATATCATAAAACAACTATTTAGGGATACCATAGGATTTTTTTCTTTAATTACTGACCTGGTTAGTCAATTCAAAGCTCTAGGTTTGCATGACCAATAACATCAGATTGATTATTAAAGGTAAATGCAGCATTAATTGATGTCCTTCCTGACAGCTCTACTAACTTACACACGGGCTTGTTCGTCACAGGGTGGTATGAACAGTTAGTTTTTGACTTAAGTAAGAATTTAATAATTAAGCATCTCACATATACTATAGGTTCTAACTGCACAGTGAAGCCAAATGCACTGAAATTTTGACTTAGCGAGGATCATTTAAATATGAGATTTCCTAGAAATACAACTTTCTACTGGAATCGTTGCATAAAAAGATGCTTCTTGTGCATGGACTTAATATAGAAAGCGCTTTATCCTTGCAAAATCTATTGGTCCCAAAGTATCATCATTCCTTCAAAAACCCCATGATAAAGCTGTTCATTTTTTATAAAATAAATCATTACATCTTTACAGTTGTTTTGTACATTTACTTATTCTAATTTATCAATGACAAATCAGAGGCATTCACACTTTTTAATTAGCAACCGGTAACAACTGGATTTCCATTACTTGCTTCCTGTTGGATAATACAAAGATTTGGACACTATTCTTAATTAACATAGTCTGGTGAGATCCCATCTTCTGCCACTTAATATTTCAATCAGGATGTATAACTTGACACTTGATGTTCTAATTAGCATGCATCATCTTGTTTTTAAAAGAAAAGAAATGGAGAGCACCCAAAGTCGACACCATGAAATTGTTAAAATTTATGACACACAATAAAAAATATAGCTGAATGAAATATCCATCTTGTTAGTATTATGAGGAAGACGAGATGAAGTTCTGCCAGAAAGGAACAGTGACCAAAAAGTATGCCAGTATATAATATAATATATAAAGACTTATAACGTACTTTGTTGTTTTGTTATTCAGTCACGCCAGGCACATCTGTCAGCCACAGCTCCTCTGAGCTCCATCCAACTCATTTTCATTGTTTCAGTGACCCCAGTGACTCTGGGGATAAGAAACTCCCTGGATTATTGCCCTCAATACAGTAACTCCCCATGGCTTAAATGAAAATGCCAACTTTTCAGTTTTCCTAAAAGAAATTTGAATGGTCAAAGATGTGTTGCTTTGTCTAGAAATAACTGATTAAAATACCAAATTTGAGAATAAAAAATATAAGTTTTGGAATGTTATTACATCTTAAATTTGTACTTTTAATAATACTCTTCTATTTCAGATATGAGATCCTTGGTATAAGAATATAAGGTGACATTCTGAAATCATTTTTTTTTTCAATATTTTATTTTCAGATTTATATAATTACAAACAGTGTATGTATTAGAAGAAAAACAGACAAAACATTACGTTTATGAGACAACAACATTCATAGTTTGTTTTCACTTAAATACATCAGTTATTATATAACAGTATTAAGATATATCAATATTGTAGAATATTTTAATCGTAGTCAGAAAATAACAAAAATTAAATACACAACATAAGAGAAAAGAAAAAAAGTCATATACTTTCTATTTCTTTTCAATTTCTCTTCCCTCCTTTTTCTTCTTTTTTTTTATATTGTGGTTTTCAAACGTACATTTTTATATAGAAACATGGCGTCCAATTAGAACAAATCTAGAAATATAGAATAAGTTAAGTGGTATCAGAAGAGTCAAAAAATTAGGTTAGATTAAATCCATTCATAGTAAGTTAAATCACTTTCCCTTGAAGTCTGACAGAAGGAGAGAGAGGCACATGGAATTAGTGCTTTCATTTGAATAATGATAGTGGTAGTATAAATTCTATGGCCTCCAAAGAGCCCATTTTAGAATTATTTTTTTTTGATGATCGTTGTGATAATGCTATATAGTCTAATTCTATATGTTTATATCTATCTACTATGGTCATGAGTTCAGTCCATGTTGGTAAAGATTGTTTTATCCAACCTCTGGCTATAAGCCACTTAGCTGCCATTAAATAATTTATAATTACATTACAATGCTTAAAGTTAATTTTATCCATTAAAATGTGAAATAGTAAAATCTCTGGAGTTAATTCCAGCTGAAATTTTGTAATTCTAGATATTTGTAATATACACGTTGACCAAAAATGTTTTATATGGACACAATTCCACCAGAATCTGATCTTTATATCTCTAACAGTATCCTTGATTTTCTTGTGGAGCAATAATCTTTAATTTATTTGGAGTCATATACCTACACTGCACCCATTTGAAGTGTATTTCTCTTAATAATTAATTCTTTATATTTTAAATGCTTTGTACCACTTATTTGTATGCCACACTAACCCAACCTTTTGTTCCCATTTTTGCATTTTTTCTGTTTTTTCCATTTCTTATTGGGACTTTATAATTTTATGGCATTTAGATATTGTAATTTTTTTCTTTGTATCGTTTAAACTTTTTTCAAATTGTGTCAATTCTTTATTTACTAATATTTCATACTCTGAGTTCGCAATTGCTACATAGGTGATATTATAAAATAACCATTCTGTAGATGGAATCTGGTATTCATGAGGTATCACCTCAAAAGATTTAAATTTTTGTTTATGAAATAAATCACCTAGGGTTTTTAATCCCCATTTTTCCCAGGTTATATTTAAAAAAGGGGTAAGTTCTAGTGATATTTTTTGTAATGCAATATTTTGGGCTGGGAATTTTACTAATTCATTTTTTTTATTGAATTTAAACTACCATTTTATCAAAGTTCTTGGAATAAGTGGTAGTTTACTTAATACTTTATTATCCATTTTTTATCCCAAAATATATATTGTAAATTAGTATTTTTAACCAATTCATAGACATTTGGGTATATTTTCTTTTATAGTGAATTTTAAAAGATTAACCAAATTAACTGCATTTGAATATTGTATTATATTTGGTGCTGCTAAGCCTCCTTTAGAAAAAGCTCTAGACCCAATTTCTTGTTTTATACAAGGATTTTTGCCTCTATAAATACAATTATCTGTTATTTTCTGAAATTGTTTACATTTTTTCACTGAAATCTTTAATGATGAACTTCTTAAAATATAAGTTATTTTGGGGAGAATAATAATTTTAATCACCGCAATTCTTCCTAAACAGGATAAATTCAGGAAATTCCAATTTAGTAAAGTAGATAAAATAAATAAAAAAAGTTTATCCAAGTTATTTCTATTTATATTATTTAAATTGGGGGTAAATATTCTACCTAAGAGTGTTAATTGGTTTTGCCCCCAATTATAAGAATATATTTCTTTCAGTGCTAGTTTTTCTTTTCCAGAGAAATATATATATATATATATATATATATATATATATATATATATATAAAAGTGAGAAAAGCTCTCCACCGTACAAAGTACAGAAAACGAATAATACATTAATAAGCCCATTTGCATGTCTAAAAGGCGGGGACATGCAAATGAGAATACAATGTACCTCACTCTTTTAATCCAAAAATAGCAACTTTATACATTGCTCCCTTAAAGCATATGCCCGCTGTATTAAACCGCTTTTAAGCAAAGCATCGGGTAGGATTTTACACAAACCAAGAATCACTCATATACAGGCCTGTTTCAAGCTTTTGGCTATCATCAGTATGAGGTAGATTCTGGTTTGTGCAACAGATTTTGTAGGATTGGGTATTCCACAATAATCATTTAGTGTATGGTGAGCACAAAAGTGAGAAAAGCTCTCCACCGTACAAAGTACAGAAAACGAATAATACATTAATAAGCCCATTTGCATGTCTAAAAGGCGGGGACATGCAAATGAAAATACAATGTACCTCACTCTTTTAATCCAAAAATAGCAACTTTATACATTGCTCCCTTAAAGCATATGCCCGCTGTATTAAACAGCTTTTAAGCAAAGCATCGGGTAGGATTTTACACAAACCAAGAATCACTCATATACAGGCCTGTTTCAAGCTTTTGGCTATCATCAGTATGAGGTAGATTCTGGTTTGTGCAATAGATTTTGTAGGATTGGGTATTCCACAATAATCATTTTGTGCTCACCATACACTAAATGATTATTGTGGAATACCCAATCCTACAAAATCTATTGCACAAACCAGAATCTACCTCATTTAAAATATCTCTTTCTAATCCTTTTAATTGTATATCTGAAATTTTCGGTAATGAGATTTTTGTAAATATTCTTTTATTTGTATATTCAAAGGTTTTGGGATTTTTTCTATTTGTTCAAGATTGTATAAAGTTTTGTAATATTGAACAAAAGATTTCTTTATATCTATTGGGTTTCGATGTATTGGCCTATTTTTATCCTGTATCATTTGAATTCTTTTACTTGAATTGATTCATTTGATTTGGCTAGCAATTAATTTATCAGGTTTATTACCCAAATGGTAATGTTTTAACTGATATAACCAAATCAAATTGTCAATATTTTTTGTTGATTTTTTTTAATTTCTGCTTGTATTTTGGTTATTTCTAACATTGTAGTAGTTGTTGGCAATAATTTACTTTTAATTTGTATTTCTGTAAGTTTAATTTATAGTTCTCCCTTTGAACTCTCTTTTAGTTTTGATCTATGTTTGGACCACGCAAAAAGAATACCTTTCACGTAGGCTTTGTGCGTGTTCCAAAGACATGTTTGTGATTTTATAGAGTTTTCATTGATTTCAAAGAAAGTTTCTATTTCTTTTTTTAATTTATTTCTGGCTTTTAATGATTTAAAAATTGTTGCATCAATATTGCATGATTTATTGCACTGTAAATTAAACTCATCAACCATTGTCATTGTTACCAATGCATGGTTTAGCTTTGCTATAGGACAAATTTTAATTTGTTGTAATTTATTTAATGTATTTAAATCCAATAAAAAGTAATCAAATATTGTGTATGTTTTGTATTTATTTGAATAGTAAGTGAAATCACTATCAAGTGGGTGTAACACCCTCCAACCGTCATATAATTTATATTTTACTAAGGTTTTCTCAAAGTTCTTTGCATTTTTAATCATTGTTTTATCTGCTTCTGGCTTTACTATGGATTTCCTATATATAAATTATTGATGTCAATATAATTGAAATTGACAATCTATGCCTGGTGAAAACTGATATATATAGTAAAAAATTATATGTGAATATATATGTTAAATAGTCAAATTATGGAAATATTCTAGATAAATGATAAATAAAATCAGAATGAATTAAAAATTACAGATACAATCTATTAACTAAAAATTATTTATTAGATTAGTGGATAATAGGACTATATTTTTTATAGCCATGCTTAGTGAAATATAATGAATATAATATAATGATAGAACTATATTTTTGGTAGCCAAGATTAGTCAAACATAATGAATATAATATGATAAAAAATCTAAAGAATTAGAATGATTCAACCAAATGGTAAATTAATAGAAATGGACAAATAAATATACCAGATACAGTAAAATAAATTCAAAAGAATTAGAAAGACTCAATTGTTTGGTGGACAAATGATATGTATCATTCTCTATTTGGATGAAGAGACACTAAGGTAATGTTCATAATTGTTGAATAAAAGATATAATTTACACAAAGATTAACCTAATGATCAAGAACGTTTAGTTGACTGATAGAGAATGTACTGATCTCCCAATTGAATGTACAAAGGAAATGATGATGTATAGTGGAATCGATCCATTTACATAGTTGAATTGGATGTAATATTGAAAATAATTAAGTAAAAAATTTAGATGAATAATAATAGTAAGGAGAATAATAACATAAAACAATTAACAGTATAATCAACAGATTACTTACATTTAATTGGATATAGTATAGTTGATGGATTATTGCACAAATAAATGGAGAAGAAACATGATAGCCTAAAATATTGTGCAATTAATGAAGGATCTACTGTGTAAATACATGAGAAAGACAAAGGTACACTCCCTGCTTCAGGAAATTTCTTGTGCTGCCCCTATTCTTTGGAGCTCCTTGCCTCGCACCACTAGACTATTCTCAGCCCTCAAAACTTTCAAAACCTCGCTAAAAATGCATCTATTTAAAGCAGCTTATCTCCTTCAGCCTTAATATGGACAATGCATCGATCACTCTTCAATCCCACACCCATACCCTTTAGATTGTAAATTGCAAGTTTTCGATCTTGCTAGTTGCTTTAGGGAAAGCTGTATGTATATTTGATTTAAAGCTCAAATACATGGGCCTCCATTCTTTTATAATGTGTTAAAACTGTGTTTGTCTTGTACTAAACCCCTGTATAGTGCTAGGAAATGTTGGCACGTTACAAATAAAGGATAATAACAATAATAAAGATCTGATATTGGTATGCTATTACTGGGAATGCCATAGTTTTAACTGTGCAGAACTTTTTGGATAGTGTAAGATCTTTACTTTTTACTAGCTTGTCCAAGCTTGCCATAACTGTCCTCCCCAGAAGCAAACATCTTTTAATTTCATGGCTACAGTCACCATGATCTTTGTCTTTTTAATTTTGAGCAACAGACCAGCTTTTGCATTCTCTTCATTCACCCTCATCAATACGTCCTTTACTTCCTCCTCACTTTCAGTCATCAAAGTAGTATCATCCGCGTGTCTGAGGTTTTTGATAATTCTTCCAGCAATATTGATTCTGGCTTTGAACCTTATGCATGACATACTTGCATATTAGTTGAATAAATATGTTGACAATACACATACTGGTCACACTCCTTTTGCAATCTTGAAAAAAATCTGTTGTTCCATGTTCAATACTGAGCGTGGCTTCTTGGTCCACATACAGATTCCTCCGGAGGCAAATTAAATGATGTGGTACTCCCATCTCTGTAAGAACTTGCCACATTTTTTTGTGATCCACACAGTCAAGGCTTTATAATAGTCTATGAAGCAGAAGTATGTGTTTTTTTATATTATCTAGTTGACATTGGCAGTTTGATCTCTTGTGCCTCTTCCTCTGTGGAACCCAGCTTGAAAATCTGGAAGTTTCTGTTATATATATTGTTAGAACTGAACTTGTAGGATCTTAAACATTACCTTGCTGGCATGTAGCAATTATTGTAATTGTTCAACAATTGGAGCACTCTTTGGCAGCGCTATTTTTAGGATTGGGATGTAGACTGGCCTTTTCCAGTCAATAGGCCACTGATAAGTTATCCAAATTTGTTGTCATAAGGCAAGCAACACCTTTACAGCATCATCTTGTAGGATGTTGTAGAACTTAACTGGGATTCCATCAACTCCTGCAGCCTTGTTGGACAAACTATTGAGGCCATCAGTGCTGTTAAGATCCTTCCTGTATAGAACTTCAAAGTATTCCTGCCACCTCTTCTTTATCTGATCTGCTTCTGTTGAGTCCATACAATTTTTGTCTTTTATCATCTCATATGAAAGGTCCCTTCGCAATACAACATTTTCTTGAAGAGATCTCTTGACTTTCCTATTCTGTTATGTTTTTCTATCTCTTACATCGATCATTATAGAATGGCTATTTGCACAAATCTTTTCTTGTCTCCACTAAATTTCAGTTTCCTTATTATTTGGGCTACTTTAAAAGCCCCATCAGACAGCCAGCTTGTAGTCTTAGATTTCTTTCTTTTGGGGATATTCTTTGTTGCCACTTCCTGTTGCGATTTATCTTATTAAAGATACTCCAGTGGACCATAATTTGTCTGACCTCCCTGCTATGACGAACCAAACTTGGGGGACCCTACATGGTTTAGCTCACGGCTTCATTGAACTACACAAGCCCATTCATCACAAGAGGGTAATGTTTAATTAGATTTGTGTGTAAATGTGATACATGCCCTGTGATCAGCTATATTACCTTAATATTAAATATAGCTCTTCTACAAATAGTCATTCCAATCTATTTCAGTGCTAATTGGTGAGTTTGTTAGGTACAGACTGGGATGAAAGTATGTTAACAAATTTGTTATATTATAGCATTAAGTTAAAAAAGTGGTTGAACAGAAAGTGTAAAGGACAAATCTTTTGGCTCAATTCAGAGGTAGTGGGTTAGTTTCTTGTCTAGCACAATAAAAATAGAAACTACCACTTTTCAGTTGAACAGACTGGAACCGTATTTACACTGTGTATTGTGTATTATACTCCATCATAGGATTTACATTGTGCGACAATTATTGATTATTTCTACTCCTATGTAAGTGTTGACGGTGCATAAGAATACTTAATTTATTATATGATTCTTGATGATAATATATAATAAGGTATTAGTGCATAAGGCATAAAGATATTGGGGTAAGCTGATTTATTTTATGTTTGTTATATTTTTAATGTTTTTAATTGTTCTTAATAAAGCAATGTTTTATGTTAAAAAAGCACTATCGACACCGGATTCGAAGCTCAGACAGAGCCCTCCATTCTTTGCAATGTGTTAATCTTGAATTTGTCTTTGCCTGTAACTTAACGTATATATAGCGCTATGGAATATGTTGACACGTTACAAATAAATGATAATAATAATAATAATAATGATATGTAGATCTTGTTATTCTCTGCGTGTAATACCCTTAATGGTCCAGCAGAGTGTTCTGTGTTACCATTAAGGTTAAGGCTGATAGGTATCTTGGATGAAATATATACATAAATAATGTTTGCTTGATATTTTATTACATTATTTATCCATATTAAGAAATGCACCTATATTTTGGAGCCAACATTACCTTAATCAAGGTGAAAAAAAATTGCAGGGCAAAGTGTTTATTTTACAACGAGGAGGCACAAAATGACAGAAAATGGGTATTTTATAACAATAACTTTCTGTCGACAGTTGATTCATAGATGTATTTTTTCCATATGCAACATAGATAAGCTGATTAACAGGTTCCAGATTTCTCCGAGCCTGCACGTTGTGGTTCCATGCCACTCAACAAAACTCCATTAATCATATTTTGAAGACTGCATACAGTACATAGAAGGTTTCTCCTAGGTCAGTGAAAGGAGACAAGTTTCAATCAGTATGCCTTCTGGATATTTCACTATAAAACAACAATTCATAATGATCTTAATCAGAAACTGGATTTAGTTATTATTATTGAGATAATGATACATTTTTGTGATACTGATATTTATGTTTAATTAATTAATTTATTTATTTATACATAATTCCACACATTCATATATACATCCTTTTCTATTCTGTTAGTTATAATGAATTCTGCTCTTGAGGTACATTTAATTCAACAATTATTCTCTCCAGCATTTGAGTTTGTTTTACAGGTTCTCTTATGTCTTATTTAATTACATACTATCTTACCTGTTTGATTACCTACAAGATATGTGCGAAATGTGTCAGATATAATTTCTATATTTTGATGTTTTGGTGGTATCCTGTTTTTCTGTGTTAATTGTAATGGATCTGTAAAGTTTTGTGCTTTTATATCTAGTTTTCCATTTTCTTGCATTTTGCGACCACTGGAAAAAGTTCCTTATTCCATACCTGTGCTAGTTGTATGGGGTAAGTTACTGACAGTTGGATTTGGACATTTTGTATGGGCTTGGGAAGACTGTGGACATAGAGAAAGTGAACACAGAGCATGTAATAGAGCTGTGATCACTTCTTTCCAATAGTCATCACTGATAACCAGGGATGGTACAATAAATTCAAAAATATGCTTAAGAGTGATCAGACAGTACCTTTGGAAACAAAAATATAGGCACGGCTCTCCATCAATGATCGAGGTAAAAAGCCATTACTGTTAGATATTAGATATTAATAAAACACATGTAGGTTGCTCTCAGAGTGGGTTATCATGTCCATAGAATTAACCTATTAAGGTTAGTTCATTCCCTGATTGAGCGCCTCTATTTTGCTTTATGATTAATCAAATTACCCTTAGGGTAATGGACCCCTTGCTCACTGTGCCCAGCTACACTCCACTGACGAGGACCAATCAAGGACTAAATGTTTTCATGTCCATAGAACTAAGCTATTTCTAATTGAGCATCTCTATTTGCTTTTTGATCATGGCACAGGTAGGCAAAGCACCCCATCAGTAATATAGATATAAAGTTAGTACTGTTATATATTACATATTAATAAAATACCTGTACTATTACACAAGTGACATATGGATATTAAGACATTTTTGTATACTTTGGGTGAAATTCTATAGCAACTGTTAGAATTTTACCTGCACTATAAAATATGACATAGAATAAACAATAAACAAAAGGATTAATGAGTAATTTAACAGCTGTCCAAATCTGAATATATTATCTTTACTCTGGATGTATTTTGTTAATGATGTCATTCTATAATTTACAAAGTGGATCACAGCTTGTAGGAATTGCCACAGGAATAGCTGTGGGTTTTTCTTAAATGAATGGCAGCAACAGCAATCTACTTTATTTTTTTTGCCAGAAAAATATACCATGCCAGGCCCTCATTCAATTGCAATTTGGCCAATTGAATAGGGCTCTAAATAAGCACATAACATATTTTTTTTAAAGAAGTTTTTAGTTAGTGAAAACCTTGCTTTTGGATAGATGCTTACTAACTAAAAACGTCTGTAAAATAAATATGTTATGTGCTTATTTATAATCCTATTCAATTGGCCAAATTGCAATTGAATGAGGGCCCCAGTGTCATAGTGTCATAGTGGTGAGAAATTCTGTGCTAATATTCTTAGGTACATATGGGTGGCTGAATAGCTTCTATATAATTGCATGCATCTTTGTTTAGATAGACCAAAACAAATTAAAAATGCCTAACTCACACTAGGCATTATAAAACATTGCTTAGTTCAATGAGGGCCTCCAACAAGTCAACATTTTAATATTTCTCTAACTAATCACATGCTGAACAATAAGAAGGAACGAAATGGAATAACTCAGGTGCTAAAGCAGAGGTTAGAAGCATAGGTCCAGAAATGAAGGGCTGCTCAGGCCCTGGCATGATAATGTTGCCTACCACTGAGCAGGCTTCATATGGGTCAACATTCTTGTTTTTGCTACACCATTGTTCCGTCTCAGCCTCCTCCGTATTCATTAAGCTATGTTTTCCAGTAACTTCACAATTAATCACCATGCTTTAATCATTAGCAATAAGCAAATTTTCTGTCTCTTTTCTCACTGTAAAGTTGCCATCCAATCGCACAATCAGACTTATGGTGAAGTGTTTACTCCCAAAAGGAGTGATGCCTTTGTGGGCTCATGTGCATGTTCCTGCCCAGGTTCCCATGCAATTCTTGGAATTCTGAGCAGGAAAGTTTTTAACTTATTTTAGACATTCAAATGTGAACACAAATGTATCACGTCTATATTATAACAGAACACATCAGCAAATCCTTGTGACTTTATTACATTCACTATTTACCGCATGATCTCTATTACAGTAAAAGCTGAGAGCTAAAATATTTTCTCTTGCAACTTCTTTTCTACTATATTAGAATTCGATATTTGTCATTGTTTTTCAGACCTTTAATTTGCCTATTTGTATTTCTATTATAAGACTTTACTCTGCATTAACAAATGTATTTCAAAATTGTTCTCCAGACATGCTCTATAACAATTATCTATTCAATAAAGTTCTACAACCATAGGCATTTGCAAACGCCAGCAAGTAAATGTTTTAATAGAAATGAAATGTTATGAAACAAGCAGTAGTGTAGCTTAGGGTGGCGCCAGGGGTGGAATGCCCCTGGTGGCACCTCCTTGGGGGGGCAAAAAAGAGAGAAAGATGGGGAGGGGGAGAGAGAGGGGGAAAGAGAGAGGGTAGAGAGAGAGAAAGAGTGGGTGAGACAGAGAGACACAGAGAGGGGGGAGAGAAAGAGATGGAGAGGAATAAAGAGGACAAAGGGAGAGTAAGTGGGGAGAGAAAGAGGAGGATAGGAAGAGGGAGACAAAGAGAGGGAATTGAGAAAGAGAGGGGACAGAAGGAAAAAGGGAGAGAGAAAGAAGAGGAAAAAGGAAGAGAGAGACAAAGAGGAGGGAGAGAGAGAATGAAAGAGAGAGGGACAGAGATAAATAAATAGAGAGAAAAAGGGAGATAGAGAGGAAGAGAGAGAAAGAGGAGGGTGAGAGAAAGGAAGAAGGAGACAAAGAGAGGGGAGAGAGAGAAGAAGGGGGAGAGTGGTAGAGAGAGAGAAAGAGAGGGAGAGAAAGAGAGTGGGAGAGAGAGAAAGAGAGTGGGGGGATAGAGAGAGAGATAGGGAGACAGAGAAAGGAAGATGGAGATAAAGAGAGGGGAGAGAGAGAAAGAGAGAGAGTGAGACCGAGAAGTAGAGAGGGAGACAAAAAGTGGAAAGAGAAAAAGAAAGAGGGAGAAGAGAGAGAAAGGAGGAGAGAGGACAAAGGGAGAGTGAGTGGGGAGAGAAAGCGGAGGATAGGGAGAGGGAGATAAAGAGAGGGGAGAGAGAAAGAGAGGGGGATAGAAGTAAAGGGGAGAGAGAAAGAATAGGAGAAAGGAAGAGAGAGACAAAGAGGAGGGAGAGATAGAAAGAGTGGATGTGAAAGAGAGGGAGATAATGAAAGAGAGGGATAGAGATAAATAAATAGAGAGAAAAAGGGGGCTAGAGAGGAAGAGAGAGAGAAAGAGAGGGGAGAGAGAGAAGAAGGGGAGAGAGTGGTAGAGAGGGATACAAAGAGTGGGAAGAGAGACAGAAAGAGGGAGAAGAGAGAGACAAAAAAAGAGAGAGGACAGAAGGAGAGTAAGTGGGGGAGAAAAGGGAGAGAGAAAGAGAGAGGGGGAAAGAGAGAGGGTAGAGAGAGAAAGAGTTGGTGAGACAGAGAGACGGAGAGAAAGAGAGGATGACAAATAGAAGCGGAGGGGGAGAGAGATAGAGAGGGAGACAAAGAGTGGGGAAAGACAGAAAGAAGGAGAGATAAAGAGGGGGAGAAAGAAAGTGAGGGGAGTGAGAGAAAGGGAGATAAAGAGAGGGAGATGGAGGCAAATATTGGAGAGAGAGATGGGGGAGAGAGGAAGAGAGTGGATGTGAGAGACACAGAGGAAGAGGTAGAGAGAGGTGGAGGGTAGCTATAGGAAGAGGGAGAGATAGAGAAAAAGGGGAGAGGCGGAAAAAAGAGATAGGGAGAGAAGGAGAGAGAGGAGGGAGATAGTTGGAGAGAGAGAGAGAGAGAGAGAGGGAAAGAGGGAGGAGGAGAGAGAGAGAAAGAAAGAAAGAAAGGGGGAGACGGGGACAGAGAGAGGGAGATGGAGAGAGAGAGGGGGAGAGAGACAGAGGGAGAAAGACAGAAAGAGGGGGGAGAGAGAGAAATAAGGAGAAAAAGGGGGAGACTGAGAAAGAGGTAAAGATAGGGAGTGAGAAAAGGAAGGGGGAGAGGGAAGGAGAGTGTGAGAAGGTGATTGTATATATATATATATATATATATATATATATATATACAGTGGATATAAAAAGTCAACACACCCCTGTTAAAATGTCAGGTTTTTGTGCTGTAAAAAAAATGAGACAAAGATAAATCATTTCAGAACTTTTTCCACCTTTAATGTGACCTATAAACTGTACAACTCAATTGAAATACAAAATGAAATCTGTTAGGTAGGGAGAAGAAAAAATATAAAAATAAAATAATATGTTCGCATAAGTATGCACACCCTTAAACTAATAATTTGTTGAAGCACCTTTTGACTTTATTACAGCACTCAGTCTTTTTGGGTATGAGTCTATCAGCATGGCACATTTTGACTTGGCAAGATTTGCCCACTCTTCTTTGCAAAAACACTCCAAATCTGTCAGATTCCGAGGGCATCTCCTGTGCACAGCCCTCTTCAGATCACCCCACAGATTTTCAATCGGATTCAGGTCTGGCTGGGCCATTCCAAAACTTTAATCTTCTTCTGGTGAAGCCATTCCTTTGTTGATTTGGATATATGCTTTGGGTCGTTGTCATGCTGAAAGATGAAGTTCCTCTTCATGTTCAGCTTTCTAGCAGAAGCCTTGAGGTTTTGTGCCAATATTAACTGGTATTTGGAACTGTTCATAATTCCCTCTATCTTAACTAAGGCCCCAGTTCCAGCTGAAGAAAAACAGCCCCAAAGCATGATGCTGCCACCACCATGCATCACTGTGGGTCTGGTGTTCTTTTGGTGATATGTACTGTTGTTTTTGTGCCAAACATATCTTTTGGAATTATGGCCAAAAAGTTCAACCTTGGTTTCATCAGACAATAACACCTTTTCCCACGTGCTTTTGGGAGACTTCAGATGTGTTTTTGCAAAATGTAGCCAGGCTTAGATGTTTTTCTTAAGAAAAGGCTTTCGTCTTGCCACTCTACCCCATAGCCCAGACAAATGAAGAAAACAGGAGATTGTTGTCACATGTACCACACAGCCAGTACTTGCCAGACATTCCTGCAGCTCCTTTAATGTTGCTGTAGGCCACTTGGTAGCCTCCCAGACCAGTTTTCTTCTCGTCTTTTCTGGAGGGAGCTCCAGTTCTTGGTAATGTCACTGTTGTGCCATATTTTCTCCACTGGATGATGACTGTCTTCACTGTGTTCCATGGTATATCTAATGCCTTGGAAATTCTTTTGTACCCTTCTCCTGACTGATACCTTTTAACAATGAGATCCCTCTGATGCTTTGGAAGCTCTCTGTGGACCATGGCTTTTGCTGTGGGATGCGACTAAGAACATTTCAGGAAAGACCAACTAGAGCAGCATGAACTTTTTTTTTGGGTTAATCAGAGACACTTTAAATGATGGCAGGTGTATGCTGACTCCTATTTAACATGATTTGGAATGTGATTGCTTCATTCTGAACACAGCTACATCCCCAGTTATAAGAGGGTGTGCAGACTTATGCAACCACATTATTTTTCTTTTTTTCTTTCTTCCCTCCACCTAAAAGATTTCAGTTGGTTTTCCAATTGAGTTGTACAGTTTATAGGTCACATTAAAGGTGGAAAAAGTTCTGAAATGATTTATCTTTGTCTAATTTTTTTACAGCACAGAAACCTGACATTTCTACAGGGGTGTGTAGACTTTTTATATCCACTATATATATATATATATATATATATATATATATATATATATATATATATATATATATATATATATATATATATATTGTAGTAGATTAGTCTGTTACCTTTTTAATTACCAGCCAGGAATTCAGGTATTCTTTTAATATTTCTCAGGTATTCTTTTAATATTTCTCAGGGACAGCCCCGGGCTGCAAAAGCTCTAGTTACGCCACTGGAGACAAGTATAGTAAAGTAGATTCAGAGATAATTGCAGATTAACCCACATAAGCAATCAATTTCACATTTCCATGGGATTGAGGAGACAGAGGTGGCCTTATAATATTTGATGACCCTAACTCTACAGTATCACTGTCCCCCCCAGGTCAATCTCAAATTTATATCGCCAAGCTAATCCCTATAGTCTCTTATAATACCAAGTGGCAGATAATAAGTGAAAACAAAAAGAAGGAAGAGAGGGACACTTATTAAAGGTAGATTCCCAAATTGCTTAAAGGAGTACAGGCCTTAATTCAACTAAAAGACATGTTGGTCATGACATACCATATTACAAAAACATAAAAACATATCCTTTAATAATCCATATAAAATAGTGTAATTCAAACTATGACGCATAAAAACAAAAGTAGTGCTACTCTGGATAGTGTGTCCTATATGGAAAAGTAACCGGAGGTGGGAATAGTCTATTTGGCCCAGGCTTTTATATATTCACACACAACCCTAGGGTACAGTAAGTGCTGCATATATGGACTTCATATATTTAACACACCACAGAAATGGTTACAGATATCTATATCAAACCTCAATATATTTGGGATAATTATGAAATCCCCCCAGGATGTTTGTAAAGGCAGAAAATCCCATATACACCAATACACTACAGAACAGGGTACTACTTACATCAGTTGGAGTTAAACCCCCCAAAAGTCTAGAGAGGGAAACATCTAGATCCAACTTTAGTATAGTGTATTTGTACTGAGTACCAGGTGTGTTCCCATAGTCTAGGTGAAATACATCAGTATCTGGGTGGCATTGAGTGAAAAGCCTAAGTTGTCTTAATACTGAGGACTATACAGGAAAAACTGATTCCTAGGAGCTGCGCACTCACTAGTACAATATTCAGGCAACTACGGCTAGGAGCATGGTTCAAAATTCCTCCTCTGATGCTCGTTTCTCATTTTTTCACTTCTACGGAGAGTAGGAGCTGTGTGAATGGAACATCCTTAAATAATCTCATAGGGCACACCCACACAGGGGAACGGTTAACCCCTTAACACCCTCAGAAGGACCACTTATAAAAAAGACCATAGTCCAATACTATAGCGGTCAATGGGAAAAGGTTGGCACTTAGAAAGATATTAGGTGTTAGGCACCAGGATATGTTTATAGGTCAATATTATATTACACCTAGAAAAATAGTTGGACATTTTTTCAATTTCCAAGGCAACTTATAGAGAAATCAAACCTTTCCTCACCACAGGGTTACCACTTAGAAAGCAGATTATAGCTCCTACAACCAGGTAAAAAATTAAAAACACTTAACACCTCCATCACCACGGGGTTACTACTTATACATGGGCGTAGGAACCCGAAAAAATCCCCAACACTGACAACTATATATGTGATATAGAGCATTGTAATTTTTTTTTAGATTTGGCTTATACTGTGAGACAAATCACAATATGTACCAGAGGATATTCCTTCTAAACAATATAATGAAATTATACCGTTCAGTTATTCACAGAGTAGATAGAGTCCCAAAATCTGTTCCCGTTTATAGTTTCCTGTTAGTTTTTTGTGTCTTTCTTCCACCACTAAATTATATATTACTACTACCACTTTACTATGTATGGTGTTAATATTCTCAGAACATCACATATTCTAATTGTCAAACTGCGAGACGTCGTCACGCTTTGCGTTGTGCGCACAACTTACGCAATGAGTGCCAAAGGCAAAGCGAGGCGAGCCGTTGAGGCCTTGAAAAACTTAGCCTCCAAGCCCGGAGCGGGATCGCGTTAGGCAGTTGACGAACGCAGGACTGAAAAAAAAAGACGAGACGCAGGACTTAGAAAAAAAAAATGACGAGGTCGGAAAAATACGAAGTTAACGGCCAAACTGCGCAAATCGAAAAATAGATAATAAAATACAAAAAAAAACATCACATTAGCTCTTCAGCCTATTGATTGCTGGATATATTAATTAGAAATAGGTAACGTATATTAATTTATTAAGTAACTAATTAATTGATTATTACTTAAAAAAATATAGACATATGTATCTGTCTTTGTGATGGGCGCCAAAGGTGCTCAAATGAGCAAAAGTACACAAGAGGGGAGGCTCGCAATGAGCGCCCGAAGGTCCTCAGAGTAGAAAAAGCCTGACATTGTGTGGCAAACAGCATTGCCATGGCTTCAAATGTTATTGCTCCGTAATTTTTGACGGGCAAGTCGCTAGTATTTAATAATGAGTCATGGATGTCAGCCAATAAGCATTAATACTATATGTTGGATAATACTACAGTGCCTTCAAAATAGGAAAGTCAGGCATCCACCCTGTCCTCCCAAGGGCCTTGTATTTTACTGAGATGGGACACTGGTTTCAAAGAGAGTGGGAATTGGGCTTGTTTAACCTATTATATGTTGTGGCAGTTACTGTGACCCTTTAATATACTGAAATCACTAGTGATTACTGCCTGCAAGGTCAGCATCTCATATATTTAAAGGGATTCTTCTCTACTCTATTAATTACCATTCCGACACACAATGAAACTGTGAATTTGAATACCTCTCATTGTCAAATAAATCACTATGCAAAACGTTCCATAAGAAATCCAGTAATCAGGCAAACAGTGACGTTATGTTGAATTTGCTGGCTTTCACATAGTTGTCAACTAAAAAAATATTTGTTTCTTACATATCACTACGGTGCCAGCCATACACATCTTAATGTTAAGCAGCAACAACTGCTTCAACTTTACTAATTAAATTACATCCCGTCTAATTGAAATTCTGATCTAACAGATGATTTCAATAAATTCTTTACACTTTTCTTTTGAGCCAAAGGGCAGTATTTTCATTAATCCAGAAATGATTACATACAGAAAACATTTTGGCAGATGCGTACAACAATTGAATTTACATCCTTTGATGCTTTACTGTGACATCTAAACATTAAAACGTATTATTTTCTCTTTTTATCCCTTACCGTTGCAGGTTTCTTATTCTTTCATTCCCCAGGGCGAACTCTGAGTAACCTGTAGTTCTGAATGTTTGAAAAATTAATCATAGTAAAATGAAATAAAACTTCTTTAATGAGGTCTGAGTTACAGGCGATGAAAGCAAAATTTGGGGACGTTATAGACATGCCTGATTTAGATACTAATTTTAACAAATATTTATATTGATAGCAAAGTTATTTGACATTATCCAAAGGTGCCATTTTTCATAACAGAACAATCATGATTCAATTTAGCACACGGTCCTTGCTGTCAGACGTGGCACTTTGATTTATTAAAGGGTAAATCACTTATACTCTAAGCTATTATGAAAGGAGGGCCCTTTACAAGTTCTGTACCAGTATGTAATGTTTGTCCTATTTGTCTTATTTACTCGCTATATCCCCTCTTCTTAGTGCTACGGAATAAATTGTTCAGTTTAAAATCAGTTATTTTGGTAGCCCTTACATGCTAACCATTAACTTAGAGCTCAATAATATAGCTCCCATTGGAACTTCTACTAGGCTAATATGTAGCTACTGGGGTACTTACAATAACTTTACTGAGCTATTACGTGGCTTCTGCAAAAAACTGTAGTAAGATTTACTGACCACACCCAGTGGTTTTGCACATACCTCTCTAGTTGTAATATGTACTCGCAACCTGACTTATACCCATAGGCAACTCTGAGTCTGAATCTCAGTAGTCTTTGGAACAACACCACACAACGCTACCTACTACCTAACATGAACACACTACTCTAGCCCTAACTTTCCCTCACCCATGGGATCAATTAACCCCTCCTTAGCAATCTTATCTATCCCCACCTACACTAAAAAATATTAACCACCACCTTGGGGATCCCAATACATGCCCATAGACCCTATGCCTTATTGTTATTTGCCATCAAAGTCATTATAGACGCTCATGTCACAATATCTAATTTCTGTATGGACTGCATGGGGCCTCTACCTATCTCTATAGAGGTTCTTATGGCCCCCATGGCACCTTATATTATTTGCCTAGAAATTACCCTGATGATCTCTTCTAAATATGTTAGCATTCTCCCTCCTCTTCAATAGAAGAGGAGCATTCTGGTTTTTGCAGAAAATACTTCACACTACCTATTTGAATGGTCAAGCAGCCACTCCGATCCATCTCTATGCAAGGCTGTATTAGTTTAATCTTAAAAGTATATGGAAGTTTCATGGATTATGGATGCAACTTATAGAGGAGTATCAGTAGTATATGAAAACATTTCTGTACATAAACAAATCTTAAAATAAACATTAATAAAAAGTTTGCTATTTTTTTTCAGTTTTCTGGCAGTCGATTTTGAAAGGGAATGCCCCTAAATTAGCATGAAATTCATACTTAGTTGTGGCCAATCAGAAGTAGGTGCAAACAATGTATCATACATACACACACACACAAACACAGTGTGACACGAACATCTCAGGAGACCCCTGACAATTTTGGAGGATCCTTATGCTTCCCATTGAACCACCTGGACTTCTGATTAGGACACATTGCAAACCTCTTTTATACCCCACCATGACAACTCAGTGATGGCCAAATAATTCATAAAAACATTATTCTAGAATCTTTTTCAGGGAAAAGGTACCTTTTACGTTGCCAGTAAAATATGAATACTCAGCACAATCCAACAGTTGAGAAAACCCCTTACCCTGGACATGTATAACAAGCAGAGTTGCACGAGTCGTGCCAATAATACTCTGAGCCACACTGGATGCTCCCTATACTGTGGATTAAACTGATATTCAACAGTAAGCAAGGCTTTCTGGCAAGTACGCCTGCTGTGTGTTACATGTGTGTCCTGCCCTGGCCAGAGCTCAAGGGAGAGAGCACAATCCCAAAGCAGAAACAGAGCAGCAATGCAGGAGCAGTAACACTTCAGCTGAGATGCCAATTAGCATTGCACATGCATAGGGGCATAAAAAACAGGTTAAAACCCGTATCCAAATACGCATGCTGATTGGCAGGAATGAGTGGCCTTCATAGACCCGGAAAAGCAAATAACAGATTAAATCAAATATTTCTACAAATAATTACAATTTCTTCCAACAAGAAATGTTGTAAACATCTGAAATTTTTATATATTCCTTTAAGAAAATTAAAAACCATGAGCAGGACAAGATACAGGTTTGAGTCTTCAAACCTGTCAACAAAGTTGTTGTGAATTGTCATTTTCCTTTAAATTACATCAATTTAAATTAATTTAATTTCCTTGAGATGTTCACCTATTTTCCGAAAAGCATATAATAATTGTCCTATAAATGTGTTACTCCAACCTTCCTAAATACTCCTCCAGGTATGTGTGCATGTCATATATTTGTTTATTGCGCTGCTAGCCCTTACGAATCTGCAGCTAAATCTAAAATATAATGTGAATAACTAATATTGAAATTAACACAACCATGGAACCATTTTCAACTGTCACTATCTGTTTTTTCATTAGCTTTTTGTTGCATTGCCTTTGTATATTTCTATAAATATAATTGCATTATTTTTTTTTATATATAACTAATAATAGTATATTCATGTGTTTACATGGCAACTTCTAACATTTATTATCACTTGTCATATAACAACAGGTAAAGTAAATATTTTAAATTTAGGATTCTAAAGCACTTATCATATTGTAGTATTATATATGTCACATGACAATATACATAATAATTACTTTCTGGTTATTTTCTGCTAAAGATAATAAGGCTATAAAAACTATCCTGTTATCTGTCTCACTATATATATATACAGCACAATTCCTTCTGAGACGCCATGCAGACCAATTTGATGCAGTGTGTGACGTATGGTCTGAGCACTGACAGGCTGACCCACCACCCCTTCAACCTCTACAGCAATGCTGGCAGCACTCCTACCTCTATTTCCCAAAGACAACCTCTGGATATGATGCTGAGCATGTGCACTCAACTTCTTTGGTCGACCATGGCGAGGCCTGTTCTGAGTGGAACCTGTCTTGTGAAACCGATGTGTGGTCTTGCCCACCATGCTGCAATTTTTTTTTTCAGATCCTCAGAGAGTTCTTTAAACTGAGAGTCATATTATTGATGGAGAACTTTCAGATACAGAAAGACAGAAATATTTGGGAGGTTATCTTAATTTGCTCTTTAACTAGTGGGTTAAATTGTGACAAGGAATGTGATATTAATCCATATAATGGAATAATGTCTTCACTGGGTATCAGTAAATTACAGCCTAAATAAGTCCCAATATAGTTGTTTAAATCCAAAATGAGTAGAGGACCTGTGTTGTTCATTTGATGTCACAGTGCAAAGCGTATCTCTTCACACCAGCACTGTTCACTCTATCTGTGTAATGTATATCCTGTTTGCATAACGTAATGTCATGCCATATTCTGATGTATATATTATGGGAGATTCTTACTGTCTTTCAGCCTTATTAAATTGAGATTCAGCAAATCTAAAGGGCTCTATATAAGCACATAGCATATTTTTTTACAGACGTTTTTAGTTAGTGAACTTCTATGCAAAAGCAAGGTCTTCACTAACTAAAAACTTCTGTAAAAAAATATGCTCTGTGGTTATATAGAGCCCTTTAGATTTGCTGAATCGCACTTTAATAAGGGTGTATATTTCCTACATTTATAAAAGAAGTGATTATGAGAACCTGAAAGCTTGCACTAGAATCCTTCTTGGGCCCTCATTCAATTGCAATTTGGCAAATTGAATAGGGCTCTAAATAAGCACATAGCATATTTTTTTAAAGACGTTTTTAGTTAGTAGGCATCTATCCAAAAGCAAGGTTTTAACTAACTAAAAACTTCTTTAAAAAAAACATGTTATGTACTTATTTAGGGCCCTATTCAATTGGCCAAATTGCACTTGACTGAGGGCCTTAGTTTGCCATTAAAGGTAACACATTTTACTCCACTTTGTCCATTTTCTCACAGCAGATTCTTCTGATTATTTTGGTGTAATGTCATTATATATGCAGTAATTTCAAGGAGAGATTCAGAAATGTTTAGCTCCATTAAAGGGAAAGGGAACATATGAAAGTTGTCAAAAAGTTCTCAAATCCTGCCCTGTTTAGTACATTTGATCCATTAGCCATGACAGGACTACACTGAAGTCACCATTGGAAAACACATATAAACTAGCAGTTCTGTTAATAGAGCCAAACATAAATAAGCATTTTCTGCTGTTAATTTATCCTTAAAGGACTCAATAGTGTATTTTCAACTAAATCTCATCTGTTTCTTTGTTGGGCATTGACTATTAAAATCAAAAAATAAGTTAATGTTTTTTCTTACTTTTTAAATTATTTGTTTTCTCCTCAAGCAAAGGTGATTATCTCCACCTCCCTGAGGCCATGATCTGGGAGGTGAATCATCATGGAACTTGGGATTAGGCTGGGCTAGGACTTCATTGACTCTGCATTTGCCTTTTGACATAATTAGCACCACCCCTATGGCCTACACTCAGATAAGCTATATTGTAACTTGCTTGCAGCTCCTTCCTGAGCCATCATAGACCTGTCCTCTTTACTGAGCATGCTCAATTTGAACCAGAGTCTGACTGGTCAGCCTATCCTTTTAGTCAAGCTTCCAGGCAGAGCTGGCCACGCCCCCAATATGCACAGGTAGAAAGAGATAAGCAGCTCTGCGTTAAAGAAAATTGTCACATTCAAAAATATTAACTTTTATATATTTTAAACTGCATACTGTTTTAATAGTTTTTGTACAATAAACACATGAGCTAAAGTGGTTCTTTAAGGAATTTACGCCTATAAGAATATTTTCTACCTTAGCTATATTTGGAATACCAAAAATCACAAACTTAAACTTAATAATAAAAAAATAAAAAAATGTATGTTAATGCATTTTGTAAATGGCCACTTATTTAGACTTTTTTAGGCAATACATTTTCTTATCTATGTGGTTTTTACTTATTTTCTTACAGGTGTATATACTTTAATTGCTATTGGTCAGCTTTTTCTAGAATGTTAGCAACTACCAAGGTATGCTTATTATTCAGTGCAAGTTTGTCAAGAAGACAAGTAGCATCAGAAAAATGTAATTAATTTGATAGTGAAAGCCTTCATTAATTATCAAGTATTCCCAGAAGAAGTCTTTGAGAGCGAAGGCTGAACATGAGCTGACTTCAAATGGCTTATTTAGTATTCGGTTTAAGATCTTTGGAGATTTTAAGGTCCCAGCAATATAACAAGTGTTGTGGGTAATGGTCAAATGTCCATCTATAATTTTGACTGAACACTGACTTGCACATTATTCTCATGAATTGCATATTCCCTTTTAAAATCCATCTTAAGGAGAGATAGCTGCAGTGATTCACATGGGATAGTCTTGGTACACATCCGCTAATTTGATATTACTAACCAGGCATGCCATTACAGTTCTTATTAACCCTTCCCTTGTATCTTAAAGTCTAGCTACACACTAACAGCCTTATTAAATTGAGATTCAGCAAATTTAAAAGGGCTCTATTTAAGCACACAGCAATTTTTTTTACAGAAGTTTTTAGTTAGAGCCCTTTTAGATTTGCCAAATTGCAATTTAATAAGGCTGTTAGAATGTAACTAAGAGTACATAAGGGTGTTTTATAGATCACGGTGGAAATGTTTATGTATTATGTTATACATGAATATAAAAGTAGTATACAATTATGTAAATATTAGCAACAGATTCATATTAATGTCATTGAAATAAGAATGCTATTTGTTTAGTATTGCAAAACTTTTTAGCCTTAATAACTGAATTGACTTTGAAGTTTCACCTAAACACATGTTAAAGAATTCACTATAGAGGTTTCTAATGCTAATGTGACTTTATACAGTGGATCCTCGGTTCGATTTAGTAATTTGACGCGTCTCACTAACAAACAATTGCCTCAGAACTCAACGTTTGCTTGGAACTCAACATGTCGCAGTGCCTAAAATTGGCTCAGAACTCAACGCTTGCTCGAAACTTGATGCCTTTGCGCCACCCTGCATCCTGTCTTTCAGAAAGTGGAATACTTTGGCATACTGTAGTGAGTGCCTACAAGAGCCCAGGAGCAGTCTGTGCCAAAGTGCAGCCTGATTCTACAAGAACCAAAGTGCAGCCTGTGCTTATAAGTACCAAAGTGTAGCCTATACCTGTAAGAACCAAAGTTTCAAGCAATAACCTCTTTCCTCCTTCTCTCTCCAACATCACCACCATCTCATTGGGTCCTCAAGTCCACTCAGTAAACGCAGTAAAGTTAAAGTGAAGTTAAGTTTTATGTTATTTGATCTAAATATAGTTTTTTTTCATTTATGTCTGTTTAGTTTTAAGGTTTTGTATCAAGAAACAAGACCTTCAGTTCAAGGTAAAATGTGAAATTTCTGTGACTTGGAAAAAATGATTTCAATTTACATTGATCCCTAGGGAAATGCTACCTTGGAACTCAGGCAGTCAAGCTTTTTGGAACTCAACCTGCCATCCGGAACAGATTAAGGTTGAGAACCAAGGTACCACTTTATTAGCATACTGCATATTTGCCAAATAGCTCCTCTTCACCATAACAGATGCTGACTTGGCTTCAACTTGTCAAAGCAAAAGTTCTGTTATTTATTGCACCGGACTGGCCATTTGAAGTGGGGCCATTTTAGCTCAACCTTTTACTATGCAAAGTGTTTTAACACTGGGTATGACTCCTACCCTACTATCCTCCCTTTTCCTGAATTTACTCATTGCATCTTGTAAAAATGTTGGGCTTTATGGGGCTTTATGGGCTTTACACTGAGAAATGCTCTATTTTAAATATAAGGACTAGAATATCAATACAGATGAAGTCTGTTCTAGGCCATAATTGTAATACATAGTAGACAATGTTCAATATCTGTTTGGTCAGAAACCTTATTTCTTAATGGTACAATGAATGCTGTACTATTTTTATGCATCTGGAATTCTTGTTTTTTTGTTCCTCCCCTATTACATATTTTACATTATATGTATGTGCTGCTGAAAAATATGTTAGGGATTTTATATTTCTTAGATGAAAATAGTTTATTGATTTTATTTTCATGAAATTATATTAGTATCACAATGAGAAAAAAGTGCATGACTGTATAATCATTAATCATACAAAGTGAATCCAATTAGTCCGTTTCTCTGTCAAAGTATGGTTTAGGAGGCCATTTAGATGATATATGCAGCAATGAACATGCCACTTATTGAGAGGAGGGAAGGCTTTAATTGCTGAAGGTGAACTTACAGTGACAATGCTTGTAGCACATAGATTGCCTGCTTCCTCCTCTTCTATTTTTAACTCCAGGAGTATAAAGTATTCACCATCACTAATTGTTTAGTATTTTCCTTTTTAAACATGCACCAATTTCTGCTGGATTTGATAAACTTAAAAAAAAAAATGCTAGTGGTTTTGTTTTATTATTGGAGGCTGCTTTATATTTAAGTTAACCTTTATTGAATGATTCAATATAAAACCAGCATAATTTGTGTATAATATTGTATTTAAAATCTATGGTAGTTACGTGTATACACAAGTCATGCATTGTTAAAATTGTTTTCAAATATAGGCAAAAATTTTATGTCTTAGTTAATTTTCACCTGCATTCTACTCAATAGTTGGTCATTTATTGATTTCACCATAATGTGACATAGGGGCATGTACATTTGTCAATATATATATATTGGCAAAGTTGTGCTAAACAACAACACATATATATCAGAAACGCATATTACTATTGATCAGTACCTTAATACTTACATTATGTCCAATCCCAACTGAAACATGGAATGGCTTGTGGAATAGCTAGAAAAGGAGTGAGAGGATAGATAGGAAAGGGAAAGAGTAGATAGGAAGTATATAGTGGTAGATAGTGAAGAGTTGATAGGGGTTGATAATGTGTGGGTAAAAGGGTAGATGGAATTGGGGTAGGAGTAAGTGGTGAGATAATTCTTATTTTGTATCTCCTCCTCTACATCCAGTCTCTGCTCTTCCACATGGAGTGGCCAAATCTAGGAAAGACCAAAAGAGGGTAGAGAAATGACAACAAAGAGAGATTTAGTAAAGAAAGGGATTTGAGAAATAGGAGTGGAAGTGAGGAATACTCGACAGAAAGATAGGATGTTTTAAGGTGAAAAAATGGTAATTTCTAAATCATCCATTCTGATGGTGGAGAGAGGTAAAAGCACATAATGTGATAATGAAGACAGGTAAAAAAAAGATGTCTGATCTCAGCTCTGGCTCTCCTCTCTGGCTCTTCTGCAGATGAGAGTCAAGACGGTGAAGAGAGGAAGGCGAGTTAGAGCGAAGAGGTTCTGCAGTTAATATGGAGATTTGGACATGGAATGAAAGAGAGTGGCGAACACAGAGACACAGTGCACGATGGAGGGAAGGGGAAAAGAAAAAGACAGAAGAGCCCGGTATAAATCCACCTCAAAGCATTATGTTAGGTTAAAAGTTACCTTACCAGTAGAGTTAAATAAGAGAATATCATTTATAGGTGAAACCAAAACGAAAACTTTTATTCAAGTTAGCCTACAATTGTGTCTGTTTCCTTAGATGGAACAACCATCAGATAGATATAGATAGAGAACAAGTTAGTTGGCTTCTTTGCATGTATGTGATGTCATGGAGTGTTTGTAACTGTTAAGAGTAGGAAAGAGTCTGACAGGGTGGGGTAGAGAATACAGTAGAGGTGGAGACTGCACCACAAAATTCTTGGTGAAGGGAATGTGAGCAGGCGATAACAACTGCATGGGAATTGCAGAGGGATAGCTAGAGGAGTATCCTGAGGTTAAATCTGATATGTAGTAGGGTGTAGTGTTGTTGGGCGCTTTGTAGGTGAGTTCCAGGATTTTTAACTTAATTCTAGCAGGTATGGGAAGTCAGTGAAGGGATTGGCAGAGTGGGGCATCAGATGAGAAATGACTAGTAAGGGAAAGGTTGCTTAGGAGTGAGTTACCGTAGTCAATGTGGGAAATGATAATTGGATGAATTAAGATGTTGGTTGTTTCTTGTAAAGGACAGAATTGGGAAATGTTTTATAGATGCAGTTAGCAGTTTTTGATAAGGGATTGGATGTGACAGAGTGGGGCAGAGAATTCCACAGGTGAAAGAGAGTGCTAAGTCTAGAGTAGTCCCAAGACAGAGAGCATGTGGTGTAAGTGTGTTGAAGCAGTTATCGCCTGTAAGAGATATGTCTGGAACTGGGAAGTTGATAGAGGATGGGACTATTAAGAGCTCCGCCTTTAACATATTTATTTTTGTTCTTGGAGGCCATCAATGAAAAGATGTTGGAAAGACAGGTAGTGACATGAGTTAGTAAGAGGGGAGATAGGTAAAGAGAGATGTAAATTTGAATATCACCAACATATTATTATTTTTTATTCGTAAAGCACCAACTTATTACATAGCGCTATACACAGGTTAAGATCAAGGCAAAATCAATAGCACTATTAACACATTACAAAGGATGGAGGGCCCCATTTTTGAGCTTAGAATCATCCAGTGTGCAATGTGCTTTGTCTAAAGCACCTTGCAAAATTGAAAACTTGCAAACTTACAATCTAAAAAGCTTATTAGTTTGCCAAGGGTGGCAGTGTAGATTGAGAAAATCAAGGAACCTTGAGGTACTCCAAACGTGAGTAGTATTAACACTAAAGGAGAGGTTAGAGAAACAAGAATGGAACCAGGAGAGTGCAGTGTCACATAGGTCAAGGGCTGAGATACTGGAGAAAAAGTTAGTGATCAATAGTTTCAAAGGCAGCAGAATAATGTCCTTTTACTTGGGCCATCAGGAGGTCATTAGCTGCTTAAGTAAGTGTTGTATCAGTAGAGTTTTGTACACAGAAACCATATTGCAAGGTGTTTGATGACAGAAAATGGGAGAAATGGTTAAAGACTAGTGTTACAAGTAGGGACTAGCTAAACCAGCTAATGAATGTATCCCATTGGTTAGGCCCTCTCCTCTGTAAGTTTATTTTTATCCATGCTAGGGATTCCCCTGGAAGGAAGCTTGCCAAGATATGTGGAGAGCAGGAATGCAGTTCTGGAACATAGTTACAGGATTCCTGGTTAACTGAATTGGAGCAAAAGCTCTTTCTTACTCCTCAAAAATACAGATAACACACTTGTCTAATTTCAAAATGGGTAAAGAACTTTACTGAAAAACAATGCGACTTATATACAGTGGATATAAAAAGTCTACACATGCCTGTTAACATGTCAGGTTTCTATGCTGTAAAAAAATGAGACAAAGATAAATCATTTCAGAACTTTTTCCACCTTTAATGTGACCTATAAACTGTACAACTCAATTGAAAAACAAACTGAAATCTTTTAGGTAGAGGGAAGAAAAAATATAAATTAAAATAATATGGTTGCATAAGTATGCAAACCCTTAAACTAATACTTTGTTGAAGCACCTTTTGATTTTATTACAGCACTCAGTCTTTTTGGCTATGAGTCTATCAGCATGGCACATTTTGACTTGGCAAGATTTGCCCACTCTTCTTTGCAAAAACACTCCAAATCTGTCAGATTGCGAGGGCATCTACTGTGCACAGCCATCTTCAGATCACCCCACAGATTTTCAATCGGATTCAGGTCTGGGCTCTGGCTAGGCCATTGCAAAACATTAATCTTCTTATGGTGAAGCCATTCCTTTGTTGATTTGGATGTATGCTTTGGGTTGTTGTCATGCTGAAAGATGAAGTTCCTCTTCATGTTCAGCTTTCTAGCAGCAGCCTGAAGGTTTTGTGCCAATATTGACTGGTATTTGGAACTGTTCATAATTCCCTCTATCTTAACTAAGGCCCCAGTTCCAGCTGAAGAAAAACAGCCCCAAAGCATGATGCTGCCACCACCATGCTTCACTGTGGGTATGGTGTTCTTTTGGTGATGTGCAGTGTTGTTTTTGCACCAAACATATCTTTTGGAATTATGGCCAAAAAGTTCAACCTTGGTTTCATCAGACCATAACACATTTTCCCACATGCTTTTGGGAGACTTCAGATGTGTTTTTGCAAAATGTAGCCTGGCTTGGATGTTTTTTTTCGTAAGAAAAGGCTTTCGTCTTGCCACTCTTCCCCATAGCCCAGACATATGAAGAATACGGGAGATTGTTGTCACATGTACTACACAGCCAGTACTTGCCAGATATTCCTGCAGCTCCTTTAATGTTGCTGTAGGCCTCTTGGTAGCCTCCAAGATCAGTTTTCTTCTCGTCTTTTCATCAATTTTGGAGGGAGCTCCAGTTCTTGGTAATGTCACTGTTGTGCCATATTTTCTCCACTTGATGATGACTGTCTTCACTGTGTTCCATGGTATATCTAATGCCTTGGAAATTCTTTTGTACCCTTCTCCTGACTGATACCTTTTAACAATGAGATCCCTCTGATGCTTTGGAAGCTCTCTGTGGACCATGGATTTTGCTGTGGGATGTGACTAAGAAAATTTCAGAAAAAAACAACTAGAACAGCTGAACCTTATTTGGGGTTAATCAGAGGCACTTTAAATGATGGCAGGTGTATGCTGACTCCTATTTAACACCATTTGGAATGTGATTGCTTAATTCTGAACACAGCTACATCCCCAGTAATAAGAGGGTGTGCAGACTTATGCAACCACATTATTTTTCTTTTTTTTTTCTTCCTTCCACCTAAAAGATTTTAGTTTATTTTTCAATTGAGTTGTCACATTAAAGGTGGAAAAAGTTCTGAAATTATTTATCTTTGTCTAATTTTTTACAGCACAGCAACCTGACATTTTAACAGGGGTGTGTAGATTTTTTATATCCACTGTACATAGTAGAATAAAAAAAATCTGGTTATTCAATTAACCAAATTATGCAATAGGACTAGGCTTCTTTCAGGAAAGAAAAGAGAAGTAGGTACCACAGTACTTTATTACAAGCTTCTCACCCATAAGGGCTGCTGTCGTCAACTAGTCTTTCTCATAGTTTGGAGACAAAAGGAAGCAAAGTCATAAGGTGGTAATTACAGAACATAGATGGATCAAGAAAGGGTATCTTTAGCATTGTGCAAAAAGTGACTGTTTGAAGAAAGTGGTAAATGTGCCACTAACAAAGGAGAGGAGAGCTAGAGCTAGTGATAAAGTAGAAGAGAGGGAGGAAATGAGTTGTGAGGGGATAGGGTCAAGTGGACATGCTGAAGAAATGAGGCCACTTCATCTTCTATGACTGGGGTGATGAGGTTGAGTGAAGGCTGTCAAAAGTGGAGAGCTTGCTGTGTGATGTCTAATCTATTTTAATTTTGAAGTGTTCTTCAATATATTGGACTGAGAAGGTTGTAATGGGAGTGCTGAAGGTGGACAGAGGAGAGAGCTGAATGTTGAGAATATGTGTTAGAGGTTGGATGAAAGAATGAGTATGAGAGCTGAGAAATATGTTTGTTTGAGAAGGTGAATGGTACCATTGTATGATAGTAGAATACATTTGTAGTGATGGAATTCTGCATGTGTATGTAATTTGTTGTTGACAATATAAAGTACCATATATAATAATGACTGTTTTGTTGTGTTCTGCTAAGAATAATTTACCATTCATAAATTTGTTATTAAAATTTATTCAATGATTAGCAAAAACCCTACTGGTTGTAAAAACAGTCCTGTTATCTCTCTCACTATATATATATATATATATATATATATATATATATATATATATATATATATATATATATCTCACACTATAGTCTATCTATCTATATTTTGTAAGGCAATGCAGAAATTGATTCAGTATTTCTAAGTGAGCTGTTTAAGTGTTCGATAAGGATTTGCATGAGTTGCACTAGAGTTCTATCATTGATATTCCCTAGCATCTCTCATGAATACTTTTATTAAAGATCCTGCAAACATATACTAACTATTCTTCTGTCTCTTTTCCCCAGGTATGTCACTATAAATCCTGAACTGCACCCATGAACCTCACAATTTACTTTAGTAACTAACATGCTGTGTAATGTCAGGGTGTTTGCTTGTTCTAGGTTTGTGATTTGGTAACTGATAACCAGGTCTAAACATCTTGTTTAGCCTCAAACCAGGCTGCATCCTAGGAACTAATCCTTGATTGAATAGCTATAAATTAAAGCTCATTGTTTTTGTTCCATTGACCACCACACTAAATTAGCCACTTCTCCAGGGGCTTAGCCAGTGATGCTGGGCTGCATACCACACAGCTGAGAAGCACTCACTAACTGATAACTTCTCATTCCATTCACCATAATTGCTAAAGCAGCCACTTCTGCACTTTGATACTAAAAGGCACATCCCACAATTTGGTTTTTGAAAGCACAAGCTGCACTTTGATTCTTATAAGCACAGACTACACTTTGATTCTTGTAGGCACAGGCTGCACTTTGATTCTAATAGGCACTGTCTGCACTTTGAGTCTTGTAGGCATAGGCTCCAGTTTGATTCTTATAAGCACAGGCTGCACTTTGATTCTTGTAGGCACAGGCTGCTCTTGGGCTTTGTAGGCATGCTCCACTGCTCCACGGTACTTTCTTTACTTCCTGGTGAGACAGCATGCTGTGAAAACGCAGAGTACCGAGGAAACGTTGAGATCTGAGTCATTTTTATTTATTAATCAGACGCTTTGAGTAACATAATACAATAAAAAGCTAATGAAAAAAATAGATACTAACATTGAAAAGGGTTCCACAATATTATATTCTCGAAGTTATGATGTATATTACTAGCTATTAGTATAAACATTTATATGTAGCTACAGATTCCATACTGCTAGGGGTACAAGAGACACAAATATAAAATGCGTACACACATTGAGGGGTATTTACAAATCTATTACAGGTTCTGTGATAAGAAGTGAGGTGTACTAAGCATCACAGTGGCTGTGATGTGCATGACTGTATATGCTCTATTTCCTCTGTGATAGCTAAGTAAATACTCCTCACAATAACATGATAAATGCCAAGACAGCACAATTGTAAATAGCCTGCTAAAGGAGGGCATGAGGGCCATGCTCTTGTGAGTTCTTACATTCACTATTGAGGTACGATCTTTTGTTTTTTATGTCATTCTCTCAAACAGCGATATCATTTCACACTGTAGTCAATTACTACTCAGTTTAGAGATTGTTGAATGAAACTACAACTATTATTTTGTTACACAGAGATTCTAAAACCATCTCAGGGAGATCCTAATATCTGTAATACAACAATATATACATTTTTGAGGTTGATTGATATTGGCTTAAAAGAATCAAAGTGCTGTATATTACTTCTAATTCTGCATAAACTACTATTAATATATAATTAGATATTATTTTTATAACATAACAATATCATCATTTGGTTAAGACATTCAGGAAGTTCTCTTTAATTCCAAATAATAAATGTAATATTTCTTGTTTCCCTTAGTTTCCATTCTCTCTCTCAACTGTATTACGCCACTTAAAATATTATCAGCTTTATTAAATTGCGATTCAGACAATTGAATAGGGCTCTATTTAAGCACAGAGCATTTTTTTTTCGCAGAAATTTTTAGTTAGTGAACTTCTATTCAACAGCAAGGTCTCCACTAACTAAAAACCTCTGTAAAAAAAAGTATGCTCTGTGCTTAAATAGAGCCCTATTCAATTGGCCGATTGATAATTTAATAAGGCTGTTAAAGGCACAATTAAACTTCACTAATTATCGTCACATTAAAGCTCATGGTAAAGACTTTCATGTGGGCCTGCTAAATGTATCCCTCAATAGAATTTTGAACAGAAAAAAGGCTATTTGAAGCAAAAACTACCATGTTACTCCTAGTAGTAGTTAGAGGGTAAACTTAATAGGACCAGGGTTGTGTTAAAGCTTTTGCAAAGCCTTATTAGATACATAAAAGCTTTAAAACAACTTAAAATAACTTGAATTTTGGTACCCAAAGGTTGCAACCATTGAAGAGTTGCTTGCATCGCTCTTAGTCTCATTTACTATTGGCTCTGTCTAAATTGCAACTTATGGGCTTGCTTAAGTGATCATGGTCATGCCATGAAATGCTACGTGTGGGTTCATGGTTTGCCTGTTGGGGCTGTGAGCCTGTAATTGCAGGCTTGAGTCAATTAAATACATCTATATATGTTACAAATTTGGAACCCGCAGACAAAAACGAAGGTAATTACAGGTTTGAAATTAAATGGGGGCCACTGTCTTTATTATGGACCTCTGACTGCCAACAATGTTAAACTGATATAACTAAATGACTAATGTCTTAAAGTTTCTTATTAGCCATTGTGCAGGGGTAGAAATTAGCCATTTTGATGGTTTAGTGGACAGATCAGGAAAATCCCTCCTTGTGACCCTTTACTATCAACATCTGCACAGCAAGGTCTGCAGGAGTGTAAAGAGAGAGTAAAGCCATAGAGGTGCATGCACCTCCCCACTTGGCACAAGTGGACTGACATGCAGAGAAAGATAAGCATATTGAAAGGGTATTTTAAGAATCTTTACACTGGGATAAAGTATGTGATTTCCTGAAAGGGGAATTGGATCCCTTGTGTGAAAGAAATGCAGGTAGAACCCAACTCTCCAAAATGCAAAAGCAGGGGCAGAGTTTAAAAAGATGAAGTGGGTGATTTTTTTATTAGCTTAGGGGACTAAAGTAATTATTGTATAATATAAGGGATGGAGGTGCAAAAAAGAATACCAAAGGGTTACAAATTCTCTAGGGATAATGAAAATATAATTTTGGTGTTTAGGGAGTTGGTTATAATTAATTTGGAGGGGGAGATTATAGCTCACTTAAAAATGATCACAACCCCAAAAGTAATTATACTCCTGCCATCCCCTAAAATCAAAGGTTATTTAAAGGTGTGTTTGAGAGGGCATAAATAATTTGAGGGAAGATCATTTTGGGGTAAGAGTGGAGACAACGTATCACCCCAAAAATCTATTATTACCATAAGCTTGTGTAGGATTGTTGTTGGAATGTAAAATTATTTTATTTACCGGTATTTGGTAGAAGTATATGAAGTATATGAAATCAAAGTTTTAGCAAAGTTTAATGAATGTATGTTTTTGTGGATTAATAAATGCCTTATTTTTCAAATGATATGTAGTTTTAAGAAATATATTCTTCTATGTCGGCATTTTATGTTCTAGGGTAGTGTAACCAAAAGCATTAACAATTTGTGTTTAGGTATAAAAAGGGTTGTCTGCATCACTTTTTTGCCTTCAACGATCAATAAAATGTTTTTCCTTATAATACATATATAAAATATTCATTTTATTATTCATTCTTTTCTTACCAAAAAGTTTACAATCCACAAGACTTACAGGCTTGAGACGTAAAGTCGTAAACCATTTTTTTGAACGTTGGAGGATCGGCCAAGAACATGAACAATTAGTGAAACCCATAGTTACGGGTTTAGATGGAGCCAATGGCAACATGTCATAATTACGTCAATGAAAAATTGAGGTTGGATTTCAAAGTCTTATGGGCTTTAGTTACGAGTTACGAGTTACCCACCTTCCAGAAATTATGCAATATTGTTAAAGCCATAAATATGTTATTCTACTCCATGAGAGTTCCATTATATGTATTAACACATTGATTGCCGGGATCGATATAACACGTAAATTACACATGAAATAAAGTATTTTATATTGCCAATTTGTGAGCTTGAGAATGTTGTTCTATTAATTCTAATACCTAACATCACTTTCCCTTTTATTATAAGTACAGTAGTGTGTGTATATTTGCATTTACAGTGCTACAGATTGGACTTTACCCGCCTAGCAAGTCCTCTCTAGTACCCGTTGCCTTTTTTACTCCATTTGTGGGTTACGGGCTTGAACACCAGTGAATTTGTTGCAATTTAATAGCATGACTGGAAACGTAACAGTTATGGGCTTGACAGATTAAAGGATTTGTGGGCGCATAGTTCAAATTTCCACGTCATGTAGCCTTTTCTCGCCCTTACCCCGCAAGCTGTTAACAGGTTGCTTTATGGGGCCAATTTAATAGTGGGCTACGTTTTTTAACGTTGAGGGAATTTATTAGGGCTATTAATATCTTGAGGTTAGAGAAAAAAGACCTTAAAGAAAGATCTTAAAGAAAGAAAAGTTTTTAATCCTAAGGGCAGTCAAATTGTGAAACTCACTACCAATGGAAGTTATGGGGCAGATTCAATAGATAACTTAAACAATGTAGTATATCTCTTTTTTAATAATCAGGTAATATAAGGCTATTTCTGAATATACAGTATAAGTGAGTTTATGGAATATTTACTTGGACCCCATTGGTATTTTAACCCACATTGGCACATTAACCCACTGCCATGCAGCTTTCTATAGACTCCCATGGTAATATAGTTTATAACCATGGTAATTCTTGTGGACCAGCATAGCCCCTAACATTAACCCGTTACCACAGGGGTCCATTTGAAACCCCATGTTCAGCTATTAAATAACCCCAGAGAACAAGGTGTGGGGGAGGAGGCGGAGTACAAGCGGTGGGGGATGGGTGTTAAAGGGAGTCCCAGGATTTATATATATTGCACTGACAATGCATGGGCATGGTATTATTTAGCCGGGGTTTGTTGTTATACATCATTATTGACATATGGCCAATTATCGTAGGTTTGTCAACCAATATGGCACGTGTCCTATAAAATGCACATGCTACTTTGATAGTGATGTGTAAAGGGATGGATAGGGGTAGATACATAGTGCTGCATCAGGCATTACAGCTGCCTTTCTTGGAACTAATTATAATCTCAGCAATTTAGCGATTTTTTTAGCGATACATAATGAGCTGTGGTAGATTGTGGTGCATTGTCCTTCCTCTTTGTGATCAGTCATTTAATTCCAAGAGCCTGATTGCCAAGGCCAGAGGAAACCATATTGAACCTATGAATAAAGCATTAAATGCCCTATGAATAGAAGCAGAGATTTACAGTGTCTTGGAAAAGTATTCACCCCCCTTGACTTTCTACCTATTTTGTTACATTACAGCCTTAAGTTCAATGTTTTGTTAATCTGAATTTTATGTGATGGATCAGAACAAAATAGTTTAAGTTGGTGAAGTGAAATGAGAAAAATATATACATAAAACATTTTTTTTAGAAATAGAAAACAGCAAATTGACATGTGCGTATGTATCCACCCCCTTTGTTATGAAGCCCATAAAAAGCTCTGGTGCAACCAATTACCTTTAGAAGTCACATAATTAGTGAAATTATGTCCACCTGTGTGCAATCAAAGTGTCACATGATCTGTCATTACATATACACAGCTTTTTTGAAAGGCCTCAGAAGCTACAACACCTAAGCAAGAGGTACCACTAACCAAACGCTGCTGTGAAGACCAAGGAACTCTCCAAACAAGTAAGGGACAATGTTGTTGAGAAGTACAAGTCAGGGTTAGGTTATAAAACAATATCCAAATCGTTGATGATCCCTAGGAGCACCATCCAATCTGTCATAACCAAATGGAAAGAACATGGCACAACAGCAAACCTGCCAAGAGACAGCAGCCCACCAAAACTCACGGACAAGGCAAGGAGGGCATTAACCAGAGAGGCACCACAGAGACCTAAGGTAACCCTGGAAGAGCTGCAGAGTTCCACAGCAGAGACTGGAGCATCTGTACATAGGACGACAATAAGTCTTACGCTACATAGAGTTGGGCTTTATGGCAGAGTGGCCAGAAGAAAGCCATTACTTTCATCAAAAAACAAAATGGCACGTTTTGAGTTTGTGAAAAGGCATGTGGGAGACTCCCAAAATGTATGGAGGAAGGTACTCTGGTCTGATGAGACTAAAATTGAACTTTTCTGCCATCAAAGAAAACGCTATGTCTGGCGCAAACCCAACACATCACATCACCCAAAGAACACCATCCCCACAGTGAAACATGGCGGTGGCAGCATCATGCTGTGGGAATGTTTTTTTTCACCAGCCGGAACTGGAAAACTGGTTAGAGTTCAGGAAAAGATGGATGGTGCTAAATACAGGGATATTCTTGAGCAAAACCTGGACCACTCTGTGCGTGATTTGAGGCTAGGATGAAGGTTCACCTTCTAACAGGACAATGACCCTAAACACACTGCTAAAGCAACACTTGAGTGGTTTAAGGGGAAACATGTAAATGTGTTGGAGTGGCCTAGTCAAAGCCCAGACCTCAATCCAATAGAAAATCTGTGGTCAGACTTAAAGTTTGCTGTTCACAAGCGCAAACCAACCAACTTGAAGGAGCTGGAGCAGTTTTGCAAGGAGGAATGGGCAAAAATCCCAGTGTGTGTGGCAAGCTAATAGAGTCTTATCCAAAGCGACTTGGAGCTGTGGTTGCCGCAAAAGGTGGCTCTACAAAGTATTTGCTTTAGGGGGGTGAATAGTTATGCACATTGACTTTTTCTGTTACTCTTTGTTGTTTGCTTCACAATAAAAAAAAAAAAACTTCAAAGTTGTGTGCATGTTCTGTAAATTAAATGATGCAAATCCTCAAACAATCCATGTTAATTCCAGGTTGTGAGGCAACAAAACACGAAAAATGCCAAAGGTGGGTGAATACTTTTGCAAGGCACTGTACATTCATTAATGGTGAAAAATAATGTTAAATACGAGTTTCTATTAAAGGGACAATTTAGGATTTTTTGTTTTATATAAATGGTTTAAATAAGTTAATTAAAAAATGTTATCCTTTTCAGTGTAATCTTGGCATATACTTAATAATTCACTTACTTCTAACCTCCCACTGTAATGTTTTTTCATCTTCTGGAGCCTCCCTTTTACTTCCACTTCTCCCACATGCACAAAAGGGAGGGGCTTCTGGAGTCAGTGACATGGTGTGGGGTAGTGTGGACATCTTCCCCTGTTGGTGTGGCCTTAGGTCACAGTTGTGCAACATTGTACCATACATAAGAGAGAATAGATAGAAAGGGGGAGACTTTATAATATGTAACTCTGGGGACATCTTAGAACTAAGTGAAGTGTAAATTATATAGAAGAATTACATTATGGCCGATTAAATTAGTTAAGTAACCTTACTGAAACATTAATATAAAACTAAATATGACCTAAACAGTCATTTTAAGTAATATTTCCAATGCCTCTTTAGTTTTACCTCATTTTTTCCTTTTTTCCATTCTCTCAAAAATGAAAAACAGAAATTAATTTTACGGATAAAAACTATTAAATGCTTTATAAGAGTTTTATCATCTATGAACAATGGGAAAGCAAGCGCGACACGTCACTTCTCATTTACACTTCGAGTGCGAGTGGCATAAATTGGGTCATGTGATATTGTGCGGGGTTGGGGGGTCATGTGACGTCATTGTGACATCACCGGACACGGCCCCCAAATGATCTACCACCATACAGTGTTTGGAGATAATAAAGGGATAGTACTCACAAATGTAAAATGTTCCGATTGCCCAGAAAAGTGATCAGATTAATTTTAGGGTTAAATGTAAAAAATATATAATAGAACAAAAAAATATGAAAACAAATAAAACAATTACAATTACATTTTTTTAATGTAGAAATTTCTTTGTTTGTACAGTCTTCCAGAATATCACAGTTTGGAGGAGAGCTATACACATAAAGTAATAAGAATATGTACAGTACACATATAAAGTAATAAAAACACAATTTTTTAGTTCCCAAACACATTCTGTAGTTGTTCATGAGTTATCACACTTATCATATTGCTTATCCTAGAACAATGATCATCTAGAGATGGCTAGAGAGGCTTTGTTGAATAAACTTCAGATGTTTTTACAACAGTTCCTTCAAAAAAGAATGGACCAAGCCTTTGAGCTTTCCTTAGAGAGCTCCAAACATTCACTTTATGAGAATCTCTTTTATATTTCAAAAAATCTTATGTTTTCTCTGTCTCCCAAACACGACAACTGTCAGCTGAAATGTGAAATGTTGCTTCATGACTTCTAAATTCTCAACTATCAAGGCATAATAAAATGTAACTGTTGTGAATAGTGAAACATATTTGGATATGCTACAGACTTGTCCCCATAAGATTTTGATATGCTCCCAAGACTAGTGCCCATTAGATTTTTTTTCCTGTGAGAACAAGTAAAAACAAAAGCATTTTCAACAAAGCTTTTCTCTTTAGATGATCTATGTACTAGAATAAGAAATATGATTAGTGTAATAGTTTATACACTACTGCAGGATGTTGCTGAGGAAGTTAGAATTTCAGTCGGCATTGCATGTAAAATGTTAGATATGTTGAAATTTAAAAAGTGATTGAAAGCCTTTGTTTAATTTTACATCTGAAAGAGGGTATTTTAAAATGTACCACTGTGTGTATTCTTTTTCAGGTGAAGATCTCAATGCAGTAAAAACTGGTTAAAATATTTAACTGATCTGGGGACAGCCAGTGAGCAGTAATATGGATGTATGAGCCATATTAGCATTTCCTGCTATTTTTATGTCCAATGCAGGTTTCATTGGCAAGCTAATATGATGCATACATCCATATTACTGCTCACTGGCTGTTCCGAGATCAGTTATGGACCCCTGTGGCACCTTATATTTATCCTTATACCATGAGGGTCTCAATGGACTTAAAAAACTCCAATGGACACAAAATTAACCCCAATCTCACAAGGGTCCTTATGGAACTCAGTAGCACTGTATACTATACCATGACCCAAGCTACAACCATGTAGGAGTCTTATGGATCTTCATGGCACCTAAAGTTAACTCCTATACCATGTTGGTCCTCAAGAATCCCCATAACACCCTTCCTACCAACAGAGGGAACCATATTGTACCTCATAGACACTAACCCCCATGGTGGTCCCTAAGGATATCCATAGTTCCTAAAATACATAAAAAACACCACTTAAAATATATATAAAAAAACATGGCTAATAAATAACGCTGGATAATAGAGCACTTCCATGTTGATTGAAGAAGCCATCCTTTTCTTCTATCTTGATTGTAGCCCTTGTTCCTCATCTTCGGTCCATGGAAATGGGCCTCCGCAAAAAAACTGACACTGTTAAAAAAACTTTACCTAACAGAGATGCCACTCCGACTAACATTTTTTTGATGACTTCACATTATATACTGGTTTGTGTGGATTTCAATTGATCCAAAATATGTGTCAGTCAAGTTTCAGTCAATCAGAATTGAGTATTTGAATTAAAAGTCTAACTAACCAAAATGCACAGATTTCAATCAGATATAATCTCCCCTTACAGGCATGTTTTTTTTTATTTTGTTAGTATAGGGTATAGGGATTAATATCGGATGCCATGGGGTACCTTTGGACGCCAATGGTATAGGGGTTAATACAGTGTGCCATGGGGCCCCATGTGAACCACCATGATCACAGCTTAGTATACCAAGAGGTGTAGATAGATAGACAGGGATAAGGGAGGATGCAAGGGCTAGTATTGTGTGTCAAGATAGTCTGTACCATTCCTTAGTATTGTTATGGAGACCTCTGTGACTAAGACTCAGAGTGTCCTGTGAGGAGGCTACAAACACACATTAGGTGCGAGTCAGTCAGCTTTACAGGATTATTTTTTTGCAGTAGCCATAGTATACCTCTGCTAACTAGTTTTTCAAAACTCCCATAGCTGTGAGTCAGCCTTCGAAGAGTTCTTAAAGGAGCCATGAAAAGGAGTCTTGAGTACCTATCTCTGTATCCCTCCATATCGTTTCCTGGATATCTGACTGTATAATTATGGCAAAGATTAGATTTTACTCTCTGCATTTTCACTGTTCTTTTATTGGCTTCAATACTTCTTAATAAAAGAGTAAAATATACTTACTTACATAATAAAAGGTGCAATAACATAAGTTTGATCATGATAATAGCTCCACTACAGTTCAGATATAGCACAGACTTTACATGACTGTTACATTTAGTATATGCTTAGTGTACTTTCACTAAGATCACATGTTTTACATAAAATTAGAATTACTAAACATTAAAAATACAATACCTGAATAACGGTTGATTACTTTTTATGCTGCATTTATTTGTTAGCTCACAAAAGGGATGTCTGGTCATCTTTACTCCAAGGTACAATAGATGCTAAAGGCTTTACAGGAGGAAGCATCTGGGTGAGTTTCTTTCTGGAACAAAAAGAGCCTTAAGGAACTCAGCCTTAAGAATTCAAACATCTGTTACAGGTTTGAAATATGGTGTACTTCTTGATACAAAAAAAACGACCTTGAACATTCTTTGATAGGTGCTTAGAGGATAAATCTTTCCTAAGCTGTATTATTGTTATCCCCTTTCAAGTGATAAGAAGAACATTTAAAAAAGTTTTGGTTGTTTTGATTTCCACGCAAGGTTTTTGACTTTCAGCTTTATGCAACTGTTCAGACTGCACATCAATTAATCAATTTAAATATTTTGAGCCAGATGTTGCAGATGAGCAGATAATATAACTATAATATCACATATTAGTTTCCAATGCTATAATTATGGACACTTCCTAATAAACAATGGTATCGCCTGATGAAATATATCAAAAATAAAAACATGCATTGAAATATTATTTAATTTGATATAGCTTCCAAAAATAGTGGTGTTCATTTCTGAGTATACTGATCATTTGTTAATTAGTAATAGCAATCATTATGAAACCATCAATAACAGTTTACATCATGTTACAATTTGCAACTATAGTACCAACCCCCTTATCGATTCACAAACTACATTTGTAGAAATGCTTCCTCCCATTAATAGGTATGTGATCGCATGATAAATTCCTTGCAAGCACTACATTGACTTAATAATAAAACAGACAGAATCCAGAAGAAGTGGTGGCAGAAGTGGGTTAGAACATAGTTCAACAGAAGTTTCTAGTCAAGTCAGACTGCCAGTTGCCCTAGACAAGACAAAAGGGTTCAAGCCAGGCAGGGGTTTCCACAGAGGCCAACAGGGATCAAAAACAGTGTCGAAGAGAGGTTCAGAATACAAGTTTGCAAATATGTACTGATAACAAGCTTTAAATATTGCAACACTTTTTATTTGCCTGAACAATCAGGCCCTCATTCAATTGCAATTTGGCCAATTGAATACGGCCCGAAATAAGCCCATAGCATATTTTTTTTAAAGAAGTTTTTAGTTAGTGAAAACATTGCTTTTGGATAGATGCGTACTAACTAAAAACTTCTTTAAAAAATATATGTTATGTGCTTATTTAGGGCTCTATTCAAATGGCCAAATCGCAATTGAATGAGGGCCTCAGTGCTGAAGGGTTTAAAGTGGCTGAACCTGACGTTACAAATGCAATTCATACTATAATAACTTTTTTTTAAAAAACCTTTGCAGTACTAAAACTTCATAAATTTGCATTTCTATGGACACTTTTAGTGTGAATACAATATTTTCTATAACTGTCCAATATATTGCTTTACTTCCAAAAATATTTGTTAAATGCAGCATAAATCTTATTCTTATTACGTCCATTTTTCCATTAGTGAATCGTCAGGTTTGTACCACATTAACTTATGTGCAAACAATATGTACATTTTACATAATATTTGTTTTATGAAAAGAGCATTAAAACAAGCATCAAATTAATGGAAGGTTGCAAGTTAATAGGGTTATCAACTGTGCCCGATCATTTAATGGAAATAATACTTTTATAGACTTGACTACAAGTAGACAATTTGTCAAGTGCCTTTCAAAATAGTGTCTCAGAGCAAATTAAGAAATTATGGGAACACATGGAAATCTGTTGAATAATGATTAATGCAGCAGATGTCAGGTGATCATGTGACTGTCAAATGATCCGCATTTAATGATAATGTCAAATGCTATGGAATCCTATGAATTCAAGGCATCATTAGGGAAGGCAAGTGAGACTTCCCTTAGTCCACCACTTATTTAGACTCACTTGTCTGAAGCTTTTGAAATGAGCTAAAGAACTACAGCTACTGCATGTGCTTTACATGAACCCTGAACAAAACTTTACTATTAGTAGCAGTGCGTCTGCCATTCAGGCTCATTGGCAGATATTATATTTCCAAAACTACATGTGCCACTCCAAAACAAACATAGTTTGTCACTTGAGTTGATGGCAACAGGATAATTAACAGACCAAGAGCTGGCAAGAAAAAAAAGCAATGTTAGGACTTCCTAAACAACTATATTTTCCATCTAGTCATCCTGCTGGACATTAGTATGATGAAATGTTTGCAAAATACTAAAAGGCTGGCACAGAAGCTACCATTGACAATGGAAAAACAGGTTGACTTAGTGGTGGAATCTAGTGAAGATGGGTGGGTGCAACTTGTTGCTACCCTCAACTATGGTTCAAATAGCTAAAAAAGTTACAAATGTAATGCTGAGTAGTCATTTGGCAGAACTTTGGCTCTATCTGCACAACAAGCACCAATATTTGTGTTAGTTCAGCCATAGATGTCCTGTAATGAATACTTATTTCACTAAGTTGCAGGAAAGATGATTAAAACATTGTACATTTTTACACATTTTTCAAACATTTTTTTTTGTATGTAATTGTATTCAGTTTATAGTTACAGTATATAGTCCACAATGTTGGCTTTAATATGTCTCACACAGCTATAACTTTTTCTTTCTATCTTTTTTCCTTATTTCAGAAAACAGTAAAAAAAAAATGTATTCACCCTTTAATGGATTACTTTATAATAAATTTTATTTTCTCTATAGTGACCATTTTAAATGACTACAATTTAGGATGGTAAATTTCCACTTCTATAACAACAATCAAAAATCAGATATGAATTCATCTTAACAGTTTAGTGTTTCTACAGGAAAAACATCTCATATTGTTTTAGTTTCAAAAACACAAGATACATTAAATGCATTCATCATGTGCATCATTAAGGAATCCTGAATTGTTTATCAACAGTCTCATCATGGAACACCCGTAAATGAATGCATAGACGTCTTATTGGCACAAACAAAGTTCCTGCACTTAACACATGAATAAGCTGAGCATTATAAAAATAAAAATGAGTGTTGGCCAGTTCCCCTTAGATCGCCTATTTTTGAGTTTCAGTTTTCGACATTTTTGAAAATGTCTAGTTAGCGCTTTCATGAAATAGTGGGCAGATATGCAGTCATTCAATACAGCAAAATCATCTAGTTTTAATGTTCACGGCTCATTTCTACTTGACAAGACAGACAAATACATAGTGGAGATCTTAACTGTAACTGAGATGTTCAGAGCTGCATAGTTAAATGGACTCCATTCAAAGTCAAAAAGTTAATTTTAATCTTCATAAAGACTATGAAAATCTGTCTGTTTTGTTGTACTAATTACTGACATGCTGTTTTAAAATTTTTTAATAAACTAGCTTATCCTACCCACTGTGTTAGTATGCAAGGCCACACCCCAATGGAGGTGGAGAAAGGCAGCTCTGATTGAGAAAAAACAGACAATTTAAGAAATAATAAATATTTAAACTTTTATTTCTTTTAAGCTCCATTGTTTTTAATAGGCTATGCCCAACACACATTTGAGCTTTACTTGAAAATGGTCTTTTAATTTCCAAATAGATCTCCCCATTACCAGTAATAGTTTATTTAAAGAGAATGCTTTATATATGGGACTTTAGATAAAAGACTGTCAGAGAACACTTTACTTGGGTCATATTTGTCAAATGGCTCTAGTTTCATGGCTAATGTTCTAATAAAAATAATTATTTCAGTATTCTCTTTTAGTTTCTCTTGATTAGTTTACCAGTAAATACTTATTGCTTATAGTTTTATTAAGTTACACACTTAATTTATTTTCTAGAACAGAGCCTTCAAATATTATTACTTGTACACTTTTGTAACACAATCTATTATTATAACTGTTTCTATGCGGTTGCTGGAGAAAATTATGAAATTAATCATGTTTTTTCTAATATGAATTCACTAGATGTAGACTACAATGAACATAAGTGCTATTTTGTATTTAAATGGGCATGCACAGTAATCAAGCACTGGGAAGATGTATCATTATTATTAATATTAGTATTATCCTCATAATAATTTTGTATGGACATTTTATAAACACTTGCACTTATAAGCAATGTTTACATTATCATAAATATCTAAACAAATGTTGCTTTAATATCAAGCCAAGTATACCCTTGATCAGCATATCAAAAATATATTTTACATAAACATTTTAGAAGTATATAAAAGGATCCTTAAAAAGTATGCAATTAGTGACTTCCAACAAAATCAGGCAAAGCGCCAATTGTTCAGAAGATCTCTTGGCCAATATTTGTTCCCAGAGGTACCTATCCGTCTGGCGCTGTTTGATGTAAAATTGTTATGTTGGCACTGTGCAAAACCATAAGTGCACGGTTAAAAATAATGTCTACAATAAGTTGCCTGTCTTTTAGTCCTATGTAAACATTTGATTGCATGAATTGTTAATGCAAAACATATTGTAGTTTTTATTAGTAATACATAATTTTTAAAAATAACACAAGTACATTTGCAAACTTAATTTTGCAGTAAGCTTTTATCTGCTCTCTTTTAATGTATTGTAAACACAACAAAAAGAAAGTAGACTCAAGTGAAATTTAGACGTAACGAATAGCTAATATTTATTTCATGACCCACACAGATAGCTAAACCAATCAACACTTCAATCAACCAATCAACTGAACTTCCATGTGGTCCTTTATTGGGCTTATCACATGTTTTGTGTAGAGTTGGCTGTTTGGGTTGAAAGATAACTGGAAAGTACGACAATAAAGAGGGTGGATGTGCAAATGTTACTCTTGCAAAGCAAAACTTGAATCACTCCAGACTCCTCCACCTCACCCAACACTCATCGACATGCTTCCTTCTGCTGCCCCTATTCAGATTCCTTATTGCCTCAATACAATTCAAAACCAAAAGTTTAATATACAAAGCTCTCTGCAGCACCACTTCCCCATATATCTCATCTCTTGTCTCATTCAAACGAGGCTATTTATTCAAATTCTCTCACAACTCTCCCCCCTACAGATCATGCAAGAAAATCTAATTATAAGCTTTTTTTTTAGAATAATAAATAATACGGAGCCTACTATTCAACCAATAAGATTTTTCATTTTAAGTAAATATCGTAGTCCAGAGGAAAAAATTAAACCATGTAAAAGAGTTTTTTTAAGGGTACATGATACAATGAAAAATTATATTTGAAAACTTTGAGTCTGACTAAGAACATCAATAAGCAGGAAGAAGTCTGTTACAAGGCCAGTGAGGAAGAGTGAGAGTGGTGTCAATATTAATCTTACCAATTACCAAATAAAGGTTTTGGATTCCTGCCTGTTCCATCGTCCCCACCCCTTCACTGATAACTACAAACACACACCTCCAACATCAGAATGTAATGTAAAAAACACAACATGGATTCCTGTACTCATAAACATAGGGTCCTATTAAATTCCAAGCCTGCAGTGGCTGTCGTCTAGCCCGTATGTCTTCAGGCTTGAAATTTGCTCTAGTAACAGAGTGATTAAATTAAACAAGGCCACAACCAAAGGGCTGAAGCCTCAAGCCTGTAAACCCTTCCTGTGCCCACAAACTGTCAGTGGGCTGGAATAGATGCGGTCTGCAGTTACACTGAGTGCGACACAGGCCTCAAAGCCAATGAAAGACGGGATGCCGGAAAATGATTGACAGCGGGAGATAATAAAGCTACGTTTCACACGCCCATGCGTTGACTGTTGTAGATTTTTCCCGAAGTAGCATGAAGGTCCAGGAGTTGGAGGTTGGAGAGAGAGAGAGAGAGAAAGTAGGTGATATTGGAGAGCTGGATTTTACAGTTATATTATTTTCTATTATCAGCATAACTATTTTACACATAAATTTTGATTACACATATATTCTGATTACACATAATACAAATACACATAGAGTAAATACCATACATTGATACACTTAGAGCCAGGTCTACACATACAGCCCCCCCCCATCCTATACCCCTACCCTATAATCTAACAGTTAGTAATTTCACATAAAACAAAACAAAAAATGTGTACATCACAAATATATACAGAAATACTTTTTTCATTTATCCTTATTTTATTTTGGGGATTGAAATGGAGGAAAGAGAGAGGAGGGGAGAGGAGTGGAGAGAATTGGAGGAGAAGAGGGGGAGAGAGAGGTGGCCACAGGGAGTGTTGGAGAGGAGGCGGAGGAGGTGGAGAAGAGTGGAGGATAGGAGGAGGTGGAGGAGGTTGAGGAGGAGGTGGAGGACGCAGAGGCAGGGGAGGAGGAGCTTGAGGTGGAGGAGCTTGAGGAGGAGGCGGAGGGGGTTGAGGAAGAGGTGGAGGAGGCTGAGGAGGTGAGTGGAGGAGTAAAAGGGGTAGAGGGACAGGAGTAGATGGAAAATAGTGTAGAGGAGGAGGTGGGTGGGCAGGTGCCAATATTGATAGGCACATCATCCTCAGGGTCAGAGGGGAAGTAGCCTGATCCCTAGAGGGGTGGTAGCGGAGAAGAGGGACAGGCTCCAGGGACAGTTGAGGGAGGACACTATCCCCACCCACAATGGGGAGGGCAACAAGCTGGGGGCAGGCACAGGGCCCCAAATTACTCCCCCCAGGAGATGGCAGTACTCCAGCATCCATGAGTGACCCGCTATCCTTTCAGGGGGTAGGGAAGTTAGGCCCGGGACCCTTAGATTGTACGTTTGCGAGTTTTCAATTGTGTGTCCGTGTCTTGGAAACAAGCACTATGTGCATTTGATTATATGCTCAAAAACAGGGCCCTCCATTGTTTATAAGGTGTTAAGTTTGTTTTTTGCCATGTACTAAACCCCTGTACAGCGCTACGGAATATGTTGGCGCGATATAAATAAAGACAATAATAATAACAGCAGTAACAGCAGTGGGCATAGTGGAAAGGGATGTGAGGTCTGTGAAGCACAGGTTAGATTACGTCAGGTTCCTAGTAAGAAGGAAGATGACCAAGGAGATGGCAGCAGACCCAGCAACAAGCCCTGGAGTGCGCGTCACCTACAATGAGTGGGAGAGGAACCTCAAGGACCTACTGAGCCAGGTGCCCGCTACTGGAGCTTCAGGTGCCCACTACTGGAGCAGGATCCAGTCTCCACGTCAGGTAAATATCACATACCCCAACATGCCACCACATGTACATCACAACACTACACATGTACAAGACATCTTACAAGGACACTGACATGTCAGCTCTATGGAATTTACAAGGTATAGATGGATCAGTCATGCGTCATTAAATCCATGAGCCTGACAAATCACTGTCTTCAGAGGGCACAACAACATTAATCAAACCAATAGCCAGTCCATGTATGGGTATGCCCACTGCTGCGTATGCAGTCACAGACCACAGACAGAATCAAGAGAGCGTTAGGAGCCAAGAACAATCAAGTTCAAGAACCCAACAAAGATCAAACTCAGTGTTGCACTCAAAGGGGCAGTTACCTCACTCTAGGTGATATTCATTGTGTGAAAAAGCACAACATTCTGTGTTAAAGTGATAAATTGCTTTATTGTAATTTCAATAAGAACAGTTAAACATATGCAGTCTAAGGTTTGTCTTCAGACACAGTGATGATTAACAGCCTCTGCCTCATTGAACGTTTCACATATTATGGTTTAACTACTGACAAGAATGTAATTAGCTAGCAGTTAAACACTCAATTAACATGGAATCTTCTGTCCTGTCCCACAATGAAGAGTACTGATAATGAGGTCAACGGCCTGTATGTAATTCATCCAGGTTCAAACAGATAGTTAGGAAGGAACGTAAAATGTTTTTTTCCTCAACATCATTAACACATATCCATTTATTTTCTTCTTTCGCTTTTTCAGCGTCACAGAGGTCTCAGTCCACTGGTGAGCAGGAGGACACAGAGCAAGCCCCCACCCAGCAAGATTTGACGCAAAGGGAGGAGGCACCAGCCCAAGCCCTGTGCCCTGGTGAGTAGGAGGAAGACTGGGGCCACTATGCCATCCCTGTGGCCTTCAACCCCACTGCCCCTCCTCCAGCAGTATCAGTCATCAGCAGGTCACACGTATTGGAGGGACAATAGGGGTATGCCCTACCTTCTCCTGCCCCCTGCGGTTCGTAGGACTGGCTCCCACCACCAGGTCCCCCCCACCACCACCACCACCAGATCCGAGCCAGGCACTGGCCAGGCAACAGCCACTCCCCACCGGGCCACCACCTCTGCCCCCTCCTCCACAACCACCAATGGGCCCTGCAGCCAGACCTCCATCCCCACCACGAGATAGATCCTGGACTGTCTGCAGGGGATCCAGGCCAGTATCTCCTCCAATCACGGGAGCTCGTACCTTGCCAGACGGCTCAGGATGGTCCCCAGCCCCAGCTCATCCACCCCGGATGCATCCCCCATGCACCAGCAGCCTGTCCCCTCCTCTACTCCCCACATAATGGTTAGTAATGCTTGCAGATAGAAATCAGGTTTGTTGGTGTATTGTTACATTACAGTATTTAGCACTGTAACTTTTCAGATTTTTGTTTTGTGACCGGAGGCTTTTGCATTTGTTTAAATGAGCAGATATAGACAAGTTGTAAGTGTTATGCCCATTAATGGTTTCTTCTATTAAATGCAATGATTTTTGATGATAATTTTATTCATCAGATTCCGGTTGCAGTGGTGTAGTGACCACATGTGACCCTGGTAGGTGCTATGAATCATTCTTATTCTAGACTATGACATTACCCCATTTTGGTATCCCCTTTTTCCCCACACGCCTCTTGCTCTCCCAGGATCCGCCCACACCACACCCATGATATTAATGCACAGTGTTGTACATTTCTGAGTGTGCTCTGTGTATGAAATAAAACTTTGTTATACCATTCTTACTATGTCAGTGTGTTTCAATAGTTAGCTTTTTGGGACATCCACATACATCACATTTGTGTCACATTCCTATATTAGTAAACTAATGAGCGCTGGTTATTATGCAATAGATTAATGCATATAATAATAATAATAACATGATAAGATGTCATATAATATTATAATAAAAAAGGGTTAATACGCATGTCCACTTTGTGATAGTGTGGAGTATCAGCATTCCCCTGAAGGGCTGATAACAATATGATAGGTGATAATGGGAATTGATTGATAGCAAAACACTTAATGGCATGTCACCAAATGATAATGGGTATACATTTTGGCACATGGCCACTAGCAATGGCTTGGGACTTTCCAGGAAGGGGGTAGCGGAGATTATCCCTGATGGAGGTGAGTTGACTGTTGCTCCACATGCCTCTTAGTGTGGTGTATAATCCACTGTTCCCCTTCTGGATCGCTACCTTGTGGTGGTGAGGGGGCTTGTGTACTTCAATGAAGCTGTGAGCTATACCATGTACGGTCACTCTAGGTGGGCAGGTCATAGCAGAGGTTCCAGACAAATAGTAGTCCACTGGAGAAGGAACTGTCAACCCACTGCAGTAGCTTTGGCATGCAAACTTTGTTGAAAAGCACAGACAGAGACATAGCTGAATGTGCTGCAGTGCATAGGGTCACAGAGAGTTGGACACAACTGAAGGACTGCACAACCAAATCTAAAATGTTCCTCTGGTACTTGATATATGTGATGTGGCTGTGTAATTTGGCCACTATTTCTTTTCCCAATATTGATGTGACGAGTGAGATATATGCAGTTATATATATATTTCAGGGTACGCATGAGAGCCTCTGTGAGTGAGAAAGGGTTATTATGTCAGGCAGTTTCATGTTTTTATTTTACAATTTAATCAGGTAGTGTGTCTTTAATTGCTTTATCCATGTTGCAGCATGGCTTTTCATATTGGCATATGCATGATCATTCCAACATATGGTCAAAGTAAGTTTTTTTAAAATGCTATTTTTTTATTTGTGGATTGTTGTGCAATTCATTGTAATATCTTTCATAGCTTTCTCCATATTTTAAACTCCACTGGTGTGTTTATATTGTCTTTTACAGTGTTAAGTACTTGTCTGTAAACCCTTTGCGGGTCCCATTTGGAGGTCATAATATTTTTGGCTCTATATGGCGCTTACGGGTTTGAACGCCAGTGCATCTTTGGGGAATTGTAGCAATTTCATAGCGATTTGCGATTGTAGCATTTATGGGCTTGACAGATCAAAGGCTTAGCCGGGACGGAGTTCAGATTTTGACGGCCCCTAGGGTTTTTCCGCCAGTATCCCGCAGATCGTTTGCTGGTAGCTAAAAGAGGCCAATTTAATAGCAGTAACTTTTGCGGGCTCCTTTACGGGCTACGGTTTCTAAAATTGGAGCAATTTGATGGGGCTCATAGTCTTCTAGAATTCAGATTTCCCCAAAAATGTTTTATGTCTATCAGCCCTATTAAATTCCCTCAACGTGTAAAACCATAGCCGGTAATGTAGCCGGCAAGACTTACGGCTATTAAATTGACCCCGCAAAGCAACTCGCTAACAATTTGTGGGTTAAGGGCGAAAAAAAACCTTAGGGATGTTGAAATCTGAACTCAGATTCTTTGATCTGTCAAGCCTGTAACGGTACATTTGAAAATCGCTATTAAATTGCTACAAACCCACTGGCATTCAACCCCATGACCCGCAAATGGAGCCAAAAAGCCAACGGGTACTAGAGAGGACCTGCAAGGGGTTTAAAGTCCTATCCGTAGCACTGTAAATGACAATATACACACACTACTGTACTTATAATGAAAGGGAAAGTGATGTTCTCAAGCTCACAAATATGCAAAATAAAATACATTATTTTATGTTTAATTTCCGCGTTATATCGATATCGTCAATCAATGTGTTAATACATATAATGGAACTCGCATGGACTTGAATATCATATTTACTGTATGGCTTACATATCTTCTACATACTGTATCTACTAATATTGTTAGTTCGGGACATCCTTGACAAACAAGTGTCTTTTTTTTCTTGAACTGCAGTGCTCCTTTAATTTGTTGACAATATTAAAAAAACATTTGGTCTATATAGTTTGCACATTTTCCTATTTATCATAAAAAGGATTATATATTGTTTTGGGTACTCTACAATTCAGTCCAGCAAGGGTTCCACATGTCCCTTCTGCTCTGAATTAGAAGTTATCATATGTGCTTTCTTGGAAATTATATTTAAATACTTAAATTTGTTCTCAAGAAAATATTAGTGTGTACTTGTTTTGTGTAGATGCCTAAGATTCATATACTATTAATTTCTTAGTCAGAATGTTGTGGTGTGTGGGATCTCTCCAGGCATCCAATAGCAGAACACTTTCCTATATGGCCTTGAAACATTATAAAACACTGTAGTTATAAATAATTGATACGTTGGCCTAATAAAAAGCTATCAGAAAATGAAAAATGTCCTATCAGAGAAAGAACATAACTGAAAAAGCCGTTAGTGCAGTAATCTTCTGCTTTTAGAATTTATGGATGCTATTTGTCCTTAACAATTTCCTATAAACATATGGTACCTAAAATTGTATACTACGGCAAAAGAAATAATATTTAATTCCATTAACAGTTTCTCTTATATAGACCAGCTGTACTGTAGGTACAATAAACTTAAAAATGTCAGGAATCCCTGAGAAGAAACATAATATAATGTAATATTTTCAATAGTACACTAAGAAGCATGAGACAGACTGCTGGAAGGTAATGCTTCATTATCCTTTACAGGAAAACCATGTTGGGCAGATTTTTTTTTTTTCCGCTCAGATGATCAGATCTTTGGCTTTTTAATGCAGTGTACACATAGTGGTGGGTCTCCTGGTGGACCCGTGATTAGGATTTGGTGTTTTCACCAGTTCGAACTGGGTTCAATTCCCAGTCAGGAAAATCAAGAAGTCATAAAACCCTGAAGCCATGCAGGGTTAGGCCGGGTTAATATTTGAATGATAGACCACCTAGAAAAACCAGGAACTGTATGTTGTGGCCCAATGGCGAAGGAACTGAGAATCCACTCTAGTATCACTACCATGAATACCAAGTGGATTAGCATGGTGTGTTAGGGTCCATAAGGTCATGGAGAGTCATACACGAATGAACGGTGCAAAGGTTTCAGGAGTGGTTTATACAGGGAGTGCAGAATTATTAGGCAAATGAGTATTTTGACCACATCATCCTCTTTATGCATGTTGTCTTACTCCAAGCTGTATAGGCTCGAAAGCCTACTACCAATTAAGCATATTAGGTGATGTGCATCTCTGTAATGAGAAGGGGTGTGGTCTAATGACATCAACACCCTATATGAGGTGTGCATAATTATTAGGCAACTTCCTTTCCTTTGGCAAAATGGGTCAAAAGAAGGACTTGACAGGCTCAGAAAAGTCAAAAATAGTGAGATATCTTGCAGAGGCATGCAGCACTCTTAAAATTGCAAAGCTTCTGAAGCGTGATCATCGAACAATCAAGCGTTTCATTCAAAATAGTCAACAGGGTCGCAAGAAGCGTGTGGAAAAACCAAGGCGCAAAATAACTGCCCATGAACTGAGAAAAGTCAAGCGTGTAGCTGCCACGATGCCACTTGCCACCAGTTTGGCCATATTTCAGAGCTGGAACATCACTGGAGTGCCCAAAAGCACAAGGTGTGCAATACTCAGAGACATGGCCAAGGTAAGAAAGGCTGAAAGACGACCACCACTGAACAAGACACACAAGCTGAAACGTCAAGACTGGGCCAAGAAATATCTCAAGACTGATTTTTCTAAGGTTTTATGGACTGATGAAATGAGAGTGAGTCTTGATGGGCCAGATGGATGGGCCCGTGGCTGGATTGGTAAAGGGCAGAGAGCTCCAGTCCGACTTAGACGCCAGCAAGGTGGAGGTGGAGTACTGGTTTGGGCTGGTATCATCAAAGATGAGCTTGTGGGGCCTTTTCGGGTTGAGGATGGAGTCAAGCTCAACTCCCAGTCCTACTGCCAGTTCCTGGAAGACACCTTCTTCAAGCAGGGGTACAGGAAGAAGTCTGCATCCTTCAAAAAAAACATGATTTTCATGCAGGACAATGCTCCATCACACGCGTCCAAGTACTCCACAGCGTGGCTGGCAAGAAAGGGTATAAAAGAAGAAAATCTAATGACATGGCTTCCTTGTTCACCTGATCTGAACCCCATTGAGAACCTGTGGTCCATCATCAAATGTGAGATTTACAAGGAGGGAAAACAGTACACCTCTCTGAACAGTGTCTGGGAGGCTGTGGTTGCTGCTGCACGCAATGTTGATGGTGAACAGATCAAAACACTGACAGAATCCATGGATGGCAGGCTTTTGAGTGTCCTTGCAAAGAAAGGTGGCTATATTGGTCACTGATTTGTTTTTGTTTTGATTTTGAATGTCAGAAATGTATATTTGTGAATGTTGAGATGTTATATTGGTTTCACTGGTAAAAATAAATAATTGAAATGGGTATATATTTGTTTTTTGTTAAGTTGCCTAATAATTATGCACAGTAATAGTCACCTGCACACACAGATATCCCCCTAAAATAGCTAAAACTAAAAACAAACTAAAAACTACTTTCAAAAATATTCAGCTAAGATATTAATGAGTTTTTTGGGTTCATTGAGAACATGGTTGTTGTTCAATAATAAAATTAATCCTAAAAAATACAACTTGCCTAATAATTCTGCACTCCCTGTAGACACTTTACTGTTTACAGAGACTGTTCTATGACTTCAGGCTCGGTGACAGTCCACCCACAAATACAACTGCAAAGCTGCTTTTGCCTCACAGATGTTTTTACATGCAAGATTGTAGAACTACATCAGAGAAGAGATTGTATCGTTTATATTCTCTTCTCTGATATGCTGTTTCAATAGCCAGATAGTACCCACTATTATTATATCATATTCTGATTGTCTGATATGTTAAACAATCAGAATAGCATAAAATAGAGCGCTCTGACTGGTTAAATATTAAAGGGACATGTAAATTTAAATGAGCCTGTTTTAAACATTATAAAAAAATAGCAAAACTTGTTTAAACTTATTGGAAACTAACAAACAATATATCTGTAATCAGAGAGTATGCATGACAGGAACAAACCACAAACACAGTTATACATTCAAAGCAGTATGTTCTGCTCCAAGAGCTTCATTTTTAAAAATTAACAACACTAGTCAATATTACTAAATGCTTTCTTTCCGATGGGACAAAGACTCAAAATATGCAATGTTCAGACCCTTCATTCTAGTGGGTGTCGTAGCTTTCACTGATTGGTTACTGAGTAACTTATCAAATAGTGTAGATTTTAAATGCTTGATGATAACTGGCTGAAATATGGTGGTCAATATATGTCAATCATGTTTTTCTTGTAATATCTTTTTTTATTAATGTAATTATTATTTTATTTGATTTGTAATGCTTTTTCTGATAAATTACTTTTTTTTATTTTATGTAAGTAATTTGATTTTTAATTATATTTTAATAATGTAACGTCTTTTTTTTCCGTGCATTCAGAGTAGATTGCTTCTGTTTGGGGTTGTAGTGTTAGGGACCCTGGGGTTCCTCAGTGACTCCAACGGGTAGGGTAAGGTACCCCTATGGTAAGACATTAATCATAGGGGACCATAGGGGTCCAGTGGAGATAGGTAGAGGCCTATAGGGACCCCCATAGTGACTAGTGTTAGGGTCCTTGGAATTCCTAAGGAACAATGGCCCCAGTGTAGAAGTTCTATTGATGTGCATAGGGGCATAGATGTATTATAAACTCTTACACATTCATTTTATTAGTGATTAACCCCTTCCCTGATTGCAGAAAGGAATTGTACATATATATCAATAATGCACATGCACATTCATTTGTGTGTGTCCAAAATACAGATAAGATTTTAGGCCCTAGTGAGTGCACAATGTTTATGACTGTTTTGCACATAGAGCAGTGAGCATATCACACACAGCAAGCACTCACAAAAGGTTTCACATTAGGGTTTTTTACATGTACTATGTAATAGCAGCATTAGTATTTCTGTGTGATTTCCAATCATACATGTTTTGAAAAGGTTCTAGGTGATTGGGTATCACCTTACATGTTGTATGAGAGTGTTAGGTATATAGGACATAAACACAATAAAGTACAATATAACACATTTCAACCTCTATGCTTGAGAACAATTAGTAAATAATATTTTAAGAATATGAACACTGATTGGCTATTCATTGAACCAGATAGGTAATTAATCCACTTGTTTGCAAAAATATATTTACATAAAAATATGTTTGTAGGGCTGTAATTTGTTATTCCTGCCATAATATACCAAAATACTTTATGCTTCTGCTTGGTGCTTATAGTCTAAGTTGAGCAAGATAATAGACATTTATTCATTGCCTACAGGGAATTGTAAAAACAGATGTTATTTTAAAAATATCTAATGGCTAGAAAGCAAAGGAGTGCTCTGAAGAATCATCGTCTTTCAAATGGCTTTATAATAACAGTTAGACAGAATACTGTGAATTAAAATACATCTCTTGTTTTATTTCTTCAGTCCCCTCCAAACATTGAGGATATTTAAGGATTTCTGTGGACCAAATCAAGTCAGATACATAATAATCCATTAAGAGAATGTCCCATGCAAATAGAGTTTTCTGATCATCCTATAGTATAGACCGACATTAATTCCAGAGTCACAATGGACAATATTGTTCAGGAACAAAATCAATGATTTCTCTAATTAGTGTAAGCGTAAGGTGTTTCACTTAATGAAGAAGAAATGAGAGTAAGATAAACCTTGACAATCTATACTAGACAGTGAGCAATTGGATATTTTTTCCTAAATTTAGGATTTGTTTATTACATAACAAATAGAGTTAGTATTTTTTCAAATTAGCAGGCTCAGGATATGAATTCATAAAAACTATCAATTGATGTTGTTTGTACAATCCTGTTAAAAGTTTGCCATGTAAATGTTATGAAGATTACTGCCATCGGACAGTTTTATGAAGGTTATGTCTGAAGTGGACAGATGATGATCAATAATAGATGATAGCAGTGATAGTAGTAGTTGTGGGTCCCTCAGATGTATCCAATTTCAACATCATTTAATATAATTCTATATCATGCTCTAATTAAGGTAGATTGGTAAATATCAAGCTGAGAATTCTTATAAACTTTAAAATCTAGACTTTGCAAAATACTCAGAAAATATTTCATGCAAAATATCGGAGACATATTTTCATTAATGGAAAAATACAAACTAATGCCCTACAAACTAAGCGTCAGTTTATACGATGAATTCATTAGGATTCTTATCCAATAAGCTGTAAAAAAAAACGTAATTGGGGATGGCATAGCTCTGTGTCTGTTGCTTCTTGCTTTAACACTGGTCACAACATTTTATTAATTTACTTCCTACTCTCTTTATCTTTCAGGGGATGCAGGAATAGCAGGACTGCATAGCAATGTCTCTGCTTCCAAAAGGGTCAAGAAGATATCACCTAAAATTTTCACCAAAATGTAAAGGAGACCTTAGAGTTTTTTGACCTCCAACTTATGGCACACTCCTTAAACAAATAATTTCAACCATGGACTAATAAAAAAACAACATAGACAACCCCAATGACCCTGCAAATGATACCATGGAACAGCCTGGTTTCCACGACCAAGACTGTAATTACACCATTCTTTAAAATGAGATGATGTTCATATCTATGGTTAACCCAATGTGGTTTTGGTGTAAGTATTATGTAGCTGCAATATAATAAACAATCCAGTATACGGTCATCATTTAATGAGAGTTTTATAAGCTCCAGGTAACATGTGAAAATGCATTTATTAGTAGTCATGGGGCCCTATTACATTTGCTGGAGTTACAGAGCGATTAAAATGAACAAGGCTGCAACCAAAGGGCCAGAGCCGCAAGCCCGTAAACCCTTCCCATGCTCACAAACTGACAGTGGGTTGGAATAGATACGTTCTGCAGTTACAATCCAATACCGTAATTACGGAGTGCGACACAGGCCTCAGAGCCAATGAAAGGCGGGATCTCAGAAAATGATTGACAGGATGAGGTAATAAAGCTGCGTTCCACGCGACCATGCTTTGACTGTGTTGTAGATTCTTCCGAAGTAGCACACAGTTGGTGGTTGGTTCTAGAGAGAGAAGACGAATTTGCAAAGTAGGATCTTACGGTTTTATTCCTTTTTTATTATTCTAAATACTATTTTAAACTTAAAACATAGAGCCAGATCACCACATACATACCCTCCCCCTATACCCCAACAGTTAGCAATTACACATACATTTTTTTTACATCACAAACATACACACACATACTTTTTTTATTTATCCTTATTTTATTTTTAGGATTGAAATGGACCGAGAAGGGAGGAGGAGAGAGGAGGGAAGAGAATGGGAGGAGAAGAGGGGGAGAGGTGAGGAGAAGAGAGAGAGAGGTGGCCACTGGGAGTGTTGAAGATGAGGCAGAGGAGGTGGAGGAGAGGAGGCGGTGGAGGAGGAGGTGAGTGTAGGAGAAGTTTGAGAGCTTGGGAGAGGAGGGAATGGGATGTAGTGTAGAGGGGAAGGTGGGTGGACCCCATGCCCTGGTGAGGAGGAGGACTTCATCTGGGCAGTGGGGCCACTTGCGATACCATATGCCACCCCTTTGGCCTTCGACCCCACTATCCCCCTCCTCCAGCAGCTAAAGCCATCACCAGGGTACTCATATTGGAGGGATGATTTGGGCATGCCCCCATCTACTCCTCCCCCCAGCGGTTCATCAGCCTGGCTCCCACAACCAGGTCCACCACCACCAAATTGGAGCCAGGCTCCGTCCAGGCAACAGCCACTCCCCACTGTGCCACCACCTCCGCCAGCTCCACACACATCAATGGGCCCTGCAACCAGACCTCCATCCCCTCCTATTTGGAGCCTGTAATATATTTGGCTGCATTTGCCGTTCACGTGTTTGAACGCCAGTGCGTCTTTGGGGAATTGTAGCAATTAAATAGCGATTTGCGAATGTAACTTTACTGAGGTTGACAGATCAAAGGCTTAGCTGGGACGGAGTTCAGATTTTGACAGCCCATAGGATTTTTCCTCGTGTAACCCGCAGATTTTTTAATAGCTGTAACCTTTGCGGGTTTCTTTACAGGCTTTGGGAACACAAAATCTGCTAATTTAATAGGGCCCATGGAATACCTAAAGAGACAACAAATGCTTTGGCAGGCATGACTGCATTATATTAGGCCAATACAAATAGAAATTAGCAATCTTAAAAAAAAATTTTACTGTTGAAAATGATGTATTTAAATTCTATACTAATTTATTCTTTTAATAGAAACTTTAAGAATATACACATATAATTCTTTTTAATAAAAAAAATAATCACTATTGACTAATAAAGGTGTTTTTTTCATTTATGTTCTGTTTTTTTACAAATAAATAATATATTGAGTGGAAGTCTCAAAATTACTGTTCAGCTTCATTTTTTGTAACTGGTTTGTTTCTACCAGCATGCAGTTGTTCTGTCTTTTAGACAGCAATGTAACAGATGGTTCTGTTCCTGTGAATTAATGTGCACAAAGCATAGGGAAACATGAACTTATTAGAATTCAACAGATTGTTTTAGGACATTTAGCATTTATGCAACAATCATAGAACAACATCTGATTTTAATTTAACCCAACCATATAGCAGATAGGGTTTTAATTAATGAATGCATGTGCATGCATTGTCTCCAACTATTGGTTTGGATGAATATCAATGTAAGATAAATAATAGTAACAGTGACCTAATCAGAAGAGAATATGACTTTTTCCTATGAATCAACATTTTGTTCTAGAAACTCACATTTTGTTTTAAAATATAAATTATTAATGTCTCATAAGCAAATGTGACCTTCAGTTATGAGCACAACTGAAACATTAAAGAACATAAAAATCTGTAATTACAGTAAGAAATTCCTTACAACATTAAAACTTTACAATAGTAATTACAAATAATAGTGCAATTAAATTACAGTATCTGTTTGTAGTCCCATTATACTATGTTTACTGAGTTTTATCGTATTTCTATACAAAATGGCTGTAATAAATACTGTATGATGCTTAAACCAAATCATATACAGAAAATATCAAGCATCTATTGAACCATTCTTATGTTTTATATATTTATACATGTTACAAACACATTGAGCAGGGCCCCCGGTGCCTTGCACCACCTGCACTGGCGGTAGCTTCACCACTACTTAAGATCCTGCAAGCTCGGCTCCAACAATATATGTCTGATGGATAGAGAAGGCAAAATAGTTCCAGAAAAAAACATTTACATCTGCATCATAGACTTTTGTAAAGTCTTTGAGGCCATATGTCTATGGGCTTCCTGCGGGCCTGCAGGGTGCCCAAGTTATTATGCTATTCTATTCGGCAAGGCTGCAAGTTAGGGGCTGATAGCGAATGGTATGTAGCATTTGTGAGCTTGAACATGATCAATTAAGCAAGGCCGTAACTCCCGATTAGAAACAGCCAATAGAAACAGAGATCGTCATCATTACTTCAATGGAAAATGGAGGTTGGATTTCAAAGCCCTACGTGCTTGAATTACGAGTTACGATCGGACCCACATTCAAAATATAATGCAATATTGATAAAGCCGTAAATATGATATTCTATTACATGCGAGTTCTATTATATTATATATTTTTCTTTGCAGATTTGCAAGCTTGAGAATGTCGTACTATTAATTCTAAGACCTAACATCACTTTCCCTTTTAATAAAAGTACAGTAGTGTGTGTATATGTGCATTTAAAGTGCTCCGGACATATCTTTAAGCCCTTTGTGAGTCTTCCTTGGAACCCTTAACTTGTGGAGCGACTTTTGCCATTTGCTCCCTTGCCAGGGTGGTTAGCGAGGGGGAATCGGAGCAATTGAATAGCGGTTTGCGATTTTATCGATTGGAACGCTTGCGGACGTGAAAAATCAAAGGCTTGGAGGGGCATTTTAACTTACGATGGTAACAATCGCAATCAATCGGAGGCCCGGAGCCTGAAACCCGATCGGAGCCCGCAAAAAAAAACGCCACTTGAATAGTGAAAAAATTACAGGCTCAATTTCCGAAGCCCAATTGAATTATTTATTAACTTTTATTTGTAAAGGGATAAGAACAAGGAAAATACAATATTAACAGATTCAGAAAATGGAGGGCCCTGTTTTGAGATTTAATATCTTTGTAGAAAGTGCTTTTTCCAAAGCACCCTACAATACGGCTCTTTGTCTGTGCGGAACAAAACAAAATGTGAAAAGTACTTAAAGAGAATTGGGTACCAGAGCGTCTCGTTTGCCTACTGAAAAATCTGTATGTGGACCAAGAAGCCACGGTTAGAACCGAACATGAAATGACTGAATGGTTCAAGATCGGGAAAAGTGTTTACACTGCACTCTGGGATACTAGCCAGAAACATGCAAATGACATGCAAATGAGTCCACAATGCATTTTTACTTTTTAATAAAATACCACTTTATACATATGGTTATTGTATAACCCAGCTTTGAAGCATAGCATAGTATAGTATAGATTATGGAAGAGTTAGGACACCTACCCACAGACAGTAACTGTTTCATATTTAGCTGTTATGGTACCTAATGTTAACCCCTGTATCATTGTAGTTGGAAGTACCCGTAGGCTTTTTTAATATTTAGGGCATTCTGAAATACCTCAGTTTACCTCAGTGAGATCAAATATCATTACTATTTGCAAAATAGTTATGGTACAGGCCATCATGGCTTACGATCATTGGGACATTTGGAGCACTAGGATAGGTTTAGTCATGTAATGTGATAGCTCGATGGTGACTTAAAAGTGAACTTCACTCAGCTCAATTCCTATGGGAGGAAAGGAAGGGAATCATTAGATCTCATCTTTACCTATATTCCTTGCAAGACATTATTTACATTTAATATATTCAGACTTTACCTTTACTCCAGAATAATACCTACTATAATCACTAACTCTTGATCTCTGCTGTACACACAAAGCTTAAAAAAGGGCTGAGTGCCTGGTTAAAACAGAATTCAAAGCAAGACACTTAAAAACTACCCAGCATTCTATTTCCACCACCTACATGGAGGCTATGTAGATCCTACCTTAGTGTTTCAAATCAGATTAACCAATCAGCAGACGTGTGGTTCCTCTCAGCCTTCCCTACTGCCTGTGGGACTGTACTGAAATAGCAGACTTCTGTTCGAAAAATTTTACATACGTAAATAACATGCAAATCTTAAAACTACAATGCAAATCTTGACATTCTTTACGGGGCATTAACTCTTGGCAGACAAAATGTCTCAATTGCAAGTATACACTTAAACTACGTGATATCCTTCCATTTATAGCTATAAAATGTATACTGACAACATGCCAGGATAAATGTCTGCTCACGCTGTGGTTGTATAGGAATAAGGTCCCCAATTTTGCATTGCTGGAATGGTTGGCATCATTGGAAGACAGGGAGATAGAGGTGAGCATTTTTACACCTGGGAACCTTACATACACGCTTTACCAAAAACCCAACTCAGAATTGACAACTGCTTTCATAATACCACTTAGATGGATGTTTATAATCATACAGTGGCATGCCTTGAGACATGACTCCAGAGCTGTTGGCCATGTATTCCAACCTGGTGTGAGGAGTGACGAGAATCACTGCTGTAAAGTTCTAGACCATCTGGTGCTTTTTTTTTCTTTCCCTTTTTCTCCCTCCACACACTGCTCCAATCCCTCATTCCTACCACACCACCACTGGCCACACCCCTATTTTACTTGTTTCAATGTTATGATTTCTTTGTTTTATTGGAAACCTTTCTAATAAAAAGTTTGCTAAATACAGTTACTAAAGAATTTAAGCATATATAGAAGGGCAAATTAATTTGATAGGCAGGTTTAAGATGTGTTGTCGCTGGCCTATGATAACCCAATATAATAATTATTTCTATTGGTATTTAGATTAGTTGAGTTTGATTTGCTTGTGGCTTAAATGTTAGTGTCATGTGTGTCACTGATGGGAGTATAGGCCATAGGTGTCCACCATTGCAGTAAGTTTCGGCACCTTTGCATTCTGAATGACAGTATTTTATTTGCCTTTGGCTGTGAGAATACCTTCAAAAATATGGTTTATATTTTCTAAGACATTGTACAGTTTTGTTTTCCTGTACATCTTGCCAACTCTCGCACTTGCGAGCTGCTAAAATAGCTTCTGAAATCCTCTGCTGTTTTAACCCTTTAGTTGTTCAAGAACCTCTCAGCAACCTTGTCAAGGAAAAAAATAAATTGCAGTAATTTTGCATTATATAGGCTTTGCTGTCAATTTTAATTGCCTCGTTGCTTGCACACAAGATTATTCGTCTCTCTTAAGGTCCGCAAATGATAAGAAAAAAAAAATCAGAATTTGACTTCTGGAAACAAATTACATGTATTTTATCTACATATATAGAAAGTCAGTAAGAATTGCCTTTTAATTAGCTGTAATAAATCTTTGCTGTTCATCTTGTTCCCTGTGGAAATGTGTCTTCAAAACCTATAAACAAGTTAATATGAAAACTAATTGTAGGTTTTGTTTATTTGTTTGTTTGTTTTTGTTTGCTTGCTTGCAAGAAATTGTTAATAAAAAGCTCTGAATTTCCTAATATGCTGACTGGATAAAATTGTAGGAAAGCACTGAGCAAAAATAAGTATGTTTCAATAAAACATTAATGAGCATATAGGATTTCAGTTCTTTCCAATCATTTTCTGCAATTTGGATGTTTCTGGTTTCATAAACTTATATTGTGATAGAATGGGGTCATTCTAAACAGAGGTCTTCAAATTAAATAATTTTTCTTTCTTACACTATATATTTTGTACAATTAGATAAATTCCCATTTTATATATAACTTTTAATAATGTACTAAAATTGCATAATTCAAAGAGAGGTTAACTCTGTTTTTACTCAATGAGACCTTCCAAATAATTGCAATTTGCTACAATTATAGAGTGATCCAATTGAACAAGACCCCAAGTTAAGGCCCAAAGCCTCAAGACCGTAAACCCTTCCCGTGTTTGCAAGCTGTTAGGGGGATGGAATAAAATCGGTACGCAGTTACAATCCAATACCGCAATTACAGAGTGCGATGCTGGCCTCTCAGCCAATAGAAAGCAGTCTAGCCAAAGATGACTGACAGAGGGAGATTATAAAGTTGTGTTCCACCTGCCCCAGTGTTGACTGTATTGTAGATTCTCATGAAGTAGCACGCAGGTCCTGGATTTGGTGGTTTGTGATAGAGAGAAAGAGCAGGCAATTTATTAAAGCAGGAAGTTACGGTTTTATTCTTTTACATTAATCTAACAACTATTTTACACTTACATTTTTATTACACATATTTACAGATTACACATAATACAAATACACATGTATTAAATAACACACATAGAGCTAGGTCACTCCATACAGACACATCCATCCTATACCGCACACCCCATCCCCCAACAGTTAATAAGTGCATATAAAACACACATTATTTCCCTCATATATACACAGTAATACTTATTTTGATTTATCTTTATATTATTTTTGATATAATTATGGAGGGAGGGGAGAGGAGTGGAGATGTGGGGAGGAGGAGAAGAGGAGATGTGATGAGGAAAGAGAGCAGAGAGAGATGGCCCTGGGGAGTGGTGGAGGAGGTGAGGAGGAGGTGAGGAGTGGTGGAGGAGAGGAGGAGGTGAGGAGTGGTGGAGGAGAGGAGGAGAAGGTGAGGAGCGGTGGAGGAAAGAAGCAGGAGAGTGGCGGTGTGGAAGAGGTGGAGAAGTAGAGTGGATAGGAAAAGGAGGAGGAGAGTGGAGAGGTAGAGGAGGAGAGTGGAGAGGTTGGGGAGGGGATTGGCGAGGTCGATGAGAAGAGTGGAGAGGAGGAGAATAGGGGGAGTGTAAGAGGTGGAGGTGGAGGAGGAGACTGGAAAGGTGGTGGAGGAGAGGAGGTAGATGGTGTTGAGGTGCCCATATTGATAGATACTCAAAAGTCAGAGTCAGAGGTTTATGGGCTTGATGCTAGGGTTGGGGGGGGGGGCGCTCATGGGAGGGATCGGCCTCAGGGGCAGACAAGGGAGCAATGGATCATCATCCACAGTCGGAAGTGCAAGAGGATGGGGGCAGGCACAGGGCCCTGAACAACACGCACAAGGAGGATTTGGTCCTCCTTTGTGTAATTCGTGTCCGCCCCGCTATCCTTGCAGGGGGAGGAAAGTTAGACCCAGGCCTAGGGCCCAGGAATAGAAGGAGGTAGCGGCTGCAGTAACAGCAGTAGGCACAGTGAAAAAGGATTTGAGGTCTGTGAAGCACTGATTTGATGACGGCCAAGCCATGGTGAGGAGAATGATGGTCAAGCAGGCCAGTCAAGCTGCAGCACCAAGTGGTGGCCCCAAAAGTAACAGTCACTTATAAGGAGTGGGAGAGGGTCGCCAAGGATCTATTGAGCCAGGTGCCCACCACTGGGGCTTCAGGTCTGGTGGACCAGCAGGATCCAGCCTCCATGTCAGGTGAATATAACATACACCAACATGCCACCACATGTACAGCACAAACACTACACATGTACATGATGACCAACAAGGACACTGACTGGTCAGCTCTATGGAATTAACAACGGATAGATAGATCAGTCATGCATCATTAAATCTATGAAGCTGACAAATCACTCTCATTCCTGGGCACAACCAATAGGGAGTCCAGGCCAGCATCTCCTCAAATAATGCCAAGGTCATGAGCAGCCTAGCCAGGCTCAATAGGGAGGAGAGAAGGCAACATCTGATGACGGAGTCTTACCTTGCCGGGCTGCTCAGGATGTGGGCGGATTAGAGCGCAATCCAGCAAGTTACTGCAGACGCCATGCACCGCCATGTCCCCAGCCCCGACTCCTCCACCCCAGAGGCATCCCCCGCACACCCGCAGCCCAGCCGTTCCTCTCCTCCCCCATGCCTCCACCCCCAGCATTGCCACTGATGTTTCCGCTGTCTCCTAGGGGGATGCCTAACCCTACACCCCACACCACCAGGGAGAGGCGGCGAGCCAAAAGGGATTGGGGCCCTAATGCAAGGCGGTGGAGAATGTAGGGGCTGCACATATTTGTGTGCCTTCTCAACAGCACTTCTCAGGGACAATCAATCATGACCTATGTGATGTTGATATTTTGTACGCAGATGGATACATCCCATCACATGGTCCGTGATCCTCCTCTCTATAGGGTTCTGTTTAACATTTCAACAATTGATGGACACTGAGGAATCCTGTTAAGAAGAGATGTTGCAGTTAGGGCCTTATTTTGCAGGTGTTTTTTTTGTTTTGTTTTAGGCACAATTCAAGTCTATGAAGGCATCTTCTGCACCTGCAAGCATTGTCAAAGTAATTGTAAAATATTCCCAGTGCCTCTCAGGTAGACATCTAAGACATCATTGTTGTTAGCTTTAATGTAGACGAATACCGCTATGGCGGGGGACTTGCAAAGTCTCACAATGACATGTTAATGAAAGCCAGCATATATATATATGCACTAGTGCCGCATGTGATCCTGACCTCAATATCTGTATAAGAACAGATCCTTGTGTCTCATGTAGGTAACAGTGAATCTGGCTGATGACCTTTGTGTCCTCTCCAGATGGTTATTTTCCCATATTGCTGATATCATGGTTATCATGTGCTAACAGCTGTATAGCTGATGGATGTGATATGGATGTTGATTAACAATATCATATGGAAAAGGTGATAGTACACCTGGACCACTGACGCTCCTCATAGCTAAGCATTTATTGTGAGATAACACATCATTATTAATGGTCATGGCCAGTGAGTTATCCTGCGAACTAGCTAATGGTTAGTAATGCTTGCAGATGGAAATCAGTTGGTATATTGTTACAGTATTTAGCACTGTACTGTACATGCATGTTTTTTTTAGTGTTATTTTTTTATCCTGCTCTGTCTTTTTTTCCACACATTTTTAACAGTTTTTTTGTTTTAGAAACACACTGTATGTTTGAAACCTGTTTGGATGAGATAGTCCAGATGTCTATGCGTCTGTTTAATTGAGCAAATGCAAACCAAAAGTAAGTGCCATGTGCAATACTGGTTACTTCGACTAAATGAAGTGATTTCTGATTATCAATTTTTCTCATTAGATTCCGGTTGCAGTGGTGTAGTGACCACGTGAGAACCCTGGTAGGTGCTATGCATCATGATATTTCTAGACTATGACATTACCCCTTTAGGTATCCCTTTTCCCCCAAAAGCCTCCTGCCCTTCCGGGATCCGCCCACACCACACCAATAATATAAATGCACACTCTTGTACATTTCTGAGTGTGTTCTGTGTATGAAATAGAGCTTTGTTATACTGCTATCACCATGTCAGTATGTTTTCAGTGATTGGGTTTTTGGACATACATCACATTTGTGTCATATTCCTATATCTTTAACTAATGAGCCCTAGTTACTATGCAATAGATTAATACATATAATAATAATAATAATAATACTAATATAATAATATATCAAATCATGATATATATATACATATAACTAGCGACTTGCCCTTCAAAAATGATGGCAATAAAAAGTGAAGCCTGGCAATGCTGTTTGCCACACAATGGGAGCCTCTCCCCCTCTACTTTACTGGCCTCGCGATGAGTGCCTTTGGCGTTCATCACAGGCCTCGCAATAAGCATCTTCGGTGCTCAACATGGGCCTCGCAATGAGCACATTTGGCGCTCATTGCGAGCCTCCCCCCACCTCTCCCACCGTCTACTTTACTGTCATCGAGATGAGCGCCTTTGGCGCTCATCTGGGCCTTGCAATGAGTGCCTTTGGAGTTCATTGCGAGTATCTCCCCCTGTCTACTTCCTCCCTTGTGTATAATTTCCCCCCTCCTCTCTCTCCCTTGTGTCTCCTTTCCCCCTCACCCCCTCCCTTATATCTCCTCCTCCTCCCTGTGTTTTCACCTCTCTCTCCCTCCCGTGTGTCTAACCCATCCCCTCTGTCTCTTTCCCACCTGTGTCTCTTTCCCCCTCTCCCTCCCAGGCATCTCTTTCCCACTCCCCTGTGTCTTTCCCCCCCCTGTCCCCATCCCCCTGTGTCTGTTACCCCCTTCCTTGTGTCTCTTCCCCCCCATTTCCCTTTTCTGTGTATCTTCTCCCCTCCTCTCCCTCCCCTGTGTCTCTTCCCCCACTCCTCTCCCCCCTTGTGTCTCTTTCCCCCTCCTCTCCCTCCCCTGTGTCTCTTCCCCACCTCTCCTTCCCGTTTCTCTTTACACCTCCCCTGTGTATCTTTCCCCCTTTTGTCTCTTTCCCCACTCTCCCCCGTGTCTCTTTCCCCTTGAGTCTCTTTCCCAGCTCTCCCCCGTGTCTCTTCCCCTCTCTCCCTGTTTTTCTTTCCCCCCTCTCCCTGTGTTTTTTCCCCCTCTCCCCCGTGTCTCTTTCCTTCTCTCCCATGTGTCTCTTTCCCCCTCCCCTGTTTCTCCCCCTCTCCCTCTGTGTCACTTTCCCCCCTCTCCCTCTATGTCTCTTCCCCCTCTCCCTCTGTGTCTCTTCCCCCCTCTCTCTGTGACTCTCCCCCCTTGTCTCTGCTTATGTGCGGCTCACTACCTGAATTGCGCATGCATGGCTCATGCCGCACAATGCGCATGGGCGCAATCCGATCGCCTTTGCGATCTGATCATTGTCAAACTACGATTCTTTGCAAGCCTGCCGATGAATCGTAGTTTGACAATTATAATATGTGACTTGCCTATTATAAAAGATGGCAAAAAAAAGTGAAGCCTGGCAATGCTGTTCCCCCTCCCCCTCCCATGCGTCTTTTTCCCCATCCCCTGTGTCTCTTTACCCACTCTCCCTCCCCTGTGTCTGGTCCCCCTGCCCTGTGTCTCTTTTCCCCTGCCCGTTCCCCCTGTGTCTGTTCCCCCCTTTCTTGTGTCTCTTCCCCCCATTTTCCTCCCCTGTGTATCTTCCCCCCTCCTCTCCCTCCACGGTGTCTCATCCCTTCCCTCCCCTTTGTCTCTTTCCCCCTTCTCCCCGTGTCTCTTTCCCCCCTGTGTTCCTTTCCCCGCTCTCCCCCGTATCTCTTTCCCCCCTCTCCCCTGTGTCTCTTTTCCCCTCTCCCTCTGTGTCTCTTTCCCCCCTCTCCCTCTGTGTCTCTCCCCCTGTGTCTCTTTCCCCGCTCTCCCCAGTGTCTCTTTCCCCCCTCTCCCTCTGTGTCTCTTTAACCCCCTCTCCCTCTGTGTCTCTTCCCCCCTCTCTGTGTCTCTCCCCCCCTTCCTTTGTGTCTCTTCTCCCATCTCCCTCTGTGCCTCTCCCCCCATCTCCCTGTGTCTCTCCCCCTCCCTCTGTGCCTCTTCCTCCCCTCTCACTCTGTTTCTCTTCCCCCCTCTCCCCTGTGTCTCTTCCCCCTCTCCCCCTGTGTCTCTTCCCCCTCTCCCCCTGTGTCTCTTCCCCCTCTCCCCCTGTGTCTCTTCCCCGCTCTCCCACCGTGTCTATCCCCCCCCTCTCCCTCTGTGTCTCTTCCCCCCTCCCTCTGTGTCTCTTCCCTCTCCCTCTGTGCCTCTTCCCTCTTCTTATGTGCCATGCATGCGCAATGACAGGAAGTTGTGCAAGATAATTAAATCAGATAATGATTTACATAAAATTGAGGAATGGGCATCTAAATGGCAGATGAGATTTAATACGAATAAATGTAAAGTTATGCATCTGGGAAGGAAAAATAGCCATGCAATTTATAATCTTAATGGTGCAAATCTAGGTGTATCAGATATTGAAGGGATTTGGGAGTGCTTGTGGACAACCACCTAGGTAACAGTGCCCAAAGCCAAGCAGCAGCTGCAAAGGCCAATAAAATATTAGCATGTATTAAGAAGGGTATAGAAGCAAGGGAAGCAAATATAATTCTGCGACTATACAAATCTCTAGTAAGCCCTCATTTGGAATATGGAGCACAATGTTTGGCACCACTTCATAAAAAGGACATTTTAGAGCTGGAAAAGGTAAAGAGGAGGGCAACAAAACTAATAAGGGGAATGCAGGGGCTAAGTTATGAAGAAAGACAAACCAAATTAAACTTATTTTCTCTAGAAAAAAGGCATCTAAGAGGAGATATGATTACCTTATATAAATACATCCAGGGTCAATATAAAGATGTGTCAAGGGAGCTTTTTGTGCCAAGAGGTTTTCAACTGACAAGAGGACATCCCTTGAGGTTAGAAGTAAAAAGATTCCACCTTAAAGAAAGAAAAGGGTTTTTCTCAGTAGGAGGTGGTGACAGCGGACTCGATAGATAACGTTAAAAGGGGACTGGTTTTATTTCTAATTAAATACGGAATTCAGGGTTATCATGGATAATTAGTGAGACAGTATTGATCCAGGGAGAAATCCGATCGCCAGTATCTGGGGTCAGGAAGGAATTAAAAAAAAAATCCCTTTGAAACGATTAGCTAAGTCTCACTTGTTTTTTTTTTCTGTTTGCCTTACTCTGGATTAATTACTAATTAAAAATAAAAAAATAAATAAATAATTGATTAATAATTAATTAACAACTAATTAATTAATATTTAATCCGCATATTGCAGATCAGAGGAGATCTTAAAAGGTTGAACTTGAGGACTGAAAGTCCTTTTTCAACTTTATTTACTATGTAACTATCTAACTATATAACAATATAGAGTGTATACACATGACAGGTCTAAGTTGTGATACTGTGGAGTATCAACATTCCCCTGAAGGTCTGATAACAGTATGACAGGTGATAATGTGAATTGATTGATAGCAAAACACTTGATGCGATTTCACCAAATGATAATGGATATACATCATGGCACATGGCCACCAGCAATTGCGTGGGACTTTGCAGGATGGGCGTAGAGATTATCCCTGATGTAGGTTAGTTGGCTGTTGCTCCACTTGCCTCTGCTCAGCCTCTATTTGTGTTTGCATCCTTTCCTAATGGGTTAAAGTGGATTAGTGTGGTGTATGTTCTCATGTTCCACTTCTGGATCGCTAGTTTGTGGTGGTGGTATTGGTGGTGGTGAAAGGGCTTGTGTACTTCAATGAAGCGGTGAGCTATACCTTGTAAGGTTACTCCAGGTGGGCAGGTCATAGCAGAGAGGTCAGACTAATGGCAGTCCACTGGAGAAGGAACTGTCAACCCACTCCAGTATCTTTGGCATGCAAACCTTGTGGATAAGCACTGACAGAGATATAGCTAAGTGTTCTGCACTCCATAGGGACACAGAGTTTTGGACACGACTGAAGGACTAAACAACAAAGAATAAAATGTTCCCCTGGTACTTAATATATGTCATGTGGTGGCGTAATTTGGCCACTATTTCTTTTCCCAATGTAGATCTGATGAGTGAGATGTATATAAGAGTATATTTATATTTTTAGGGTCCAAAAAATGTTTTTTTTTAGGTAAACCCACCATAGGTGAAAAAAACATGGGGCCCTGTGTAAATCTCTGCAAAAGCAATTACAAGTGCCATAGCAGCATAGTAAATCCTTGCTAGCTATGTTAATCCCCATTCCTCAAACATTGTGAGAGAACTGGTACCGGTCACTGCTCAAAGTGAACTTCACGACAAAGCCAAACAGCATGGAAAAAAAATCTCCATTTAGTTTTGCACTGACAATAAATTACGAGTTATTCCCTGACTCTTTGACACCCAAATCCTATGCTAATAAGATTTTATGGATCACTCACAAATCAGGGCACTGGTGTAACAGCAAAAAGCAGAAAAAAGATTTACGGGTACCAAAGACCACTCACAAGTAGTTTTCAAACACTTGCTGAGTCCCCCAGAAGCATTTAAAGTGACAGTATAGCACAAAAAGCATTAAAAAAGTATAACATTTCAACATTCTTTGACATTTAACAATCCGATATGAACATATATGTAATTAAGAAATATGATATGTAATTATTAAGCCTGTTTTCTAATACAAAATCCAGGGTAACACACAACCAAGTATTCAATGGATTAATACACATCACAAAACCATGTTGCCTAGGAAAAAATGCATTGACAATGATACATTGTCTATAAATATATAATATTTTAACACAAAATAAGCACATCTTTATCTATTGAAGCAAGAAATACAATTGTCAAGTCTTTTTAATATCAAAATATATTAATAAATAAAAAACTATTTCTTTATATATCTCTAAAATGATTAACATATAGAATACTGTAACAAAACTGTGACTATACAGTACATTCATATTTTTTTTTGCATTGTTAATAAAAATAATTTTAAAGACTTTGTATATGCATTTAAAAAAGAGACTTCATTTCAGGAGCGTCTAATAATTAATATATTGTAAATATTGTAAACAAACACAGTACATGTACAAGGAATGAATAGATAGTTCTTTGTGGGGCTGAGCTTTCCTTTGAAGAAATGGCAATCTACCACCTGGCATGAGATAAAAAATTACCACTCAGCAAATAGGTAGAACTAAATACCAATATACATTGTGAGGTAACAGGGAGCTTGTTGTTACATAAAATATGTGATTTGTGTTACTATTTTTATTAAAACAACAGGGTGATGTTTTAATTTGATTAGAACAATTTACTTTTGACACACATAAAGCAAAAAAATACATAAAATGTTATATTAAATAAACTTTTATATACTCCCTTAAATTTAGTAAAAATAAATCTAATCATATTCATTGATAGATAAAATGTACTAACTGAACAATCTGGCCTAGTCTAAAACCACAGATACTATTTCCCATGCATTCTGTCAAACTTAGAAACATTTTGGAAAGCTTTTTCACTTCTGATATTTTTAGCAATTTTCACTATGAGGTTTGTTCATAAATCCACAACCTTTTCTATTTGAGGGAAATATTTCCTGATTTTTACACTTATAAGCATCAAGTCATAAACTCTGTTTTGACGTACAGATTTTTTCTGAAATATCATTTGCTGTTTGCTGTTGACTCAATTGAATTAAATGTTTCTATCATAACTGATATTTTTCCTTTACTTAAAGGGAGATGTAACTAAAAACTCATGCTTTAAACCACACAAGTATTGTTGCATGAAGAAACAATTAAGTAAAATCTGTTTAAGCTTTCAATAAATGCCAGCCTTTGTGCATACAGCAGTTTGATATCTTATTGGCTGAAACTCATGTGTATACTGTGAAACATTTTAACAACCTCCTGCAGAGGAAATGAAAGACAAAAAGACGATTATTCCTCTCAAAGTTTTGTCGTTTTTAAGGATATATTATATTTATTTAAGACTGAAATTATATCCTTCCACTGTTTTGAGAAAGTTCCAATAAATCTAATCTCATCATTCTCTTCTTTCCATTTTTTTGGAGATAACAATGTATCTCTTGATGTATGAAGGGCTTGATAAAATGCAACTTTAGTGCTCCTTTTACTGTAACCTCTTACATTTAATCTGTTCCTCAGCTCTTTTGCTCTTATCTTGAACTGATCTACATCTGAGCCATTTCTGCGTAATCTTAAGAGCTCTCCGGTTGGTATAGCTCTTTTAGTGCTAGGTAGATGCTTTCAAAATGTAATATGCTATTAGTGGATGCGGATTTACGAAAGAGGTCAGTAAGGATGTTTCCTTCACCATCTTTACTTATTGTAATGTCCAAAAAGTCCACAGCTTTTAAATCAATTTGGTAAGTTTGATTTAACCTCGCAATGAATTCTAACAGATGTTGTTTCTTGCTGTCCCACAACATAAAAATGTTGTCAATATACAACCGTCTACGAACAATTGTGGAGAATTTACCATCATATATCCGAGATACAGTGGATATTCTGAAAAAACTTGACGGAATACCTCGATTGACTATCATAAAGGTACCAATGCTATGACATACTATCTAAACATGGAGTCAAATGCTAACCATGATAGACATCTATTTATTCTGGATTTGCTAAAGTTTGTGTTAACACACAACTACTTTACTTTTGATGGTCACTTCTACTTGCAGGTGAGGGGCACTGCAATGGGTGCGGCGTGTGTCCCCACCTTTGCAAACATTTACTTAGGCTGGTTGGAGCAAGAAAAAGTCTTCTCTGCTGACTAACTATACCAAACACATAGTTGTATGGTTGCACTACATTAACAACATTTTTATGTTGTGGAACAGTGACAAACAACATATGTTAGAATTCATTGCAAGGTTAAATCAAAATGACCTAAACCTCAAACTTACGTACCACGAAACGTAAGTCTGGGGTTTGCTGTTTCTCCTGTTCAGGGTAGAATTGCCTGGTATTTTGGTGCTGGACTTCTCTAGTGAGTGGGACAAGACTGATATACTATAGGATATTTCTCCCTGTGAAAGGCACAAGTGAGCTAAAAGAGGATGCTCTCAGAGTGGGTTATCATGTCCACAGAACTAACCTATTAAGGTTAGTTCCTTATCTGATTAAGCACCTCTAACTTTGTTTTTTGTTTATACAAATGAACCTTAGGGATTAGTCTCCCTAAGGGTGATAGGGAAATCCAGACGTGGACCCCTTGCTCACTATGCCTTAGGGAGTTACCAGCTGCACCTTACTGACGAGGCCCAAAGAAGGCCTAAACCTACATCTGGGATTTGCTGTTTCTCCTGTTCAGGGTAGAATAGCCTGGTATTTCGTGCTGGACCACTCTAGTGAGTGGGACCAGACTGATATACTACAGGATATTTCTCCCTGTGAAAGGCACAAGTGAGCTAAAAGAGGTTGATCTCAGAGTGGGTTATCATGTCCACAGAACTAACCTATTAAGGTTAGTTCGTTCTCTGATTGAGCACCTATAACTTTGTTTTTGTTTATGCAATTTACCCTTAGGGATTAGTCTCTGTAAGCGTGATAGGGGAATCCATACGTGGACCCCTTGCTCATTGTGCCTTAGGGAGATACCAGCTACACCTCACTGACGAGGCCCAAAGAAGGCCGAAACGTACAGTTGGGATTTGCTGTTTCTCCTGTTCAGGGTAGAATTGCCTGGTATTTCGGTGCTGGACCACTCTAGTGAGTGGGACCAGACTGATATACTACAGGATAATTCCCCCTGTGAAAGGCACAAGTGAGCTAAAAGAGGTTGCTCTCAGAGTTGGTTATCATCTCCACAGAACTAACCTATTAAGGTGGGTTCATTCTCTGATTGAGCACCACTAACTTGGTTTTATATTTATGCACATGACCGTTAGGGATAAGTCTCCCTAAGGGTTATAGGGGAATCCATACGTGGACCTCTTGCTCACTGTGACTTAGGGCCTTACCAGCTACACCTTAGAGACAAGGCCCAAAGAAAGCCGAAACATAGTCTGGGGTTTGCTCTTTCTCCTGTTCAGGGTAGAATTGCCTGGTATTTCGGGGCTGGACCACTCTAATGAGTGGGACCAGACTGATATACTACAGGATATTTCTCCCTTTGAAAGGCACAAGTGAGCTAAAAGAGGTTGCTCTCAGAGTGGGTTATTATGTTCACAGAACTAACCTATAGGTTAGTTCGTTCTCTGATTGAGCACCTCTAACCCTGTTTTTTTGTACTGATATTAATACTCTGAAATGCAATATCACATTTAGCAGAGTGAAACTTAGCCATTAATACAAACTTGTTAAATGGAGATACAACATAAATATATGTGTATAAATATATACCATGATCTTGGAAGGATTTATTATTGTGTTATTTATATTAGTTTGCTGGTGAATGATGTGTGATTTATTGCATTTCAGAGTAATTAACTATATATATATATATGTATGCAGAGTTACATCATTCTCTTTATTGAGCTCCGTTAAGGACCTGGCTGATTAAGACAATGTGATAAATACCCAAATGTAGTGGTATCTGTATAACAATAGAAAAAGATAACAAGCTAAGTCCACTGGGTGGTGCAAAGGATTTAAATAGCTGCACTACCATAGGGTTCAGGATGACAGCCCACTGATGAAGTAGCAACAATACAAGCACATTTGGACTGCTCACCTGATGTTAAGGGCCGCCGGATGATGACGCAGATGCCCACTTTGGTTGATCCGGGAGCATCCGGAGATACCTGACCTCCATTCATTTGCGGGCTGACTCTAAGGCGGCATTACTCTTAGGATACACAGGTTCTTTGAGTGTATTAAGTCTGTGTACAGAAGTTATATATTGTGTGCTTTTGCTAATGTTATTCTCTGATTGCTATTTAGCTGCCTGAGCAGCCACACAGTGTGAGGCTCAGCATTTTTTTAGATGCATGCTCTACTGTAGTCCTGTGTGCTCTACTGTAGTCCTCTTAGGCTAATTGTTATTACACCCTGATCATACCTTACTAGTGCTTATAATTAACTAAATAAATTTAAGCGTGGCAATGCTGTTTCCCACACAGTGTGAGCACCTTCGGCACTCATCTGCATCCTCCCTTGTGTCTTATTCCCCCCTCTCCCTCCTTTGTGTTTCATTTCCTCTCTCCCTCCCATTTGTCTCCTTTTCCCCTCCTCTCCCTCCTTTGTGTCTTCTTTTTCTCCCACCTCTCCCTCCATTGTGTTTTCTTTTTTCCACCTCTCTTCCTCCCTTCTGTCTCATTTTTCCCCTACCTCTCCCTGCCTTGTGTCTAATCTTTTCCCCTCCTCTCCCTCCTTTGTGTCTCCTTTTTTCCCCACCTCTCCCTCCTTTGTGTCTTCTTTTCCCCCACCTCTCCCTTCCTTGTGTGTCCTTTTCCCCCACCTCTCCCTCCCTTGTGTCTTCTCCCCCCCTCTTCCTCCTTTGTGTCTTCTTTTCCACACCTCTTCCTCCCCTGTGTCTCCTTTTCCCCCTCCTCTCCCTAACTCATGTCTCCTTTTTCCCCGTCCACTCCTTCGTGTCTCCTTTTCCCCCTCCTCTCCCTCATGTCTCTTTTTGCCCACCTCTCCCTCGTGTCTCATCCTCCTCCTCCCTTTCCCCCTTATCCTCCATCCTTCCCCCTTCTCCTCCATCCTTCCCCCTCTCCAAAAACCTCAACTTTCCCCTCTCTCCTCTTTTCTTACCTTCATCGCTGAGCTCCTGCTGTGCTGCAGGCATGTCTACTGCCTGTGTCTGGAATCAGCATACGCAGGAGCTCATAGATGAAGGTGAGAAGAGAGAGGGGAAAGGGGAGGTTTTTGGAGAGGGGGAAGAATGGAGGATAAGGGGGGAAGGATGGAGGATAAGGGGGTTAGGAGGGAGGAGGAGGATTGCGGCCCAAGGGGATTAGTAGGGAGGGGGATGAGAGGCCAGCAGGCCTCACGGTTGAGGGCCGTAACGGCAGCAGAGGGGGAGTTGAGAGTCCCCCAGAGGGGGAGATGAGAGTCCCAAGGTGGATAATGCAGCCTAAGTCCTGCGGGCTCATGGCCGACGGCTCACATAGCTTCACGAGACTTTGCAGATGAATGCCTTTGGAGCTCATCCAGCCTCCGTCATGCGCTCTGTGGGGCTTGCGGTTGCGACCTTGCTTTGTGAGGTTGCAACTGCATGACCAACATCGCAAATGTTACAGACAGCGTTCTTGGTCCACAACTATTATAGTGATTCTACTTTTAATGCATTCAGGCCTTATAAGCAAATTATATATATATATATATATATATATATATATATATATATATTTATAGGCACTGAGTATAAGTACTGACTAATTATAAGCTTTAAGCTGTATTAATGAGCGCCTTTTCTGTGGCTAGAGACTTCCTGTTATATGTACATAGGTATTTTGCCTCAGTTACAAGGTTTAGCTGGATACATATTTGCTGCTTTTCTCTTTCTCCTTTTTTGATTTATAACTATATATGCAACTTCAGAACTCTGATTTGTGTTGTCCGGGTAGACAATCTGACTGGGTGATTTGAAATAACCAGAGTAACCTTTATATTCCACTACTGATATCACTGATATCAAACCTGTCCTCCAACCCTAAACGTTTATTTGCTACATTCAAAACCCTCCTTTGCCAACCCCCACCTCCTGCCCCTTCCTCTCCCACTGCTGATTACTTTGCCAGCCATTTTAAAAATAACATTAAACCATCCGAAATTAGCTCTCCTCCCAGCTTGGCCCTATACCACCATCCTCTCCACAAACCGACAACACCCAGCCCTTACCCTTCCCCAATCCCTCCTCCACTATGGACTCTTTGCCCCTGTAACCGAGGATGAAGTATCTACTTTACTATCAACCTCTCACCTTACAACATGTCCACATGATCCTATTCCATCACAGCTAATTCCTCCCCTACCCACCACACTTATCCCAGCTCTCACACATCTATTCAACATCTCCCTAAACACTGGCAAGTTTCCAAACAAGCCACAATTACACTTATTCTCACAACTTCCCCTGACTTCTAAACTGCTTGAGCGGCTTGTTTAGAATTGCATCACTCAATTTATTTCCTCCAATTCCCTTCTTGACACCTTCCAATCTGGTTTCCTGGCCCAACACTCTACAGAAACAGCCCTCACAAAAGTAACCGAGGACTTGCTAACCGCCAAATCAAAGGGTCACTTCTCTATTCTTATTCTCCTGGATCTCTCTGCTGCCTTCAATACAGTTGACCACCCTCTTCTAATCCGAAATTTCTTTGCCCTTCATCCAGGACACAGCTCTTTCATGGTTCACATCATATCTTAAAGAGCGTACATTTAGCGTCTCGTTCTCTGGCACCTCTTCTTCACCTCTCCCTCTGTCTGTTGGCGTTCCCCAAGGTTCTGTCCTGGGCTCCCTCATCTTCTCCATCTACACCTCCTCCCTTGGCACCCTTATAAAATCCTTTGGATTTCAGTATCATCTCTATGCAGATAATACTCAAATCTACCTCTCTGCACCCTATATATCCCCTCTCTTTCAGCTCAAGTTTCCAACTGCCTCTCTAGCATATCCTCCTAGATGTCCATACGTCAACTCAAACTCAACATGTCTACGACTGAACTGCTAATCTTTCCACCCTCTACTACAGCTTCCACTCCTCAAATATCTCTCACTGTTGACAACACTTTCATCACTCCCAGGGCCGTTGTCTTGGGGTTCTTCTGGGGTTCTTCCTCTTTTATTCCTCACATCCAACCAATAACAAAATCGTGTCAGTTTCACCTAATTAACAGCTAAAATTCTAATACACTCTCTCTTGACTTGACAACTGCGATTCACTCATTGCTGGCCTAGCCATCTCTCGTCTGTCTCTCATCCAATCCATAATGAACGCCTCCGCTAGACTCATCTTCAATACCAAACGATCAGTGTCTGCAGCTCCACTCTGTCAATCACTCCACTGGCTTCCCATAGCTTCCTGAATCAAATTTAAAATTATGACTTTAACATATAACGCCCTCAACAATAGTGCACTCCCTTATATCTCTGCTCTTGTTTGAAAATACTTTCCCAACTGCCCCCTTCATTCTGCTAACGACCTTCTTCTTTTCTCCTCTCTCATCACCTCCTCTCACTCTCATCTCCAAGACTTTTCTCGTGCTGCCCCTACTATTTGGAACCCGTTGCCCGCTCCATTAGATTATCCTCCTGCCTTAATCCTTAAAAAAAATACTAAAAACACATCTGTTTAAAAAATCTTATCACCTTCAGCCTTAACATGTAGAACTGTACACGCCACAGCTTAATAACACTCACACCCACAATCTACAATACAACACACAGACACCTCCACTTGACTAAACAAAGTCGTGGAGTGCATTATGGTTGGAGATTTTCATGAGCGTCCCTGTGTGTGGAATGTTTTCTTTCTGTATGATCGAGTATTGGGGTTGAGTGAGTGAACATGGAGTGGAAAGTGGCATGAGAGTGTTGTTATCTGATGGGAAAATGTTCCTTGTAGAAGACACCATCTTTGTGTTATTCATCTTTCTCCTTTTTGTTTTGCTGGCTTTCTATTTGACTGTTCAAGGGGGAGCTGTCTATCTGTGGGGATGTCATGTATGTTCTGATTGGGATGTGGTTTTTGAAACTCTAAAGGGAGATTTGCTATTTCTCATGCAATAATATACAGAATATTGATAGTCACATAGAGTACAAATTTCCAGGTTGTATTGTTAAATTGTTGTGTAAGGACTGTCCATTGTGTCTGATGGACAGTGTGTTAAAGTAGCTTATGGAGAATATAATCTGAAATCTAATCAATATGGGAGAAAATCAGAGGTGATACCTATATTTAAAAAGGGGGCAAGAGCAAATCCGGGGAATTATAGACCAGTGAGTCTCACTTCGGTAATGGGAAAACTTTTTGAAGGGTTAAAAAAGGGATAATATACAAGCATATGTCTATTCAAACAGGAATATAAGTAGGAGCCAACATGGATTTATGAAGGATAGGTCATGTCAAACAAACCTAATGAGTTTCTATAAGGAGGTTAGTAGGAACTTGGATCAAGGTAACTTAGTGGATGTAGTCTATTTGTATTTTGGAAAGGCTTTTGATACAGTGCCACATGGGAGACTATTGAGCAAACTAAGGGATACAGGAATTGTCATAAATATTTGCTTATGGATTGAGAGCTGGCTAAAAGACAGGAAGCAAAGGGTTGTGGTAAATAGAACATACTCGGATTGGACTAATGTGTTAAGTGGGGTTCCTCAGGGTTAAGTATTAGGTTCCCTCCTTTTTAACATATTTATTAATGACTTGGAAGTGAGATTGGAGTGTGGTGTCTCTATTTTTGATGATGACGCAAAGTTGTGCAAGGTAATTAAATCAGAAAATGATGTACTTTCCCTAGAAAGAAATTTGCATAAATTAGAGGAATGGGCATCTAAGCGGCCGATGAGATTTAATACGAATAAATGTAAAGTTATGCATTTGGGAAGGAAAAATAGCCATGCAATTTATAATCTTAATGGAGCAAATCTAGGGGTATCAAATATTGAAAGGGATTTGGGAGTAATTGTAGACAACCACCTAGGTAACAGTGCTCAATGCCAAGCAGCATCTGCAAAGGCAAGTAAAATATTGGCATGTATTAAGAAGGGTATAGAAGCAAGGGAAGCAAATATAATTCTCCCACTATACAAATTCCTAGTATGCCCTAGTACCAAATTAAACTTATTTACTCTAGAAAAAAAGTGTCTAAGAGGAGATATGATTATCTTATATAAATATATCCAGGGTCAATGCAAGGCTTTGTCAAGGGAACTTTTTGTGCCAAGAGGTTTTCAACTGACAAGGGGTCATCCTTTGAGATTAGAAGTAAAAAGATTTCACCTTAAAGAAAGAAAAGGGTTCTTCACAGTAAGGGTGGTTAATCTGTGGAATTCTCTACCAAAGGAGGTGGTGACAGGGGATTTGATAGATAACTTTAAAAAGGGATTGGATATATTTTTGAATAAAAAGGGCATATCCCTGGATAAATAGAGAGGGGTATTGATCCAGGGATGAATCCGATTGCAGGTATCTGGGGTCAGGAAGGAATTTTATATTTTTTTCCCTGTTGAGACAATTGTCAAAGTTTCACTGTTTTTTTTTTTTTGATGATTACTTAGGATTTATTACAGTTAAAACCGTTTAAAAGATTAGATAATGTGTGAATGTGTTAAATTCATTGGAGCAACATGCTATAATTGTTTTTAAAATATTATACTGAATACTGGCTAAAGTTCTGTGTTGTGAAGAAGCTTCTGTCTTAGTTCCAAGGTCATACAATGAGATGTTTTGGTGTAGCAAAAACAGTTTAATTTTTGTTTACCAGAGCAACTTGTGATATTATTTTTAAGGAAGTATTCTTTTTCTAACGTACAATTATAATGAGTTTTAGGGTTTAAGAAATTTAATATTATCTACGTTTTTGAACACTCAATTGATCTGTAATACATTATAATGTGATAAAGTTATGACAAATAGGATGCATAATTCTTATAGATAGTGCAAGGTAGAATTAATCATTTTGGTACCAATGGTAAAATGATCAGGTGTGATATTAACAGGAAAAGAAGGAAGGTTTGCATGGTAACCAGTCTTTGTACTCAAAGTGAAATATTGAGACACTGCTCTCTCGTGGTTCTAATCATACCTACGAAATCGATCATTCAGTATCTCCTTCACCGACACCTCTTCTTCTCCTCACCCCCTGTCTGTTGGCGTACCCCAAGGATCAGTCCTAGGCCCCTTCCTCTTCTCCATCTACACATCCTCACTTTGTACCCTAATAAACTATTTTGGGTTTCATTATCATCTCTATGCAGATGACACCCAAATCTACCTCTCAGCACCAGATCTACCCCCCTCACTTCTAACTCACGCTTCCAACTGCCTCTCTAGTATATCCTCTTGGATGTCCACCCACCATCTCAAACTCAGCATGTCTAAAACTGAACTCCTAATCTTCCCTCCCTCTCCCACAACGTCAATTTCTCACCACATTCTCACTGTCAATAACGACATCATCACCCCCACCTCCCAAGCCTGTTGTCTGGAAGTTCCGCTAATTCTCAAGGTAACGCTCACCGGTCAGCATGGCAGCGTCCCTCCCCATGATCTAAGAGCTGCTTCGAGCAGCTACATCAAGTACTTCCGGTTCAGCTCCCCCATCATAGTTAATTTATAATGCGCCGACATATTCTGTAACGCTGTACATAAGTTAAATTCAGACAAAGATAAATACAAATTAACATATAGCAAAGCAAGGAGGGCCCTGTCTTTGAGCTTTGAACTAGGAATCCAATGTCCATGGTGCATTCCCAAAGTACTTAGGATAGAAACTCGCACACTTACAATCTAAGGTTTAACGAGTGGTAAAAGAGGGAGAGAAAGGTGACAAGCGTGTTAGGGTGGAAGGTGACATGCTTCTTTAAAGAGATGCGTTTTAAGTGAGGTTTTAAATGTTTTGAGGCAAGTTGATAATCTGGTGGAGTGAGGCAAGGAGTTCCAGAGAATACGGGCAGCACGAGAAAAGTCCTGGAGGCGGGAGTGTGAGGAGGTTACAAGAGTTGTAGAAAGAAGGTCATTAGTAGAACGAAGAGGGTGGGGGAGTATTTGGAGATGAGAGCAGAGATGTATGGGGAAGCGTTATTGCTGAGGGCTTTGTAAGTTAGGTTCATGATTTAAAATGTTATTCTTGAGGCTAAGGGAAGCCAGTGGAGTGATTGACAGAGAGGTGATGCCAACGCTGAACGTTGTGTACGGAAGATGAGTCTAGCAGCGGATTGAAGTGGAGATAGTCGGTGGTGGGTAGGCCAACAAGAAGCGAGTTGCAGTAGTCTAGTCGAGAGATGATGAGAGAGGGTATAAGGATTTTAGTGGTGTCTTGTGTAAGATAGTGTCGAATTCTGGAGATGTCTTTAGATGGGGAAGACAAGATTTAGTTAGTGATTGTATGTGAGGGATGAAAGACAGAGCGGGATTCCGGGCACTCTGCACACAGCCATAGAAGTGACTTTGGTGTGGGTGAGGTGCAGGGCGGCAGATCGCAGCTCAGTAACAGTTGTCCTGGCAGCTAGCTGACCCTCTGCACACAGCCATAGCAGTTACCCCGGTGTGGATGACGCGCAAGGCGGCAGACCACAGTTTGGCAACAGACCCGCGGACCCGCCAGTCAGCCGACCAGAAGCACCTGATTACAGCAGATATCCCGCAGTGTGTGAGGTGCAGGGTGGCAGCTGATGAGCTGCACGTGGCATACTGCACGTGGCATGTCTCTCCAGAATGCTAACCTGTGAACTGACTGATTCTCTGTGAATGGAAAAAACAAAACAAAGTGGCAGACTACAGCTCGGCGATAGACACGCAGATCCACCGATCAGCTAAATGCTGCATCTAACTACAACAGACACCCCATCAATGTGAGAGAAGCTGGGAAGCAGACAAACAACGAGCTGTAAGTACTCTGGCTTTCCAGACTGCTACTTTCAAAATAAAGCTGATTGCTGCATATAGCTACAGTAGAAGGCTGGGAGTGGGAGAGATGCCTGGTGACTGTACGACAGCAGACTGTATGCTTAAACAGGTTGCGCACTCCCCGAGCACTGTATGTGACTATACATTGGTTTGTTTTTCCCAGCCAGTATAGACAGCCTGGCGAGTGAGAAAACACGAAAAGGCAGGCAGAGAGAGCCACTGGAAAGCTGGTGAGGTAAAACCAGGTGTTAGAAGGGGAGACACCAAGACACAGATTGGAAGGGCCTGAGTTCATTTTATTTGTGAGATGTTCTCATGGTCACTCTGACCCACAATATTCGGACACAATAGCCATCTAAATGTGGAAGTAACGCCAGGTGACATTCTGTGAGTCGCAAGAGGAACCTTGGGCCTTAAGGTGGAAAATATATTTTGCTAATAATTTCTCTGCTTCTATGTGACAAATAAAACTTCTGTTAAATTGGAGTATATATGGGAGCCTAAATGAGAGCAGTGCCTTCTGGGTATAAACTCAGAAAATAAGATACTGTATATACTCGAGTAAAAGCCGAGTTTTCAGCCCTTTTTTTAAGGCTGAAAAAGCCCCCCCTCAGCTTATACTCAAGTCACCCCTGTGTCTCTTCCACCCCGTGCCTTTCCCCCATGTGTCACTTTCCCCCCCCCCTCCCTCATGTCTCTTTCACTGCCCCTCCCTTATCATCCTCCTCATCCTCCCTCCTCAACCCTCCTCCTCATCCTCCCTTCTTATCCTCAACCCACCTAATCATCCTCCCTCCTCATCCCCAACCCACCTTCTCATCCTCCCTCCTCATTGTGTCCTCTCCTTTTTAACATATTTATTAATGACATTGAAGTAGGACTCGAATGTAGTGTCTCCATTTTTGCTGATGACACTAAGTTGTGCAAGGTAATAAAATCAGATAATGATGTACTTTCCCTACAAAAGGATTTGCATAAATTAGAGAAATGGGCGGCTAAATGGCAGATGAGATTTAATACAAATAAATGTAAGGTTATGCATTTGGGAAGGAACAATAGCCAAGCAATCTATAATCTTAATGGAGCAAATCTAGGGGTATCAGATATTGAAAGGGATTTGGGAGTACTAGTGGACAACCACCTAGGTAACAGCGCTCAAAGCCAAGCAGTGGCTGCAAAGGCAAATAAAATATTAGCATGTATTAGGAAGGGTATAGAAGCCAGGGAAGAAGATATAATTCTGCCACTATACAAATCTCTAGTACGCCCTCATTTGGAATATGGAGTACAATTTTGGGCACCACCTCACAAAAAAGACATTTTAGAGCTGGAAAAAGTACAGAGAAGGGCTACAAAACTAATAAGGGGAATGGAGGGGCTAAGTTATGAAGAAAGACTAGCAAAATTAAACTTATTTTCGCTAGAAAAAAGGCGTCTAAGAGGAGATATGATTACGTTATTTAAATACATCCAGGGTCAATATAAGGCTTTGTCAAGTGAACTTTTTGTAGCAAGAGATTTTCAACTGACAAGAGGACATCCGTTGAGGTTAGAGGAAAAAAGATTTCACCTTAAACAAAGAAAAGGGTTCTTCACAGTTAGGGTGGTTAAACTGTGGAATTCTCTACCAAAGGAGGTGGTGACAGCGAATTCGATAGACAACTTCAAAAAGGGGTTAGATATATTTCTGAATAAAGAGGGCATTCAAGGCTATCCTAGATAACTAGCAAGGAATATTGATCCAGGGAGAAATTTGATCGCCAGTTTCTGGGGTCAGGAAGGAATTTTGCTTTTTTTTCCCCTTATGAGACAATTGGCAAAGTTTCAATGGGGTTTTTTTTTATGTTTGCCTTCCTCTGGATCAATTAACAATAATTAACAATTAACAATAATAATAAATAGTCCAAATTAAAAAGATCAATAGAGATCTAAAAAGGTTGAACTTGATGGACTAACTCTTTATTCATTCTCCAATACTATACTATTAATAATTATTTAATCAATAATTTAATTAATAACTAATCCGCATATTGCAGATCAGAGGAGATCTTAACAGGTTGAACTTGATGGACTGAAAGTCTTTTTTCAACCTTAATTACTATGTAACTATACTATGTAACCCACCTCCTTATCCTCCCTCCTCATCCTCAACCCACCTCCTCATCCTCCCTCCTCATCCTTTCTCCTCCACCCCCTCCTCAACCCACCTCCTCATCCTCCCTCCTCATCCTCCCTTCTCATCCCTCCTTCTCATCCCCTCCTCATCCTCAAACCCCCTCCTCATCCTCGTCCTCCCATCCGGAAGATGCGTGGAGGAGCAGCTGATGGAAGGTAAGAGAGGGGAAAGGGAGAGGGGGAGGTAATTAGAGAGGGGTAAAGTGATGAGGAGGTAGGATGAGGAGGGAGGATGGGGAGGGGGGTTGAGGATGAGGAGGGAGGATGAGAAGGGGGGTTGAGGATGAGGAGGGAGGATGAGGAGGGGGGTTGAGGATGAGAAGTGAGGATGAGTAGGGGGGTTTAGGAGGGAGGATGAGAAGGGAGGGGGAGGGAAAGAGACATGAGGGAGAGGGGGGAGAGACACAGGGGAGGGAGGGGGAAGAGACACAGGTGAGGGAGAGGGGGAAGAGACACAAGGGAGGGAGAGGGGGAAGAGACATAGGGGATGGAGAGGGGGAAAGAGAAACAGGGGAGAGAGAGGGGGGACACAAGAAAGGGGCAGAGAGGACACACAAGAGGGGTACATAGAGTGCACAAGATGGACACAGAGGGCAGCACATTTCCCACCCTCGGCTTATACTCGAGTCATTAAGTTTTCCCAGTATTTTGTGGTAAAATAGGTGCCTCGGCTTATAATCGAGTCTGCTTATACTCGAGTATATACAGTACTTTGTTCTGTAATTAATATATACAGAACTACCAACAAACCGTGTGCAAAACGGTGTCATACTTAGTAATACATTCAACATTTGTACCAGAAAGATCTGATTCAAGGCAATAATTATCTAAGTGGGTACAACAAGACCACAATAAATAGACCCCTACTAAAAGGATAAGAAAAGATTTAAAGGATCCTAAATAAAGAACTGTTTCAGTTTTGCTCCAAGGTACCACCGCTCGTGCCCATATTGGGACTTTTAAAGGAGAAAGTAAGTTATTAAGATCAAAACGAGTTAAACTATTTTATTATTGTATAACAAAATTTACAAAACCTATAAAGTAAGCTAACTTCTACTTAAATCTCTATCTCCAAAACTGGATGATCTGAATGCTATCTGGAAATTATTTACTGAACCAAAAGAGAAATGAATAACATGTCTAACAAAACTAAAAATAGGGAAAAAAGGGAGGGACACAGAGATCATTAAATATATTTCCATCTATAAGAAATGAAATCTCATCAAATTCCTAGCGATAATAGTGGCGCAATGGGATCTGTACCAATTATCTCCAAGGGTGGAGAGTTACAGCAAGAAGAACAAATAACATTGAGTAAAATTAAATCTTTATTTGAATAATTCCAACTAAAAATAATAGAGGATTTAAAACAACAGATTATAGATAACACTAAATCTATAACAGTAACTCACCAAAAGCTTGGTTACACAGAAGTTAAATTTGACAAAGTTCTTACACAACGTCTCTGTAGACTAAATTGGAGGAAACAAATAATACATTAAACAACTTAGAACATCATCATCTAGAAGACATAATTTAAGAGAGGAATACCTGAGTCCAATTTTAGAGAAGATCTAGGCGGCTATTTTACCACTCTTTTCAAAAGCCTAGAACCTTTATTATCAAAAGAGGATAGAATCATAGATATATGTCACATATTGCCATTCCCATCAAACCTTGAAAGCTCTTTTCCAAGAGGCACCACTGTTAGAATGCACCTTTTAACACTGAAGGATATTATAATTAAAACAAGTTATAAAAAGAAGATATTGGATTCTCCTTAAGAAAACAGTAAGATCTTTTTGGATGTACCTGCAGCTATTCTGTTAAAAAGAAAGGAATATAGAAACATCACAACGGCCTTAAGGAATAATGATATTAGTTATAAATGGAAACAACCATCAGGAATGTTGATTTTACGGCACTCCAAATGGCATAAAATAAATTCAGTAAATGAGGCAATCGATAAGCTGGCCAGTTGGAAAATTCAACTAGACGAATCCTTAAATTTAAGTACTGATGCTGACCTTTTATTGAACAAACCAGTCTGGTAATTTGCAGGGAAATGATGATATACTTTGTAAATTAAATTGTTAGCATTGATACAAAAGAATTACCAGACTTTACAACGATATCAATGAATAACTAAAGCATTATTTTCACTTTATATGCTAACTGTGATATACAGTATGTTCTTCATTCCCTTTTTTTCTCCTTTTTTTTCTTTTTTCTCTTCCCTTTTTTAAATTGTATAGTTAAGAGGAAATTTTCCTCCATTTATTAATTTGGGTAAAGGGTTGATGTTATATAATGTTATCTGAGATACGACCCTCCTCCCTTGTGTATCTCCCCTTTCTCGCCCCTCTCTGGTAAATCAATAATATAATGCGCACTATTTCAGAAAGATTTAATAATACGTTCTGAATATTATTATTTTTTAAATTAAGTAATAAGGATTCAAGTCCTTCACTCCTAATTTAAGGTAGTTCAAAGTTAGTCAATAATTATTGAAATTAAAAGAAATAAGGTTAGAAAGAATATAAAATTGATAATATCTCAAATAAAAGAATACCTTCCTTCCTTTTTTCATAGTTTGTTCCTTGGTTGTGGGATTTTTAAATTTAAAATGTTTTGATATATAACAAATTGCCACTAACTTTAGGTAAATAGTTAGTAGTTAAAACCCTCTATAATCTTAGAAATGATGGCCTAAAATTGACATACAAGGCAGATATTTGATTTGGTCTGGGTTGATAAATAAACTTCAAATCACAATAGTCAATATATATGCTCCTAATACAAAACAGATATCCTTCCTCAATAAGATTCTTGGTTTAATGAAAACATGTACTGGGGTACCCACGGTAATATGTGGAGACTTCAACATGATAATGGCTGTTTCAATGGATAGAGCTTCTGAGAACAAGTTAAAAACAGAAAAAGGGCTGAAAAATCAAGCTCTAAAATTTATTCAAAGAGTAGTAGAAAATGATATTTGAAGAAGGTTTCATCCGCAGACCAGGGATTATATCTTCTACTCCAATCGTCACTCCTCCTACTCAAGAATAGATTATGTGCTGGCTGATTCACATATATTGAATATTATCCAATCATCAAAAATAATAATTTGATTTAGGTCAGATCACTCTATGGTGAGCTTTTTCCTGATAGATAAGAGCGGTTGTCCAACAAGGAGACAGTGGAACATGGATAATAGTCTACTTAGAAATCAAGATCAAATTAATAATTTAAGGGAAGAAATACAAGCTTTCTTCGATCTTAACAAAGAATCAGTTTCATGCACTTCCCTTGTATGGTGCACTCATAAATCCTTTATATGAGGAATGTTGCTATCAAAAGCTGCACAAAGGAGAAAAGAAGGCAAACCTTTGAGATATATGTATATACAGTTGGACTAACTTGTAAATACAAAAAAATTAGTACCTAGCTATGAGGCAACAAAAGAAATAAGACATCTGAAGGCCCAAATAAGGAAAATTCACCAATTGGTAATAGACAGGCAGAACTGGAAGTTCCAACAATCATATTATTTTTTAGGTAATAAGGCCGGGAATATATGGCCAATAAAAAATAAAAAAACAGAACATACAGAATATGATTGTCAAATTAAAAGATCCAGATGGCATTTACTATTCCCATCCAAAAGAAATATGTAAGATATTTACAAATTTCTATCACAATTTATATAACTTGAAATTAGAAGATGGTTTCTAAAAACCTTTGAAATCAGATATAGAAAAATGTCTGCAAGAGATAAAACTTCTGAGTATTACTAAAGAGCCACTTTTAGTACTGAATAGACCAATTACTAAAAAAAGAGGTTGACTCCATCATTGACAAACTTAAGTTAGGACAAGCTCCTGGCTTAGATGGCTTTAACAACTTCTATTATAAATGTTTCTCAGCTACTCTAAGTGAACATATGTGTTCTATGTTTAATTCAATAATGAATAAAGGTACAATTCCGGCAGAAATGTCTGAGGCCAAAATTTAGAATATTCCTAAACAGGTTAGGGACCTGGAAGACTATAAAAACTACACAACAATTTCGCTTATAAACTCTGACATTAAAATATATTCAATGATTCTGGCAGACAGACTAAACGTGATATTCCCTGGACTTATACATTTAGATCAATCCGGCTTTATTAAGGGATGCCAAGGCCTGGATAATGTTAGAAGGCTGTTGGACATATTATCATATGCGAAAAGTATGAATATTCCCATGCTGGCTCTGTCTTTAGACGCTGAAAAAACGTTTGACAGAGTCAGCTTGGAATTCTTAAGTTTGGTTCTTCTGAAATGCGGTTTAGCAGAATTTGCCTCTAAATCTATCGGGGCATTATATGTGAATTCTAGCACCAGAATCTCGTGTTTCGGTTTTGAATCCAAAAGATTTTTTATTAAAAATGTCACTCGCCAAGGCTGCCCTTTTTCTCCATTATTATTTGTACTGTATTTGGAACCTTTGGTTCAGTTATTTAAAACAACGCAAGAGGTGGGAGGAGTGACGATTGGTAGTCAGGAGTATAAGGCCCTTGCCTTTGCTGAAGACTTAGTACTAACAATAACTGATCCTGAACAATCTCTACAGAAAATACACCAAATTTTTGAAAAATTCAACAAGTTATCATATCTACGAATAAATTATGCCAAATCAGATAGCATATATATGGGTTTGAAGAAAGATTTGATCTCAAAGTTAAAACAACTATTTCCATATAACTGGTACAGTATTATACACTTGGGAATAAATAGATCTTTTCATTTAATGGAAATTATGAAAAAGAACTTAAAAATAATAGCATATCAGATTAGATTGAAACTATTAGAATGGAGGGACATTAGGTTGTCATGGATGGCCAGGACTGCCATCATAAATATGAGCATTGACACAAAAATCTCATATATTTTCAGATCTTTACCGGAAACAATGCTTAAATACATTCTATAAGATCTTCAACGAATGTTAGATACATTTTTATTGAATGGAAAGAAAGCCAGAGTTAATATTGATATTATATCAAATAAATGTAATCAAGGTGGTCTGACATATCCCAGTAAATTTGACATTTATGATAATATTATTCTTTCACATATAATAAGTTGGAATCAAGATAATACCAAAAAGATATGGGGAGTTATTGAAGGAGCCCTGCTGGATACAACACCTTTTAAATTAGCTATTTTGCAATCAGGTTATGATCATCGGAAGTTTATGAATAGATAAAAAGGAATAAACTGTTTTATCAAATTTTGGTATGCCAATAGAATTAAGATGAATTTGACAAATGATCCCTCATTAGGGGCGCCAATAGAATTGTTGAGACCAGGAGCTAAAGCTTTGGACATAACCACGTTGATTAATAGAATGGGAGATTTATACCAAAATGGTGTATTGATGACTTTAGCAGAATTAAATATTATATTTAAGAGTAAAATTTCATGGTTGGATTATATTTAATTAACGAGAGCCTTGAAATATCTGCGGCTTTTAGCTGCTAACAGCAGCTCACCAACAGGACCTCTTTCAGCAGATTTCACACACTGCTTAGGCCCAAGCCAAAGTAAGAGAGACTCCACGCATCTCTCTGCTGTTGTCTTAAAGGCAATCCACAGCTGGGCTTCAATTAGCCTCTGATCCCTGCCCAGAGTTAACTCTTTCTTTCTCCAGAGAAATTTTCCAGCCTATTTAATTAAACCTACCTCTAGAAGCACTCTTTGCTTCACTCTGTTACATGTCATATTGGGAAATGTTTTTTAAAACTGTCCAAGAATGGTACCTGTTTCTAGAGAGGTTGAGTATCTTTGATAAATATAATGAAAATAAGTGTTGGAGGGGCTGTGGACAGAGGGGTACATTGTTACACCAATGGTGGGATTGTGAGAAGATTGAACCTTTCTGGAGACAATGTACAAAACAGCTCTCAGAGATTTTGGGTAAAGAAATAAACTTACATCTTCAGGTTGTATTATACATTTGGGAATAAATAAATCTTTTCATTTAAAGGAAATTATGAAAGAGAACTTAAAAATAATATCATATCAGATTAGATTGAAACTATTAGAATGGAGGGACATTAGGTTGTCATGGATGTACAGGATTGACATCATAAAAATGAGCATTGACACAAAAATCTCATATATTTTCAGATCTATACCGGAAACGGTACTGAAATACATTCTACAGCAACTTTTATTGGGGTTTGGTGCCAAAAGTCGCTGCAAACTATGCCAACACATCTGCAAAGAGGACACAGCCACGCACAACAACAAGACCCACAACATCAGAGGCTCAAATTCATGTACATCATCAAATGTAGTATACATGATACAATGTACTGTATGTGAAAGGGGGTCCTACATTGGGGAAACCAGCCAGAAACTACACATGCGAATGAACCTCCACCGAAGCTCCATCAAAAAACAACAGGAAGACAGCTATTGTACTCCAGTGGGACACCACTTCACCCAGGAGAATCACTCCATCCAGAACCTCAAAATAAAAGTACTCAGAGGGAATTTCAGAACTATACAACAGCGGAAAACTTTTGAATTAAAAATGATTACATTTTTTAATACAAAGGATTTGGGTATTAACATCGACTTAGGCTTTCTGGCCCACTATCTCAATGTCTTATAGCTAACACGTTCCACTTACCCCCCCCCCCCCCCTTCTATTGCTGTTTTTGTAAGCTACATGCTATGCTGAAATGTATTGCTCTTTATTTTACTTTGCTGTGTTCTTATCTACAAACTTATCTATAGACTTACTGACCTATCAGGACATTATTCACAATGCTGGTCTGTTTCTCACTTAACTCTGGCTAATTTATTTAGTCTCTCTTGTTTTTCCAATTTTTTTTTTTCCCCATCTCTTTCTGTTTGCTGTTTTTAGTTCATACTTGTATCAGTATCGCTTTTTGACTTGATAAAGATTATCTCTCGAAAGCTCGTTGCTAGTGATGTCGTGAATATAACATTTTCGGTTTGCGAACAGAGGACGCAAACTTCCATCAAATGTTCGCGAACGGGTGAACCCGGCGAACCGCCATAGACTTCAATGGGCAGGCGAATTTCAAAACCCACAGGGACTCTTTCTGGCCACAATAGTGATAAGAAAGTTGTTTCAAGGGGACTAACCCCTGGACTGTGGCATGCCGGAGGGGGATCCATGGCAAAATTCCCACGGAAAATTACATAGTTGATGCAGAGTCTGGTTTTAAGACATAAAGGGCATAAATCACCTAACATTCCTAAATTGTTTGGAATAACATGCTTTAAAACATCAGGTATGATGTTGTATCGATCAGGTAGTGTAAGGGTTACACCCGCTTCACAGTAACAGACCAATCTCCCTGTTTAATGCACCACAAACAACCGCAAACAGTCCCTTTGCACAACCGCAAACTCCCCATTTGCACAAGGTTGGATACCAAGCTACCCATGTCCCGTTCCTTGTCCTCACTGATGTCATTGAAGGTCTCTTCCTCCACCCAGACACCAAGGGTCCCCGAAAGGTGACAACAAGCTCCCTGGGACACCTTCCTCTGACTCCTCTTCTTCAGACTCCTCTCTCTGCGTTGCCTCTGTCTGCATTATTATAAGGTGTGTGCTGTTAAGTAGTACTATTCCTATCGGTTTAATCCCTGTTACGTGCACTATTAGGGGATGTGTATATGGCATTGATTTTTGGAACAGGAAAATGGAAAAAGATGCTTGGTCGGACCTCCTACTTCAAATTTGGGGCACTGCGCGTGCAATCTAAGGTGCCACCAGATATGAGTGTCACTGTGCACTGGCAAAAGCTGGAAGAGTAGGCGCTGTAGGCCTCACACACACGCCTGTAGGCAGGCAACTGATATTCAATCAATTACAGTCAAAAAAGTGTTGTTCTATGTCACTGTACACTACGGTTGCACCAGATATGATGTATCACTGTGCACTGGCAAAAGTTGGCAGAGTAGATGCAATAGGCTTCACACACACGCCTGTAGGCAGGCAATTGCTATTCAATCTATTACAGTCAAAAAAGTGTTGTTTTATGTCACTGTACACTACGGTTGCACCAGATATGACATATCACTGTGCACTGGCAAAAGTTGGCAGAGTAGATGCAATAGGCTTTACACACACGCCTGTATGCAGGCAATTGCTATTCAATCTATTACAGTAAAAAAAGTGTTGTTTTATGTCACTGTACACTACGGTTGCACCAGATATGACGTATCACTGTGCACTGGCAAAAGTTGCCAGAGTAGATGCAATAGGCTTCACACACATGCCTGTAGGCAGGCAATTGCTATTCAATCTATTACAGTCAAAAAAGTGTTGTTTTATTTCACTGAGCACAATATAAGCTGTGAGCCTGACACAGGCAGGCAACTGAAATTAGATTAAAGGAAAAAAGGGTTGTTTTTTTTCAATGTATGGTACACCAACTATGACTGGTGAAACAGAGCAGAATATTAGCCTGTCCTTCAGATGGAAGGCTCTGGAAGGGAGTGTATGCTGCTGATTGGCTGGAATGTGTCTGCTGACTGTGAGGTGCAGGGTCAAAGTTTCCTCAATGATAAAGTATAGGGGGCGAACCAAAAAGTGCATGTGTTCGCCGTCCGCTGCAGATGCGAACATGCCAAAATCGCCGCGAATAGTCCGCGGGCGAACTGTCCGCAACATCTCTACTCGTCGCTTTATTATTCACTGCAATACTCTGATTACTCAACTGGATTACTGGACATTCACGGCTACCTCACTCTTCATATATATATATATATATATATAGAGAGAGAGAGAGAGAGAGAGAGAGAATGAACACATTCATCACTTTTCTAGCACTTGTGATATTTGGCTAACTTTAGTTCTGAAACAGTTAAGTCTGTATGTCCCAGATTTAGCAAGTTTACTAGAAGCCATCAACAACTCTTAAGTCTAAACAAAATGTACTCCAGCAGTCCACAAGGCCAAAGCCAAGGATAATCAACAACTTGACATATGCGTAGCGATTACAACTTAAGGGTGTTGTGCGCAGATAATGTCACGTATCAGGCATGGTTGATGCGTGCTAACTACATGTCCCATTTTTTATTGGATTGCAAAATAATATCTTACTGGTCTAGAAATAGGAAAAAGTTACGGGTTTGATGGAGGCTGCAATGAGCTCTGAAAGCTCTCATTGCAGCACTCACTATGAGAAACAAAGGCTGGCTTGGGGGGGAGAGGCTTCAAATGGCTTACGAGTTACAGGCTTCAAAAAAATTACAGCTGCCATTTTTTTCAAGCCCGTAACTGGGAAGCCATTAAAAGACCAACAAAAGTCACCAATTAATAAAAAACATTACTTACAACCTCATTCACAACACATGTGGAGAGGCAGGGAGCCTGTAAGTGAGGTTGCAAGCTAATTTGACATTTAATTGGTGTTTTTAGGAGGTCAGAAAATGGCTAAGCAAGGAAAAAATTTCGTCTGTAAAGCAGTAACTTTTTTTCATCCCATAAATTGGAAACACATTTCGGACTTGGGGAAAATTAACAATGTCCCAAGCCCATCAAATGGTTTCACACCCGTAAATGCAAACAGGAACACAGAGGAGGGAGAGGATGGAGAAAGACACAGAGGAGGGAGAGGATGGAAAGAGACACAGAGGAGGGAGTGGAGTGGAAAGAGATGCAGTGGAGGTAGTGGGGGGGGGAGAGACATAGGGTGAGAGGGGGAGGGGGAAAGAGACACAGGGGAGGGAGATAAGGGGGTAAAAATCCAGGGGAGGGAGAGGGGGCAAAGAGACACGGGAGGGAGAAAGTGGGGAGAGACTCGCAAGGCCCAAAAGTTGCGGGTCGGCCGACGCCTGCAATGAGCGGTGACGCTCATAAAGTAGAGGGGGGAAGGTGTTCATCGCGAGGCCCAAAATTTGCTTGTTGGCCGGCACCTGTAATGAGCAATGAAGCCGCTCATCGCGAGGCCCTCAAGTTAGATTGGGGAGAACCTTGCATTGTGTTGCAAACAGCATGGCCAGGCTTCAAATTTTATTGCTGTAATTTTTGATGGGCAAGTCGCTAGTTGTGTATATTTGTTGCCAATATCAGACATTGTGAATACTATTCTGTTGCTGGTGAACGCATGTCTAAATAAAGTAAAGAAAATCAGAGGCCTCTGTGTTTTGATATCATGACTGGGTTTTGGAGTAAAATGTCGGTTTGTGGATATGTTTTTCTTCTCCTTTTGTTAATGTTTATTTTGTTATTTTATTAATGTAAAAAATGTTTTCATACACTACTGATTGTCCTCAATCAGATGCACTCACAATCCATGAAATTTAAATATGCTTTAACATAAAAGAAGTGATAGTTTATGGAAGACTACTTCATGTTATAATGTATAATTAGTGATGTCGCGAACATAACATTTTCGGTTCGCGAACCGCGAACGCAAACCGCCGCAAAGGTGCGCGAACCGGCGAACCCGGTGAACCCCCATAGACTTCAATGGGCAGGCGGATTTTACAACCCACAGAGACTCTTTCTGGCCACAATAGTGATGGAAAAGTTGATTTAAGGGGACTAACACCTGGACTGTGGCATGCCGGAGGGGGATCCATGTCAAAACTCTTATGGAAAATTACATAGTTGATGCAGAGTCTGGTTTTAATCCATAAAGGGCATAAATAGCCTAACATCCCCTTCCCTCATCAAGCCTCCCCTGTATCTCTTTACCCCCTCCCTCATCATCCTCCCCTGTGTCTCATTCCCCCCTTCCTCATCACCCTCCCCTGTGTCTCATCCCCCCTCCCTCATCATCCTCCCACCTCCCTCATCATCCCCCCCTGTATCTCTTTACCCCCTCCCTCATCATCCTCCTCTGTGTCTCTTCCCCCCTCCATCATCATCCTCCCCTGTGTCTCTTTCCCCCCTCCCTCATCATCCTCACCTGTGTCTCTTTTCCCCCTCCCTCATCATCTTCCCCTGTGTCTCCCCCCATCATCCTCCCCTGTGTCTCTTTCCCCCCCTTCCTCATCACCCTCCCCTGTATATCTTTACCCCCTCCCTCATCATCCTCCCCTGTGTCTCATTCCCCCCTCCCTCATCATCCTCCCCTGTGTCTCTTCCCGCCTCCCTCATCATCCTCCCCCCTCCCTTGATGATAAGGGGGGGAAGAGACACAGGGATAAGTGTGAGGGGTGTTAGGGTAAGGGGTGTTAGGGATAAGGGTGAGGGGGTTAGGTGTTAGGGTGAGGGGTGTTAGGGCTAAGTGTGAGGGGTGTTAGGGTAAGGGGTGTTAGGGATAAGTGTAAGGGGTGTTAGGGTGAGGCATGTTAGGAATAAGTGTGAGGAGTGTTAGGTCTTAGGGATAAGTGTGAGAATGTTAGGGTTAGGTGTTAGGTTGATGGTTGTTATGGATAAGTGTGATGGGTGTTAGGGTAAGGGATGTTAGGGTTAGGTGTTAGGGTGAGGGGTGTTAGGGATAAGTGTGGGGGGTGTTAGGGTGAGGGATGTTAGGGATAAGTGTGAGGGGTGTTAGGGTTAGTGTAAGGGGTGTTAGGGTGAGGGGTGTTAGGGATAAGTGTGATGGTTGTTAGGGTAAGGGATGTTAGGGTTAGGTGTTAGGGTAAGGGCTGTTAGGGATAAGTGTAAGGGGGTATTAGGGTTAGGTGTTAGGGTGAGGGATGTTAGGGATAAGTGTGGGGGGTGTTAGGGTGAGGGATGTTAGGGTTAGGTGTTAGGGATAAGTGTGAGGGGTGTTAGGGTTAGGGTGAGGGGTGTTAGGGATTAGTGTGAGGGGTGTTAGGGTTAGGTGTTAGGGTGAGGGGTGTTAGGGATAAGTGAGGGGGTGTTAGGGTGAGGGTGAGGGGTGTTAGGGATAAGTGTGAGGGGTGTTAGGGTTAGGTGTTAGGGTGAGGGGTGTTAGGGATAAGTGTGATGGGTGTTAGGGTAAGGGATGTTAGGGTTAGGTGTTAGGGTAAGGGGTGTTAGGGATAAGTGTGAGGGGGTATTAGGGTTAGGTGTTAGGGTGAGGGGTGTTAAGGATAAGTGTAAGGGGTGTTAGGGTGAGGCATGTTAGGAATAAGTGTGAGGGGTGTTAGGTCTTAGCGATAAGTGTGAGGGGTGTTAAGGTTAGGTGTTAGGTTGATGGGTGTTATGGATAAGTGTGAGGGGTGTTAGGGTTGGGTGCTAAGGTGAGGGGAGGATGATGATAAGGGGGGGAAGAGACACAGGGGTGTCCTTGCAGCAGAGATCAAAAGAGTCCTTCAGGACTGTATTGCACACTGTGTACAGTAGCCTAGCTATGGTTTTCCCTATTGATGCAGTATCACCTACACTCAGCCTCCTCTCAGTAAGACTGCAAGTTAGTTATGATTCCAAAATGGCTGCTGTCCATGAGGTAGAAGGCTCTGGAAGGGAGTGTATGCTGCTGATTGGCTGGAATGTGTCTGCTGACTGTGAGTTGCAGGGTCAAAGTTTGCTCAATGATAAAGTATAGGGGGCGGATCGAACATCGCATATGTTTGCAGTTCGCCGCGAACGCGAACATGCTATGTTCGCCGGGAACAGTCCGCCGGCGAACTATTCGCGACATCTCTATGTATAATGTTTGAATCGCATACACTTTTATATATGTTAATTTATCAGAAATTCATCAGGAATCCTTTCTCAGTGCCTAATTTTCATAATATGTAAAGTTTCATCTGGACAAACATTTTGTGGTTAGGCCTGTAAGTATTTTCTTTTTTATCATTTTTAATACTAGTTGGAAAATAAAAAATAATTTATAAATTAATCCAGTTTGCTGAAGGGTAGGTTTGTTTAAATGTGTTTGTGCTGGACCCTCTTCTTAGCACCCAGTCCCTCTTAAAATCCACCCCCCACACAGCACCCAATCCTCTTAGGACCCAGTCATTGGCAGAAGCCATCTCCTCTTAGCATCCATCCTCAGGCAGGACCCAACCCTTCTCAGAACCCAAATCACATAGTACACAACCATATTTCCATTCTTAATTTCACTAGATATATATATATACACAGTTGATATTAAAAGTCTTCACACCCCTGTTAAAATGTCAGGTTTCTGTGCTGTAAAAAATTTAGACAAAGATAAATCATTTCAGAACTTTTTCCACCTTTTAATGTGACCTATAAACTGTACAACTCAATTGAAAAAAAAAAGGAAATCTCTTAGGTAGAGGTAAGAAAAAATACAAAAATAAAATAATATGGTTGCATAAGTATGCACACCCTAAAAAACTAATACTTTGTTGAAGCGCCTTTTGATTTTATTACAGCAAGATTTGCACACTCTTTGCAAAAACACTCCAAATCTGTCAGATTGCGAGGGCATCTCCTGTGCACAGCCCTCTTCAGATCACCCCACAGATTTTCAATCGGATTCAGGTCTGGGCTCTGGCTGGGCCATTCCAAAACTTTAATCTTCTTCTGGTGAAATCATTCCTTTGTTGATTTAGATGTATGCTTTGGGTCATTGTCATGCTGAAAGATGAAGTTCCTCTTCATGTTCAGCTTTCTAGCAGAAGCCTAAAGGCTTTGTGCCAATATTGACTGGTATTTGGAACTGTTCATAATTCCCTCTATCTTAACTAAGGCCCCAGTTGGCGCTTAAGAAAAACAGCCCCAAAGCATGATGCTGCCACCACCATGCTTCACTGTGGGTATGGTGTTCTTTTGGTGATGTGCAGTGTTGTTTTTGCGCCAAACATATCTTTTGGAATTATGGCCAAAAAGTGCAACCTTGGTTTCATCAGACCATAACACCTTTTCCCACATGCTTTTGGGAGACTTCAGATGTGTTTTTGCAAAATGTAGCCTGGCTTGGGTGCTTTTCTTTGTAAGAAAAGGCTTTCATCTTGCCACTCTACCCCATAGCCCAGACATATGAAGAATACGGGAGATTGTTGTCACATGTACCACACAACCAGTACTTGCCAGATATTCCTGCAGCTCCTTTAATGTTGCTGTAGGCTTCTTGGCAGCCCCCCAGACTAGTTTTCTTCTCGTCTTTTCATACATTTTGGAGGGAGCTCCAGTTCTTGGTAATTTCACTGTTGTGCCCTGTTTTCTCCACTTGATGATGTCTTCACTGTGTTCCATGGTATATCCCTCTGATGCTTTGGAAGCTTTCTGTGGACCATGGCTTTTGCTGTGGGATGCGACTAAGACAATTTCAGGAAAGACCAACTAGAGCAGCTGAACTTTATTTGGGATTAATCAGAGGCACTTTAAATAATGGCAGGTGTATGCTGACTCCTATTTAACACGATTTGGAATGTGATTGCTTAATTTTGAACAAAGCTACATCCCCAGTTATAAGAGGGTGTGCAGACTTATGTAACCACATTATTTTTCTTTCTTTTTTTCTTCCCTCCACCTAAAAGATTTTAGTGTCTTTTTCAATTGAGTTGTACAGTTTATAGGTCACATTAAAGGTGGAAAAAGTTCTGAAATGATTTATCTTTGTCTCATTTTTTTACAGCACAGAAACCTGACATTTTACCAGGGGTGTGTAGACTTTTTATATCCACTATATATATATATATATATATATATATATATATATATATATATATATAGTAAATATTTTTCTGTGGGCATAATATTCAATATATATAAAACGGAACTATATATATTTGATGATGGCTACGGAATGAAGAGCGAGGCATTTGTGGGCGTATTTGTGTGTCCCAGCTCAACTTCCCAGAATGCAGTCTAATAATTGTTTTTCTCTGAACTCTGAGCTGAAAGAAGGTTTTTTAACTTGCTTTAGACATTCAGATGTGAACACAGATGTACTTTTTATTGACCGTACTACTGTACGGTGGAGGGCTTCTATCGCTCTTTTGCCCACCATATTATAAATGATTGTTGTGGTGAACTACCTACTCATAATTTCCACAACACAGGCTAAGATCCCGCTCCATGCTGATGATAGCCAGTAAGCTTGAAACAGCTGTACATGGATTGGATACACAGCCTGTGTTTATTCCAACCTTGGCTTTGCATTAAAGTTGTGTAATACAGCATGCATAAGCTTAAAGGAAGCCATGTTTGAAGATGGCTACGGAATGAAGAGCGAGGCATTTGTGGCCATATTTGTTTCTCCCAGCTCAACTTTCCAGAATGCAGTGTAATAACTGTTTTTCTCAGAACTCTGAGCTGGAAGCAGGTTTTTTAACTTGCTTTAGACATTCAGATGTGAACACAGATGTACTTTGTATTGACTATATATATATATATATATATATATATATATATATATATACAGTATATATACAGTAATGTATAATGTTGGCACCAGGGCCCTTCATTCACTAGCTCCACCACTGACATGTGATACAATTATTTTTTATATGGAGAAGAGCTGCAAACCCAGGGGAAGCCACAGGTGGCAAAAGCTCTAGCTATGCCACTGCATATAAGTAGCATAGAAGATCAACTTTGATATTGAAGAATTATGGTTTAAGGTGTGGTTGAACATATACTTCCTATTCCCAAACATATTTTACAGAACATATATACATATACTTTTAGTGAAAAAATTGGTCCAAGTTCTCAGTGCGAGCTCCATTGGAATATTCCAGTTAGTCATATATTATCATCATATCAAATCAATAATATTATAAGCAGTATAACAATTGAATGTTATGAATAATGTGGGTGAAAATATAGGAGCTGGTCAACTTGTCATTGTCTGCTTGCGGCATTATGAGACATTGGTATTATGAATCCTCTTCACTTTTGGTGTGGCCTTATATTACAGCTGTAAACCATGACACTTGAACAGCAAGAAAGAGTGAGGTTCCAGAAGGTAAGTGTCTGTTACTTTGGAGAGTTGCTAGAAGTGAGTGAGGTGTACATTTTATGTCACAGTTACATTAAAGCGGATGTAATGAAGTCACCTAAACCATATATACAAAACAAACAAATAAATAAATGCGTAAAGAGACCTTTTAAAAGATACAAATTGTGCCATATTTCAAGCAGCTACTATAACATAAACATACTCAGTAGAGAAAATTGCTAAGACAGATGTCATTCGATCTTTACTCAATAAATACATGTAAAACTAAAATAACAATCACAAGTAGTGTTCTATATTATTACATTTCTTTTAGCTAGGACATGCCAAAAACGCTATTATTTGTATTATCTGTGTTGTAACCCTAATTTAAATTCTATTAATAGTAGTCTATACAAACTTCTACTATCTTACCCTTGTTCCCACATATATAATTACCTCTACTCTTATATTGTATCTCTATGGTCCCATTGTCAGAACTTTTGACAAATAAAACCCAATCTTATATGGGTATTATAAGTTAATATAATAATCCTATTATATACAATTTATTTTATAACCAATGAATTCATATTTTATATGCTCTATACACTAATGGAACAACTAGGGAGATACATACGGACACCCACATACCTCTCAACAAACAAATTCCTGGACAGACACACCCCAAGGAGAAACTTTGAAACTCCTAGAAAGAATATACTATACACTTAGGGCCTCATTCTATTATAGGCTGTAAACCGGCCGTAAGGCTGCGATTCCTTGCGGGGGTCCCGTTACCTTGCAATTCAATTAAACGGCCCCGCAAGGATCTCCTCTTACGACCGGCCGTAAATCTTGCAACCGGCCGTAAGCTCTGAAATCTAAAAAGTCAAAAATAAATTCAAGACAGCTCTGTAAAGCTCTGTAAATGCTAGGGATCATATTGGGGGACATGAGGATTAAAAGTAACCCACTCTCAAGCTTGCACATCAGCCCAAACCCGAGTTTAAATTAACTGTTTATTTTCCGGCTGCGGCGTGGGCGGGTCTGAGGTGCTCCAAGCCCTATGGACTTTTTACATGGATATTTGACGTATATTAAAAAAAAATATTTTACGGATTTGAGTATAGGGGAATTTTGTGCTATTTTTGCTAACACCTAAAATCACTTTATAGTCTTCTCAAAGTGCAGGATGGCTTTATTTGGGCTATATTTCGTGCTTAATTGGTGCTAGCGGGACCTCTTTCCTGCAAGTAAGCTGCGGCTCGGTTTTAGCCTTGCAGAGAGGGTTCCCGGAGCAATTGAATTGCAAATAGGATTTTCTTACGGCCGATTTCCTTGCGGCCGTTTTAGATCAAAGGATTTCCTCCGGCGCGAGCGGCCGCAAGAGATAGCAAGGCACCGGCCGCAAGCCTGCCGGAATCCCCGGCCGGAGGGGATTAGAATAGCCGAATAGCTTGCGGCCGGTCCTTGCGGCCCCGCAACGGCTGCGGCCGATAATAGAATGAGGCCCATAGAAATCTCAAACATGCATTCTACCAAGAAACTTTCACAGCTCACTAACAAAAGAATTTACACATTTACATACCAAGAACTTCTGAAAAGATCCAGACATTATTTGGTTTAAATCATCAGTACAAAAAAAACAGGAATTATATAAAGTATAACATTTCTTTATGTTATTTCTTTTTCATTACAATCATGGAAATATTTTGTTAATATCATATAGAATAAATTGCTATATCAATATTATCACATGTATAGTTGTGAGCCTGCGGTTTGTTGCTAACGCATAGCAAGCCTGCCGCAACTGCGGCCCTCGCAAAGCAAGTTACTGGCAAGGAGCTTCGGCGCTCCTTGCACTGGTGGAGATGAGCGCCATAGGCGCTCATCCCTACAACCCCCTATGACTTTTTGCCCACAAATGTGGACCCTTGCAATGTGAGGGGCCGCATTTGCGGAGCTGGAGGCTCTATGGCGCCTCAGAAACGCTTACAAAATGCAATGAAGAACTACGGACTTACACAAAAAAAATACGAGCCGCGGGACTTAGGAAAAAAAAACAATTGCGTCCTTACAACAACAACAATACAACCCGTAAAAATATTACGGACTTGCAAAAATACGGACTTAACAGACTAACCGCTCACAGCGGAAAATACTCAAAACACAAAAAATAAACCAAAAATATATATAAAAACATTGCCCAAAGCAAGGGGGGACACCCAGGACATCTGCAAGGCAGGTTATACCTCGATTTCAATCACATTTACACACTCGACAATTCCCGAAGCGAGAGAAAAAATGGCCGGCAAAAAAAATGAAAACGAGGCTAAGGACCTAAAATTACTACACTTACTCACAAAACGGAAGGAACACTCAAGAACACTTCATGCGGCACGTAACACACACTATGCAGCACGTACCACAGTGAAGTCCGCCACCATTTCACATGCAACACATAACTATTAGCCGCAAAATGGCGGTTGGAACACAAATTGAAGGCTGGAACGCAAATAGCGCATGCGTATTGCGCTCCAACGGTTTCAACTTTACCTCAAAGTTTATAAATACTGCACACTTTCCAGAAATGTCTACATTTCTCCTCAGGTGATGAACAGTGTGACTGGACATTTCACTGGTGGCGTTACTTCAGAAGATAATTCCTTACCAATTTACAACTTTACAATCTGCAAATTATAAAAAGAGGTAAGCTATAATACATTTAATTAATTAAGAAATCCAGAAAAAAAATTGGGATTTAAAATATTAACAACAACAACTGGATTCATTTATAGTAAGATTTCAAATACACAGATATGTGTATGTGCCCTAAAAGAAGCTGAATTTAACTACAAAAAAATAAAAAAATAATTTTAGTCATATCCATTTAAAAAAAAAAAAAAAAAAATGTGGTCAAAAAAAATTGTGAGTTAGCCTGCAGTTCAATATTTCCCTTTTCTGCACATTTCCAACAGACTCTGCATCAACAGCGTCACTGAAGAATTTGCAGCGTGGACTGTGAAATCGGAACAATTTTACACAACACAAAGAAAGAAGAACAGGCAAGATACAAAAATACATTACATTCAGAAAAAGACCATGCTCTTACAAAAAGCAAAAAACAAACAAACACTAAACAATTTATCTTTCTCTTTTTAAACAGACACTGCCTGGAGACTGGCGCAGCAACATTGGCAGTAGGGGACCCTCTGTCATTGATACACCAAAAAGACTTCAATTAATGTGTAGTATAACAAGTAAAACAAAAATAAATAAATAGCCTGTTTGCTGGGCGCCAATGTCAAAATGAAACTAAAAACAAATAAGAAGCCCCTAATACAAATTATAGGGAACAGAAAACAACATACTTCAAGAAATATTGCTAACACATAAAATGAAACAATGAATCCTTTTTACTCTGCAAGAACCTCTAACCCATAACTCAAATCTAGCATGCCAAAAGTGGCGGACACTAAACAGCATATTATAACAAATATTGGTAACATATAGAAAATGGAACAATGATTCCTGTTTAGTCTGCAAGAACCTCTAACCCTAACCCATAAGCCATATCTAGCATCCCAAAAGTGGTGGACACAAAACAGGATCGTATAACAAATATTGGTAACATATAAAAAATGGAACAATGATTCCTGTTTAGTCTGCAAGAAACTCTAACCCTAACCCTAACCCATAAACTAAATCTATCATCTCAAAAGTGTTTGACACAAAACAGGATAGTATAACAAATATTGATAACACATACACAATTGAAAAACTACTAATCCTGTTTTCTGTGCCCGAAACTACATCACTAAACCAAGAATGGTTTTACACTAGTGGTGTGTACAAAATAATTTGTAGCGCTGCACACACACTGTCAAATCTGCACTATTTTAGACACAACAAAGAAAAGAAAAATACAAAAACATCGGTTTGACAAAAAGAAGATGCTGATGGTAAAAAACAAAACAAAATAAAATAACATTTCTCTTTCTCTTTTACAACAGACACTGCCTAAAGACTGTCGCAGGAAGATTTGCAGCAGGGGATCCTGTTGCATTAATACACAACTAATACTTAAACCAAGGTATAGTAGAACAAGTTAAAAAAAAAGAAACAATAAATTCATGTTTGTTGTGCACCAATGTCAACATAAAAAAGAAAACAAAATAATAAGCAACTACTAACAATCATGAGACACACAAAGCACCATACTTCAACAAATATTGTTGACACATTTAAAATGTAACAAGGAATCCTGTTTTGTCTCCACCAACCTGTAACACTACCCATAACTTCAATCTATCGTTCCAAACGTGGCGGACAGAAAACAGGATAGTAGAATAAATAGTGGTAACACATAACAAATTAAAGAATAAATCCTATTCTCTGGGCCCAAACCTATAACATTAAACCCACAACCTAAACATAGACAGAAAATAGGATACTACAACAAATATTAGTAACACCTACAAAATTCAAGAATAAAGCCTCTTTTTTGAGGCCCACCCTATAAGCCTAAAAATAGAACCTAATCCTCCAATGAAAACAATTGTGTACAGAAACGCATGAAAATACAACAAATATTGTTGATACTTACAAAATGCACTCAAATATTCGGTTTTGTGTGCTATGCTTATAAGCCAAAACTATAAACTAAATCTATAATCTCAAAACTAGCGGCCAGAAAAAATAATAGGACAACAAATAGTAGTAAGACATACACATTTTAGAATATAAATCCACTTTTATCTACAATAACTTAAAAGCCTAAACACACAACCTAAATCTCTAATGACAACAGTGTTGCACACAAAACAGGATAGTACTAAAAAACTAAAATATGAACTTACAAAACAAATTAAAATCAGGAACAAAAATTAAAATAGATTATTTTTATTTACAGATTAATATGGCAGATACTGACAAGAAACAGGAAAAGGTAAGACGGCAAAATAGAGAACGACAAAAAACATGGGCAAAGCAGCAGACGCCGGAGCAGAAGGAAATTCGACGAAAAGACTTGCAAGCAAAAGTCTAGCAGCTGAAAAACTAAAAATCTACTCCTAAGAAGGCAACTAAAAAACAAAAGCATTTAGAACCTGTTGCTGAACAATCAGATAACATTTCCAATAAAGACTTACAAACTCATATTGATATATGTTCTTCAAATTGTCCTTTACTTAAGTCTTTAGCAGTAGGGGTTCATAATTGGGGTGACATGAATATTCTCTGTCAGTTTTGTGGGGCTTATCATTTCAAACAGGAACGACCCAGAGATGGCGAGTTCATTAGTTGCTGTCAAAAAGGCAAGGTAAAACTTCCAGAAAGACAACAATTCCCACCATATTTACAAAGCATTATGACTGAGCCTGCTTTTCCCAACTACCAAAATTTCAAAACAAACATAAGATCATACAATAGTGCCATATCCTTTGCATCTATGGGTGCAACATTAGCTGCTAATGTGCCAGGACATGGCCATTACTGCTTTAAAGTCCAAGGACAAATTTACCATCGTACTTCACATTTACATCCAGAGCAAGGAGAGCAAAGAAAGTTTGCTTAACTATATGTCCTAGATACAATGGAAACTGTTGCGCAGCGTATGCAGCTTCAAGAAAATAAAAAATGCTTACCCATGGTTTTTATTGAGCTTGATAAAATTATGGCCAATAACCCCTACACTCAAGCTTATAACAAATTGGCAGAAGTAGAAAAGGAACAACAACTTCATGCAAAAGTACATCAATTGCCAATCCCAAAGGTCAATATGGTGCTTAAAAGAGATTCCCATATTGATAAACGCCGTTATAACTTGCCAACATCAAATGAGCTTGCAATGGTCTTTCAAAATGATGAAGGAGAACCACCATTTCAGAGAGACATTAGAATATATCCCAGAAATGAGGAGCAACCTTTCATTAATATAAGTATATTAAGTACCAATTTAGATCCAATGACATATCCAATATTTTTTCCACTTGGGGAAGCAGGTTGGAAACCCAAATTAAGCCTTCAGAGTTACCCAAAATCAAAAGTACGGGTGCAAAATAATATTTCCATGCTTGAATTTAAAGTGGCTCAAATTGCCATTCGAAATGGATTCAATCCCATTTTATGGGGTGGAAAACTAACACAACAATGGATCATTGATTCCTATTTGCAAGTTGAGGCAAATAATTTAAACTTCATCAAATATCAACAAGATAAACTACATGTAGAACAGTATTGTGGATTGACGGATTATGTCGCTGAGGTTGCTGCAACCAGAGAGATGACAGCTGGCAAAGCCATCATTTTACCATCTTCTTTCGATCTCCTCGTAATATACAAGAAAAATACAATGATGCCATGGCTATTGTAACAAAATTTGGCAAACCAGATTTATTTATTACATTTACATGTAATCCACAATGGCCAAAGATTACACACAATTTGCTAATTGGCCAAACTGCTTCCGATAGACCAGATTTAGTGTCAAGAGTCTTTAAAATCAAATTAAATGAATTAATACGTGACATAACCATAACTCAGTTATTTGGCAAATGTCTGGCTTTTATTTATACCATCGAATTTCAAAAAAGAGGATTTCCACATGCACATATTCTTATAAAAAGATAAGTTAGATACTGGTGAAAAAGTGGATTCAGTAATTATTGCTGAACTACCAGATCCAGAAATACATGGTAGACTATATGAGATTGTATCTCTTCGTATGATTCACGGACCGTGTGGGGATATTAATCCACAGTCACCATGTATGGAAAATAAGAAATGTACAAAAGAATTTCCTAAAGATTATAGAGACAAAACGTATGCTAATTGTGATGGATATCCATTATATAGAAGAAGAGAAGGACAAACTGCCACTATTTGGGGGCAAAAAGGTAGACAATAGATATCTGGTACCATACAATCCACATTTGCTCATGAAATATAATGCACACATTAATGTTGATGCCTGCACTTCTATAAGTGTCTACATATATATTTACAAAGGCTATGATGCAGCTACTGTAGGGGTCAAAAGTGCTGAAAATAACAAACCCAGTGAGATAGTACATGATGAACTTGCATCTCATGTAGATGCTCGTTATGTGAGTGCGCCAGAAGCAATGTGGCCTCTTCTAAAATTTGAAATGCATGATCGCTCACATGCAGTATATCGATTAGCTGTACATTTGCCACAAAGACATTTAGTGTATTTCCATGCTGGAAATGAAACAAATGCTTTGGCACAAAGTGAGCATCGCCACACTACACTAACTGCATGATTTCAATAAAATTCAACAAATTTAGAGGCAAGGAAATTGTTATATATTGACACGCTATACCATTATGTTTTCGTTAGTGGATTATGACGAAAAAGAAAAAGTCGTGAAAATAAAATAATCCCAAGAATTTACACTGTAAGTCCAAGAGACCTTGAACATTTTTGCTTACGATTACTACTAGTAAATGTTCCTGGTGCACAAAGTTTTGAACACTTAAGAACTGTTTATTGACATAGTATATGAATCATTTCATTCAGCTGTGCCACATAGAAACTTCCTAGCTGATGCTACAGAATGGGAAAGATGTCTAGAAGAAGCAGCACTATGTCAAATGCCACTGCAGATGAGGGAACAATTTGCATTCATTTGTATCTTCTCAAATGCTCCAAATGCATTAGCTTTGTGGGACAAATTTTAAAAAAATATGGCTGAAGACTTTTTGCAACAATACAATGAGCCTATTGCACAATTAAAAAGCATTAATTGAAATCCAAAAGGTCTTTTTAACTCATGGATTAATTTGTGCAAGTTTTAATCTGCCAGATCCAACTTTGATGACTATGACACTCAACTACAAAGACAAAGAACAGAAGAAAGACTTGCAACTTTAAAAACATTACAATTGCAAGCATTTAATGCAATTAAAAATGCCCTAGAGCGTTATTTCTATCTGGATGGACCTGGCGGATCAGGAAAAACGTATCTATATAATTTATTGATGAGTTTTGTACGAGCACAAGGTCAAATAGCGCTTGCATTTGCAACCACTGGAATTGCCGCACTTTTGTTAGAAGGTGGAAGGAATGTGCATAGTAAATTTAAACTGCCAGTGCCTATTTTGGAAACATCAGTGTAGGATATTCGAATGACATCGTTACAAGCAAAAAAAAAAAAAAAAGTAAATTAATTATAATAGATGTGGCTACAATGATGTCATGCCATGCCCTACAATGTATTGACCGTTTGCTTCGTGAAGTCATGGATAATACTTTGGCATTTGGTGGAAAGGTAATGTTGTTAGGTGGCGATTTTAGACAAACATTACCTGTCGTTGTACATGGAAATCGAACCGACATTGTCGAAACATGTATAAAGTCAAGTACACCATGGAAACTATTTACCCATCTTCAATTACAACTAATTATGAGATCAGAAGGAGAAAATGATTTCAATGATTGGCTCATTACAATTGGAGGAGGAAAAACAGAACGAATCCAAAATTTACCTGATGACACTGTGCACATCCCAGCTCATATGATTTGCAAACAAGAACTTATATCGGCTATATTCGAAAGTACAATAAAGAAAGAGGACTATGCAGAACTTGCTAACAAAGTAATACTAACATGCAAAAATAAGGATGCATTGCTCCTCAATAGAGATGTCGTGAACAGTTCGCCCGCGGACTATTCGCAGCGATTTTGGCATGTTCGCGTTCGCAGCGGACGGCGAACACATGCGCTTTTTGGTTTGCTCCCTATACTTTATCATTGAGGAAACTTTGACCCTGCACCTCACAGTCAGCAGACACATTCCAGCCAATCAGCAGCATACACTCCCTTCCAGAGCCTTCCATCTGAAGGACAGGCTAATATTCTGCTCTGTTTCACCAGTCATAGTTGGTGTACCATACATTGAAAAAAAACAACCCTTTTTTCCTTTAATCTAGTTTCAGTTGCCTGCCTGTGTCAGGCTCACAGCTTATATTGTACTCAGTGAAATAAAACAACACTTTTTTTACTGTAATAGATTGAATAGCAATTGCCTGCCTACAGGCGTGTGTGTGAAGCCTAATGCATCTACTCTGCCAACTTTTGCCAGTGCACAGTGATACATCATATTTGGTGCAACCGTAGTGTACAGTGACATAAAACAACACTTTTTTAACTGTAATCTATTGAATATCAGTTGCCTGCCTACAGGCGTGTGTGTGAGGCCTACAGCGCCTACTCTGCCAACATTTGCCAGTGCACAGTGACACTCATATCTGGTGACACGTTAGATTGCATGGGCAGTGCCCCAAATTTGAAGTAGGAGGTCCGACCAAGCATCTTTTTCCATCTCCCTGTTCCAAAAATCAATGCCATATACACGTCCCCTAATAGTGGACGTAACAGGGATTAAACCGATAGGAATAGCACTACTTAACAGTTCACACCTTATAATAACGCAGACAGAGGCAACGCAGAGAGAGGAGTCTGAAGAAGAGGAGTCAGAGGAGGAAGGTGGCTTTGAGGAGGTGGAAGACCAAACACAGCAGGCGTCCCAGGGGGCTTGTTGTCACCTTTCAGGGACCCTTGGTGGCTGGGTGGATGAAGAGACCTTCAATGACATCAGTGAGGACAAGGAATGGGACATGGCTAGCTTGGCATCCAACCTTGTGCAAATGGGGAGTTTGCGGTTGTGCAAAGGGACTGTTTGCGGTTGTTTGCGGTGCATTAAACGGGGAGATTGGTCTGTTACTGTAAAGGGGGTGTAACCCTTACACTAGCTGATCGATACAACATCATACCTGATGTTTTAAAGCATGTTATTCCAAAATTTAGGAATGTTAGGTGATTTATGCTCTTTATGGCTTGAAACCAGACTCTGCATCAACTATGTAATTTTCCGTGGGAGTTTTGCCATGGATCCCCCTCCGGCATGCCACAGTCCAGGTGTTAGTCCCCTTGAAACAACTTTCCCATCACTATTGTAGCCAGAAAGAGTCCCTGTGGGTTTTGAAATTCGCCTGCCCATTGAAGTCTATGGCGGTTCGCCGGGTTCGCCCGTTCGCGAACATTTGCTGGAAGTTCGTGTCCGCTGTTCGCGAACCTAAAATTTGATGTTCGCGACATCACTACTCCTCAATAATCAAATATTTAAAAAAATGAATACACCACAAAAAAGGTATCACTTTGCTGATTCTGTACTTGGTGCTGACAAAGAAAGTCAGACAAACTTTTTTACTGAATTCATAAACTCATTAACTCCTTCTGGAATGCCACCACATATTTTGCAGCTAAAGAAAGGTGTAATTGTCATGTTACTGTGAAATATGAACCCCCAAAAAGGCCTATACAATGGTACAAGATTAATTGTTCAAGAATTAAAGGACAATTTCATAGATGCTGAAATTCTAACAGGTACCCATAAAGGAGAGAGAGTTTTCATACCAAGAATAGATTTGGCACCAAGTGAAAGTATCCTCCCTTTTGTACTTCAAAGGAGACAATTTCCCATCATCATGGCATTTGCCATGACCATTAATAAATCACAAGGACAAACTTTCAAATCTGTGGGTATATTCTTAGAAGAACCAGTATTTGCACATGGCCAGCTGTATGTTGCCTTCTCAAGGTGCAAGAATCCACAGACTATTAAAGTTTACATTGAAAACAATGAAAGTCAAGGTGATTTATTAGATGATGGACGCATTTTTACCAAACACATTGTCTACTATGAAGTAGTGTAACTTTAATTCCACCAAAGACAAGACATGGCACAGAAACAGCAACCAAAAAAACAAACTAACCTCAACGACAATTTAACAACAAAAACAAACAAATAAATATAGAGAACGGTGGTTTCAATTCAAGAATGACATTTTATGTCACTGAGACTATTTTTAGAGCACCCCGATTTCCATAAGAAACTCTATACAATTGCAAAACACATAGAGAACAGTGGTTACACCCCGCGGACGAACTTTAATGTCTGACGTTCTCTTTTTAGAGAACCACTTTTTCACATAGGAAACTTTGCCATTTTCACCAATTACAACAATAACAACCAAATGTCAACCATCAAAAATCAACAACGACAAAACTAACTAACTGATTACAATTTTATGGAAGTAGCCTTTTTGCATGATTAGCCCCACAAAACACTTTGCTTGCATTTTACAACAATTACAGTTTAAATGTTACTTCATTATGTTACTGTTTATAATGTTACAAGTTTTTTTTTTAAATGCAAAGTTGTTTACTTGCATATATTTCAAAGTTCATGTTAAGAGGAGGAGGAGGTTTTGTTATACAATGTAAATGTATCATTCAATGCAAAATATTAATCCAGGGAGTAATCTGATCGCCAGTTAATGGGGTCAGGAAGGAATTATTTTTTTTATAATATAGGGCTAGGTTTCAAGGAGGGTTTTTACTGTTTTCCTTCCTCTGGATTCAATATATATTTAGTTTAACAGTTGTTAATCTACAAGTTGCATGTTAAAAAAGATTATGTCAAGTTTACATTACTCATTATTACAATGTTGACCTGTTCTTCCATTAAAATGTTACTACTCTTAAAAAAACATGATTTAACAGTTAGACACCTACCTAAAAAAAAACAACACAGCACGGGGGGGGGGGGGGGAAGCCAGGACGCCTGTGAGTGAGATCTCAATTGACGGAGCGGGAGATCCGGGTTTGCAAGTGGAGGTCGCAAGTTATTTTGCTATTTAATTGACTTCCATTTGCAGGCTCCGATCGAGTTACGTGCTCTGAGCTGCGATTCATCGAGATTTGTATAATCGCAAGGTAATGCCCTCCAAGCCTTTGATCTTTCACGGCCGCAAGTGTCCTGAAAGCTAAAATCGCAAATTGCTATTCAATTGCTCCGATTCCCCCTCGCTAACCACTCCTTCAAGCCTGCAAATGGCAAATATCTAACCACAAGTTAATGATACCAAGGAGGTCTCGCAAAGTGCTTAATGACCAATAGGAGTACTTTAAAAGCAAATAAAAAAGCAACCCTGTACTTTTATGAAGAGTGAAAGTGATGTTAGGTCTTAGAATCAATAGCACAACATCCTCAAATACTTTATTTTATTATACATTTTCGAGTTATATCGAGCACGGCAATCAATGTGAAGTCCTACGGGCTTTAACCTCCAAGCCTGTAGGACTTTGAAATCCAACCTCCATTTTTTTCAAAGTCCTACGGGCTTGGAGGTTGAGGCCCATAGGTTGGATTTCAAAGTCCTACAGCCTTCACTTTACGAGGAACGGGCTTGGAGGTTGGTCATGATGACAATCTCTGTTTTCATTGGCTGTTCCTGCATTGGGAGTTACGGGCTTGCTCCCGTAACATGTTCAAGCACGAAAATGTCCAAGGGCAATAGTTTCCGATTTTTGCTATCGGCCCCTAACTTGCGAGCCTGGCCAATTGAATAGCATGTGTAACAGAATCATACAAGGGGTGTATGTAAGTAGCAGACTTACCAGAGCCCTTTTTCCCCTGGGGAGTGAAAGAGTTAAGCCTCCTGCAACAGACTAATCAAGCCCAGCTGCATTCTGCCTTTAAAAGGACTACTGAGCACTCAGCAGGGTGGTTTCAGTCTGGACTGAGAGCAAGGAGAGACAGCTCTGCACGCTGAAGCAAACCCACAGACTTTTGGAGCAGAAAACTTACAGGCCTGTATACATGAACGCTTTATTTTGCATTAGTTGATGGTAGTGAGGAAACTGCTATTTCTGTTTATTTAGTGCTTCAAGGAAGCTAGACTTTGTTTTGTATTCTTTTTGTTTGTACCTGCTGACCAAGTTTTCAGTAAAGCTCCTTAAAGCTATAACGCCTCCTGTGCTACTTCATTGCAGAGACGGTCAACAGGGCATTGACCCCAGAAGTGGCAGCCAGTCTGTCACATATTTGGTGGCAGTGGTGGGATATACATTGTCTGCGCTTAAGAAGACAGCCCACAGCACAAAAGGGAGGCGCTAGTGAAAGCCTTAATTCAGACCACTACCCATCAGTAGGAGACTACACAACAGTTCGTAAGGCAACAGGCCCAGGCGACACAAGCACTGGTGGAACAACAAGCTAGAGCCACCCAGGTTCTGGCAGAACAACATGCCCAATCCATGGAAGAGCGGAAGCTGCAGCGGGAGACAAACCAAATACTATTGGCCCAGCTACAGCAAATGACACCTCTCAAACCTGCCGTGTCACCAGAGACCTGTATGAGGGGCAAGCCAAATCAGTTTCTACAAAAAATGAGTCCTGAAGACGAGGTGGAAACGTATCTATTGAGCTTCAAAATATCTGTCGTCAGAGAAGCTTGGCCCCAAGGGCACTGGGCCAGCATAGTCGCACCATATTTATGTGGGGAAGCGCAAAAAGCATACCTCGACCTGGGCAGTGAACAAGCTCTGAATTATGCAACCTTGAAAGCAGAGATCCTGGCCAGATCCGGAGTTACCCGCAGTGTCAGAGCACAAAGATTCCATTCATGGAAGTTTGGGGAGAATGAGCCCCCTCGCCCTCAGATGTTTGAGTTGCTGCACTTAGCCCAAAGGTCGCTACAGCCTGACAGCAATGGACCAGGGAGAATTGTAGAATTGCTGATCATGGACCGCTACTTGAGAAGCTTACCACCAGGCTTAAGAGAATGGATGGGGCAAAACGAGCCAGAGACCCCAGACGAGTTTCTCACTAACAGAAAGATATCTCGCCATGAAGGAACTAACTTGTTTCTCAAAAGAGGAGATCTCTGGTGTTCAAAGGCGGCCTAACAACCCTAAGGTTCAAACTCCTAACTGGATGAGAACCAGACCAAGACTCATGAAGCCGGAAGTTAAAGGAGACACTTGCTACAAGGGAACCCAGAAAGGTTAGTTACTGAAGAAAATAAGCAAAGAGGGACCCCAGTAAGCTAGATCAAATGCTTTTACTGCAGGGAATTAGGACACATAGCTGATTATTGCCCAAATAAGGAGGAACCTATGCAGTGCAACCTGGGGGAACATATGTACTGCAAAATGATCAACCTGGTAGGAGTGGCCGGAAAACTACATCAGTTCATCAAAGCCATAAAAGTTAATGAAAAGGAAACCATAGCTTTAATTGACTCTGGGAGTGCGATGACCCTATTTTCGGCCAAAATTATAAAATCTAGCAAAATACAAAACTCAAGGAAGGTGGGCATCTCCTGTGTACATGGGACAGTGAACCTGTACCCTACTGGTACTGCAGCACTGGAGGTTCAGGGGAAAAAGATGTTGCTCACTGCTCCTGTAATAGGCAATCTACCCTACCCTGTTGTACTAGGCAGGGATTTTCCACAACTTGAAGACCTCCTCCAAACAGGAAAAGGTGAAAACTAAAGACAATCCTAACAGAGTGGCCCAGAGGCCAAGGAAACCCTGTAGTCACTCCCACCGTTTATGGACCAGGATCTATTCTCCAAATCCAGGAAAACCCGTAAAACAAAGTGGGAAAGAAAGAAAGCTAAGCGCTTAAGCACAGAGATAAGAAGGAAAGCCGTTGAGGAGGCTTTAGCGGCCTGCCAGACAGAAGAAAGACCGTCCAGAAAGGTCCCACGGCTCAACCTGATGAAGAAAGGGCGCAAACGGAAGAACATGTGGAAGAGGAACTTGCTCCACTGCAGTGTTTCCCTGACAAGTATGACTTTGCACGTGATCAAGCTGTTGATCCGATCCTACAGAACATACGTCGTCAGCTTGTGGAAGTGAACGGGACTCCGGTCACTGGAAGAGAGAGGAGACAGGGCCCTTATTTCATACTGTGGAATAACTTGCTGTACAGGGTCAATCCTTCAAAGGAAGAAACACTAGAGCAGCTCTTAGTTCCCCGAGCACAAAGGAAGAAAGTCCTTGATCTGGCTCACCATAACCTCCTTGGGGGCCACCTTGGAAAGGATAAAACCCTGGGAAAGATATTGAAACATTTTTTTCTGGCCTGGTATATTTGCTGAAGTAGCCCAGTACTGCGCATCTTGCCCTGAATGCCAGTTGACGGCTCCCCGCTCCGATCTAAGAGCTACACTGGTATCTTTACCCATAATTGAGGAGCCATTTTCAATAATAGCAATGGATCTGGTGGGTCCACTACAAAAATCAGCCCGAGGGCACCAATACATCCTCATAATAATGGACTATGCCTCCAGATACCTGGAGGCCATACCCTTAGGCACCGCCACCTCGAAAAATATAGCAAAAGAGCTCATTCAACTATACTCAAGGGTGGGCATACCCAAAGAAATCCTAACAGACCAAGGGACCCCCTTTGTGTCAAAGCTGATGAGAGACATGTGCCAGCTTTTACAGGTGAAATCACTCAGGACCTCGGATTACCATCCACAAACAGACGGACTGGTAGAACGGTTCAATAAAACTTTGAAAAGAAAATTTGTAGCACGAGATGGAAAAAATTGGGACTTACTCCTACCCTATTTACTCTTCGCAATCAGAGAAGTCCCCCAAGCTTCCACAGGATTTTCTCCTTTCCAACTCCTCTACGGCCGCTATCCCAGAGGAATTCTGGACATATTAAAGGAAGAATGGGAAGAGCAAATAGTGCCGGGCGAAAATATTGTGGATTATGTAAGGAACATGAGGGAAAGAATTGCCAAAGTTATCCCTCTGGTGCGAGACCATATGGAACGAGCTCAAAGTAACCAGCAAACCTATTACAACCGCACGGCCCAGGTGAGGAGGTTTCAACCCAGAGACAGGGTTCTATTGTTAGTGCCAACAAATGAAAGCAAATTACTGGCCCGATGGCAAGACCCCTACGAAGTTATTGAAGCTATCGGTGAGGTGGATTATAAAATCAGTCAACCTGAAGAAAGAACAAATATATCATATAAACCTTCTAAACCCTAAAAAGAGCAAACAAAAGTGATGGATGCCACTTGTCTGGCTGAGGAGTCAGAAGATGCCAGAGAGTCCAAAATCTGCCTTGAACCTCCGAAAGCCTATGTATCATAAGAGTTGTCCCCTGCACAAACAGAGGAAACCTACAAAATGCTGAACCACTGCCATTTACCATAATTTCGTCACTAAACCAGATGTGAGAATAAGGATTAAACCTTACCGCATACCTGAAGAGAACCGAAATAAGGGCTGAGGTGAACAAAATGTTAGAACTTGGAGTAATTGAGGAGTCTCAAAGCGAATGGTGCAGCCCCATTGTCCTGGTTCCAAAATCTGATGGAACTGTCAGGGTTAGCAGCGATTTTCGCAAGCTAAATGCTGTATTAGATTTCGATGCATACCCTATACCTAGAGTAGACGAACTAATAGAGCGACTCGGAAAAGCAAGGTTTCTAAAGACGTTGGATTTGATTAAAGGGTACTGGCAAATACCCTTGACTCAAGCGGCAAAGGAGAAAACTGCCTTTTCAACCCCTGACGGGCTTTTCCATTACAAGGTACTACCGTTTTGATTACACAGAGCACCGGCTACTTTCCAGAGACTGATGGATAAGCTGTTACGCCACCATTCAGAGAACGCAGCCACTTACCTAGATGACATAATCATCAATACTGACGACTGGGAGACACATCTGCTGACACCTTACAGTAAACCTCGGCAAGTGTGCCATCGGTCTTAGTGAGGCCAAATATTTGGGATATACGGTAGGGAGAGGAGTTGTTCGACCCCAGCTCAACAAGGTGAAGGCGATTCAGGACTGGCCACAACCTCTGAATAAGAAACAAGTAAGGGCCTTCTTGGGGATAATAGGGTATTATAGGAGATTCATACCTCATTTCTCTACAAGAGACAGACCTTACAAGAAACAGAGCGCCCAACATGGTTAAATTGAGTTCAGAGGCTGAAGCAGTGTTCACAGACCTAAAGTCGGCCTATGTCGGAATCCTGTGCTAGTGACCCCAGATTTTGAGAAGGAATTTATCTTGCAAACCAATGCTTCGGGAGTAGGACTGGGCGCTGTGTTGTCGCAAGTAGTGCAGGACGAGGAACATCCCATATTATTCCTGAGCCGTAAACTGTTGCCACAAGAGCAGAAATATTCAATTGTGGAAAAGGAATGCTTGGCCATCAAATGGGCCACTGAGGCGCTTTGTTACTATCTCTTAGGGAGGAAGTTTACTCTGGTGTCTGACCATGCACCCCTGCAGTGGATGCAGCAAAATAAGGAAAAGAACAGCCGGTGACAAGATGGTTCCTGTCCCTCCAGCCCTACTGTTTCCGTGTCCTCCATAGAGCCGGCAGCCTACATGCTAATGCAGATGCTTTGTCTCGAATTCACTGCCTCACGGCGTTGGCCGATCAACCCTGTGGTGTCGAGCTGGGGAGGGGGATGTGTAACAGAATCAAACAAGGGGTGTATGTAAGTAGCAGACTTACCAGAGCCCTTTTTACCCTGGGAAGTGAAAGAGTTAAGCCTCCTGCAACAGACTAATCAAGCCCAGCTGCATTCTGCCTTTAAAAGGACTACTGAGCACTCAGCAGGGTGGGTTCAGTCTGGACTGAGAGTCAGGAGAGACAGCTCTACACGCTGAAGCAAACCCACAGACTTTTGGAGCAGAAAACTTACAGGCCTGTATACATGAACGCTTTATTTAGCATTAGTTGATGGTAGTGAGGAAACTGCTATTTCTGTTTAGTTAGTGCTTCAAGGTAGCTAGGCTTTGTTTTGTATTCTTTTTGTTTGTACCTGCTGACCAAGTTTTGAGTAAAGCTCCTAAAGCTATAATACCTCCTGAGCTACTTCATTGCAGAGACGGTCAACAGGGCATTGACCCCAGAAGTGGCAGCCAGTCTGTCACACATCGCAAAAGTAGAGCATTTGGCTGTCTGGGATCAAGTTGCGAGCCCCAAATTGAATGAGGCTCTAAGTTAGTCTCTAAAACAAGTAGGTATATTATGGGTTATGTGGACCTTGATAAAGCCAAGACATTGGCGTGCATGTATGACGTCATTAGGAGGCAACATGCTAAAAAGGTTGTCTCAAGTATATAGCTTTAGATATGAAATAAAGTTATAATGGACAATATAAATGAATGAAAAGAAGTGACCTTTAGAAAAACACTTATTGTGCCAGCTGATAAAAGGAGAAGTTATTTATTAACCTTGTATGCTGCAAAGAAACAAGCATCTGATAAAGATAGGACTGGGTGATGGTCTTTAAATAGAATACCACTATATAAAAGTAAAGCAGCAAATAAAAAGCATAGACAGTTTTGGACAGAATATTAAAGCTGTAGTAACGCAATTATAGCAGCAGTAAGTTACTTAATTTTGTGGAATTTCTCAGACTGAAATAGATGTGAAATCTCTTTTTTTCATCACAATGTGGTAGCATTATAATAAAGCACCTATTGATGTATTATACAGTAATAGATTGGAAATGTTTATAATATATTATTTTATATTCTACTATAAGCTACATATTTCAACGTTATCATAGTTCCTTAACATCAACAACAGTAATCCACTTAGGGCCTTATTCAATTGCGATTTGGCCAATTGAATAGGGCTATTTTTTTACAGAAGTTTTTAGTTAGTGAACTTCTATCCAAAAGCAAGGTCTTCACTAACTAAAAACTTCTGTAAAAAATAAATGATCTGTGCTTATATAGAGCCCTATTCAATTGGCCAAATTGCAAAAGAATGAGGCCCTTAGTCCTTTATCCCAATTGTACTTTAAAATCAACTATATTATTACACTTTATGAAGTTATTTTAAATTACCTTTTATTTTTAGCACTATGTATAGCATTTATTGCACCTTTATTATCCACGTAGAGTATAGAATAATTAATTAATTGGTCATTTTCTTAAAAACGGTACTCAAGAGTTTTTTTAATGTAGGCTGTTTTTAAAAGAGTTAATATAAGATTATATTATAATTGGTTTGTACAATACTTGATTAGTGGGCAGTATTATTGTGATGTTTTTTTTTTTGGTGTATAGTCATTTAATTCTTCCGTTGGTTGCATCTTTTTGTGATCAGTGGAAATCACATTTTGTATTAAGATAAGATTTTTTTCTATATATATATATATATATATATATATATATATATATATATATATATCATTTTATTTATATTGGGGAGGGTGGGTGAATGGTGCCCAAGGGGCACTGAGAATTTAAACAAAGAAATTAAAAATAAAAGTTTTTGAGGGGCAACTTTTATTGCATCCCCCCAGAGCAGGGCATTGCATCTGCTGCCTGTCCTGGGAGTAGAGTTGAATTGTACCACTCAGGGGCACAGTTTATTTGTCTCTTTAAACTTCATCCTACACAGATTTTTTGGGGCTCCTACACCCATGCTTGTGGGTGGTGGTGTATTAATAAATAAACTGGATGTGCATGACAATGCTTTAAATAAGGTAATTTTGATTTTCACATATAATATGAGAAATCATGCAAACCACGTAGATATTCTGAATGCCGTAATTTTTATTTAAATTTGAGTGCATGTTCTCTTTTGTATTAGAAAAATAACACATACATAATTATCTTTTACCTGTAAATAATGAAAACAATGAATAACTGTTCAGTGACTATTGGACTGTTTTTTAATTTTATATTAAAAGTTATTTTCTGCATTAGTTAGAAATCAGAAAAAGCGCTCAGCTAACAGAGATTGTATATTGTTCATTTTATTTTCAATTCACATCTACCTCCTACAAATACATGAAATGAATCCATATCTTATTAGAAACCTACATGTCCATCGTGGATCTTAGACAAAAAAATGCAGAGGAACCACATAAATAAGTAAATAAGTGCTCCACATATGTTACTTATCTTTGGTACATGATTGGCTCAATTTTGAGGAAAAATTCCATTTATTTTGAAATACTCATTAAAGCAGAAAGCAATTGTTTAAAGGTTTTTGCAATTCATATAATCATAATGATGTTTGGTAAATAAGGGAATAATATTCTTACGTTGGCAGAGGAGCAGGTACACAAAGTGCACACTAATTGCAATTTTTTAAGAGAAGTGTTTAAGTTTACATTATATTGACTTTCCTATAAACCATTGTTCATGCAAAACTTGGAAAGAGAAACAGTGACATCATGTGGACACTTTTCAGCTTTGTTATTTTTTTACTGCTCTGATATGGCCTATATTAATTAATGATTGTGAAGTCAAGGACTGGCAATATATTACTTTTCCTGACTTAGCAATGCATTAATTAAGCTAATTTTCAGAAACTTTGGGCCCTATTCTATTGGCCAAGTCATAGAATTCTAGACACTTAAAACTGCTCTTAAAATTGCCTCGGATTCTATTATCTACTCCCAATCTGATTATGAGTTACCTGCTCACAATCACTACGTGCCAGCCAAAGACACAAAACCGGCCTTAGAACGTCATTGGTTTTAGCATAGCTTGAATATTACAAGTGCTAACTAATTAAAGGTAAACATAATTGATATTCTATTAGACCCGTAGATTTAGTTTGCAAATAAAGTCTGACCCGCAACTGAAAAAAGTATCACTTTTGTGTCAAAAATATTACAAGTACTAAATAGGACTAACAAGGACTTTTTTCAAAAACTTCTGAAGGCTGCAGCAGCTATTAAACACACAATACTGTACTTTAAAAGCACGGGAATGCATGGAAACACATTAGAATTAATTGCATAACCGTCTCAAAACCACAAATATGCAATTATAAAATATTTTTTTAAATGTTACTTCTGAGTAATATCGATCCCGGGACTCAAGAGGTTAAGCCATAGAATGAAACCCAAATGGACTAAAACACTACTCTAATGCATTTTATAGATTGCTAGATTGTTTGATTGCAAGTCCGATCGGCAAATATTACTTATTGGTACCTATTAATTCTTAGCCTCTGATTGCAGATTACATGTAACTTCCATGTTTTACTGACGTCATGTTGATGGTCTCATTTGTATAAGAAGTAAATTACAGAATTTGCGAGCTAGAGTCGACAGAATACATCTAAACATTTGTAAAAAGACAAAAAACATCCGCAGCCAAATGTATGTGTTTGAGGCATTTGAGAGCAGCTAATAGAATATGGCACCATGGTTTTCAGGGGCAGTGTTTTTCTTAAACTATAAATATACAGCCTTATTAAATTGCAATTCAGTAAATTTAAAAGGGCTCTATTTAAGCACACAGCATATTTTTTACAGAAGTTTTTAGTTAGTGAAGACCTTGCTATTGGATAGAAGTTCACTAACTAAAAACTTCTGTAAATAAAATATGCTATGTGCTTAAATAGAGCCCTTTTAAATTTACAGAATCGCAATTTAATAAGGCTGATAATAGTTTAGGTATAGGTAGTACTTTAAAATTCTGGTACCTTATGCTTATTTATGGTTTCATGGTGTATATTATATATGTGTTGCTATAAGGGCTGGATTTAAATATGATTTGGTCCCCTTCTACCAACCACTATATTTCTGTTCCCAAAAAGTATTCTGAAATGGAATACATTGCCTCAGGACTGTTATCAGAAATCTTGAGTTGAGAGAGAAAGAAACACAGGTAGCAGCAGGCTCCTTCAGTTCAGCATTCGTGTTGAAGTTACAAGGCAAGCTAAACCATGTATACATGCCGCCCATGAGCCCTTCATTTGCACTGAGCCGCAGTACAACATTACTGGGATATTTACCAGTATCTTTTAAATTACTTACAATTCATCTCTGCTTTAAAAAGGCTTTGGTATAAATGTGGGTATTGCCTCTATATTAAAACTTTATAAAAAAGTTGTTTGTAGCATGACAGAGTCCCGATACATTATCATTTATGTTAATCAGGGCAGAAATGTGCTGTAGGCAAACTACGTATATGCAGTAAAGTATGTATATTTAACGTATAGTATTTAGAGGGGGTTTCCTCTCTGTACTGAAAAACACATATACAGTACCTTGCAAAAGTATTTACCCCCTCAACTTTTTTTTACCTATTTTGTTATATTACCCCCTTAAATTCAATGTTTTGTTAATCTGAATGTTATATGATGGATCAGAACACAATAGTCTAAGTTGGTGTAGTGAAATGAGAAAAATATATACATGAAAAATAAAAATAGAAAACATAAAATTGGCATGTGCGTATGTATTCTCCCCCTTTGTTATGAAGCCCATAAAATGCTCTGGTGCAACCAATTACCTTCAGAAGTCACATAATTAGTGAAATAATGTCCACCTGTGTGCAGTCTAAGTGTCACATGATCTGTCATTTCATATACACACCTTTTTTGAAAGGCCCCAGAGGCTGCAACATCTAAGCAAGAGGCACCACTAACCAAACACTGCCATGAACATCAAGGAACTCTCCAAACAAGTAAGGGACAATGTTGTTGACAAGTACAAGTCATGATTAGGTTATAAAAAAAATCCAAATCTTTGATGACCCCCCAGGAGCACCTTCAAACCTATCAAACCGCCAAGAGACGGCAGCCCACCAAAACTCATGGACCAGGCAAGGCATTAATCAGAGAGGCAGCACAGAGACCTAAGGCAAACCTGGAGGAGCTGCAGAGTTCCACAGCACAGACTAGAGTATCTGTACATAGGACGACAATAAGCCATATGCTCCATAGAGTTGGGCTTTATGGCAGAGTGGCCAGAAGAAAGCCATTACTTTCAGCAAAAGACAAAATGTTACGTTTTGAGTTTGCGAAAAGGCATGTGGGAGACTCCCAAAATGTAGTGAGCAAGGTGCTCTGGTCTGATGAGACTAAAATTTTACTTTTCGGCCATCAAAGAAAACGCTATGTCTGGCGCAAACCCAACACATCACATCACCCAAAGAACACCATTTTTCAGCAGCCGGGACTGGGGAACTGGTCAGAGTTGAGGGAAAGATGGATGTGCTAAATACAGGGATGTTCTTCAGCAAAACTTGTACCACTCTGCGCGTGATTTGAGACTAGGACGGAGGTTCACCTTCTAGCAGGACAATGACCCCAAACACACTGCTGAAGCAATACTTGAGTGGTTTAAGGGGAAACATGTAAATGTGTTGGAATTGCCTAGTCAAAGCCCAGACCTAAATCCAATAAAAAATCTGTGGTCAGACAAAGACTGCTGTTCACAAGCACAAACCATCCATCTTGAAGGAGCTGGAGCAGTTAAGTAAGGAGGAATGGGCAAAAATCCCAGTGGTAAGATGGGGCAAGCTCATAGAGACTTATCCAAAGCAACTTGGAGCATTGATTGCCGCAAAATGTGGCTCTACACAATATGGACTTTAGGGGGGTGAATAGTTATGCACATTCACTTTTTCTGTTATTTTGTCCTATTTGTTATTTGCTTCACAATAAATAAAAAAAATCTTCAAAGTTGTGGGCATGTTCTGTAAATTAAATGATGCAAATCCTCAAACAATCCATGTTAATTCCAGGTTGTGAGGTGACAAAACTGCCAAGGGGGTGAGTACTTTTGCAAGGCACTGTATTTATATAAATGCTGTGTAATACAGTCCATTATTGCCAATGAGGCCAAGTAGTTTGTAAATGCTGATTGAACCCAGAGTACATGTTTTGAACATACATGCACAGATTGCTTTATATACCTGTAATTACATTGGGATTGTTTAGTGAACAATATGCCATTTAGAGAAGTACTAATTGAACATAAGGTAGATCAATGACCTATCCATTCAGTACAGTAAAACGCCAATTCAATATATTAACTTTTTATCCAGAAGAGACTGCTGTCCAACTCTACTTTTTAATGCCAGGGCTTATTTTTTTCCACTGGAAGAGATGGAGTAAGAATAAATAGATACCTTGCAAATACCTTTCTGTCTTGTCAGAGACCTCTCTAAATATCTTCTATGCAACTTTGCACTTCTCCAGCACATGCTGATTGCAGGTTCTCCTGAGATAGAGCTTGAATTTCACTGTCTTATATGGAATATATCAGCTCTATGACTCTCCTTAGAAGGCCTATGGAGTGACCTCACAGTTAAGTCTGTGGGATTGTGAGGGTTATACTCTTTTGCCTGCAGTTTATTCAACATATGTTAAAACAGAACTACATATATCAGCATGCTATGCACAAATGAGAGGAATTGCCTTGATGAGCAAAAAAATGTAAAAGAGAAGATCTTTGTTATTCTTGCACCAAGAAAATCAGAAATTCCAGATGTGTAAGTAATAGAAACTTCAAATCTCACATTTCAGTGGATAAAAATGTTTCACTTGCTTAGTCTGCCTAATGATAAATCCAGCCGTGGTTAATATGCTGTTATATCTTTATTCTCTAATTTTCTTTCCAATAAAATTGTAACTCAAGAATTGCAAGAACATTTCTTCCCCATGTCACCTGACATATAACTTGCATTCTTTGCAAAACATTGCAGTATTCAATTTGGTTTAATACAGCAAAAAAAACAGAAGTTGGAAAAGTGTATTTTGTATTAGTGTGTATATGTAGAATCATTTGGTTACTGATTTCTCTCCTGGGTCACCAAATTCTATGTATAAACAACTATTTTTTTAGTGGAGCAAATAAATGGCCTGATTGAATCTATTGGAATTAGCAGAATACATGTTGAATACAGGATCACACACATTGCTCTCAAAACATGAGCAGCTGAACAATGTCTCTCACTTTGGCCCATTGCCATGGTTAAATTCCATAGTTTCTGCATATGTGTTGTTGGAGAAGGAAATTAATAAAAAAAATGTTAGGTCCGTTACATTGCAGCAACTGTTCAATAACACAGATGTCTATATGGAAGATTTTGTGTATTAAACTCTTAGAAATGATTATAAAATCTATTTTTTACTTATAATTTACGACTTTCAAAGTGTAAAGCTTGGATGTGTAATTATTATTCAAGTAAGAATATAATTTAAGGCCAACTTTTGGATAACAAAGGGAAAGGTCCGGTTTCACCAAGGTCCTGCAGGTGAGAAAAAGCAGCTGAGAACAGAAGAAATGCAGCATAGAAAAAAACATAGAAAAAAATGTTTTTAAAATATTCACATGTCACTAAAAGAGCAATTTTTCAGTAATTCAGTTAATCACCATCCTGTCCTCTATAGCGTGCTTTGAATATATACATGTAAAACTTGTTTACTATGATTACATCATGTACAGGTAGTGTCTGGGTTAAGAACGAGATATGTTCCTGAGAACGTCTTTAAACTGGATTTGTATATAACTTGGATCCCTGATGAAGAATAATAATAATAATAACAATACTATAATGACTCAATGTGATGATAATAATACAGTATTATACTGTAATAATAATATTAATAATAAAAATATCCATGTACTGTAATAATAAGTTACAGAAACTATTGTACTCTTTCTTTTAATTCAAACAAACAGAACATAAAAACAAATACATACAAAAATCCTTGGGAGTCCATTCTTAAGTACGGGTTGTTTGTAGGTCGTGTCATTTGTAACCTGGGGACCTCCTGTATTTATGATCAAAATGATTCCTATATTTGTTTTACCTGCCACATTTTGTAATGCTCTTTATTTATATTACATTTGTAATGGTCTAATATCACCTTGTCCTACTTACATGATGCATTAATATTTACCATACCACCGGTTCTTGCCACTACCATACTAAGCAAATTTTAAAAATCTGATCTACATTTATTTGTTTAATTTATTAACAAATGTATCAGTAAATATTAAATTATATTCCTAATTTATGGGGATAATTACAGTGATTATTCTTTAAGTATTCAGTCTAATACTTATAATTAATCAATTTATTATAATATAAATATTACCTAATATCAAATAATTATTGTTTTTATCATTATTTTTAAATTGATTTCTATGTTTTATTGCATGCAAGAGTGACTATGATACCTTCCACAGAAACATGTGGAATACTAATGGAGGAAAATAATATTTGGGTTCCATTCTTTAGTTTGAGATAATTCTAGTTTCTTATACGATCTTACCAAAAAGTGTCTATTCAACAATACTATGTAAAGATTTCTTTTCCTTTGATGATGTTTTCTTCTGTTTCCTTCTTAATTAAATTCCGCCAACACTGCACCTGTGTGGCTTCCCAGCTGACTTCTGTATGCAAATTAAGGGAAAAAGAATTGGAGAAGACGGGTTTAATGTTTCTCTGAGAGCTGTATTTGGAGATTTATAGGACTTAAAGCTAGTTAGTAAAAATAATTCTCTTTTTCTTCCCAGTCTTGTTTTGGCAAAGAAATAGTCCATGTAAAACTGTACAAAAGTGTAGGAGCGCTAACAAGCTAAATAGCTCTGTACAGTGCTGAGGCCTACTATAGTGTTTTTAAAAACACATCTTGTGGAGCAGCTAAAGAGTTCTCATTTAGATAACTGTCACTTAATTCACAGCTCACTCTTTTTCCTTGTATGCATGCCACCTATCTTTACATATAGTCCTTCCTATATCTCTATGCAAGCTGGATACAATGGTGTGATATGGTTTGTTACTATGAATAGAGCAAATTACAAGTATTCACAAAAAAAGCTGTTTGTAGGTTGCATATATTTTACTAAATTTGTATATTTAACAAAAAGCACAGATTTATGGTCAGTATTAAATATATATTTCAGAGCTCTACAAATTAATGCTAACTGGGTAATGTTTTGTAAGTTCTTTTTTTAAGTTTTTTAAGTCATTTGTTTTTTTCTGCTTTGTAGTTTCAGTCTGAGTAGAATTACAAGAGACAGTGGATGCAATAGCAGTTTTCTTTGAATTACAGTAGTGATGTCGCGAACATAAAATGTTGTTTATTGTTAGGGTTAGGTGTTAGGGTGAGGGGTGTTAGGGCTAAGTGTGGGAGTGTTAGGGTGAGGGATGTTAGGGTTAGGTGTTAGGGATAAGTGTGAGGTGTGTTAGGGTTAGGGTAAGGGGTGTTAGGGATAAGTGTGATGGGTGTTAGGGTAAGGGATGTTAGGGTTAGGTGTTAGGGTAAGGGCTGTTAGGGATAAGTGTGAGGGGTGTTAGGGTTAGGGTAAGGGGTGTTAGGGATAAGTGTGAGGGGTGTTAGGGTTAGGTGTTAAGGTGAGGGGTGTTAGGGATAAGTGTGGGGGGTGTTAGGGTGAGGGATGTTAGGGTTAGGTGATATGGATAAGTGTGGGGGTGTTAGGGTTAGGGTAAGGGGTGTTAGGGATAAGTGTGAGGGGTGTTAGGGATAAGTGTGAGGGGTGTTAGGGTTAGGGTGAGGGGTGTTAGGGATAAGTGTGAGGGGTGTTAGGGTTAGGGTAAGGGGTGTTAGGGATAAGTGTGAGGGGTGTTAGGGATAAGTGTGAGGGGTGTTAGTGTAAGGGGTGTTAGGGATAAGTGTGAGGGGTGTTAGGGTTAGGTGTTAGGGTGAGGGGTGTTAGGGATAAGTGTGGGGGGTGTTAGGGTGAGGGGTGTTAGGGTTAGGTGTTAGGGATAAGTGTGAGGGGTGTTAGGGTGAGGGGTGTTAGGGATAAGTGTGAGGGGTGTTAGGGTTAGGTGTTAGGGTGAGGGGTGTTAAGGATAAGTATAAGGGGTGTTAGGGTGAGGCATGTTAGAATAAGTGTGAGGGGTGTTAGGTCTTAGGGATAAGTGTGAGGGGTGTTAGGGTTAGGTGTTAGATTGATGGGTGTTATGGATAAGTGTGAGGGGTGTTAGGGTTGGGTGCTAAGGTGAGGGGAGGATGATGATAAGGGGGGGAAGAGACACAGGGGTGTCCTTGCAGCAGAGATCAAAAGAGTCCTTCAGGACTGTATTGCACACTGTGTACAGTAGCCTAGCTATGGTTTTCCCTATTGATGCAGTATCACCTGCACTCAACCTCCTCTCAGTAAGACTGCAAGTTGGTTATGATTCCAAAATGGCTGCTGTCCATGAGGTTAAAGGGTCTGGAAGGCAGGGTATGATGCTGATTGGCTGGAATGTGTCTGCTGACTGTGAGTTGCAGGGTCAAAGTTTGCTCAATGATAAAGTATAGGGGGCTATTCGCGACATCTCTAAATGACAGCATTCTGAACATATTTGTTGCAGCAAAACTGGTGGACAATACCTTAGGTGTATGTATTCAAGGCGCTCCATGCCAACAACTGAGGGCCTCGCAAAGCGAGGGCCTCAGTTGTTGGCATGGAGAGCCGAAGGTGCTCTTTGTCAGCAACTGCGGCCCTCGCAAAAAAGTACAAGACGCGTTACAACCAATTACGACCTCGCAAAAAACGTCCGTAACCCGTGGACATGAAAAAATGAAAAACACAATAAATACACACAACACATACATAAAATGCTTACCTGCAGCAAGAGGGAGAATCCAGGACCTCAAAAAATGAAGTTACACCTCAATTTAACTCAAAATAAAAGAGTTTAGACACTAAAACATTCTCTAAGCGAGAGAAAAAATGCCCGCCGAACAAAACGAAAATGAGCCTACAGGACTCTAAACACGCAAAACACCACCGGAAACACGCAAAACACCACAAAACAGCTACGGATATTCCGCCACAGCAGCATACCACACATTAGCCGCTATTTTAGAACAATAACTTTTACAATGCGGATGTACACAGCTACGCTAATGGTTTTGTCTCGTGCACGCACACTATTACACTACACACATTCATCACACTTACACAGCAGCTCCACACCAAGAATGCTGCAGCAACATCAAAACAGATTGCAAGTTCATCAACACAATGCTTCCTGCATATATTACTTCAAAATAGGTAAACTATATTAATTTATTAATCTATTATTTATGTCATTATTATACACCAAACAGCATTAACTCACTTACAATTTCATTGCCGTCATTTTTTGATGGGCAATTCGCTAGTATATGAGAAATGTGAGGTAAACTAATATATTCTGCCCCACCTCCAATTTATGACGCGCAGCCTTCTCATAGGACACTATTCACGTAGTGTTCCTCAGAATGTGGTAGAAAAAAAAAGAAAAAAAAGAAATAAAGTAAAATACAAAGCAAAGTAAGAATATAACCAGAACACTCACATCTATGGTATGAGGTATGGATAGCACATCACAAGAGATCCACTCCACAAATCATCTCTGCGGTCCCTGATCCTTCCTTTCTTGGCCAGTCTCCTTTTCATGGAGAATTTCAGGATCTCTTCTCACTCCTCCTGCACTCTCTGTATCTGAATGTCTTCTGTTCATCCACACACGATTTGACAAGAAATTGTACAGTTTGGTGGCTCAGGTATAAAGTTCAAGGCCCAAATGCAAATGTATAGATTAGGGTGCACCTTAGGATAAATTTGATAAAGCCAAGTAGAGAGAAAAGATCCTATTTGAGGGCACACCTAATAATCCTTGTCTTAGATCGAAGAGGATAAACTGTACAGTAAAACTTAACTTTTAATATAAATAGTTAAAATCCATATTAAAATATATACACATAGGTGGCTGAGAGATGGCGGAGCTATGGAATAGGTGGAAATAATATATCACAATAGAGAAACCTGCCTAAGGTGTACTGGCCATATACAAAAAAAAGGGCTGGTGTCGTCACAAAAAAGGTGACTATTGTGCAAATAAAGTGCTAAATATATAAAGTGCAAAGTGCTCTAGTAGGTATAATATACAATTGTATGTTATACATAGATAATAAGTGCTAGGAAAGTATGTTGCATATGGCAAGTATGGTAATATAAATATAAGGATTCAATTATCCTGTATGGTAGATTCCTCAAGGAACACAGTGATAAGTTTGGGTGCTTAAATATTGCTGTGACTTTGAGTGGCACCCCACTGTATTGTGTAAAACATACACTGTACTTAAGGGACTGCAGTGCACATTAATAAAATGATGCCCAAATAGTTCTCAGTTATTGCTGCATAAGTCACCTATACCCATCTATAAATGTCTGAAACTTCCTCAAAGTTAGAGTGTGCTAAATAGCATAACTCTTAAAATCAATGGAGGGACTTTAGTCTATGGGCCTGATATGAGAACCGTATCATTCCACCATTAATAGCCTCAATATTATCCCAGTGATTTCGGGCAAATCTTGTCAGGATCCTATTTATAAAAAGCTGTGCCTTCCTAAATTGTGGCTAAGTATTGGCTAAATAGCTTTTATCTAAAGCACAAGGAAGGGGCTTTACTCTATGGGTCTGAAAAGAAAAAACGCCTGCTCTCTGCCTCACACGCCGCGGTCTAGACGCTTCTAAATGACGTCATAGACCCGCGACTGCGTTCCTACGTGAACCCGACGTACGTTTCTTGAATTTTGTCAAGGGTCATCCACACACGTTATAATAATTCATGTAATAATAATAATAATATTAATACTAATAATGACACCTCTTTTTTTGATATTGCATCTGTTTGGGCGTGGATGAGAGCCCATGCCAGTCTGCATATTATTTTGTGGTGCTGATTATTATAAGCACAGAGGGATCTTTAAAGAGTTGTCCTAAACTGTATTTTGTTAAGAAGCAAGCAACTGTGCACTAGTATTGAGATGTCAGATACTAGGCATGGAAATAGTATATATGCCTTTTCTTAATCATGCAAAGCAGTTGCTGAAACACAAATATAGTGTTCTTTACAAATTACAGATGTGCAAAGCTAACTACAAAAATGAGAGTGCAAAGAAAATACATTTTGTAAATTAACTCACCTGAATGTAAGTTATACGATTAGTTAGTTATTAGATAGTTAAGATTTATCACCTCTTACAAGTCTATTCAGAAATTAAAACATACAGAAGGTAAATGAGTTAACAACTGGACCATCTGCATTTTTAAGTTTTTACTTTTCTTCCTTCATTAATTCCTAAAAAAAATGGCATTGTTTTATAATTATAGTCTTATTCATATACAACCAGAGCTTGGGGAAAACATCACACAACATAACAAATCAACAACGTCTTTCACAAGGTCCTAATGGTATTATAATACCTCTTTTATTCAACTGGCTATGTGGCTAATGTCCATCAGGATCCAGTGGCCATACCAAAAGTCCAAATATGCTGGGGTTCATGACAGATACAATGAGAAAAAATAAGCGAGCTACTTATAGAGAAAATAAAAACTCACACACTGAGTGATTACATTGTGATTTAGAAAAATTAATATATTATTTAATAAATAAACAGAATGTATTTCTAATTGTATTTGCACTAAAATTAGTGCAAGTCATAAAGTATTAAATGTGATTTGTTTTTTTCATGTGTATTGTTTCTTAAAAAAAAACAATAATATTGTCTCATTCAAGTAAGGATTAAAAAAAAAATATCACTATAATTTCCAATATAAATATGGTCACTAATCACATATAAGGATGCGTGGGTGTAAATTTAGAAACAAATAGGACCAAATATTTTTTTCTGCGCTGAAGAAACAACAGACACCAACAAAGGATCCCTGTGTAGCAAAAAATAGTGTTCAAAATCTATACTTAGTGGAAAGATCAGACTATTTTACTTTAAATCCATCAGCCTTCATTTCCTATTGACTTCCACGGGACAACTGCAAAAATCCTTACTACCAGTCTGAGTGCAGCAGCACATTAACAAGTCTTTGTTTACTACTTTACTCCCTTTTTAATGGAAGGGTTACTGGGTTACAGTAAAAAAAAAAAAAAACGACCTAGTGAAATTCCTTTGACATTGGCCAATGCATTATATCACTCTGCTTGCTTTCCACAAAAGTTACCTTAATATTTTGTTTCATGGTAATGTGCATGGAAAATATAACTTCCCCCCCACACACACACACACAATGTATTCATCAGTTTGGAAGACTAGACAATTGCTTGTAATAGATTTCTCATTGGAATACGTTAAACTGCTATTTCTACTTGGCTGAAGCTGCAATTTTCTTTCTGTTTTGAAAGCATTACAATAAAACATAGGCACCTACTAATCACATTAAGATAAGAATATGTCTATGTATTAAGTTCAGAAAGGTAGGTTACAGACTATCAAAAAATGCAAGCATACGATGCACTAGATGTGTAGTCTCAAGAGTAGGTTGTTTATAAAAAATATTATATGTATAAATATGTTTTCATTAAAGCAATCTTTAAAGTATTACAAGAAAAGCATATTCAAGATGCATACAGCTGTAAAATGATCAAATGTAAACTCAATTTGTTTTTCATTTTTACTGCAAAAAATTCATAACACTGGATTATACTGTAAAATATCAATTATTGCAAAAATGCATAATAAAGCTCAGACATTTTAATAAAAATATTTGAAGGAACACTACATTTAGTCAAACAGAATCACACACAGAGTAAAAAGGTGTCAGAACAGATTTGACAGTTTTTTATAAAGATATACTAGATTATATTTTTTACAACACTAAATATTCAAGACTTCCCACCAACCAATGAATTCTGCCTGCAACTCCAAAATGTATCAAAAAATATTATGAGTACTAGATAGAACTCACCATCGGGTTAGACACTAGTTCTGACAACTGCAGCAGCTATTAAACATACTCTACTGTACTTTAAAATACTGGGAAAGCATGAAAATGCATTAGAATTAATTGTACAACAGTCCAATCACACATTTTACTTCTAAACACTAATTAATTGTAGTATAAACTCCATGTTTTACTGGTGTCATGATGACAGTCTCATTTACTGTTGGCTGTGATTACGAAGTAAATTATGGGCTTGCTTAAATATTGTAAGATCATATGATCATGCCCCCTGAAATTCTACTTAAGAGTGCGTTAGAGACAATGAAATTAGTTAAATGTTTAGAAAAAATATAACCCGCAGCCAACATTTCAGGTTACAGGCAATTACAGGCTTGCAATTGAACAGTTGACAGGACAAATCAAGAATATTTCATTACATTTTATACATTTTGATTTATAAAAATGTTATATTAACCCTCACATAAATACAGATCAGTCTTAATTCCCTTTGAAGCTGTTATTTCAAGGAATTTAATCAATTGCATTAATAAAAATAATCTGTTTTAATTGAATTTGTTTTAATTGGTGTTGATGTATACAAATGGTTTTAATTTCATATCAGGTGCTATACACATAGTTTACAATTTTAATAACATGGTCAAAATCCACGTCTTGTGTCTAGTTGTGCTTATCCATAAGATTTTCATGGCCAAGATACTGGAGTGGGTTGCCAGTTCCTTCTCTAGTGGACCGTGATTTGCCTGACCTCTCTGCCATGGTCACAGCTTCATTGAGGTACACAAGTCCCTTCACCACAACAAGGTAGCGATTCAGAAGCGGATTATGCAAATACTGAATACCAATCAGCTGTTTTTATGTTCTAATTAGTACTACCAACTTTTTGTTGTGTCTGTGGTGGCAAAAACAACATTCCCCAATGCTATCATGCAGTTAGATTCTCTTTACCACACTTATCAAGCACTCTGTGTTAGTAATTAACACAGGAAGTTGTACATTAGCATAAAAAATCATTGCAAACAATGCTGAATCGCTCATAAATGATTTCTAGTTGGGAAAAAGTGCTAATGCAACAATATACAGGCAATTTTTAATGTTTAGTGAAACCAACTTGTTTTTAGGATGACAGCATCTTTTTAAGTCATAAGACAAATGTAATCTGGTTCAATTTTCATACAATTTTATAATTGGCCCAAGATGTTACATGTATTTGTTTTCATTTGTAACTACAATAGCAGCAATCCTATGGTCCCAAAAACGTCCACAGAAAAATCCACATCTAAGCACAAATCCCTTTAATCCAGCCTTGGCCATGCCTCTCTTCCTTTTATGGATCATCTCAATCTACATTCTTTGAGATTTTAAAAGTATGTCTTCTTGTGTATATAATGGATATAACAGTGGTATATTTCTGCCCCGGCTCACAGGGCCCAAGCCTAGGGAAGCACAATTCCAGATGTCATCTTGCTGAAGTTTTTGGTGCAGGGCCATGGACTTGTGTGTGTGTGTATACACAGAAATGTCTATATACAGTGAATGTGTCATGTAGTGTATAAGTACATAAAATCACGTACATTTAAAATTTTATATATAGGTGAGTGGCAATATTATGATAGAAGGGGGTGTGGGGAGGCACACAATTATGAATGGGCCCAGGGCAACAAAAACCCTAAATACACCCTATTATACAAAGGTTCCTATAGTAAACATGCTCAATCTGCAGACACCATGACATCAATAGCAGATAATTTGATTATTTTCAAAAAAACTAATTACTCTTTGCCCATTTGAATGGTTGGGAGATATGTGTAAGGGATACAATCAGTGTATTCCAGCAATACAAGAGACTGCAACTTCCTTTACTTTCAATTTAAATGGAAATAGAAGGTTTTTGGATTTCAGTAGGAATATAATACTTTTATGTGCGTTATATTTTTTTTTTTTGCCTAAAATCATACAATGTTTACCTGTTTGCCCCCTGTATCTCTGGCAGGTACTTAATTCACAGAGTTTAACACGCAGTGTTTCAAATTAGCCTGTCAGTATGTTGCCACTGATTGGTTGCTATGAGTCACTGCAACCCCTGTACTTAGATGTGTGCGGTCTTCATGAGATGCAGAGGAGAAAACAAATTAGGAACTAATTTAAGATTCTAGGCAGATTCAGAGCGTTAATCAGCTAAATAAGTTCTTTTCGTCAGTATACACAAGGGAGGTACCAGTGGTTGGGACACCGCAACATAATGGGGCTACACTACTATCACTAAATAATTGGTTAACGCAGGAAGAAATCCAAAAGAGATTGGAGAAAATAAATGTTAATAAAGCCCCAGGTCCTGATGAAAAAAATGTGATTCCTTCCTGACCCAAGACACCGGCGACCAGATTACTCCTTGGATCAATACACTCTCTGTAATTATCCAGGATAACCATGAATTCCCTTTTTAATTAGAAATAAATAAAGTCCCCTTTTAAAGTTATCTATCGCAAAACTTTGTGTCACCAGTCCCACCTCTAAGTCATTAATAAATATATTAAAAAGGAGAGGACCTAGTACTGAATCCTGAGGAACCCCACTTACCACATTAGTCCAAATGGAGTATGTTCCATTTACAACAACCATTTGCTTCCTGTCTCTTAGACAGCTCCAAATCCATGAGCAGATATTTACTGCAATTCCTGTATCCCTTAGTTTTGCACAAAAGTCTCCCATGTGGCACTGTATCAAAAGCCTTTTCAAAATCCAAATAGACTACATCCACTGAGTTGCCTTTATCCAGGTTCCTACTAACCTCCTCATAGAAACTAAATAGATGTGTTTGACATGACCTATCCCTCATAAATCCATGTTGACTCCTACTTATAATCCTGTTCAAATAGACATATTCTTGTATATTATCCCTTATTAACCCTTCTAAAAGTTTTCCAGCTACAGAAGTGAGGCTCACTGGTCTATAATTCCCAAGATTTGCTCTTGCTCCCTTTTTAAATATAGATATCACATCTGCTTTTCTCCAGTCATCTGGTAAAGACCCTGTGTTGAGTGAATCTTGAAAAAATGTAAATATAATGGTTTGGCTATTACAGAACCCAGTTCCTTCAGTACCCGTGGATGTATTCCATCAGGACCCAGGGCTTTATTAAAATTTATTTTTTCCAACCTCTTTTGGATTTCTTCCTGCATTAACCAATTATTTGGTGAAGGTAGTGTAGGCCCATTATGTTCAGTGTCCAAACCACTGGTATCTCCCTTGTGTATACCAAAGAAAAGAACCTATTTAGCTCATCTGTCTTTTCCTGGTCCCTACGTTTCAGGCGGCCTGTGTCACATTGTAATGTTCCTATAGCTTCCTTCCTCGCCTTCTTCCCATTAATATACTTACAAAATATTTTATGGCTAGTCTTACTCTCTTTTGCAATTATTTTTTCATTTTCTATTTTAGCCAGTCTAATAGCCCTTTTGCAAGCCTTGTTGATTTCCTTGTACTCCCATAAAGCAATCTCTGTCCCCTCTTGTTTGTATAATTTAAATGCCTGTTTTTAACTCTGTATCTTGATCTTTAAATCATTGTTAAGCCACACTGGATGTGATTTACTCCTTTTACTTGTATCCCCACTTGGTATATGGTGATAAGTATGTATATTTAGTAAGTATTTAAATGTTGTCCATTATGTTCAGGATTTTTTTCTGCCAGTTCTTTATCCCAGTCTATACTTTGTATTGCTACCCTTAGTCCGTTAAAATCTGCCCTTTTAAAATTCAGAGTTTTTGATCAGCTCATTTCTAGTACGCTCTTGTATAACCTGGGCCAGATATTGATCCCTGATTGTACTCAAGAACCTGATCCCCTTAGCTGAACTGCTGGTCTCACTCATCCGGTTTATTTCAGGCTAATTAAAATCTCCTATTATTAGAACTTGTCCATGCTTAGCTGCATTTCCAATCTGTAACAATAATTGTATTTCCTCACTTTCAGCTATATGTGGTGGTTTATAGCAAACTCCTACTAATATTCTTTTGGAATTTGCTGCTCCGCTATCTAACTCTACACACAAACATTCAACTTTATCACTAGTTCCACCATAAATATCTTCTCTGACTATAGGCTTAAATTCAGGCTTAACATACAGACAAATCCCTTCTCCTCTTTTACCATTGCCCTATCTTTCCTTAATAGGTTATAACCATCCAGATTAACAATCCAGTCATGAGATTCATCCCACCACGTTTCAGTAATGCCTATTAAATCCCATTTTTCAATAATTGCTAATAATTCTAACTCTCTCATCTTTCCTGGCAAGCTTCTGACAATAGCACGCATACATCTTATGTTATGAGTTTGTAGTTTTGTGATGCCTGCCACAATACTTCAGTTTCTTAGTAATACCTCCCTATTGACTATACTACCCCTCCCCGCATCTCCTCCCCTATGAGTTGTTATTTCATCCCTCATACCCTCTACACTTTCTACCCCATTACTTATATCTAGTCCCACCCCCACCTACTATTTTAAAAACTCCTCCAGCCTTTCTACCATCCTATCCCCTAGCACAAAAGCTCCCTCATCATTAAGGTGCAATCCATCCCTGCTGTAGAGATTATACCGAAGTGAGATGTCAGCCCAGTGCTCTTAAAACCCAAACCCCTCCTTAGTGTACCACATCTTTAGCCACGCATTAACCTCCCTAAGCTCCTTCTGCCTCCCTGGGCTAGCACGTGGCACTGGTAGTATCTCAGAAAATACTACCTTGGAGGTCCTTGCCATCAGCTTATTACCTAGTTCTTTAAAATCATTCTTTAGGACACTTCATCTTCCTGTAACTTTGTCACTGGTACCAATATGTACCAAGACCGCGGGTTTATTTACAGCCCCTCTCAATCATTTTTCTACCCGATCCACAACATGCCGAACCCGAGCACCCGGGAGACAGCAAACTGTTCGATTGCTGGGATCTGGGTAACAAATAACCCTGTCTACCTTCCTAATAATATAGACATCCACAACAGTTTCACTTAATCTGGCAAATATGTTGGTCTTTGCCAACTCAGAACTGGCCTGCCTCCTCCTGTTCCCCCTGATTCCGCTTCTAACTGTAACCCAGCTACCTCCCTGGACATCCTCACTAGCCCCAGCCCCACCCTCCATGCTAGGTCCAGCTAAACTGTGCTCAGTGAGCACCAACTCCCTTTCCAGTGGAGCAATATCACTAAGTGCTGCAATTCTCTCCAGTTCTCCAATTTGAGCTTCCAGAGAGGCAACATGCTCACACCTCTCACAAAGGTATGTACCCTGATTCATCTGTTCCAGTATTGCATACATATGACAGGATGTACACTGAGTGAGGTTGCCACTGGACTGAGTCATAATTATTAATATTATCTACAAAAATTCAGTGGGAAAAATAAAGAATATAAAATAATATATTTGTATAAAGTTTTGTAAAAAAAAATATATATATCTTTTTTTATTCTTCCCCCTTTGCACTATAAATATGCCCCCCTTTTTTTTGAACTCCCTCCTTGTATTTAAATTTTAAACTAGAAATATTTGCAAGTTCACAAGTTCGCGCCTTCTCCTGTTTATATTAACTTCTGCCTTCTCACCTGGGCACAATTAGTGCACTCTGCAATTTATCAGCCTTTACTTGTAAAAAGTAAAATCCACTTGCAAACAGCCCCAAACAGCTCACAAACCTTTATAGTAGTTTAACACAGTGAAACCACACCCCTCTCACCTAGGCACAATTAGTGCACTCTGCAATGTATCAGCCTTTACTTGCAAAAAGTTAAATCCACTTGCAAAAGTACTGAAGTTGATATTTGTTATGTAAAGGTGTATCATTGCCAAAAGTTGATGTTCCCAGATGTATATTGACTCAAGCCTATTGATAGAAAATAATATTTTTAAATTCAACATATGTGCCTATCTGAATGTTAAGTATTCATTTCTAATGTTTCTTTAACTGCTTTTGACAGTTATTAAGCAAGTGTATGTAATAAAATGAGTGCATGTGGTATTTCATTATATGCCAATGTGCTTACAGACACCCAGAATCCCAAGACTGCATTCTGTTATTTCATGACATTCTGATCTGTCATAAATATAAAGATGTAAATATTAAAGCATAAGTATCGATGTATCTGTATGTCTGTATGTATGTATGGATAGATACACACACACACATAATATGTGCATAGTATTCCATTCACACATAGAGCCTCATTCAATTGAGAAATTGTAGCTTACGGGAGCCTGTAATGTAGCCCGTAAACTAATTTGCAATTCAATAGGCATCTTTTTGCGATCTGCAACGGACCCTGTGGTTCTTGCAACCGTAACTTACGCCCCATCTAAGCCTTTGGTTTTATAAGCCTGCAAGAGTTACGAACGCTAAAATCGCAAATCAATATTCAATTGCTACAATTCGCAAGCCCGCAACACCTGTTAACGGCAAATGTAATAGAAAATCCTATGGGTACCAGATAGGACCTGCAAAGGGTTTAAAGACATGTCCGTAGCACTGTAAATGCAAATAAAACATCAATACTGCACTGTAAAAGACGGGGAAAGCGATAAAAGTTATTAGAATTAATTGCAGTCTCAAGCTCGCAAATCTGCAGTAAGATCTTGGGAATCAGTGAATTAATACATATAAGGCCACCCACATGGACTAGAACAGTATTGGCATTAATTTTTATTATTTCGTATTTTGCGGGATTGCGAGTCCAATTGCATATTGGACCTCTGAACGCTAATTGATTGACATGTAACCTCCATTTTATACTGCCGTAATGATGACGGTCTCATTTCCTATTAGCTGTTTCTGACTCAGGAGTTACGGCCTTGCTTAATTGATCCGGATCACGCTCTGAAATGCTACACACGAGTGCATGGTTTACGGTTTTGGATTTCGGACCGTATACCGTAATTTGCGGGCTTGCAATTGATTGCGGCCCATTATCTGTAGGACTGACACACAAGGCTTCTATCTTTCACTTAGTTTTTTAGAAAAAGCAGCAAAGAGGAACTGGCATGGTCATGTATGAAAAACAAGATTTTCCCTTAAAGTTATATCTAAGTTTCCCTGTTTATAACTTTTTTCTGATCTAACACATGCTGCTTATATCAGAAACACACATTACATTACGCCATTATATAGACATACAGATTTATTTTGTTTAAAAAGGTGTTTTCCAAACCCCCAGAGCTGCTTACATAGACACAGTTCCAATAGAAACACTGCATTTGGGTTTTTAAACCGCATACTAACCTTCAATCCAACAGCAGTATAATGCAGATATCCACATAGCACTGAGCACGGGTGAGTTGCATGATTTAAGAAGGGAAACAAAACTACAAATCCAATGATACTTTGAGGCAGAGGCTGCTGTATCTGCCTCTGATTGATCAAAATGAATTATGAATTTAATGCTAATTTTAGCAGGGATTTAAAGGGATGTTAACTCTCAAAATTAACTGCTTGTAATATAAAGAGATTTAGCAGACTTTATGGTAAGTTTAATAATGTTTATTTTGATATTTTTCATGCAAACAAATGTTTTTATACACTACTGGTTCTCCTCAGATGCATTCATAAATTTAAATATACCTTTAAATGTGTATATGCTCTTCAATATTAAATATTGTCTGTTACACATCATTTGTTGTACCCTATTATTCAGTAGAGAATAAAATAAGACTGACTTTAAACAAAGCTTCTCTTTAAAAGTTGCTGTTCTTTTATAAAGTAGTATTTGCTTGCAATATTAGCTGATTATCGGCTTACACAGACAGTCTGGCAAATTGTTAACAAAATATCCAATAATTGATTGATCCGTATTATGGTATCAAAATAAGTTGTAATGGTAATATTATCATTATGCTTAATTTCTATGTAGTAAAATATTTAATCATTAACCATTTAACTTGTTAGCTGCCAGAATAGTCTGCAGTTCAATTCATTACCAGTTCTATTCTGATGTTAGCACTGACAGATATAAGGTTAAGGACAATTAATATTTTGAAAATACCTTTTACATGGTCTGTAGAGTCTACAAACCTTTCATTATAGAAGGTGCCACGTCTGCTCTCAGCTTCCATTCACAAGCTTTCTATCCCTTTAACTAAACTGCCAAACATGGCGCTTCCTGCAGGCAGACATCCCTAGGTACTTGCCTTCTCTGCTTATTGGCAAATCCATCCCTGTTTTTATGACAGGTTTTTAACCAATCACCTGAGTGCTAATACTTCAATATGTATCATACTAAAACAACTTTATATTGTATATATGTAAAGCCTCTAATGAATGAATGTTTTATTATAATGTTCTACATTGTCAATGATGAGTGTGGATAACTGTCACTTAAAGGGCTAGTTAATTCAGTACAACTTGGAGCACACCACTGTAAACTTCTCATAATACCCTGCCGAAAATCCTTTTTAATTTTTTGAAATCCATTCTTTTTTCACAGAGAAATGTATAAATGAAATCTCTGTTTACATGAGACTCTGACATTCCCCCAGACAAAGCCACAACAGAAGCTGCGTGTAGAGAGCATAGAGAGAGTTAACCCTTCACAAATTCATATGTGCAGGGAAAGGACTGCTGGGTCAGCTAAAAATAACAGTTGGGGGTTAATATCTCCTGCTGCATTCTTGAAGTTGAGAGAAAAAACACAAATCTTTGTGCTTGTGAGCATCGTTGTTGGCATGTGTTGTTAATCATTGAAGAATCAGCAGTGTGTTCGTAAACATACCTAAGACTGCAGTCCCAGAGTTTTTAGCAGTGTTTAGTGTAATTAAGAAACAAAACAATAGATAATTTTAACATACAATTTTGCTCTTTCACACCATGAAGAGCACTTATAGTGAGGTAAATGGCCCTTTATGTGATCTGTGGTTAAACCATTACAGATGAACTGCTGATGTATTTTGTAATGTAGCCTTAGGTTATATTATTTTTTAATTTTTTTAATTTTCATGCCCAATTAAAAACCAATTTCACCCACCAGTTTCACCCACAACACTTTTACAATAGATCCTCCATTTAGCAAACTACATGTACATGTACTAATCCTGTCATAAAAGTTTTGTGAGAGGATCCTCCAACTTGTAAATTATTCTGTGGGAAAATGTACTAAAATGTTATTTCTCCAATAGTTTTAGTACTTCTGGTTTATTTATATTAAAAGGAACTGCAACTGCGTAGAATGAATTTCCATTTGAATGGTTTTATTTAAACTAAGCATTTGATTTTAATTTGAATTATGTTGTATTTCAGCAAAAACACAATACTGAAACAATAATGGCAGTAATCTTTAAAACATATTTGTTTATCTTTTCTTCTTCTCTCATGGCAGCCAGTAAAATTATATTGGCATCACAGTACAACTTATATTTTTCATTGTCAAACTACCATAATGATTAAGTATAAAATATAAAAAGCCAGTAAAATTCTACCTCGTAAATACATACCATCTGCAAAGAGATAGAGGAATTAATTATTGTATGGGCTAGATAGTACATCTGAGAAAAGAGAACATTTTTGACTGAGCTGTTTTATTCACCAATTTTCAAAAGAAAATTATTAGCTTTGTAAAAAAAATAGGCTTTTTGCAATTCAACATAAACAGAACAGGATGACTGTTTCCTAAAGCCACAGAGAAACCGTTAGGTTTAATTGCTTTTATTAATGACTGAATTCATTATGAAAACCCGCTTACTGAAAAGCTGACACCAGACAAAGTCTTAGGGAGCTCTGAGCTTTAAGATAGAACATCTGTTCTATTAAATCTAACGCACACATTCAAAGCTTTGACTGAGACTACAGTAGCTGATTTCGCCACAATTCAAGCAGCTGTTTTTTTCCCTAGGATATACATGTTCAGAATGAGACTCATGAAGGCCAGATATCTCAAGTGAATCTCTGAGGCTATGTTCAGTAAATGCTATCAAGAGACCACGTCTTTGGACTATAATTAGACCCCATTTGTTGATCCCATTTATTGTTGCTGTTTAAATTATTTAATGTATAGAACATCTACATTATCATTTACTATTAATATTTTAGTAGAATTGTAAATATCCATGGTTTATAATTGGTGGTAGTTGCCAGTGATAGGCACTGTGTGTATATTGCTATCAATAATAAATCAATCTACAGCTATGAATTCCCCAAACTATGTCTCATGATACGAATAGGAAATGCATGCTACTGAATAGCAAATATAGTGACATTTTATGATTTTGATTATCATTTGGTATTTCCTACGTTTTGTCATTCTCCATATTGCTGTTCAAAGGGAACAATGACATAGACGACTAAAGAAACACATACAATATATATGCATTCTGAAGCAGGGGTGCTGTTCCTGGGAGATGTCAAGGAGTAGGGAGAGTAGACTGTTCTAGAGAACAGACCAATAGGCAATTTCTGTCCTTAATGGGATGGATAAATGCAGGATATACAAGAAGAGATAACTGATAAGTAATAATGTGAGCTAGATTTGGGCGTCAACAGATAAAAGACAAACAGCATTGATACAAGTCAATGAAAACTAGACATGGACAGTTTCCAAGAAGAAACAAGGTTCAGTAATGTGTATAACTGTGCAATTAAAATAATAAGGTAGGAAGAAATAAACATTGGAGTGGCAGTGATTATGTCATTGTCATTTCACTGAATGTTGTTTCACAGAAACATTGAGAGTAGACTCTGAAATATACAAGGGTGAGTAAAAAGTTAGATTAGCATTCAAGGTAATAGGTTACTAAAGGAAAAAGATAAATTAAAACTGGAGAAAGATGTTTTTCTTCAAGAAGCAGATGATAAGAATTTACTTGAAGTTAAATGAAATCCAATAACATATTAGAGATTAAAGAGATGAGTCAGGGCTGTGGAGAGAAAGAGGACAACATGGAAACCTTGGAATCCTTTTCTATATTTCTGAAAACATAACAATAGAGAGGAATATATATGCTCGGTTTGTATTAGGATTCCTTGTGAGAAAGATACAACTGTCATGAGGGGCAACTTGGTGCCCCACATTGATGAGAGGCAGTAACCTCAAAACAGTGCTGTCTGTGGGTAGGTTTCATGGCTTGTACTTAATCCATCCTGGGCTTTGCTTAAAGCTGTGTAATATGCATATGCTTAAATGGAGCCATGTTTGAAATGGTATTTGGATTAAAGAACGAAGCCTTTGTGGGCACATTTGCATGTCCCTGCCCAGGTTCCCAGAATGCAGTGTAATAAATGTATGTTTTGGAATTCTGAGCAGGAAACAGTTTTTTAACTTGTTTTACATGTTCAAATGTGAACACAAATATACTATTTATGTACTGTACTTCTGTATAATGGAGGGCTTCTACTGCTCGTTTGTCCACCATAAGTTAAACAATTGTGTTAAACTACCTCCCCACAAAATCTACTACACAAACTAGGAACCGCCCCACACTGATGAGAGGCACTAACCTCGAAACGGTGCTGTCTGTGGGTAGGTTTCCTGACTTGTACTTTATTCATCCTGGGCTTTTCTTAAGTTGTGTACTCCAGCAGGCATATGCTTAAAATGAGCCATGTTTGAAATGGTATTGGATTACAAGAGCATGTCTCTGCGTAGGTTCCCAGAATGCAGTATAATAATTGTATTACAAACTTGTTTTAGATGTTCAAATGTACTATTTATTTACTGCACTACTTACTGTACGAGGGAGGGCTTCTTTCACTCTTTTGCTCACCATAAATGAAATTTTATATATATATATATATTGCCCTTTAGTTTGATCCTTGCACTTGTTTTCTCTTAAAGGGGTTTCTAATGAATGGGGCATAGTTTTTTAATTTAGGCAGCCCACTTTTCTGATATGCAACCTCCTGCCCCAACTAATTAAATTATCAATAGTAGAGCATCATCTCGTTATAGAGCTGGACCATATTTTCGGAAAACTAACCCCCATGTCAGTATATCACATTTATCCCATACACCACTACCCCACTTAATCTAATCTTCAAAATACATAAAATCAGTTTCAATACATACCTCATTTCTTACCCCTCAAACATTTCATCTTAAAGACATTAGTTGAGGAGACTGCTTGATGGATAGATGTTTAAAGAGGAAAGAGCCAGAATGGATAGCCCACTTTAATAGTGGAGTACAGTTCTATGAACATGTGAGCAGATGAATATCTGAAGATCAGGAAGGAGGGAATTCCAAAGAATGGGATCTGTTTTTGAGACGTACTGTAGGTGAGTATGGGAGGAGGTAATGATGGGTATAAGAGGCACTTAATATTGGCAGAGCAGAGAGGGCAAGTTGGGGTGTATTTGGACACAAGAGTAAAGATATAGGAAGGTGTAGTGCTCTTCAGATCTTTGTAAGTTAATATTAAGATTTTGAATTATAGCCTTGATAAGATAAGACAACATTTGTAATACTTTCAAAGTTTCAAACAAAGATAAAGAATAATATAAACAATAATAATAAAAAACATTTGCATGTCCAAGCTCAGATTCCCGGAATGCAGTGTAATAACTGTTTTTCCTGGAATTCTGAGCTGGAAGCAGATTTTTAAACTTGTTTTAAACATTCAATTGTGAACACAGATGTACTATTTATTTACTGAACTACTGTATGGTGGAGGGCTTCTATCGCTCTTTTGCCCACCATATTATAAATTATTGCTGTGGTGAACTACCTACTCATAAGGTCCACAACACAGGCTGAGATCCTGCTCCATGCTGATGATGGATAGGATACACAGCTTGTGTTTAATCCAACCTTGGCTTTGCATTAAAGCTGTGTAATACAGAACGCATAAGCTTAAAGGAAGCCATGTCTGTTAATGGCTATGGATTGAAGAGTAAGGCATTTGAGGGCACATTTGCATGTTCCAACCCGGGCTTCCCAGAATGCAGTGTAATAACTGTTTTTATCGGAATTCTGGGCTGGAAGCAGGTTTCTAAACTTGTTTTAGACATTCAAATGTGAACACAGATGTGCTATTATATATATATATATATATATATATATATATATATATATGACATACAAAATTGTAATCAATATATACTCACATACTCACGAGTTAAATTAAGAGATATTTAACAGTTACACGTTAAGTTCCCTTTATTTTAAAACATTATGAGATGACTTAAATCTTGTATATCAGAAAAGTTTAAATAACAGCAAAGATGAACATCAATAAAAGCGGATAGATCTGAATCTCTAATCAGCAATTGGGGATCTACCATGAATCATCTTCATAATGTACCAAGAGGTATATTTGAAGTAGCTACATGCCCGTCAAAAATGACGGGAATAAAATGTTAACACTGGGAATGCTGTACCTTCGGCGCCCCCCCCTGTGTAGTCTATAGGCCTGTTGCTTGAGTGTTACTGTCTTGGGTTGTGTTACTGCCTTGGGTTAAGTGCTACTGCCTTGTGTTCAATGTTAGTGGCTTGGATTAAGTGTTACTGGCTTTTGGTAACTGTGACTGCTTAGGGCTAGTTTTACGCCCTAGGGCCTTGATCGTAGTTTTGCTTTTTAGGAGCCTCCATTTTTTTTCTCACTCAGGCGATTTTCGATTAAGAAAAAAAAGCAAATATGCATCAAATTAACTTGTAACCTGACACACAGGCTCCCTGCCTCTCCCACTGTGTTGTGTTGTGTAAGTTAATTTGAGGCATATTTGTTATTTTTTTTATGTCTTTTCAGTTTCGTGTTTTTCTGAAATGACAAGGTTAAACATTGATATCCTGGGAATTAGTGAAATTAAATGAACTGGAATGGGACATTTCACATCACACAACCACCAGATCTTCTACTGTGGTCAATAATTATGCAGAAGTGATGGAGAATCCCTCATAGTCAATCAAAGTGTGGCCAAAGATTGGATAAAGAAGAGGTGACAGGAATACACTGAAGCTCTATACAGGAATTATCTTAATAGCAGTGATGACCTCAATTTCCAATGTCAAATGAGCAGGAGCGTGAAGTAAGCGAGTGAAGTAAGATGGGCCTTGGGGTGCCTTGTTGATAACAAGACTGCAGGATGTGATGGAATGCAAAAACTGAACTATTCAAAATTCTACAAGATGATGCTGTGAAAGTATTGCTATGCCAACACATTTGGAAAACTCAACAATGGCCAATACACTGGAAAAGTCAGTCTACATCCCAATCCCAAAAAAGGCAGTGCCAAAGAATGCTCCAATTATCAAACAATTGCACTAATTTCACATGTCAACAAGGTAATGCTTAAGATCCTACAAGCTCGACTCCAACAATTTATATGTCGAAAATGCTAGATGTGCAAGAGAGTTCCAGAAAAAAACATTTACTTCCGCTTCATGGACTATTCTAAAGCCTTTGACTGTGTGAATCACAAGAAAATATGGCAAGTTTTTAAAGAGTTGGGCGTACCAGAGCATCTCATCTGCCTCCTGAGAAATAAGCATTTGGACCAAGAAGCCAACAAGCCATGGGTTAACAGAATGGTTCAAGATCAGAAAAGGTGAGGGACAAGGTTGTATATTGTCATGTTATTTATTTAACATACACGCAGAGCACATCAAGTGTAAGGACGGGCTGGATAAAGCCAAAATCAATATTGCTGGAAGAAATATCAACAATCTCTGATATGCCAATGATACTAATTTGATGGCTGAAAGTGAGGAAGAACTAAAGGACCTATTGATGAAGGTAAAAGAAGAGAGTGCAAAAACTGCACTGCTGTTCAACATTAAAAAGACAAATATCATGGCAAAGGCAATCTCAGTTCCTGGCAAATAGACAGGGTATAGGTGGAGGCAGTGACACATTTTATTTTCATTGAATCCAAGATTTCTTCAGATGGTGACTGTAGCTATGAAATTAAAAGATGTTTGCTTCTAAGGGGGCAAGCTATGGCAAGCTTGGACAAGAGAGTAAAAGTAAAGCTATTAAACTATCCTTAAAGGTGTCCATAGTTAGACTATGGCATTCCCAGTAGTAACATACAGATGTGAGAGCTGGACTATAAAGAAGTCTGAGCGCCGAAGAATTGAAGACTTTGATTTGTGTTGTTGGACTACACGAAGATCCAATAAATAAATACTTCAGGAAATCAAGACAAACTGCTTACTAGAAAGTATGATAATGAGGCTAAAGCTTTAAATATTTTGGCCATATCATGAGATGGCAGGATTCCCTAGAGTAGACTCTGATGCTGGGAAAGATTGAAGGAACAAGAAAAAGGGGACGACAGAGGCGGAGATGGATAAATGAAGTGACTGAAGCAATGAACATGAACTTGATGACGCTCAGAGTGGCAGTGACTTATAGATATTCCTGGCGTTCTGCGGTCCATAGGGTCAAAGAGAGTCAGTTGTGACTGAACATTCAAACAATTACCTACTTCTCTAGTTCTACCCTATTCATCCTTCCTTATCTTGTCTAACTCTTCAATACACTGACATATTCCCTATAACCTTTAAATCAGTAATTATCACTCCTAAGATTTCCTCTTTTAAAAGACTAAACAATCAGAAGGCATGTATTTCCATTCCTCCATCCTGATTGGTTAAAATGTTAACCAAAAATAAAAGTGGTATTCTTTTCTGATTTATTACTGAGTAACCAATAAGAGTTCTAAAAATTCAAGTACTCGATTCTGATCAGCTGACATATAATTAACACATATTTTAGCTAAGGCAAGAGCACAGTCAAAAAGCGATTATTAAGCGGGGAAGATCCTCAGAGGAATAGCGCTTTGTCATTTTTTTTATGATAGAGCTTTTTTTTGTTGGTGTGATGGCCCTTTCCCTTGGATGAAGAGAAGATTTGAGGGACTTCTATCAAACATGGATGTGCCCACTTATTTAGTGAAGTTTGAGGACAAGGGTGTCACTGATCATCGATGGAGGGTCATCAAGGAGGCTAATTTATTTATTGACCCTTTATTTCCTTCAAGGTAGAATTTTTTTATATAATATAATTTTACTATTTTAATTGTAATTATTAATTGTAATTATTTTATTTTAGCAATTTTTATTATTATTTTTTTATTTTAAGCATCTTCTATAATTACTATTGTTCTGCATTTAGTGTAGGGAGTTAGTTTTAGAGACTATCAGGGTACTTATGAACCTTATATGAACCTTATAAGGACCCCTATGGTAAGGGTAAAGTTACCACAGGGGTACATAGGGACCACTATATAAAAAGGCTAATAGATACCATAGGGGTTTATGAGGATACCCATGGAAAAAGGTTGAGATGCTCCCTCACTGCAAATCTCTCACTTCAGCAGACTTCTTCCATTACAAGTTTATTTTACACTCCTACTTCTCTGTCCTCTTCCTTGCCAAACAGCAATACTTCTCATCGCTAATATCAAATCTGTCCTCCAACCCAAACAATTGTTTGCTACATTCAACACTCTCCTCTGCCTTCTCCACCTCCTTCCCCTTCCTGTCTCACAGTTGTAGACTTTGCCTGCTCAAACACACTCTCTTCTCAATAACACCCTTTACTCTTCTCCAATCCTACATCCACTATAGACTTATTTGATCTTGTAACTGTGGATGAAGTCTTTAATCTGATATCAACCTCTCACCTTATAACTTGTACACTTGTTCCTATTCGATCACAGCTAATCCCTCCTCTCTCTACCATATTTATCCCATCTCGTACACATCTATTAAATCTCTCGCTAAACACTGGCAAGTTTTCATCCTCTTTAAAACCACTCCATAATTACATCCTTTCTTAAGAAACCCTCATTTGACTCAACTTCAGCATCTAACTATAGTACACTTCCTTGTTGCCTTACACACTGCAATCTTGCATCTATAACCCTCCTGTATCACACCAAAGTAAGTTGTACGTTTGCAAGTTTTTAGTCTTGTAAGGAACTTTGTGAAAAAGCACTATGTACATTAGATTTTAAGCTCAAAGTCAGGGCTCTCCTTTATTTTGCAATGTGTTAATATTGTATTGTGTCTTGTACTTAACTCCGATATAGCACTACCGAATACGTTGGCGTGTTACAAATAAAGTATAATAATAATATTAATACTAGGTTAGAATAACATAAACTCCATAGGGATAAAATACATTCGGAAATTATTTATTAGTAGTGGTGTTTTCTATGGGATTTTCAGAAAGAAGCTTTTAAAAAAACTCATAGCACAAGAGAGCGCACTGTGATCACATTTAAGCTACTCACTTAATCCATTTTTTTGTATCATTCCCCTGCCTGATCAGAACCACTTCACTATCAAAAAGAGCACAAAAGAGCAGAGCATTTATTGTTTTCTGTTAGTGGTCTAATGTTATCTGCTGCCTGTTTCCAACAAAAGACAAAGCATAAGACATGTTATTCATATATACGATAAAAACTAAACTTTCCGTGTTTTTCAAACTACCTTGTGAAAACGAATAAAAAAAATTGGTACTGAATGTTATAACCCCAAGTCCACATTTTCTGTAAAAACTACATATTTATTTCAATCATTTTTAAGTGTGTTATTTTGATCTCGAACACAATTTCTTAGATTACAGAAATGTTTAGTTGACAGAATCACACTGAAGATGTCCTACACCTTTATTTTTGTTAATTATTTTCTATTTTAGCTGTTTTGTTTGTACATATCAACCATACCAGAAACCATATGGACATGCAAACACTAATGTGGTAATTTTCTGATGATAACCAAATAATTTATTTTGCTAAAATTAGTCTATAGAAAGGAAGAATTAAACAACATAAGGTGCATCCTTCTGGAGAACTAATTGTAAATCTGGGCACATTTATTCATGCTCCCAAGAGATGTTTGTGTCAGGATATGTACAAATCACAAATATTTGCTTGGGGGCACATGATGAACAAAACAAAGGCCAACGACTAAACACACACCTAAACTGCAACTCTCCCTATAGATTCATGCATAATTTTAATTGGCACTCTGCCATATTTAATTTATGTTTATTCGCAATAACATGTCATGGCTCACTCTAAACAGTTTCTCTGCATCTATCCTGGAATATATATTGTGATTAAAAAAAATATATATGTTCAAATGCACAGTACAAAATCTAAAAACTGGTTAAAGTACCAGTGAAGTATAATATGTATAGTATGCTCTTATGAAGAATTTGAGTTGATAATGTGTAACATATTTCTACTAAGTTTTGCTTTAAAGGCAGCAGACCTATTTTCTTTGTTCTTAAACCTGGAATTAACTGTGCATTCAGATATACCAACTGGGCATGCTCTTGTGGTTTATCACCACTACTGTGAGAGAAAATTAATTATGTGAGAAATATAGCTTTTAAAATATTAGTAATTATATGAAATGATACAGTAGTGGAGTTCACCAAAGTTTATATTGATGGGAGGGGACTGTAAAGAACCACTAAAGTCCTATATTCATAATATACAATTTTGAAGAACTTTACTTGAAAATCAATGTCACATTTAATGTGATATCATAAAAGAAAAGTAGGTGCCTCAAGGTCCAATCAAAGGAATATAAAGAAATGGGGTGCTACTAGGGATCTTAGAATCATATATTATAATTGTCGCACTACCAGACGTCGTCATGCTATGCGTGGTGTGAACGACTTTGCTCGCATCGTGAATCGACGCGAGCCGTTAACTCAGAGCACTTAGGCGATGAGCATCGAAGGCGCTCATCGCCTGCTAGCCTCAATTAGCGAGGCGAGCCGTTAAGGCACTAAAACTTGCAGCACTTGTGCGATGAGCGCCTTCGGCGCTCATCGCCTGTGAGCCTTGCGTAGCGAGGGGAGCTGTTAACTTGCAGCACTTAGGCGATGAGCGCCAAAGGTGCTCATCGCCTGCAAGCCTCACGTAGCAATCCGAGCTGTTAAGGCACTGAAACTCGCAGCACTTGCGCGCTCATCGACTACGAGCCTCGCATAGCGAGGGGAGCCATTAACTCCCAGCACTTAGGCAAGCCGTTAAGGTACTAAAACTCGCAGCACTTGGGTGATGTGTGCCAAAGGTGCTCATTGCCTGCGAGCCTCGCAAAGCGAGGCCAGCAGTGGAGGCAATGAAACACGCAGGATTTAGCCTCCAAACACTTAGAAAATGCGGGATCGCCTTAGGCTGCAAGCAGTTGCCGAATGCGTGACTTAAAAAAAAAAATTGTGAGATAGGAAAAAACCCGAAACACACACAGAAAAAAAATACAGCCATCACACACAGCACGCGGGAACAGCGAGGACGTCTGGGAGTGAGGTGGAACGCAAATTTAAGTCGATTTGGCCGAGTTTCGTCACTCGAAAATTGGCTAAGCGAGAAAACAAATGGCGGCCAAACAAAATGAAAATGAGGTTACATGACCCTGGACCGCGCAAAACACAGCCAACCGCCAACTTTCACCCAGAAACATACGAGGTACAAAATACACTAGTACAAAGGATGGCAAATGCTCGCAAACCGCCTAGAGTATAGACAAACAACGCTATTTTACAATCCTAACTTGCCACTAACAACATTGCGCATCTAAAGTTGCGTTTTACACAAATAAACCAACGATTTGCCCTCACGCACGCAGCCTATTTCTAATGCACAGTTGGGACATTCATAAAACTATCTCCTCAGGCCAGCAACAGTCATTACATTATATGCTGCAGGACAATAAAAATAGATTGTTACCTCTATTAATTGTTACATATATTACTTAGAAAAGGGTAAACTATATCAATTTATTATTTATGCGAGGAGAGGCTCGCAATGAGCGCCGAAGGTCTTTAGAGTATAAAAAGCTTAACATTGTGTGCCAAACAGCATTGCCATGGCTTCAAATTTTATTGACCGGGCAAGTCGCTAGTTATAATATACTTATACTCAATATGAGACAAAAATGTTAAAATTTTACTTCTATTTCATTATTTAAAATAATGTTAAAAACTCTCATACGCTGTTATCATTAGAGAATAGTTTTTCCTTCAATTTTAGTAAGGCGATAATCCTCAATAGTGAGTAGATAAAGTGATTAAGCAAGAAAGTGCCAAAATGGCAAAGTGCTAGTGCTTGGAATATAAAGTGCTGTAGAAGATATCAGAATAAATCTGACATAAAAGGTGCTAAGTGAAGTGACTAGGAATATATTGTTATATTCCTGGTTTTGAGGATTGTCATATCCTGTTATAATAATTATTGAGTGGTGTTGTATATCACCAAACTAATCCTATTATTACTGCTAATTCATTCACCATTCATCTCACCATGTTGGGATTGCAGGGCTTTAAGCTATGGCGTCTATTGTATTGGAATTGCGGGCCTTTTAAGCTATGGCGTCTATTATTCACTAGTCCACAGTTTATAACTGGCTCTTAATTCCCACCATGGCCTAATCAGCCTCCCTTTTAATCCCTTATTATCACACTCTCAGTCTCCCATTGTGGGATATCTATCTCTGATAGCACTTGCTTTGATAAGTGTGTTGGAGCTGTGAGAGTAGCAGATCCTCGTGTGTCGCGGTTGAGACGCCTAGCAATCACGTCACCAACATCATGCACAGCGTCAGACCCGACGCACATTTCAGGTATTTTATCAGGGGTCACCTGCATAGGACTTCCCTTTATAGCCTAATGGTTGTCATGGTGACAATCGAACATATTAAAAACAACATTAATTAACTTAAAAATTTGTTTTGTCTCTTGAATTCATTTATTACTTATCTTATATAAAGGATACATGACACAGTGTCTTATTAATTATCAAAGTTTAAATTAGTAGGATTTCAATTAAACATTATTTACAGGGCCAATATTTTGTCTCTCTTACTACTACTCTAACTGCAGATATAACGTTTCTATTCCTGTATTATGCATTCTACTTGTAATTTTTGGTTGATCATATACAGGGTAAATACTACATATGCATTTATTTTTTTCATTTTGATATTTAATAATAGTTTTCCAATGATGACATTATCATTTATAAAAGAAGGTAAGTCAGAGGTGCTCATCAGAGAACGAACCAACCTTAATAGGTTAATTCTATAGCCATGATAAACCCCCCTGAGAGCAACCTCTTTTAGCTCACTTGTGCCCTTCACAGGGAGAAATATCCTGTAGTATACCAGTCTGGTCCCACTCAAAAGAGTGACCCAGCCCAGAAATACCAGGAAATTCTACCCTGAACAAGAGAAACACCAAACACCAGATGCGTTTCGGCCTTTATGGGCCTCGTCAGTGAGGTGCAGCTGAACTCCCTAAGGCACAGTGAACAAGGGGTCCATGTCTGGAGTCCCCTATTACCCTTAGGGAGACTAAACCCTAAGGGTAATTTGCATAAACAAAAGAAGGTAAGTCAGAGGTGCTGATCAGAGAACGAACCAACCTTAATAGGTTAGTTCTATAGCCATGATAAACCACTCCGAGAGCAACCTATTTTAGCTCACTTGTGCCCCTCACAGGGAGAAATATCCTGTAGTATATCAGTCTGGTCCCACTAAAAGAGTGACCCAGCCCCAAATTACCAGGCAATTCTACCCTGAACAAGAGAAACACCAAACCCCAGACACGTTTCGACCTTTATGGGCCTCGTCAGTGAGGTGCAGCTGAACTCCCTAAGGCACAGTGAACAAGGGGTCCACGTCTGGAGTCCCCTATTACCCTTAGGGAGACTAAACCCTAAGGGTAATTTGCATAAACAAAAGAAGGTAAGTCAGAGGTGCTCATCAGAGAACGAACCAACCTTAATAGGTTAGTTCTATAGCCATGATAAACCACTCTGAGAGCAACCTCTTTTAGCTCACTTGTGCCCTTCACAGGGAGAAATATCCTGTAGTATACCAGTCTGGTCCCACTCAAAAGAGTGACCAAGCCCCGAAATACCAGGAAATTCTACCCTGAACAGGAGAAACAGCAAACCCCAGACGCGTTTCGGCCTTTATGGGCCACGTCAGTGAGGTGCAGCTGAACTCCCTAAGGCACAGTGAACAAGGGGTCCACGTCTGGAGTCCCCTATTACCCTTAGGGAGACTAAACCCTAAGGGTAATTAGCATAAACAAAAGAAGGTAAGTAAGAGGTGCTTATCAGAGAACGAACCAACCTTCATAGGTTAGTTCTATAGCCATGATAAACCACTCTGAGAGCAACCTCTTTTAGCTCACCTGTGCCCTTCACAGGGAGAAATATCCTGTAGTATATCAGTCTGGTCCCACTCAAAAGAGTGACCCAGCCCCCAAAATACCAGGCAATTCTACCAGGAACAGGAGAAACAGCAAACGCCAGACACATTTCGGCCTTTATGGGCCTCGTCAGTGAGGTGCAGCTGAACTCCCTAAGCCACAGTGAACAAGGGGTCCACGTCTGGAGTCCCCTATTACCCTTAGGGAGACTAAACCCTAAAGGTAATTTGCATAAACAAAAGAAGGTAAGTCAGAGGTGCTCATGAGAGAACGAACCAACCTTAATAGGTTAGTTCTATAGCCATGATAAACCACGCCAAGAGCAACCTCTTTTAGCTCACTTGTGCCCCTCACAGGGAGAAATATCCTGTAGTATATCAGTCTGGTCCCACTAAAAGAGTGACCCAGCCCCAAAATACCAGGCAATTCTACCCTGAACAGGAGAAACAGCAAACCCCAGACGCATTTCGGCCTTTATGGGCCTCGTCAGTGAGGTGCAGCTGAACTCCCTAAGGCACAGTGAACAAGGGGTCCATGTCTGGAGTCCCCTATTACCCTTAGGGAGACTAAACCCTAAGGGTAATTTCCATAAGCAAAAGAAGGTAAGTCAGAGGTGCTCATCAGAGAACGAACCAACCTTAATAAGTTAGTTCTATAGCCATGATAAACCACTCTGAGAGCAACCTCTTTTAGCTCACTTGTGCCCTTCACAGGGAGAAATATCCTGTAGTATATCAGTCTGGTCCCACTAAAAGAGTGACCCAGCCCCAAAATACCAGGCAATTCTACCCTGAACAGGAGAAACAGCAAACCCCAGACGCATTTCGGCCTTTATGGGCCTCGTCAGTGAGGTGCAGCTGAACTCCCTAAGGCACAGTGAACAAGGGGTCCATGTCTGGAGTCCCCTATTACCCTTAGGGAGACTAAACCCTAAGGGTAATTTCCATAAACAAAAGAAGGTAAGTCAGAGGTGCTCATCAGAGAACGAACCAACCTTAATAAGTTAGTTCTATAGCCATGATAAACCACTCTGAGAGCAACCTCTTTTAGCTCACTTGTGCCCTTCACAGGGAGAAATATCCTGTAGTATATCAGTCTGGTCCCACTCAAAAGAGTGACCCAGCCCCGAAATACGAGGCAATTCTAACCTGAACAAGAGAAACACCAAAACCCAGACGCGTTTTGGCCTTAATGGGCCTCGTCAGTGAGGTGCAGCTGAACTCCCTAAGGCACAGTGAAAAAGGGGTCCATGTCTGGAGTCCCCTATTACCCTTAGGGAGACTAAACCCTAAGGGTAATTTCCATAAACAAAAGAAGGTAAGTCCGAGGTGCTCATCAGAGAACGAACCAACCTTAATAGGTTAGTTCTATAGCCATGATAAACCACTCTGAGAGCAACGTCTTTTAGCTCACTTGTGCCCTTCACAGGGAGAAATATCCTGTAGTATACCAGTCTGGTCCCACTCAAAAGAGTGACCTAGCCCCGAAATACCAGGAAATTCTACCCTGAACAGGAGAAACGGCAAACCCCAGACGTGTTTCGGCCTTTATGGGCCACGTCAGTGAGGTGCAGCTGAACTCCCTAAGGCACAGTGAACAAGGGGTCCACGTCTGCATTCCCCTATTACCCTTAGGGAGACTAAACCCTAAGGGTAATTTGCATAAACAAAAGAAGGTAAGTCAGAGGTGCTCATCAGAGAACGAACCAACCTTAATAGGTTAGTTCTATAGCCATGATAAACCACTCTGAGAGCAACCTCTTTTAGCTCACCTGTGCCCTTCACAGGGAGAAATATCCTGTAGTATATCAGTCTGGTCCCACTCAAAAGAATGACCCAGCCCCTGAAATACCAGGCAATTCTACCCTGAACAGGAGAAACAGCAAACCCCAGACACATTTCGGCCTTTATGGGCCTCGTCAGTGAGGTGCAGCTGAACTCCCTAAGGCACAGTGAACAAGGGGTCCACGTCTGGAGTCCCCTATTACCCTTAGGAAGACTAAACACCTAAGGGTAATTTGCATAAACAAAAGAAGGTAAGTCAGAGGTGCTCATCAGAGAACGAACCAACCTTAATAGGTTAGTTCTATAGCCATGATAAACCACTCCGAGAGCAACCTCTTTTAGCTCACTTGTGCCCCTCACAGGAAGAAATATCCTGTAGTATATCAGTCTGGTCCCACTAAAAGAGTGACCCAGCCCCAAAATACCAGGTAATTCTACCCTGAACAGTAAAAACAGCAAACATAGACGCGTTTTGGCCTGTATGGGCCTCGTCAGTGAGGTGCAGCTGAACTCCCTAAGGCACAGTGAGCAAGGGGTCAACGTCTGGAGTTCCCTATTACCCTTAGGGAGACTAAACCCTAAGTGTAATTTGCATAAACAAAAGAAGGTAAGTCAGAGGTGCTCATCAGAGAAAGAACCAACCTTAATAGGTTAGTTCTATAGCCATGATAAACCACTCTGAAAGCAACCTCTTTTAGCTCACTTGTGCCCTTCACAGGGAGAAATATCCTGTAGTATATCAGTCTGGTCCCACTAAAAGAGTGACCCAGCCCCAAAATACCAGGCAATTCTACCCTGAACAGGAGAAACAGCAAACACAGACGCGTTTTGGCCTTTATGGGCCTCGTCAGTGAGGTGCAGCTGAACTCCCTAAGGCACAGTGAGCAAGGGGTCCACGTCTGGAGTCCCCTATTACCCTTAGGGAGACTAAACCCTAAGGGTAATTTGCATAAACAAAAGAAGGTAAGTCAGAGGTGCTCATCAGAGAACGAACCAACCTTAAAAGGTTAGTTCTATAGCCATGATAAACCACTCTGAGAGCAACCTCTTTTAGCTCACTTGTGCCCCTCACAGGGAGAAATATCCTGTAGTATATCAATCTGGTCCCACTAAAAGAGTGACCCAGCCCCAAAATACCAGGCAATTCTACCCTGAACAGGAGAAACAGCAAACACAGACGCGTTTCGGCCTTTATGGGCCTCGTCATTGAGGTGCAGCTGAACTCCCTAAGGCACAGTGAGCAAGGGGTCCACGTCTGGAGTCCCCTATTACCCTTAGGGAGACTAAACCCTAAGGGTAATTTGCATAAACAAAAGAAGGTAAGTCAGAGGTGCTCATCAGAGAACGAACCAACCTTAAAAGGTTAATTCTATAGCCATGATAAACCACTCTGAGAGCAACCTCTTTTAGCTCACTTGTGCCCTCCACAGGGAGAAATATCCTGTAGTATACCAGTCTGGTCCCACTCAAAAGAGTGACCTAGCCCCGAAACACCAGGCAATTCTACCCTGAACAGGAGAAACAGCAAACACCAGACGCGTTTCAGCCTTTATGGGCCACGTTAGTGAGGTGCAGCTGAACTCCCTAAGGCACAGTGAACAAGGGGTCCACGTCTGGAGTCCACCATTACCCTTAGGGAGACTAAACCCTAAGGGTAATTTGCATAAACAAAAGAAGGTAAGTCAGAGGTTGTCATCAGAGAACGAACCAACCTTAATAGGCTAGTTCTATAGCCATGATAAACCACTCTGAGAGCAACCTCTTTTAGCTCACTTGTGCCCTCCACAGGGAGAAATATCCTGTAGTATACCAGTCTGGTCCCACTCAAAAGAGTGACCTAGCCCCGAAACACCAGGCAATTCTACCCTGAACAGGAGAAACAGCAAACCCCAGACGCATTTCGGCCTTTATGGGCCTCATCAGTGAGGTGCAGCTGAACTCCCTAAGGCACAGTGAACAAGGGGTCCACGTCTGGAGTCCCCTATCACCCTTAGGGAGACTAAACCCTAAGGGTAATTTGCATAAACAAAAGAAGGTAAGTCAGAGGTGCTCATCAGAGAACGAACCAACCTTAATAGGTTAGTTCTATAGCCATGATAAACCACTCCGAGAGCAACCTCTTTTAGCTCACTTGTGCCTCTCACAGGGAAAAATATCCTGTAGTGTATCAATCTGGTCCCACTAAAAGAGTGACCCAGCCCCAAAATACAAGGCAATTCTACCCTGAACAGGAGAAACCGCAAACACAGACGCGTTTCAGCCTTTATGGGCCTCGTCAGTGAGGTGTAGCTGAATTCCCTAAGGCACAGTGAGCAAGGGGTCCACGTCTGGAGTCCCCTATTACCCTTAGGGAGACTAAACCCTAAGGGTAATTTGCAGAAACAAAAGAAGGTAAGTCAGAGGTGCACATCAGAGAACGAACCAACCTTAATAGGTTAGTTTCTTCTGTTCAGGGTAGAATTGCCTGGTATTTCGGGGCTGGGTCACTCTTTTGAGTGGGACCAGACTGATCTACTACAGGATATTTCTCCCTGTGAAGGGCACAAGTGAGATAAAAGAGGTTGCTCTCAGAGTGGCATATCATGGCCATAGAACTCACCTATTAAGGTTGGTTCGTTGTCTGATGAGCACCTCTGACTTAGTTTTTCTGTTTATGCAAATTACCCTTAGGGTTTAGTCTCCTTGAGGGTAATAGGGGACTCCAGACGTGGACCTCTTGCTCACTGTGCCTTAGGGAGTTCAGCTGCACCTCGCTGACGAGACCCATAAAGGCCAAAAAAAACGCGTCTGGGGTTTGCTGTTTCTCCTGTTCAGGGTAGAATTGCCTGGTATTTCGGGGCTGGGTCACTCTTTTGAGTGGGACCAGACTGATATACTACAGGATATTTCTCCATGTAAAGGGCACAAGTGAGCTAAAATAGGTTGCTCTCAGAGTGGCGTATCATGGCCATATAACTCACCTATTAAGGTTGGTTCGTTCTCTGATGAGCACCTCTGACTTAGTTTTTCCCATTATCATTTATATATTTTTTCTAATGTGATATCTTATTAAAGGGGTTACTATTTAGTGATATATTCACCAAATTAAATATTTGTTATTGACTCACACTTTCTGTAACAGATGTCTACTCCTACATACATACCCACCATTATTTGTTTTTTTATTATTAATTGGATTTCAATATAATTTTACCATTTATTTTTGGAAACTTAATTTGAGATGTCCTGTTTATTTATTCTGGGTTTTGTCTTAATTTAAAAGAATCATCAGAATCCAGGATCCATATAGAAAATATTATTATTAGTGAATCATCCTTTCTTCAATCATTGATGTTATTACATTGACTAGTGACTTGCCCGTCAAAAATGATGGGGCAATAAAATTGTGAGGCAGGTAATACTGTTTGCCACATACATTAATTTTTTTGGTGGTCTGAGATCCTTCGGCGCTCATTGTGAGGCTCTTGGTTGTTGTATTTTTTTTTATCAGAGGCGCTTTTGCTGTTATTGTAGGGTTGGCGTTGATCTGCTTTTTGCGCATATTGCAAGGCTTTGTGTGCTATGAGCAGCGTTTGCGCTCGTTGTGATGCACGCAGTTAATGGCTTTTGTGTATATTGCGATAGTGTTTTTTTTTTTGTGTATATGTATTTTTGTGTGCTAATTAATTAATGGCTTAATAAATGAGAGTAATATACTTTACCTATTTGGAATTAATATATGCAGGAAGCATTGTGCTGAAGAGCTGACAATCTGTTTTGATGTTCCTGCAGCATACAATGTAGATTTGCACTGAGGAGCTGAGGTGTAAGTGTCAGCAATGTGTGCAGCGTGTAGTGTAAATAGGCTGCATGCGCGAGGGGAAACCGTTAGTGTAGCTGTGTACTTCCACATTATGTAAGTTAGTGTTGTAAAATGGCGGCGAATGTGTATGTGGTGCGCGGGTGTGGATGATTTAGCGTCCTTGCTAAAAGTGTATCTTGTACCTCGTACGTCTTTTTGGAAAAGCCGAATGTGCTTGGTGGTGTTTTGCGGCTTTAGGGTCCTGTAGTCTCGTTTTTGGGTTTTTTTCGGCGGCCATCTTTTCTCTTGCTTAGGGGATTTTCATGTGTCTAAACTCTGTAATTTGGACTTAAATTGAGGTGTAACTTCACTTGCAGAGGTCCTGGGTGCCCCCCTTGCTGTGGTTAAGCTTTTTATGTCATTTTTGGGTGTATTTATAGTTTTTATAATGTTTTCCACTGCGAACGGTTCGGCCGTATAGGGCTTATTTTTGTGAGTTCGTAATTTTTTTTTTCTAAGTCCCGCGGCTTGTATTTTTTTAGTGTAAGTTTGTACATTTTTTGTTCTAAGTCCCGCGGCTTGTATTTTTTTGTGTAAGTCTGTATATAGTCATTGCGTGTTAGATCTATTTTGTCAAAGTGCCGCTTGTGTGGGTGTTTGGAACCACTTGTGAGGCGCCGTAGAGCCTCCACATCCGCAAATGCGTCCCCTCGCTTCGCGCTCATTGCAGCCGACGTGGGAGCCTCCACCTCCGCAAATGCGGCCCCTTGGTTCGCGAGGGTCCGCATTTGTGGACCAAACTGCGTCCCTCGCACAGCGAGATCGGAAAGCGTGATGGCGATTCGTAGTTTGACAACTATTATATGTGATATGCATATTTTGTAAGTTATAACCCTTTATAATATCAGGATATAATCATTTGTCAAAGAAGAAGATTTATTTGGTGTTAAAATGAATGTTATATGCTTATAGCACTCACTTCAAATTATTACCTGGAATACTTTGTATTAATACAGTTACTATAAGTAGTTCATGGACTTAGAAAGTTAGTTCATGTAACCTTTTGTGATTTTTTTTTTATCTTTCAGGTTTAAGGGGAGAATGTGAACCCTTCATTAAGTCCAAATGGTTTCTTAGTTTTTAATAGATAAATCCATTTGGCTTCCTTTTTTAAGAGTTCTTTGTCTAAGTCTCCTCTTCTTATAGTCCTTTCAATGTGATCAATAGTTATAAAAGAGAGTACTGTTATGTTGCCCTTATGTTTGGTATTACCATGGGTAGCTACTGGCGTGTTGTACTCTCTCTTAATACTGTAGATGTGCTCTAATATTCTTCTCCTGAATTCCCTACAGGTTTTCCCCACATATCTCATTCCACATTTCCAGGAAATCAGATAAATAACAATTTCTGATTTGCAGGTGAATACATTTGTTTACCATCTAAGGATGTAAAGGTTTTTGCAGGCCCAACATGTTGGCAAGCTTTACAGGAATAACATTTAAAACAGCCTTTTGTAATTTGAAGCCACATGGTCTTTTTTGGAGTCTCTAGATGGCTTTTGGATAACATATCCTTTAAATTTGTTGATCTCCGACTGGTCAACTGTGCCTGGTGTTTTAGATAGGGTTTGAGATCAGTATAATCTAGCAACATTTGCCAGTGTCTGTTGGAAATCTGTCTTATATCAAAACATTTATCATTATAGGTTCCAATACATCTTACACAGTCATCTTTCTTAGCAGTCTTTTCCATTAGTAAAGTTTCTCTATTTGTATCCCTTGCTCTGTGGTAGGCATTTTTTTGTACCTTTTTGTTATATCCACATTCTTGGAAGCGAGATTGTGATTCTTTTGCTTCTAATTCAAAATCCTGCTCATCTGATCAATTTCTTTTGATTCTCAAGTACTGGCCTACTGGGATTCCAGAAATTAGAGATTTAGGATAACTACTTGTGGCACTTAAAAGGCTGTTCGTGGCTGTAAGTTTCCTGTAGGTGTTGATTTTTAATTTACCATCCCTTGTTTTGCATATTTTTAAATACAGAGGGGTTATTGATGTCTCACTTATTTTCTGAGGTCAAATAAAGACCCATATTCTTGTTATTCAATGTATTAATAAATTCCTGCAGATGTTATGGGGTGCCATTCCATAGAATCATCTATGTAGCAGATCCTAAGTCCACATCTTTAGTAAACTTATCCATGTTTTCATTGAAAACAATTTGTTCCTCCCACCACCCTAGGTAAAGATTTGCGTACATAGGGGCGCATGCTGTCCCCATTGCGGTACCACAGATTTGGTGGTAGAAGTTTTGTAAGAAAACAAAATAATTGTGTGTCAACACAGATTCCAAAAGTTTTATAATGATAGAGGGTACCTTTTTTAATAAAAAGTAACGTACTGCATGTAACCCTCCATGATGTTGAATGTTGGTATATAAAGATTCAACATCTAATGATATCAATAGAGTCTGTTCATTTATTGTTATTCCATTTAGTCTCTTTAAGACATATTTTGTGTCTTTTACATATGATGTTTGAGATATTACATGCTCTCTTAAAATAGAGTCTACGTACTTGCTGGAATTCTCTGTTAAACAATTTATACCAGAGACTATTGGTCTCCCAGGTGGATTTTGTGATTTGTGATACATTTTTGGAATGGAATAGACTGTGGCCAATTCTGAATCTTTGGTGTTTAAATGACTTTATCATTTAGGTCATCTGATAGGATTTCATTTAGCTCTTTAATTAATCCCTCTGTTGGATACTTTTGCAATTTTTTATAACAGTCTTTATTATCTAAAAGTCGATACTTTTCTGTAATATAGTCTTCTTTGTTAAGGATGACTAGGTTTTGTCGGCATTCTTCATGATAATGTCATTATTATTTAATAGATCTTTAACGGCCATTTTTTCTTCATAGGACAAGTTAGATTTAGACATTCTTTTAAAAGATAATTCCTCTAATTCTCTTACTACATTCTGAACAAAATAGTGGAGGAGTGTATTTACTTTTGGGTTTCAAGTTGGAAAAAGGACATTTCATTTCACAAACATCAATTTCTGCTAGAAGATGTTCTAAATCTTTGAGAGTTTGTTGATCAGATACAGTACTTTCAATTTTGTGTTATCTGATTTTTTGGTAAATAACTTTTTTTATGCCAATTTGCGTGCAAATAAGTGGGCATCTTTTACCCAATCAACAATTTTAAATTCTTCAGTAAGTAAAAAATGTAATCTCTTTTGGAGTAATGAGATATGATCTTGGGACAGTGGGTATTTCGATAGATTGAAAATTTGGAAAGAATTTAGTGTCTTTTGAATCTTTTTTGTGCTTTGAACAGATTGGGGCCTTTTCTTACTTTCGTGGTCTTTAGTCTAAAAAAATACTATTTTCTCTGTTATCCCTTGTAGATATTAGCTTCTGTTTGTTCAAAGGCTGACCATTCTGATTCAGATGTAATAACTCCTTCAGAGGTTTGCCTTTGTGACTTTTATTTTTTGGTCTTTTGAAAATATTACCTGTTAGGAAGTAATTTAGGTCTCGTTGATATTTTTTCTGCTTTCTGTCTATCAGCATTTTTTTGTATTTTTCTATATTTTTTTATCAAAATCTATAAATTTGTTACTTATTTTATGTTCTTTGATTTTATGAATTTTATTTTTCAACAAAACTCCTGTCTCTTGCAGTTGTTTTTTTCCCATTCCAAAAGGAGATGCATTAGTTCTTGGGAGCATTTTAATAGAATATTTTGAACAAAGTCCTCTGTTAGATCTTGAATATTAGGTAAAAGATGAATACGTAGTCCTCTGGGTACTAAGTGATTTGTTAGACAATGTCCAAGCTTGCTACCTCCCACCACACCTGAAATTGTTTTTTGCATAGTTTGTTAAGTTCAAAAAATTCTATTTTGAGATTGGTAATCATTAGAAAATACTGTTTTAACTTCATTAGTCCAAGAAGCAGGGTCCCAATTCTGTGATAGGAATCCTGACATTTTAATTTTTGTCTTTGCTATTTTTCAGTACTTTTTTAGATTGAGCTACACCTGAGATAGAACTGTGTTCATATAAAAATACTTGATATCAAAAAAGATGTGCCACATAAAGAATCACCCTGAAAGAAATGTTAAAAAAGGTACCTTCCAGGGGCACTGAAAGGTAACCAGCTGGTTCCCGGGCGAAAAATATTGAGAAGCACTGTTCTAGGTTATAAGCTCTCAAGCAGGGCACTTACAAGCCCTTTTAAGCTAATGTGTACAGTATTTTGAGCAAAACCCTATGAGCCACATTCAATTGCAAGCCTGTAATTACCTGTATCCCAACATTTTGCCTGTGGGTCTCATTTTTTCACAATATTTAGATGTATTCAGTTGTCTCTAACACGTAATTACAGGCTCACAACCTTCACACGCAAACCATAAACTCGTAAGTAGCATTTTAGGGCATGATCATGTGATCTGGCAATAATTAAGCAAGTCCGTAAGTTACTTTTTAGACAGAGCCATTGGAGCCTGTAAATGTTGCAGATATTTAATTGGCTATTTTTAGCTACTCGCATTCCAATTGCGAGTTACAGGCTCAAAAGCACTGAGGTTGTCAAAAACGTAACTCTGTCCTATCTCCTCCTTTGATGTTTCAAGCCCACAAATGTTACCAGTGTTAAAATCCATATTCAATTACAACAATTCAACAAGCCTGCACTTGCCTTCAAACCCTAAATGGCAAATGTATCAAAAAATTATACGATTACTAGATAGGACTCGCAAGTGGATTAAACCTATTTGTTACACTGCAAAAGCAAATAAACTCACACTAATGTACTTATAAATACTGGGAACGCAATGAAAGGCATTAGAATTAATTGCACTCCATTTCGCAAATCTGCAATAAAAATATATTTTTTTTTATGTTTTATTTCTGTGTTATATCAATTCTGGGAATCAAGGAGTTAATACATATCATGGAACCCGCATGGACTAGAACAGTTGCTTTTTTTATTTATATTGATTTCTATATTTCTGGATTGCGAGTCTGATTGCAAATTGTACTTCTTAACACTAATTGATTGTAGTTTAAACTGTCATGATGATAGCCTCTGTCTAAATTGTAATTTACGGGCTTGCTTAATTGAGCATGATCATTGCCTGAAATGCTATTTACGGGTTCATAGTTTGTGTGTTGGGACTGTGACATATAATTGCAGGCTTGAGTCAATTGAATACATCTATATATGTAACAAAAAGTTCTAACCAGCAGCTACTCAGAGTTTTTATCATAAATTACATAAATATACATAAAGTTATTTTTACTTTTTACATGAAAAAACATGTCATAAAATGGTTAGAAGAATAACCTAATCAAGGACCCTATTCTATTGCCCAATTCATAAATTTATACACGCTTAAAACCACTCTGAAAATTGCCACATATTCTATTAGCTACCTGCAATACGAGTTCCCCGCCCAGAAAAGCCAAAGCTAAAAAAACATTCTTAGAACTCCATTGGATTACCTGCCCGATGCTGTACTACACATCCTGGGGTAAGGAGGAGCTACAGCAGGCCAGAGGGCCGAGTGGGCCACAGGGACCGCAAAGGACCAAAGTGGGCCATAGAGGGCCACAGGGGACTGGATCGGCCACATGGGCTGGCAGAGGGCAGCAGGGTTGACAGGAGTCCAAAAGGTACCACAGAGAATCAAGGGGGGCCACAGGTGGCTGAGAAGAGCCACAGAGCCGACAGAGGGGCATGGGGGTCAAGGGGGACCAAGAGGGACCACAGGGGGCTGCAGAGGGCTGAGGGGGTCACAGGTGGTTTAGAGGGGCCATTAGGGACCACTATGTTTAACTTGTGTACCCATTTGTACATAAAACTACTTTTTAGAAATAGAAAACAGAAAATTAACATGTGCGTATGTATTCACCCCCTTTGTTATGAAGCCCATAAAAAGCTCTGGTGCAACCAATTAACTTCAGAAGTCACATAATTAGTGAAATGATGCCCCCCTGTGTGCAATCTAAGTGTCACATGATCTGTCATTACATATACACACCTTTTTTGAAAGGCCCCAGAGGCTGCAACACCTAAGCAAGAGGCACCACTAACCAAACACTGCCATGAAGATCAAGGAACTCTTCAAACAAGTAAGGGACAATGTTGTTGAAAAGTACAAGTCAGGGTTAGGTTATAAAAAAATATCAAAATCTTTGATGATCCCCAGGAGCAGCATCAAATCTCTCATAACCAAATGGAATGAACATGGCACAACAGCAAACCTGCCAAGAGACGGCCGCCCACCAAAACTCACGGACCAGGCAAGGAGGGCATTAATAAGAGAGGCAGCACAGAGACCTAAGGTAACCCTGGAGGAGCTGCAGAGTTCCACAGCAGAGAATGGAGTATTTGTACATAGGACAACAATAAGCCGTACGCTCCATAGAGTTGGGCATTATGGCAGAGTGGCCAGAAGAAAGCCATTAATTTCCGCAAAAAAAAAAAAAAAATGGCACGTTTTGAGTTTGCGAAAAGGCATGTGGTAAACTCCCAAAATGTACGGAGGAAGGAGCTCTGGTCTGAAGAGACTAAAATTGAATTTTTTGGCTATCAAAGAAAACGCTATGTCTGGCGCAAACCCAACACATCACATCACCCAAAGAACACGATCCCCAGAAACATGGTGGTGGCAGCATCATGCTGTGGGGATGTTTTTCAGCAGCCGGGACTGGGAAACTGGTCGGAGTTGAGGGAAAGATGGATTGTGCTAAATACAGGGATAGCGTAGCGAGGGCCGCGGGCGAGGGCCTCAGTTGCTGACATGGAGCGCCGAAGGCGCTCCTTGCCAGCAACTGCGACCCTCGCAAACTTTATGTTGTAACGCAAACAACATGACATACCAACTGCGACCCTCGCAAACTTTACCTCGCAATGCAAACAACATACGAGACACGTTACCACTCATTACGACTTTGCAAAAATCAGACGCAACTCGCGAACATGAAAAAATTCAAAACACAATAAATACACACAGCACATACATAAAAAGCTTACCTACAGCAAGAGGGAGCATCCAGGACCTCAAAAAAGCAACTTACACCTTCATTTAACTCAAAATAAAATAGTTTCGACACTACAAAATTCTCTAAGCGAGAGAATAAAATGGCCGCCGCAAAAAACGAAAACGAGGCTACAGCACTCTAAACATGCAAAACACCACAAGAAACTCGCAAAACACCATTTACGACAATGCGGAAGTACACAACTACGCTAACGGTTTGGTCTCGCGCACGCACACTATTACAATGCACACATTCAGCACGCTTACACAGCAGCTCCACACCACTAATGCTGCAGCAACATCAAAACAGATTGCCAGCTCTTCAACACAATGCTTCAAAATACGGAAAGTATATTCATTTATTAATGTATTATAGATTTCATTTTTAGACACCAAACAGCATTAGCTACCTTACAATTTTATTGCCGTCATTTTTTTGACGGGCAATTTATTAGTTTATATATATATATATATATATATAGTAAATAAAAAGTACATCTGTGTTCAAATTTAAATGTCTAAAGCAAGTTAAAAAACCTGTTTTCAGCTCAGAGTTCCGAGAAAAATAGTTCATTCTGGGAAGTTGAGCTGGGACACACAAATGTTCCCACAAATGCCTCGCTCTTCATTCTGTAGCCATTATTTAAGCTTATGCATGCTGTATTACACAGCTTTAGTGAAAACGAATAATACATTAATGAGCCCATTTGCATGTCTAAAAGGCGGGGACATGCAAATGAGAATACAATGTACCTCACTCTTTTAATCCAAAAATAGCAACTTTATACATTGCTCCCTTAAAGCATATGCCCGCTGTATTAAACAGCTTTTAAGCAAAGCATTGGGTTGGATTTTACACAAACCAAGAATCACTCATATACAGGCCTGTTTCAAGCTTTTGGCTATCATCAGTATGAGGTAGATTCTGGTTTGTGCAATAGATTTTGTAGGATTGGGTATTCCACAATAAACATTTAGTGTATGGTGAGCACAAGGATGAGAAAAGCTCTCCACCGTACAAAGTACAGAAAACGAATAATACATTAATAAGCCCATTTGCATGTCTAAAAGGCGGGGACATGCAAATGAGAATACAATGTACCTCACTCTTTTAATGCAAAGCCAAGGTTGGAATAAACACAGGCGGAGTATCCAATCCATGTACAGCTGTTTCAAGCTTACTGGCTATCATCAGCATGGAGCGGGATCTCAGCCTGTGTTATGGAAATTATGAGTAGGTAGTTCACCACAACAATCATTTATAATATGGTGGGCAAAAGAGCGATAGAAGCCCTCCAACATACAGTAGTACACCACTCACAGTTTTGTAAATATTTTATTATATCTTTTCATGTAACCACACTGAAGAAATGACACTGCTACAATGTAAAGTAGTAAGTGTGCAGCCTGTCTAACAGTGTAAATTTGCTGTCCCCTCAAAATAACACAACACACAGCCATTAATGTCTAAACCTTGGCAACAAAAATGAGTACACCCCTAAGTGGAAATGTCCAAATTGGGCCCAAAGTGTCAATATTTTGTGTGGCAACCATTATTTTCCAGCACTGCCTTAACCCTCATGGGCATGGAGTTCACCAGAGCTTCACAGGTTGCCACTGGAGTCCTCTTCCACTCCTCCATGATGACATCATGGAGCTGGTGTATGCTAGAGACCTGGCGCTCCCCCACCTTCTGTTTGAGGATGCCCCACAAAAGCTCAATAGGGTTTAGGTCTGGAGACATGCTTGGCCAGTCCATCACCTTTACCCTCAGCTTCTTTAGCAAGCAGTGGTCATCTTGGAGGTGTGTTTGGGATCATTATCATGTTGGAATACTGCCCTGCGGCCCAGTCTCACAAGGGAGGGGATCATGCTCTGCTTCAGTACGTCATAGTACATGTTGGCAATTATGCGGCTGTGGCATCTGCCATTTTGGTTTCAGCGGTCAGCTTCCTGAGGTAGGAGGAGGAAGTGTCTGTCTGCACAGTGGGAACGTCTCCTTTGAGCCATTCAGTAAAGAATAATTGCATACAAAATTTGCAACATCTTAAGTTGTGTTTTTTATGTCTAAAAATAAATAGCATGTTTAGTTAATATTTTTTTAATATAAATAAGGTGCTGACAAATATACAATGTACTTTTTATTAGAAAAATATATTATTTGGAAAAATATATAGTTAAAATTTTGAAAGTACATGTCATGTTGACTAAAACAACCATTTTTTTTTATATAATGGAATCATTCTATATGCTTCTTACTCTTTAAACAGAATGGTCCACTTAAGATCCAAAGACAAAATACACTTATCAAGTAACAGAATTTTTTTTAAATGAATCCAAGTCACAAAGTTTTATTTAAACCCTACAAAATCCTTTTGCACAATATCATGTTTAGGTGCAATTCTTAACTGTCAACACCAGGTGGAACTGTAGCCTATAAAATATTGAATAGGTTTTCATTTTTGCTTTGCACAATATATGTAAGAATAGCAAGAAAAGCAAACTGAGGGAGAACTATTTATAAATTACTTATAAATACACCATTGCCTCAGTAGATCAGTATCAGAAACACATGCTTCACATTAACATGAATACAACAGTTGCCATCAAATATGCATAAACAGTGTGACTTTTATTTTCTGGTATAAAATTATATAGTGACAGAGTTAATCAGGATATTTACTTTCATTATTATTATTATTATTATTATTATTATTATATTTACTTTCAAGAAGAAAGGATATCTGCATGAGCACTAGTTACCTTTGCAACAAATACAATAAGCAGGGGGAGCAGTATAGGTGTAATTTCATGGGGCTAAAGTATGAAATCACATCCTTTAACTTCGGCCTCTCCCTCCCTTTTATAGAACTTTCTGGGGTGAAGGAATTGATACTCACAATCTGATTAGTTACTACTTACTAATCAGAAAATACTTGTGCCAGCTATTCTGATTGGTTGATAGCCAATCAATATAGTGTATACTCATAGGATTGCGGATCTCTGATTGGATAATTGATCAGGGAATAGAGGGCATTCCTTCATGCTGAGAGGCTCAATTTTAATTTCATTTCAGCCAGAGGAATTGACAGAAAGAAAGAAAAAAGCCACTATCTAGGTAAACGTCCACAGAAAAATATATACCCTAGTGTATTGGATATATAAATCATAATGTGACATAATTCCTTGGAATATAAAAGGCATTCTTTGTTAAATCTTAATTAAAATCTAAATTCATTTTAAATATAATAAAATCAACTTCCAATTAGGAATCCATTGCCATTAGATACAAGGTGCCCTCTAAGTATTTTTGACACAGCAAATTGATTTATAACAAATAAGATCTAAATTGATCATAGGTTAGCCCTCCAACTATAGAGTCCTATAGTTCACTGCATATGAGACGACAAATTAAAAAAGTTAATAATCTCATACAACTGTCATACATATCGTACAGACTTAAACACTTAGGACACATAGTCCTATATTAGGTCCCTCAGTTCAGTGTATTAGGATTATGCACTAGCAAAATTAATAATCACCTATATCATTCAAATGTGGTGTAAATCAGATATACGGGACACTGATATAGCCAGGGTGATGTTGGAATTATGCACTTGCAAAGCTGATATTTGCTGTTGGCAATGACAAATATTGTACTGTCGGCGCGAGACTACGGCAGCTACGGAAGGTAGCAAAAAGCAATACTCTAACGCACGTTTCACTAAACTAAGCTTCTACAGAGAGTCAGTGCAGCCACAACTCTCAGGTCTTAAATAACCTATGAGAGACTGCCCATGGTTAGTTAACCCCTATCCTTGCCAAAGGGTTACCACTTTGTAATATGAACACTAAAATTGCAAAACAGATCTAACTGGAAGGATTAACTTCATGAGCATCAAAAATGTATGTAACCCCTAATACAGACATAGTACCACATATATAGTTGTCAGTGTTGGGAACGCTTACTATGTTGGTCACACTTTGCGAGCCATCGACCATGAGCCTTGCGTCACCCCCAGTAGTACCTGGTTCCTGCCAGTTCCCCCAGAGCTTGCATCACCCCCTCCTGGCCTACCCAGGACTTGCATCACCCACCCCAGTACCTGTATGCGACCCTGCCACAGTACCTGGATGTGACCCTGCCAGTAGCTAAAGCACGTACCTGTATGCGCACCAGCCAGCAGAGCCGCACTCCGTCTTCTCCTCTGCGGCTCCCGTCCTCCGTCCAGAACTACTTTCTGGATCAAGCCGATGATTATTAAGAGCCATTTTAACAGGAGAACGAAAAGTCCAGGGAGACATTTGCCGAATGGCACTTATGGCTGTTGTCACTGTACATATTGCAAATATCTGATCATCTTGGTCTAATTCCAGATTAATGGCAGTTAATGGGTTACTATAAGTAAGTCTATAAACTATTTCTGTTATTACCTATTTCAGCCAGCCAGAAGCCTGTAAACATGGTGGTTTTGGGGCCAACGTAGTCATTGGCCATGATCTCCTGTTATTGTATTTTGGCTTTTTTTCCTACCTACAATAGTATTGTGTTGTTTGACTTTGTAGAGCACTTTTAATAAAACACTATATAAATGTAAGTAAAAATATAATTAAATTATACTTTCCGAATAGTATTTATTACATTATATAGCAATCAAGTAAAGGTTGGTACCGTGTTAGTTGTGGAGAAACAAGAAATATGTTGAGTAAATATGATACCTTTTAATAGTTATCTGAATAGAATTACTTATCAAACTTTCATAGCAGACACAGTCTCCTTTATCTCTAACAAATAAAGCTGGGATCCCATATTTTTACACAGTATTAATGTATTAATGATGATAATAATGTAACAATTGACAGATGATGGGTACTACAGACATAATGTGGTTGCATAAGTCTGCACACCCTCTTATAACTGGGGATGTTGCTGTGTTCAGAATTAAGCAATCCCATTTCAAATTGTGTTAAATAGGAGTCAGCATACACCTGCCATCATTTAAAGTGCCTCTGATTAACCCCAAATAAAGTTCAGCTGCTCTAGTTGGTGTTTCCTGAAATTTTCTTAGTCGCATCCCACAGCAAAAGCCATGGTCCACAGAGAGCTTTCAAAGCATCAGAGGGATCTCATTGTTAAAAGGTATCAGTCAGGAGAAGGGTACAAAAGAATTTCCAAGGCATTAGATATACCATGGAACACAGTGAAGACAGTCATCATCAAGTGGAGAAAATATGGAGCAACAGTGACAATACCAAGAACTGGAGCTCCCTCCAAAATTGATGAAAAGACGAGAAGAAAACTGGTCTGGGAGGCTACCAAGAGGCCTACAGCAACATTAAAGGAGCTGCAGGAATATCTGGCAAGTACTGGCTGTGTGGTACATGTGACAACAATCTCCCGTATTCTTCATATGTCTGGGCTATGAGGTAGAGTGGCAAGACAAAAGCCTTTTCTTACGAAGAAAAACATCCAAGCCAGGCAACATTTTGCAAAAACACATCCGAAGTCTCCCAAAAGCATGTGGGAAAAGGTGTTATGGTCTGATGAAACCAAGGTTGAACTTTTTGGCCATAATTCCAAAAGATATGTTTGGTGCAAAAACAACACTGCACATCACCAAAAGAACACCATACCCACAGTGAAGCATGGTGGTGGCAGCATCATGCGTTGGGGCTGTTTTTCTTCAGCTGGAACTGGTGCCTTAGTTAAGATAGAGGGAATTATGAACAGTTCCAAATACCAGTCAATATTGGCACAAAACCTTCAGGCTTCTTCTAGAAAGCTGAACATGAAGAGGAACTTCATCTTTCAGCATGACAACCACCCAAAGCATACATTCAAATCAAGAGCCCAGACCTGAATCCGATTAAAAATCGGTGGGGTGATCTGAAGAGGACTGTGCACAGAAGATGCCCTTGCAATCTGACAGATTTGGAGTGTTTTTGCAAAGAAGAGTGGGCAAATCTTGCCAAGTCAAAATGTGCCATGCTGATAGACTCATACCCAAAAAGACTGAGTGCTGTAATAAAATCACAAGGTGCTTCAACAAAGTATTAGTTTAAGGGTGTGCATACTTATGCAACCATATTATTTTATTTTTATATTTTTTCTTCCCTCTACCTAAAAGATTTCAGTTTGTTTTTCAATTGGGTTTTACAGTTTATAGGTCACATTAAAGGTGGAAAAAGTTCTGAAATTATTTATCTTTGTCTCATTTTTTACAGCACAGAAACCTGACATTTTAACAGGGGTGTGTAGACTTTTTATATCCACTGTACTATATTTTGTTTATCAAAGGATGCCACTACTTATTCACCTGTCCTACAAATACATTTACTTTCCCCCTCAACAATAATTCTGTCTTAGCATTCAGTGTGTATCCCCTGACCTTTAATACAATGTAATGAGTGGACATAATATACAATGTGATGTGAGCAAAACTGCAATGTTCATGTGCAATAATATGAGACTTCAATTTGTCATTGTTTGAGTGGGAAATACGTTGCAATCTTTACAGTTGTTGTTTAAATTTACTGGAGATGCTCTGTGGGTTGGTTGTCTAATTTGTAATTTCTTACTCTCAGCTGATTACCGAACCAATAACATTGTGAGCACTTGTAAGCTATTTCATTGGGCCAGATAAAGGTCCGCCGCCGGGTATCAGACATCACCGGTTCTGGGGCTTTGGGGGATAAACGATTTTGCCGGACCAGTGGTGGTTTCTCAAAAAGTGCTATGTTTTTGTAAGTTCAAATAGGCTCAGAATGTTTTCTTTTAGTGTCAAAAGGTAAAATAGGCTCACATGGTGAAATAGGTGCAGTATGTCCTCCAAATAGGCTAAGAAGGTTAAATAGGTTCAGGATTTGCTAAAAAGGGGCTCTAATGTTACTTTTTTTGGATTAGAAGAGGTTCCGGATATACTGATGTCGGATAAAATGTGGCGGACCTGTATCAGCAAGGTCCTGCAAGAAATAGAGCTGCCATAACCTTGTGGAGCCAAGTAATCAAGTCCACACTTTTCAAAAGTGTTTTCTTTTTATAAGAAATGGTATTTGTTATTTGATGACACAGCTGCTAATGTTGTTAGTTTGTTACATAATTCATAAACAAAATATAGCTGTCTTTTATTGTTTGGACCAGAAAACACACATTTCGAACAACTATTGTTGAAATTTCTTTATACTTTGTTACTTTGTAAATTTTATACCTTTAAAAAATATACAGTACATTGTGTAACCGAATAATCCAAAATATGGAATTACATTTAATCTCATTAACAGATTTGTTACGTATGACCTTGCACAAGCAGCACAAACAATTATGTAAAACTTTTTATTGACATGGACTTATTTATTTTGTCTAAGAAACTTGTTCTCTTATATCAGGGATTTAAACAAGACAGTGGATACCTCCTGTGCACGGATCCTGCTGCCACTCTAGAGCACCAACAAGCTGCCCCCTACCCTTCTGTCGCTAATACCCCTAACTCACTTAGGGCCTCATTCAATTACGATTTAGTCAATTGAATAGGGCTCTATATAAGCACAGAGCATATTTTTTTTACAGAAGATTTTAGTTAGTAAAGACCTTGCTTTTGGACAGAAGTTCACTAACTAAAAACTTCTGTAAAAAAACATGCTCTGTGCTTATATAGAGCCCTATTCAATTAGCCAAATCGCAATTGAATGAGGCCCTTAGATTGTAACCTCTGTATTTGTATGTGCTAGTATGTATACTTTTGTCATGTTTGTATTATGTATTCACTGTATCTCCATTACTTAGCATAGAATAGCCATGAATATAAAGCCATTAAAATCAACTGATTCCTATTCTGTTAGACTGTGGTTATTATGAACTTCTTTTGTATCTGAAAAAATATACAATAAAATGATTTTATTTCTACATACATTTTCTTTTAATTAAAAGGCTGCAGTCACCATTTGCAGAGATCTTGGAGCCCAGGAAAATAAAATTTGTCACTGCTGCCACATCTTCCCTTATCTATTTGCCAGGAACTGAGATTGCACTATGCCATGATCTTTGTTTTTTTATGTTAAACAGCAGGTCAGCTTTTGCAGTCTCTTCTTTCATTCTCATCAATAGGCCCTTTAGTTCCTCCTCACTTTCAGACATCAGTATAGTATCATCCGTGTATCTGAGGTTGTTGATATTACTCAAAGCAACATTGATTCCTCCTTTGAAATCATCCATATAAGTTGAATAAATACGGTGACAATATGCACCCTTGCCACACTCCTTTCCCAGTCCTGAACCATTTAGTTGCTCCATGTCCTGTTCTGACCTTGGCTTCTTGATCCACATACAGATTCCTCAGGACGTAGATGAGACCCTCAAATCTTTAAGAACTTGCTACATTTTAAGTAAAGAGGAAAAAAAATTAAAACTCTCTTGCTTTCGCTGTTATCAAACAGATATTGGCAATTTGGTATCTTGTGCCTCTGCCTCTGTGAAATGCGACTTGCACATCTGGAAGTTCTTGGTCCATATATTGTTGGAGCCAAGCTTGCAGAATCTTAAGCATTACCTTGTTGGCTTGTGAAATGTGTGCAATTGTTTGATAATTGGAGCACTATTTGACACTTACTTTTTTGGGACTGGGATATATACTGACTTTTTCCAGTCTACTAGCCACTGTTGAGTTTTCCAAGTTTGTTGAAAAAATAGAATCAACTCTTTCATAGAATCATCTTTTAGGATTTTGAGCAGTTCAACTGGGAATCCATCAGCTCCTGCAGTCTTTGTATCAGCAAAGCTTTGAATGGCCTATCTCACTTCACTTTCCAAGATGTCTAGCTCCCGCTCATTGATCAACTTCAGCCTTTACCGCATCCATGATTGGAGCATAGACTTGGATCACTGTGATGTTAAATTGCTTGCCTTAAATTCAAACTGAAATCGTTCTATCATCTATTGTAATCTAGCACTGCATTGGCAACTTTCTGGGATTCTTGACTGCTGTAAAATATCCGGTAGTTGCCTGATATGAAATGTCACATCTCCGTTTCAGTTTAATAATTCCCAGGATATCAATGTTTAGTCATCTCATGTTTAGCCACTTCCAGTTTGCCTTGGTTTATAGTTCTAAAGTTACACTTCCTATGGTGAATAGTTCTTTATATCAGTGGACTTTCCTCTCCCCTCCAGATACATCTGCAGCAGGGCATCAATTTTGGCCCAACCACTTCATTAGATCTAGTGCTACTCATACTTACTTTCAGCTCATCTTTCTGACCTGAGAGATTCATCTTCCAATGCAAAGATACTGGAGTGGGTTGCCAGTGACAATTGATTGATGCCTGTATTAGTGCATCTCTTGTTGCCTGCAGATTTATGCGGGTGTGTGTCTAAAATAATCTGAGTGGTAATTATGATATATGTATCATTAGAGGAGGTAAAGTGTTAACATTTTTTTCTCCATATGTTTTTTGAGGCTAAGCTAAAATAACTCTTTAACTGTACTTGAGGTTGTACCACTAATGTGTTCCATAAACTATTGATGGGGTAAGAGTTTTAAAGAAGATATTGGTTGGGAGAGATTTAATGATGTGTACATTAGCATACTAAATGAAGAAACTGTTTAGAAAGTTCATCTACTGAAATGTAGTAATTCAAATATGATGCTTTTACATATTTAAGCTACCTCCAAACATATGTAAGTAAAAGTTTTATTAAATTATTTTTTTTGTACCCTTAGCACTGTGGAATCTGCTGGGACTATATAAATAAAATATTTTGAGAAATAAACAGGGCGATTTGTGACTATGTTCAGGAATAACTAAATGTGTTAAAACCCAGTTTTAATTTCAAAAACATTGGTGATAAGACACCATGGAAAAAATAAGGCACACAATTTACAGTTTTGTTTTTTACCATGGTTTTGTGAAAAGCCAAAATAGCATATGGGGGAAAAATGTAAACTGAACCCACAAGATAATTAAAAAAAATCTTCACTGTGAGAGGAGAGTTATTTCTTGCATTTTGTGTGATACCAAACATGAATTTAGTGAGGCTGGGATGCTTTCATAGATTTCAGTGAGATTTATGAAGTCCCCATTCTATTTAAAATATTGTAACTGAAATGTCTTTTAGACATATTTAAATAAACAGGTATGTGAGTACATAATATGTGAAATATATAAAAACATAAAGTTTAAAAACAGCTACTAACAGCATTCTATTTTATAAACCTTCATTTATATTCACCAAATGCATAGTCTTAGCTCTTTATTGAAGGAGAAGAATCACAACTGGAATTTTGCTACTTAAATAGTCCATAGTTTTGTTAAAAAAAGTTCAGAGCAAGGCTGAATACTTAAATTCAAACAAAACGGTCAGTTGGTTTTAACAGTATTTATCAAAAGGAGATGCCTCATGGTAGTTTTATCATCTATAATAAATATATAATACATTATACTTGTGTAACATACATTTGGTTAACAATGTTTTGATTAAACACTAACGATATATTGGTAATCATGTTGATCATACAGAGTCTAGCATGTGCAGATCTGAGTGTAACTGGTATACGGTACATTGTGCCACAACATCCAGCCATTACAACAGTAATGTATGCCTAATAGGAAACTAAACTAAGGGCCTCATTCAATTGCAATTTGGCCAATTGAATAGGGCTCTATATAAGCACAGGGCATATTTTTGTACAGAAGTTTTTAGTTAGTGAACTTATATCCAAAAGCAAGGTCTTCACTAACTAAAATATTCTGTAAAAAATATGCTCTGTGCTTATATAGAGCCCTATTAAATTGGACAAATTGCATTTGAATGAGACCCTAACCGTAGTCTATTACAACTTACTACTCAGCAATGGCATTATCCCCTCAGTGCTTAGAGCCAACTTTCTGGATAAGCCTATGAAGACTCTTAAGAATGACCATAGCCAATATACTACTACTATAAATTAGTATAGTATAGTAGTATATATTACTTTATATTATCTCTACTATACATAATAATGTATATTTTATAGTATATTAGTATATAAAATATACATTATATACTATACTGTAATTGTATATGTATGTGTCCAGCTCTTACCTTTTTTTCCCCCATAATACCAAGCCTTTGTATTGTATAACATGTTTTTCAAATCCACAGATTAATTCTGCCCTGCATGTAATTTATAAAATCTTGAATGATTTCTATATACTGAAGACAATTTAGGAGTTAGAATGTGTCTAATTCAAACATTATATTAAATGTATTAATAAAAGTTATTATTACTGCATGAAAAAAAGACTACTGGAAATAACTAAATGATGTAAATCAGACCTTGTTAGAACCAAATCTGTCATAGGAATACATATGCAAATGAATGCACTTTTATAGAATATGAACAATTTGTAACTGTTACTCTGTTTTACAACATTTGTCAACAACTACTTGATATGGGAACCTTAATGTGATACTGATGTAATAGCTGTTAATTAGGCAATAATGAAGCAAAATATTTATTTACATTCCTTTTCCTTAATTTTCCATCTGACTATGTGTTCAGTTGCTTATTTAAAGGGGCATATAAACACAGCAAGTTAGAAATTATACATTTTATAATAAACTTATTATAATAGATGATGCGTTTATCTCCATTTTATGTAAATATTTTTTTATGGCTGATTTTGAAGAGAAGTTCCTATTATCTAATACATTTGCTAAGAACATTTTAAAATACTATAGATATGTGGATGACCTATTTTTATTATTGACAGGAACAATAGGAGAACTGAGAAAAATGATGGAATACTGGAATAAGGGTAATGATACCATTAAATTCACTATGGAATAATCTATACATTTTTTGGATGTTAAAGTAATATTAAGAGAAGGCAAAATTAATACTAATCTATTTGTAAAAATAGACTGCTACATACAGACAGCTTCCATCCTGTTGGTAGTAAGAAAAGTTTCCCTAAGAATCAGATATTTAGATTGAGAAGGATCATCTCAAATATACAAGTTAAGAAGATTTTAACACATTTAGAGTAAGGGGTTATGATGAAACTGATTTATGTAAAACCATGGAAGAGGTCAGATAGATGAATAAGGACCAACTATACTATAAATTGTTTCTCTGTGTAAATTTGAAGGAGAAATATTTACAAAGGAAATGTAAGTTATCAATTTGATTTTTATGAGGAAAAGTTATTCAAACTGTATGAAGACCAAATCGGAACTGACATTTCACAAGCAGCTAAAAGACTACAATTCATTGAAAACACAAATTCTTTATCACATACAATAGTTGTCAAACTACGAGACGTCGTCATGCTTTGCGTGGTGCATACCACTAAGGCGATGAGCGCCAAAGACGCTCATCACCTGTGAGGTGAGCCGTTGGCACTAAAACTCGCAGCACTTACTTTCTCCTCAGGACAGCAACAGTACAACTGCAAACTGTATGCTGCAGGAAAATAAAACCACATTGTTAGCTCTTCAGGCTATTGATTGCTGGATATATTAATTAGAAATAGGTAAAGTATATTCATTTATTAAGTAACTTATTAATTAATTATTATTTAAATAAAATAAATATATATCTGTCTTTGTGATGAGCGCCGAAGGTGCTCAGAGGAGCAAAAGTACATGAGAGGAGAGGCTCGCAATGAGCGCTGAAGATCCTCAGCTTACAAAAAGCTTTACATTTTGTGGCAAACAACATTGCCATGGCTTCAAATTTTATTGCCCCGTCATTTTTGACGGGCAAGTCGATAGTTTATAATAATACACACAGAGATATGTCACACTAGTTTAAATGGACTGTACACTGGCTATGTACTTACTATAATTACTTCCCAGCAACCATAGATTTTTTTTACTAAGGAACAATATTATAAGCAAAGATACTAACTATACAGGTTTGCTTACAAAAAAGGAAGGGGATTGTACTCCTAAAATGTTAATATTTGAAATAAAAGGGAATTAAATATTTCACAAAAACATTGCCAAGGCTTCTGGTTATCTTTTTTTTCTCAATCAGTTTTTATTGGGTGCACAAAAGAATACAATATACAGTAACACTAGTTTGTATGTTAATACAAGACAGCGTAAATATCTTGGGTTACAACAGCGACACATAGAGAAAGAATTTTAGTAATTAACATCCTCATTAAATTGGATCCTCTTAAGTGCTACGTGTAGCTCCTAAGGGCTGCGCGCTTGAAATTTGTTACGTTGCTATTAAATTGGAAGGGGCTGCAAGATACGGGTTTGAGTTGAAAATCGTAGCTCCTTTGTAGAACGATGGATATGCCATCGTGCAAATGATCAATTAGTGTAGAGTTACGGGTTCTGACGGAGCCAATGGAAAAAGAGTTATTTCACGTTACGTCACTGAAAAGGGGGAGGGTAGATTTCAACGTACTACGGGCTTCAATTACAGTGATCGGACTCACAGGCCAGAAATAATGCAATATTAATAAAGCAGTAAATATGATATTCTAGTACATGCAAGTTACAGTATATGTCTTAACACATTGATTGCAGGGATCGATATAACACAAAATATAAACATGAAATAAAGTATTTTTCTGGGCCGTTTTGCGGGCTTGAGAATATTGTGCTATTGATTCTAAGACCTAACATCACTTCCGCTTTAATAAATGTACAGTAGTGTGTTTTTATTTGCATTACAAGTGCTGCGTATTGGACTTTACCCCCCCCCCCCCTGAGGGTGCTCTCGAGCACATGTTGCGCCTTGGGCTCCATTTGCATGTTACGGGCTTGACAGATCAAAGGATTTACGGGCGGGAAGTTCAACGTTGCTCATTCTCGGACGTCCTGCTTTTTAACACGCAAGTCCGCTGCAAGCTACGTTACAGGGCTAATTTAATAACCGTAACCCATAAATTTGGAGTTATGGGTTATGTTTTAAAACGTAGCGACAATTTAATGAAAATGAAAGGAACTGCAATTTTCATACATAACCAATGTATTATACTAAATTATAGTAACATACAGATATATATAAAACTGTCAAAGAGATAAATGACAAGATTGTCTACTTTATCCAGCATTATTTGCTATCACTATAAAACATCTTGCAACAACTATCAGGGAAAACAGAAATATAATTGGGATAAAAGTTGTCATTATAAGATTAGCCTCTTTTCAGACAATGTGATTTTGACAATCACAAAATCATTAACTACTTTGCCAAATCTATTTGTATATTAGAAAAATGCACTGATATATCAGGGACACAAATAATGATAAATCAGTCACATTCAATTTAACAATTCCTGCTCCACCTTTGAAATCAGTTTTAATTTTGCTCGGCAGACCTCACAAATAAAATATTAAGTATTACAAATCCTAGCATGCTTAGAATATATATAGAATAAACTATAAAAACATAATATCACACTTAGTAAAATCATTACATAAATGGAATAAATGAGTTACCATTACTAGGATGTATAGCGGAAATCAAAATCATTAGCCAAGATACTATATTTATTTCACTCTTTACCAATACCAATATGTCAAAAGGACATCAATCAATTACTATCTTAATTTTTACATTTATATGGAGCTGATAAACAATGAGATTGCATGCACGTAGAAACAAAGGAGGTTACTTAATACCAAACTTAAATATTTATTATGATACAGCACAGTTAAAACAAAATATGGCATGGATCATAGATGTGGATTTTGTTATTTGATTTTAGATATTAAAGGGATATGTAAATTTCCTGAATTATGAATGCATCTGATGCATCTGAGGAGAATTAATAGTATGTGAAAAAATACCAAAATAAACATTTAAACACTTACCTTGAAGTTAGCAAAATATATTGTAATTTCTGAACGTTTAAAATTAAGGTTAACACCCCTTCCAATTTGTTTTAGCCAATACGGTTAGATGAAAGATTTGAGACATAGCACTATGTAAGTAGCTATGGCAACACCACATAGCATATACAGGCAGCAGGGATGAGTCATATCCCAGCAGTGACTGGGAGGCTGACAACACTGCTCTACTATTGGCTGAGCAAGCAAGAACAGGTAAATAGTGGGTTAATATTGCTCCCTGGATGCTGCATGCTGATTGGGTGGAGATAAGGGAGCTGTGTAGACACCCCGCAGGGGTGTCAACACAATCATTAGAGGGATTTTTAGATATTAATAAAAATAAAATGTTTTATGAGATGTGCTGTATACATATTGGCTGCTTTTGCCTATAGAGTGCAGAAATGTATTAATCCAGCAAACTTAGATATCCCTTTAAGCAATTCTTTCTTCCCATTAGTGACTCCATTAATTTGCTCACTACTGACAACAAATTCACTGTAGTTACTGGATGTTTCCCTAATACCCCTTTTTGTGATACACTACTACCTCAGCAGTTCACCAACCACCTTGAGATAAAAACAACAACATTAGCAACTATGTAAACAAAGAGCATTAAGGCATTTAAAGAGAAAATCTTATTTTTATTACCCTCAAGAGTTTAGAGGCTAAAGTTTAGAGGCTTGCTTGGTATGGGCAACAGCCCCCTATTGGGCATTTACATCAAAACATGGAGTTGTCAAAATGCTGAAGGCTGGAAATACTTACCTATGAGACACACATACCCACTGTTGTTTAGTAAATAATAGCTTTTCAGTCTCAGGCTACTGTCCAGCTAAGAGTGAAGAGGACAAATCCACACAGTAGCCTATAAATGCAAGTTGAGTCTGCCCAAATGAAGATTTTCTCTATGTAGAATTTCATGCTCATGGGTTACATAGCTCCTAATTATGATAAACCCTGTCGTATTTGCACTACATGATTTACAAACCCTCATGAAAAGGAGAAACATGAAATACAGTCAAGATATCTATGACAGTATCCAAGGGTTCTATACATCTGATGAACCAAGTGCCTCCAAGCTTAATTCTTCACTCTAAAATAAAGAAAAACACAGAAAATTGCTAATTATTTTCTCAAATATACACAACAAAGTAAACAGTTTCACTGGTCTTAGTTCATTTTCATAGCCTCTATAACTTTATGTCCCCTTCTGGATTGCTACCTTGCCGTGGTGAAGGGTCTTGTGTACCTCAGTGAAGCTGTGAGCTATACCAAGATGGGCAGGTCGTAGCAGAGAGGTCATACAAATGGTGGTCCATTGGAAAAGGAACTGGCAACCCACTCCAGTATCTGTGCCAAGAAAACCTTATGGATAGGCACGACTAGAGACATAGAGATAGATGTGCCTGGTGTGCTGTGGTCCATAGGGTCACGGAGAGTCAGACACAACTGAACAACTAATCAAGCACATAACTGTATGTACATACATATCTCTGTATATTTATTTGTATAGTGTCAGTGTACATAGCCCTTTACAGCTGTAAAAGAACAAGTTCATAGTAAGCTGTATAAGTGAAGGTTACAATGAAGTAGATAATAGGTGTGGCATCATACCCTGAAAAAACTAAATATTTTTATACATAACCTGTAATGGCATATTAAATGTATTTTCTTCTAGTTTTGCAGTTTTTAGGTAAGCCTTATCCATGAGAGCTGGGCAGTAGAAAATTATATTTAATATCTTCTTTATTGGCAATTCTAATAAAGCCATTCTTTTATAATACAGAAATTACAAAAATTACAAACAGGTATGACTGATTCCTAATATTATAAATTACATGAAATCATCTAACTCCAGGGCAAGATGAATTCTGTTAAGAATTGAACTCACGTTTTTTAGTTGAATGGCACTAAGTGCAGAATGCACTGATTCAAAGAAATAATGATGTTCAGTTCCAAATTCACAATACTGAAGAGCTTGCACTAAGGAAACTAAACGAAAATAGTAATTACCATTACATAAATACAGTGATGAAATATGTGTATACCTAATAAATACATACATATAAAATGAAATCTAATAAATACAAATAAATACATAATATAAATAATAATACATACCATGACAGGATGCTAGTAAAACCTTTGTACCACAATTTTTTAACTCCAAGCAAATCTGTTGAGGGAAATGTAAAGAACAAATGTTAAAAACAAATATGTATAACTTATAAGGGCCACTGTAAGGATCTAACGTTCATACATTTTATGTAGAAAAGATAAGTATAAACAACTTTTCAGTTACATTGATGTTTATTATTCAAAAATGATGAATTCTGGACCATTACAGTATCACTTTAATATTCTGCACATTTCACACAGCTTTGTTCTTTTAGTTTTGTTCTTTTAAGAAACTTAAGTTTCAAATGAGCTAAGTACCTTAATTATAAAATTGAACATCAACTATAGTTTGCTGACCGAGTAATATTACCAGATGTTGCTGAAGACAGTAGCCAATAGGTACTAAGGGGGAAGTGTTAAAGAAGTCGTGGACAGATCAAATCAACCCATAACATAACAACTATGCCACATAACATAGTAATGGAGAGGTCCTTCAAGAGATCTCCAACATATTACTCTTTGGTACATCTGGCCCAGTATTTTAAAACTGGAAACTGCTAAAGACATGCAATTATTTACTGCACATCACATTATTTTAGTTACCTTTCTGGGGGTTATGATACCATTATATTAAAAAAAAATATTAACGTTGTTACCTTTATGAGGATTTTGATTCCAGTATAGTCAAAAAACGTAACTCTGCTGCAGTCTACTATCAAGGTTTTACTCTTATTCCTCAGAGGTAGGGAATCTGAAGCATCACCTGGTCAAGTAAATAACATAGATTAGATAATTATGCTCCAATACAACATGGATTTAAAGCTCACTTATTATCTAGCTACATAATTTGGCTCATAAAAGAAAAAATGGAAATTCTTAAGAGACAATTGAATTTCTAGGCCCCATCCTAGTAATGATTGTGGTCATTTGTTAAGTGGGAAGGCTCATTTTAATTTCAAATCCATTTAAAACTTTAGTTAAGCTGTCAGAGGGTGAACTAAGATATAAATGAGGAAATCTTCAATAACACAAAATCAACTGGCATACAGTGTTCTGATGATTGTATACTGAACAGCAATACTGCCTGGGAAAAAACAGCCCTATTTAATTATAATTGTTTTATTTGAATAGTCTCAGTATATATGTTGGCATGTTCTCTAACCAGGGATGGTGTTACTGTTGGTACAAGCTGTGCAAAGCACCCGGGCCGTCATATGTGTGGGGGCTGCACTTTCCTCCTTTTTCAAAACTTTTCTCTGCAGTGTAGAGTCCCCTAGTGGGGGACAACACCTCATACCATGCTGGTGGCACTTGCAAATGTTCGCGGAGGGTCACATGACCTTCATGGCTCACACTGCTGGAGGAGCCACAATGGATGTCAGCAGAAGAAGCAGCAGGGAAGGTAAGGGGAAGGGAACTGCTTTTGGGGAGGGGAATTGGGGGTTATATTACAAATATTATTTTTGCAAGGGATGCAAAGAGTGAAGCAGAAGGTGGCACTGGGTGAGTTGACATCTGGGGAAGGAGGGGAGCAATTATTTATTTTGCACCAGGGCCCTTCATTCATTAGCTCCGCCACTGTCTCCAACCACCAGGAAATGTATGGACTTTATGTAAATGATCAATGAACATTAAGGGCCCTATTAAATTCCAGCCTCGTAAATAAGAGGCTTTTACTTAAGCCCTACGTACTGCAAAGTTTCTCTAAGTTCCAATGCTATTAAATTAGCCCTGCTGCGAGCATCGTATGAGCTACGCAGCAGGGCCGTACGTATCTACACTGCGTAAATGTACATGAGGAGTGACAGCCTGCGAGATGATATCACAGGCTCCCACTCCTCATCAATTGCTGCGGGGGTCCTAAAAGGGACCTCCGCGGCAGTCCCCCACATAAGCCCTGCCGTGGAGGTACTCCGAATACCCCCCCCCCCGGCACCTAAAATTAACCCCCCCTCAATGCGGGGGTCCCCGTCGGGACCCCCGAAGTGTCCTCACATGAACACCTTGCTGCAGGGGTCCATAGGAACCCCCGCAGCCCCCACACATTAACCCCTTGCAGCGGGGGTCCTCGATCGGCACCGATCAGGCCCCCTGCTGCATTTAAAACTTTTAAATTCCCCGCCGCGGCTCCTTAAAGGGGCCGCGGCACACTATTACCCAATCCCGGCCGCGGCACTTAAAATTAACCACCCTCTATGCTGGGGGTCCCCATCGGGACCCCCGAAGTGTCCCCACATAAACCCATTGCAGGGGGGGTCCCCGATCTGCATAGATCAGGCCCCCCGCTGCATTTAAAACTTTTAAATTCCACGCCGCGGCTCCTTAAAGGGGCCGCGGCACACTATTACCCAATCCCGGCCGCGGCACTTAAAATTAACCCCCCTCTATGCTGGGGGTCCCCATCGGGACCCCCGAAGTGTCCCCACATAAACCCCCTGCAGCGGGGGGCCCCGATCGGCACCGATCGTGACCCTGCTGCAATTCATTTTTAAATTTCCCGCCTCGCGGGTCCTCGAAGGACCGTAAAGGTCCTGAAAGGACTCGCATTAAAAATATTAACCCCAGGCAACTATAATTACCCCATTAACTCATGGTGGTCAATACAGACCACCATAAGGCCTAAATTAACCCAATAACTCATGATGGTCAATACAGACCACCATAAGGCTCTATTTAACCCCATCAGTCCCATAAGGGTATATTATTACCATTATGGGCCTGTTACAACCCAACATTAACCACATAAGTGCCATGATGGTCCTCAAGGACCATCATGACACTAACTACAAACACTACACTATAACCCCCAATAAACCATTTAATCTAAACTAACCCCCCTCTACACTAATCTATTAACACTTACACTACCTACCTACACTACCTACACCTAATAAACCTCCCCAACGCTCAAATTACAAAAAACAAGAAACCTACAGTACAGAAAACAAAAAAATACATTACAACCCCACCCCCCACTACATAAAATAAAAAAATTACACACCTGAAAAGGAAAGACAGATAAACACAATACAATACATACATATAATACATTACATACATTACATACAATACATGACATTACATACATTACATATAATATATTACATATAATATATTACATATAATATATTAAATATAATATATTACATATAATATATTACATATAATATATTACATATAGTCCAAATCAAATACCCCCTATCTATCTAACATACAATCTATTTAATTTAAAATAAATCCTAACTATATCAAATACATCCCCCTATCTATCTAATATACAAAAATTCCTAAATACATACACAGACCCTAATTCTAAAATAAAATAATTACAGTCCTAACTACATACACAGACCCTTATTCGAAACTAAAATAAAATAATTACAGTCCTAACTACACAGACCCTAATTCTAAGCTAAAATCAATAAATTAAGACCACTTACCTTTAAGATGTTGCTTCAGATCACTAACCTATGGGTCAAACAAAAAAAAAAAATTAGTACAAAACATTAACATCCAATAAATAAACATTATATACATTCTAAATATTCAACTCACCTTTACAGCATGTCCCGTCACTGTTTAGCTCTTCCGGCGCGGCCCTGTTAAAAAAAACCCACAATACATGAATACATTAATACAATATCTAAACAATAAATAAAATACACAAATAAACATCTAAATATACATTTAACTTACCTCCCCGCGATGTCCCCGGCCTTCTCTCCTTCAGCCCCGGCTGGGCCGCGGAACCATCCGCGCTCTAAAAAAAAAAAAAAAAAAAACTAACGGAGGTCTGCACTGGCAGACCTCCCTGACGCTAATGAACCTCCCGGAGTCGTTTCCGTGAGGAAATTGGCATTGGCGGCTTGTGATTGGCTGAAAAAGCTGTCAGCCAATCAAAAGTCGTCAATGTAGGAGCCAATCAGGATGCGCAGATGTCTTCTACCAATCACTCCGTGGGGGTGTATCCCATAGTGATTGGCTGAAGGCATCTGAGCGTTGTGATTGGTTCCCAGAAAGATAGACAAGTGTTTTAGCCAATCAGGGTGGGATATTGGGGTGTATCCCATCCTGATTGGCTCACACATTGACGACTTTTGATTGGCTGAAATTGATAGACAGCTTTTTCAGCCAATCACAAGCCGCCAATGCCAATTTCCTCCCGGAAACGACTCCGGGAGGTTCATTAGGGTCGGGGAGGTCTGCCAGTGCAGACCTCCGTTTTTTTTTTTTTTTTTTTTTAGAGCGTGGATGGTTCCGCGGCCCAGCCGGGGCTGAAGGAGAGAAGGCCGGGGACATCGCGGGGAGATAAGTTAAATGTATATTTAGATGTTTATTTGTGTATTTTATTTATTGTTTAGATATTGTATTAATGTATTCATGTATTGTGTTTTTAACAGGGCCGCGCCGGAAGAGCTAAACAGTGACGGGACATGCTGTAAAGGTGAGTTGAATATTTAGAATGTATATAATGTTTATTTATTGGATGTTAATGTTTTGTATTAATTTTTTTTTTTGTTTGACCCATAGGTTAGTGATCTGAAGCAACATCTTAAAGGTAAGTGGTCTTAATTTATTGATTTTAGCTTAGAATTAGGGTCTGTGTAGTTAGGACTGTAATTATTTTATTTTAGTTTAGAATAAGGGTCTGTGTATGTAGTTAGGATTTTTTGTATATTAGATAGATAGGGGGATGTATTTGATATAGTTAGGATTTATTTTAAATTAAATAGATTGTATGTTAGATAGATAGGGGGTATTTGATTTGGACTATATGTAATATATTATATGTAATATATTATATTTAATATATTATATGTAATATATTATATGTAATGTATGTAATGTCATGTATTGTATGTAATGTATGTAATGTATTATATTTAATATATTATATGTAATATATTATATGTAATATATTATATTTAATATATTATATGTAATATATTATATGTAATATATTATATTTAATATATTATATGTAATATATTATATGTAATGTATTATATTTAATATATTATATGTAATATATTAGATTTAATATATTATATTTAATATATTATATGTAATATATTATATGTAATATATTATATGTAATGTATGTAATGTCATGTATTGTATGTAATGTATGTAATGTATTATATGTATGTATTGTATTGTGTTTATCTGTCTTTCCTTTTCAGGTGTTTAATTTTTTTATTTTCTGTAGTGGGGGGTGGGGTTGTAATGTATTTTTTTGTTTTCTGTAGTGGGGGGTGGGGTTGTAATTTGTTTTATTTTTTTCTGTACTGTAGGTTTTTTTGTTTTTTGTACTGTAGGTTTTTTGTTTTCTGTACTGTAGGTTTTTTGTTTTTTGTAATTAGAGTGTTGGGGAGGTTTATTAGGTGTAGGTAGTGTAGGTAGGTAGTGTAAGTGTTAATAGATTAGTGTAGAGGGGGATTAGTTTAGATTAAATGGTTTATTGGGGGTTATAGTGTAGTGTTTGTAGTTAGTGTCATGATGGTCCTTGAGGACCATCATGGCACTTATGTGGTTAATGTTGGGTTGTAACAGGCCCATAATGGTAATAATATACCCTTATGGGACTGATGGGGTTAAATAGAGCCTTATGGTGGTCTGTATTGACCATCATGAGTTAATGGGTTAATTTAGGCCTTATGGTGGTCTGTATTGACCATCATGAGTTAATGGGTTAATTTAGGCCTTATGGTGGTCTGTATTGACCATCATGAGTTAATGGGTTAATTTAGGCCTTATGGTGGTCTGTATTGACCATCATGAGTTAATGGGTTAATTTAGGCCTTATGGTGGTCTGTATTGACCATCATGAGTTAATGGGGTAATTTAGGCCTTATGGTGGTCTGTATTGACCATCATGAGTTAATGGGTTAATTTAGGCCTTATGGTGGTCTGTATTGACCATCATGAGTTAATGGGTTAATTTAGGCCTTATGGTGGTCTGTATTGACCATCATGAGTTAATGGGGTAATTATAGTTGCCTGGGGTTAATATTTTTAGTGCGAGTCCTTTCAGGACCTTTACGGTCCTTTGAGGACCTGCGAGGCGGGAAATTTAAAATTGAATTGCAGCAGGGTCACGATCGGTGCCGATCGGGGCCCCCCGCTGCAGGGGGTTTATGTGGGGACACTTCGGGGGTCCCGATGGGGACCCCCAGCATAGAGGGGGGTTAATTTTAAGTGCCGCGGCCGGGATTGGGTAATAGTGTGCCGCGGCCCCTTTAAGGAGCCGCGGCGGGGAATTTAAAAGTTTTAAATGCAGCTGGGGGCCTGATCTATGCAGATCGGGGACCCCCGCTGCAAGGAGTTAATGTGGGGGTGCTGCAGGGGTCCTGATAGAGACCCCTGCAGCATGGGGATGTGTATAGGGTGCAGGGGGGAGCCTCACACTGCTGTCTCGGGCTGTTCCGAGGCAGCACGTAGAGGCTTTCGGATCCCTTGCGTGGACTTTTTGTCCACGTAGGGATTCTTACGATATGCGAGACTCGTGCATAGATTTAAGGCTACGTAGCTCTCTCGGAGCCTATTCTCGGCCATTTTCTCGCAGTCATATCGCAAAGCAGGCTGCGAGAGATTCGGTTCTCGCAAACAGCAGGAAAACTGCCTTTTGCGAGCTTCGAGAGAACTACGAGGGAGAATTTAATAGGGCCCTAAATCTATACCAATTTTCTTCAAACAGAGTCGAATTTCAGAAATTGTTTTGGTTTTAAGCTAATAAATTCATATTTTAAATTATATATATATTTTTTAATATATTGTTTAAACCTTATTCAAAGGAAGTTGTCAGCAACATTGCAGACTATTGACTTCAAGTTCCATCCACTAATATCCTGGTTCTACTGATGACTGAAGCTTGCCAGGCTACCAGCTTCTTCAAAGTAAGGTTGTAAATATTTTTCTTTTTAGCAAAATTAACCCTTTAAGAAAAGGGCTTTCATGCTAGCTACTGAGTTGAATTAACCTGAGTAATACAAAGTTGAATAATATCCTCTTACATAGAAATGCCAAGAAACAGACTATTATAACATTGATCAACAGCCCAAGACAATATACTAATCATTATAATATTTCTGAATCAAAAACATATGATGTCACCAAATGAGTAAGTTAATGTGAATTAATGTATTTTGTCTATCTGTTATGACTTATGCATCAATTTTTATTATCAGGTGCAAATATGTGTACATTTGATAGAAATTAAATAAAAAGTAATCGCATTTAAAAACATATCTCTGTGTCATTGTGTAACGGCTACTTTTCAAAATCGTAAAAATACATTTCTTAACTGAGTAAACTTCAATTTGCGTTCTAAAGTCATTGTCATAAGTATAAAAAAATGGATCCATTTCACATTGAAGAAGTAGTTATTTTTATAGAGTTGTATCCATTTTTATAGAGTTGATACCATTTTCCCAGAATAAACAAAAAAATGCATATCTTTATAATTTCATCAGATATTTGAAATACTATTTATACACATGTAGTTGTGTAGATATATTGTAGTCAAAAATCTATCATACCTACACATACAGTGCGATTGTCTGGTAATTGGGTGAATTTCGGTTAAGATGTAAAAGTAAATCTGTGAAATGTATGATAGGGAAATAATGTGCCTATTGGGAATCCTCCTAGGGTCTTCTGGAAATAAATTCCTCTCAACCATTTTTGGAATTGTTAAATTAGCAACAATGTGGAAAAAGTTTACTTTATCATGGTCACAAATCACACAAAAAAATATAGACGATGTAGCACACTCTGAGAACCTTGAATCTAAGAAACCTGCTTACCTCTCTATGAAAAAAATGTGGGCTCCATGGCTACAAAGAAACCATGACTCATAACCAGACATCATGGGTCAGAATTTCTCTCTGTCTCTCTCTTCTATTCTCCGTTCCTTCCCCTCCTCTCTTTGATTTCATATTATATAATATTAATGCTGTTTTTTTGTTACTTGTTTAGGTTGTTTTTTCCTATGGTTTGGTATATTTGTATTTGAAAAAAAAGAATTAAGTGAGACTTTGGACTTTACAAATATTATTCAACTATTATTATTACATTTATTACACGCTTTGTAAGCTTTTTACTTTAAAATCGAACAATTGTTCATGTTTGTATATATGCAATATAATGTATACTCTTATTATTGTGTATTTCCCCTTGAATAACTGAAATTATAAAAAAATAAAAATAAATTGTAGAAAAAAAAAATATGGTTCTGTAAAATTGTATTATATGTAAAATGGACTCTTCTGGGTTAGTTAGTACAATGATCTGACCACAATTCCATTTCTTGTCACTAGTTTATCCCATCATATTTATAACATCCTGATGTACTAAAGGGTAAAATGCTCAAAAATCCTTGGAGAATCTCAACACTCCTGTGTTTTCTTATAGTGCATAATTACAGCGTTTGACAGAATGAAGGATGAATTCCAAGACCGTAATTACCTTCATACAGCCCGTATGTCTGCGGGTTAGAAATTTGGTGCAGATACAGATGTATTTAATTGACTCAAGCCCGCAAGTACATGCTCACAGGCACCACAAGCAAACCATAAACACGTAGGTAGCATTTTAGAGCATGAGCCAATAGTAAATGAGAACGTAATCATTAAATAAGTAAAACATGGGGCCTCATTCAAATGCGATTTGGCCAATTGAATAGGGCTCTTTATAAGCACATAGCATATTTTCTTTACAAAAGTTTTTAGTTAGTGAACTTCTATCCAAAAGCAAGGTCTTCACTAACTAAAAACGTCTGTAAAAAAAATATGCTATGTGCTTATAAAGAGCCCTATTCAATTGGCCAAATCACATTTGAATGAGGCCCATGGAGTTTAAACTACAATCAGTTAGTGTTAAGAAGTCTGATTTGCAATCGGGTTCACAATCCAGAAATGTAGACATCAATAAAAATCAATAAATCAACTGTTCTAGTCCAGGCGGATTCCATGATATAACATGGAAATAAAGTGTAAAAATAAATATATTTTTTTATTGCAGGTTTGCGAGCAATTATTTCTAATGTATATCATTGCTTTCCCATTATTTTAAAGTACAGTAGTGTGTTTATATTTGCTTTTGCAGTGTTTTGAACAAGTGTTTAACCCACTTGAGAGACCTATCTAGCACTCCTAGAATTTTTGGATACATTTGCCATTTACGGGTTCGAAGACAATTGCGGGCTTGTTGAATTGTTGTAATTAAATATGGATTAAATATGGATTTTGCGTCTTTAGCACTGGTAACATTTACAGGGCTTGAAACATCAAAGGAGGAGATAGGACGGCAGTAACCCGCAAATGGATTAGTATAAACTGTATCTTGCAGAAAACTGAAAGCCATATTCTATTAGCTGCTCGCAAATGCCTCAAACACACAAATTTGGCTGCAGATATTTTTAAAAAAAATTGTTTAGATGCATTCTATTGACTCTAGCCTGCAAATTCTGACCGCAAGGCTGAACTCGTAAACCCTTCCTTTTTAAGTCTGATTATATATGATTTGACAATATTTAAGAACGCACGTAATTTACTTCTTAAACACTCGCAAAACTTCTTAGGCACAGCCAATAGTAAATGAGACAATCATCATTACGTCAGTAAAACATGAACAAGGGCCAGTTTCTTTGTAACATAAAACATACATGCAGACACACAAGGCCTATGTCCTACTTTTGGTGAAACTCCTAACTTAAGGGATATTTGATTCCAAATTTACTATGCTGTATTCTCTCAGTAAACTATGCAACACTGCAGTGTGCCATGTAAACCATAAAAATATAAATACACATTAAATACTGGGGGGAAAAAATCAACCATACTGCCCCTGCAAAGGGTATCAAAGCTTGCCCTTATTTAACAGTCATTAAACAAACTGGTGACCCAGTGAATATTTAGCAACAATTTAATATAGAAAGTTAAAGGGGAGACCCTAGATGGGTATAAACAAAATAATTGCATTTAAAGCTCCTGACGGTACGTTCTCTACACTACATGTCAGCTTTAGCAAAGACGCTGTATGATTGGTTTGATTCAGTTTTTAATGTGTGTGTGTTTTTATGGCTTGAATGGCACATTGCGTTGTTACATAATTTACTGAGGGAATTTTGTTTTGTTTGTTTGCGTCGCTCAGTCATGTCCGTCTCTCTGTGACCTCATGGACTGCAACACACCATGCTGATCCACTTGATATTCATGGCAGAGATACTGGAGTGGGTTGCCAGTTCCTTCTGCAGTGGACCATAGTATACAGCTCCAGGTATTCCTGGTCTGTCTTCCAAGTACTGACCAGTCCTAACATTACATGGCTTCAGGCTGGTGTGACCTTTTGGTTCCCTGACTGGAATCAAACCCAAGTCGCACCAAATCCTAACCACTGAACCACCTGGGGACCCATACTGAGGGAATACAGCCTAATCAATTTAGGATCAAATATCCCTTAAGTTAGGAGGTTCCCCCAAAGTGGGGCATAGGCCTTGTGTGGCTACATGTGTGTTTTATGTTACAAGGAAACTTTTCCACAAGGCAAACATATTATCTACCTCATGCCTTTTACCTTTATGAAGACTATTCCCTCATATATACTTTTTTAAGGGTGCCATCAAGTTTGCAGAGTTTTTAATATTTTAACAAGAATTGAAATCAAGTTCCTTATTCTTTTTTTTATTTAGTGAAATGAATCTAGTTAAAATGTATGTGATATAATGAATAAGGAAATAGATAAGATTACTATGCAAGCAAGGGGAGCAAGTACTTACAATTGGAAAATAGGCATCATGATGCTCTTATTGCAGAGAATATTTACCGGGGTAACAAAATGAGTAAACAGCTAGGAAGTAAAAAGGAGGTTATGAAAATGTAAGTGTGGGTGATAGAATGGCAGTGGGTGAGAAAAGCTTGAATCAGGAAGTAAAAAAGAGGAGCACTGTGGCAGAACAATCCTACCCTAAATGCATTCTATAACATATTTGAAAATTGTGAGCCTAAAGAGCTGAAATACTCAGGAAAATGTAATTAGGTTACTTTTTATTTATATACCGTATATATAAAAAAAGATGCCTCTGCTTGTTCCAGGAGGTATACATATAATCATACATGATAAATGTTGTATGCATCAGAGGGAGTTTACATTTCTGAAGGAGGACAGTTATCCTTGCAAGCTATTTACTTCTGAGCATGTGAAGAGCAAGGGGCTAGGTGTCAAGTTATTAAAGCAACAAAGATAGCAAATCACCCTTTTCTTTCCTCTGCCTTTTCCCTTTTGCATACTACTACTTTACTGATAGATAAGAAAATAAAAGCCCCTCTGGATTAAAGAGATATGGAAGTATTGAAGCCAGACAACAAGGAAGATTATATTCAAGAAGTCGACAAAAAAAAATTCAAAAATATTTCTAAATATTGTTAGATTGTTACATACTTCACATAGTTTAAATACAAACTTTGATAAATTGTATAAATGCAGAATGTTGTTTTTCTCAAAATAATGGAAAGAATGTGAAGTACTGAAAATTATTTTCTTTTTACTGCTAACCCTTATTTTGTACATAAAAAAGAGAAAGTTTTCATTTCCTGGATATATTTCATGGCAACATTTACAAGGGACAGATCTTTCACCCTATATAAAGCCTGCTTCTGTAAGATAGATTTTCTCTTTTCATAGAGGTTCCTGGCAACATTTAACTTTTAGGTATGACCCTAACTTAATATTTTACAGGGTGCGCTGAATTATTATATCACTAGCGAATTGCCCGTCAAAAAATGACGGCAATGAAATTGTAAGGTAGCTAATGCTGTTTAGTGTGTAATACTGAAATATATAATACATTAATAAATGAATATACTTTACCTATTTTAAAGCATTGTGTGGAAGAGCTGTGAATGTGTTTTGATGTTGCTGCAGCATTAGTGGTGTGGATCTGCTGTGTAAGCGTGCTGAATGTGTGCAGTGTAACACTGTGCGTGCGCGAGCCCAAACCGTTGTCGTGTACTTCCGCATTGGCGTCAAATGGCGAGTAATGTGTGTTATACGTTTGTATCGGAATATCCGTAGGTGTTTTGTGGTGTTTTGCGAGTTTCTTGTGGTGTTTTGCGAGTTTAGAGTGCTGTAGCCTCGTTTTCGTTTTGTTCGGCGGCCATTTTTTCTCTCGCTTCGTTTTTTTTTTAGTCTCTAAACTGTTTTATTTGAAGTAAAATCGAGGTGTAAGTTGTATTTTTGAGGTGCTGGGTGCTCCCTCTTGGTGTAGGTAAGTTTTTTATGTATGTGGTGTGTGTATGTAGTGTGTTTTACATTTTGTAATGTTCGCGAGTTGCGTCCGAGTGTTGCGAGTCCGTAATGTGTGTGAACGTGGGTCGTATGTTGTTTGCGAGTGTCGTAATGTGTGTGTCGTACTGTTTGGGTTGCGACGTGAAGTTTGCGAGGGTCGCAGTTGCTGGCAAGGAGCGCCTTCGGCGCTCCATGCCAGCAACTGCGGCCCTCGCTTTGCGAGGTCCTCAGGTGCTGGCATGGAGCGCCTTTGGCGCTCCTTGCAGCAACTGAGACCCTCGGGCAGTGCCCTCGCTTCGCGAGGGCCTCGGCTCGCTGCGCGAGCCGCGGCCCTTGCTACGCGAGGGCCGCAGCTCGCTACGCGAGCCCGCAGCGTTAGCAACAACTCGTACGCCTTCGGCGCTCCTTGCAGCAACTGAGACCCTCGGGCAGTGCCCTCGCTTCGCGAGGGCCTCGGCTCGCTGCGCGAGCCGCGGCCCTTGCTACGCGAGGGCCGCAGCTCGCTACGCGAGCCCGCAGCGTTAGCAACAACTCGTACGCTCACAACTATATATGTGATTACTACTTATAAGTAATTTATTTTTCAAGAACTTTAGATCCCAAATAAGGGCAAGATCTATAAAGGATGTATAGTCAGTAATGCTTCAAGAAAGTGTTGATAGTGTATCATTAAACTGTTTTGTTTAGTAGATACATTCTGGTATATTGCCCAAAAGCTAGAAATAGCTCCTGCAAAATGAGCTTTTTATTCTGAATTTACTGACTCATTGCTTTAAAGACCTTGGATATAGTACTAACGACCCATTTGTTAATAGTTCTTGATGAGGCGTGAGATTGAGAATAATAGATAGTACATTGGTTTCCCTCCATGAAAGTTCTCCGTAAATAAACCTTCATACATCTGACTATATATCATGTGGGTCTAGAATGATCTTTGTATTTGGAAGAAAGTTTGGAACAGGTCTGAGAGTCACTTTACCTGATACCAAAATAAGACAAAGTTCTTCACATAAGATCATTCTTTAAGAGAATATATTTAATCAAAGTTATGGCTACTAGAAGGAGGGTTTTTAATGTCATGATCCAATCAGATGAGTTTTGTTTCCAATAGCAATTGTAGAAAAGATTTCAGAACCAAAGGAAATTCCAAGGAGCAATAGTGTCCTTTGTGGTCTGGTTCTCATTATGGCCTGTATGAATCTGATTACGATTTCCTGTTCAGTACAATGAGAGGGCTTAGGTGACCAAAAAATGCGCCTTCAAGGTATATTAGCTCAATCAAAAGTCTAGGCCTTTTTGAAGGAAACTTAATATTTGGGAAAGTGTAGGCTGTGAAATATTAATCCTGGAGCTACAAAAGCTTGGCAGTGCTTGTGTTAGAGTGAGGATATAGTACTATTTCTTGCTTGCAGTAATGTATTTCTAACTTTACAGGTATAACATATAGTCTCATATCAAATTACAAGTATTTCAACTTAGGCATTAGCTATGCATGTCTGACTGTGTCCTGTAATAGAATATCTCTTATTCATGGAAGATAATTTGGAGGCTCTGGGAGTATAATTTTTGTTTTTTTAAATCCATCTTGTGTGAGTCTTTCTGGTTCTTTTCATTGGAATTAATATTTTCCATTCTAAAATATATATAGATAGATGTCCCCATACTTTAGTAATCTCCCTGAAGATTAGGGCATTCCATTGCCATACATTGCTAGGATTGGGTATTGACTAGGAAATTTGCTTGCTAATTCTCCTTGCAATTTTGTGGCCAATATACCAGTTAGCTATATCTCTGCTCCTCACATTATAGTATACACAAAAAAATTAGAGGTGCTCACTCCTGAAGTAGGTTTGTCCTATAGGTCTCGTTACCTACTCAGAGAGCAACCTCTTTTCGCTCACTTGTGCCCTTCACAGGGAGAAATATCCTGTAGTATATTAGTATATTAGTATAAAAGAGTGACCCAGCCCCCAAACACCAGGCAATTCTACCCTGAACAGGAGAAACAGCAAACATCAAATGTGTTTTGGCCTCTGTGGGCCTCATCAGTGAGGTACAGCTTTACTCCCTAAAGCACAATGAGCAAGGAGTCTACGACTGGTTCCCCCTATCACCATTAGGGTGAGAAAAACACCTAAGGGTCATTTGCATACACAACAACAAAATTAGAGGTGCATTCTAGTATACGTTTTACATTTTTTTTCCTCCTTGCCAACTCACATAGGCAATGGACACTTTATTGTCTATTCTAAGTCTTACACATCTTTCTATAAGGAAGAAAGCACATTATTCTAAGATATTTGAAGGTAAATTTGGATTTGTGTGATTCCAGGAACCTAAAGATATTTTAATACTGCTACCTAATCTGTAGTAATTTATGTCCAATATATATATCCTAAGAAGAGACCTCTGTCCAATTTACCCTTGGAAAACTGCATCCAACAACAAACACTGGAACTTTTTTTTATCTACTGAAATCCTATTTTTAAGCTGCCATCCGTTGCATATTTACCCCCCGACTATCTCGAAGCGAGCAAAGACATTGAATCAATTTACATGATACAACCATTGCGAAAAGCTGCTTTCACCAATCTTCTTGTATAGACAGTCTTTGTGAATCCCAGATAACTTTGTATTGGATCTAGCTTAAATAGAGGTTACAGTAATGAGTTAAGTAATTCAGCTGGGGTTGCTCTTTGGAATTTGATCTACATTTGATGGCCTGTTTCCTTCGGACTAGGATGTACCAGCTGTTCTCGGACCTTAAGTGTCCAAGTGCTATGTGTGGTTTCTCATCCACAGCTACTGGATAAGGGCAGCTTTGCAGCATAACCATAATGGTTGGTGTAGCCCCATCCAGTGGGTTTTACACTATCACAGCCTTCAAACATAGGAGGATTTTTTTACAAAATTTTGATCGGAACAGAAAGGGTTTAAATTGTACTACCAGCAACAGCTGATGGCACCTTCAGCCTAAAACATTCATATAACTTCTGGAGGACAATCACAAAACCCCCATAAAATCAGATTGCCTCACAGAGCTGGAAATATAACCAGAGTAAACATATCCTTTGCACCTACTGTGACTTTGAGTTCCCCAGTCAACTGCAGATCAATCGATCTATGTTTGCTATGTGCAGAAATGCACATATTCCAGCTGTATATTTTATGTGCCATGTATTTTCCACTTGTTGAATAGCATTTTGTTGTACCAACCACAAACGATTCTGATAAAAATTATAGAAAAAATGACAACTCACCATTGTAGTCTGCATCAGATATTTTCCTCAGTAAAACATGGTTGTTATTCTGAAACACAAATTATAGAAAAAACTGTAAAACATAATATATCACTGCTGAATTTAAAGTAATTATTATTAGCGCTACGGAATATGTTGGCGCATTACAAATAAACGATAATAATAATTATTTTTCATTAATATGTATTGTATATTTCTGGTTTTCCTTTTATTTTGCAAATACATTTTCAGGGGTTACACATGTGTTACATACTGCAAAACCATACAAGGGGCCATGTGTACTAACATAGGAATTAAGAAGTAGCAAAGATTTCCAAATCTTCTGAGTTTAGTACATCTGGCTCAGAGATTTTTCAGTAGGAAGTGGTTTAGTATTTTCCTGTACATTCTACCCTGTAAAAATTTATTAAACAGGAATGGAAGAATTCTGAATAGAAGATGCCAGGTCTGCAATGCATAAAGCACCTACTAGTCCTATCACAGAAGAAACCATTGGATGAGACTCACCATCCAAATATGATTACCAGTTGCCCAGTTAGCACAAAGATATAATACTTCTCTAGACAACCCTAATGTATAGACAACATTGACTAGAAACATCTGATGAACAAAATCACAGAAGTGTCACTTAGAAGAGTGTCACTTTGTTCATATAAGTGAAATAAAGTAGGCTGTTAAAAAAAAGTCTGCTAGTGATATCTGATTTGATCCTAACAGAGTGTACTAAGCACTGACTTAAAAATCAATTACCTGCCACATCAGAATGTCAGGGCTAAAATATTTAGAGAATCAATGGCTATAAAACATTGAAGCAGTTATTCAAGAAAATATTCTGCTTATTCTAATCTATTATCTCACCTTATATAGATTGTTTGCTGTGAACACCGTATTTTTTAGTTTCACGAAGTCAGCATAAAACTTCTTAGCATTGAGAAAGCATATAGGTGAAGCAACAGAGACTATTTTCACGTTGTTGGAGAATTCCTGTAAATTGTAGAAATGCAACATTATTTTATTCATCAAATTATACTATATTCATCAAGTGTCAGCAAAATTCAGGTTACAAAAAAGTGCAGGTTAAAGTTTAAAAGATTACTGGTAAACAAAACTTGCATTCAGTATATAAAATACAATTTTCAAAAATCAAAAAAGTGAGAAATGTTTTTTTAATACTAAACAGCACATCACATATAATAGTTGTCAAACTGCGAGGCGAGCCGTTGAAGCACAGAAGTCTTTTGAGCTCAGAGCGATTAAGCCGATGAGCGCCGAAGGCGCTCATCAACTGCGAGCCTCACAAAGCGAGGCATTGAAACTCAGAGCACTTAGGCGGAAATGTGCGTTGCAAAGTGAGGCGCACTGTTGAGGCATCAAAAAACAAGGGACTTAACCTCCAAGCAGTTAGGAAACGCAGAATCGCCTTAGGCTGCAAGCAGTTGAGGAACGCGGGACTTAGAAAAAAAAATTGCGAGGCCCGGAACACGAAAAACACAAAAAAGGAAAAATTAAATACAAGAAAAAAACATTAAACACAGCACAGGGGGGGGGGGGGGCAGCCAGGACATCTGGGAGTGAGGTTGCAAGCGAATTTAAGCCGAATTTGCAGAGTTTCAGTACTCGAAAATCAAGTGACAAAAAAAATGGCTGCCGAAAAAAATTTAAATGCTCGAGAGCCATGTAACACATAGACATTCGACGCCATTTTACAACACTAACTTGCAACTAATAACATTACGAATGCAAAATGGCACATTATCCGACTAAACCAGCGGTTTGCACTCGCGCATGCAGCCTATTTATACTGCACAATTGGCACATTGATGACACTTTCTCCTCAGGGCAGCAACAGTCCAACTAAACATTATATGCTGCAGGAAAATAAAAATAGATTGTTAGCTCTTCAGGCTATTAATTGCTGGATATATTCATTAGAAATAGGTAAAGTATATTGATTTATTAAGTACTTAATTAATTAATTATCATTAAAAAAATATATATATATATCTGTCTTTGCGATGAGCGCCGAAGGTGATCGTTGCAAAGCACAAAACTTGAAGGATACCAGGGGAGAGGCTTACAATGAGTGCTGAAGGTGCTCAGAGGAGCAAAAGTACACAAGAGGAGAGGCTCACAATGAGAGCCGAAGGTCCTCAGAGTAGAAAAAGCTTTACATTGTGTGGCAAACAGAATTGCCACAGATTCAAATTTTATTGCCCCGTCATTTTTGACGGGCAAGCCGCTAGTCTTATATATAAATAACCAATTAATTATTCTAGTTTTCTACTCCTCTTGCACTCTGCATTCTCTCTCAAAGTAATTAAAAATGTTTTTTTTTTTTTTTTTATTGTAGTGTTTAGACATAAAACACCAAAAATATATTTTTTAATATGCTCTGTTTTTGGTGGGGCAAATTTGTTACCACACCTCATCCTAACCTCTATGACAGCTTAGTAAATATCCATCCCCAATAGAAATGGAGAGCTTTTAACAGATGCACCTCTCTTTAAAGACAGGAGCAACATAGCAATACATTGTTTTTATTCTGATTTTGCAGTGGATAGTTTGATTATATATTATTACTAGAGTATAAATGATTATTTGCTGCGCAAATAGCAGTATTGTTGCACAAGCAGTAGTATCAACAATTTTTTTTTTTACCCTTTTCAACATAATGGAAGTGTTACATGCCTATCATAAAGATATCCAATCTAATTGTGGTTAACTTGGAAGTATTTCTGAGCTCCCCAAATATTAAAAGCCTACGGGTACTTTCAAACCTCCGAAAGGCACGGAAAAAGGCATCTATTGTAAACCTCTCTAGCTTGGTGGTTCTCAATAAACCCCCACTGCTCCTAAAGTTAACTTCAATACAAGGGGGTCTCCATTGACCCTCATGGCATATGATGCTATAACCATGGCGGAACTCATAGACCATCATGACACCTAGTTTTAACCCCCCAGATTAGACCTCTATGGACCCTAACCCCTGTGTGGATCCATAAGGACTCTCATAGACCCTAACACTACATACAGAAAATACTACAAAAACGTTTTAAGAAAATTACACCTATAAGGGGACAAAACCATTTTTTACCTATCCTTTGATGGTCCCCAGCGATGATCATTGAAGCCCCCGTCCTTACTCTTCAGCGTTGGATAAGAGGGCAGGTCCATGATGATAGAAGAATCAGTCCTCTTCTGTTTTGATTGAAGCCATCGTTCCTCATCTTCAGCCCATGGAAAAACCTGCTGCTCTTAAAAAAAATATTGCATCTAACAGAGCTCCTCCTCTGAGGAGCCTGCCATGGTATAGGATTAATAATAGATTCCTGCCATGGGTAGGGGTCTATATATATATAGGGAAATATAGGGATATGGGAGGTTTTTAGGGCTAGTGTAGTGTGTTCATTGTAATGGGAGCATTGTGCAGCTTTGCTATGGAGACTACTGAGATTCAGACTCAAGGTCTCCTGCGAGTAGGCTGTGAGTACACATTAGGGTTAGAGAGCCCTGCCCAAAACTTCTTGTGTGCAAGGCAGTTAATTTCATGGGCTTTTCAGGTTTTCAAAGCTCCTGGAGTTCTGAGTAAGTGTTTTCCTGGATGTTTGTGGACTTATGGAATGGAGGCCTATTTTCACACTAAAGTTCCATGGGAAGTATAGGATTAGATTGTGCTGCAATAGCTGACCTGTACTATTAGCACCAACTATACATTTTCATAGAAACTGCTCTATATTTAAATGCTTATATTTAAAGAAACCAAATCCAAAAACCAAAGAGAATGAACTCTCCTTTAATGGATTTCATCCATATTCAGTTTAATGGGACAGAAGGTGATATCAAATGACATTATTGTTCAAGAGTTGAACCCAATAGAGTAAAACCTTATGTCATGCCACGGTATAAATCTTGGTGCCTGTAGATTTATGTGAGCATGCATCTCAAAGAAATAAAGTCATAAATATGATTTGTGTACCAATATAGGAGGTGGATGTGAAGTGTTTATACTATTCTCCATTCATTTTTGAGACAAAACTAAAATAAATCTTTAACTACTGAGTCTAGCATATATGTCGTGTGCACATTCAAGAAGACCAGAGACCATTTTGGGAGTGTCAAAAAGCAAAGTTTGATTAGCTTTTTACTGTGTAGATTGATTAGCTTAGCAATATGTAGACATGCAATGTACATGAGCTTGAGGGAGCTCAGAGTGGCTGTGGCTGACAGGTGTGCCTTGTGTGATGCAGTGCACAGAAAATTGGATATGACTGAATGATAGCAGCTGTAGACATATTTCTTGCACAGGTCAAAAAATATATCTAAAATTTCATTTTTAGATAAGATTAATCCTGTGACAGATGGTTAGAAATCCAGAGATGTGTCACATATAGGAACCTCATGACATAGGTTTTTACTCTCTGAGTCTAAGTTTAACCAAGAGGCTAACACTCTTAAGTGAAAAACATGTGTTTGTAAAAAAACAACTTTAGGAAGTATTATATAATATATACAACTAGCGACTTGCCCGTCAATAAATGACGGCAATTAAATGTGTATGTTTTGAATTCTGTTTTTCCTTCTCCAATGTTAATGAGCCAATCATTGAACTCATTTTCTCCTTTTTATCTCATATTTTGTTGTAATTGAAGATGGGTAAATAGTTTCCATAGTGTACTTTACTTTATACATGTTTCGACAATGTAAAACGACAGGTAATGTTAGATTGTAAGTCTGCGAGTTTCAATCCTGCAAGGTGCTTTAGGGAAAGTGCTATGGACACCGGATTCCAAGCTCAAAGACAGAGCCCTCCATTCTTTGCAATGTGTGAATCCTGAACTTGTCATTGCCTGTAGCTAAACTTATGTATAGCGCTACGGAATATGTTGTCGCGTTACAAATAAACAATAAAAATAATAATGTTTGTCTAAAATCTCCACCTAACAACATTACCTTTGCACCAAGTGGCAAATCCATGACTTCACGTAAAAAACGGTCAATACATTGAAGGACATGGCATGACATCATTGTAGCTTCATCTATTATAATGAATTTACTTTTTTTCATTTTTTTGCTTGCAATGATGTCATTTGAGTATCCGACACTGATGTTTCCAGAATGAGAACTGGCAGTTTAAATCCACTATGCACAGTTCTTCCACCTTCTAACAAAAGTGCAGCAATTCCAGTGGTTGCAAATGGCAGTGGTATTTGACCTTGTGCTCGAACAAAACTCATCAATAAATTATAGAGATAAGTTTTTCCTGATCCGCCAGGTCCATCTAGATAGAAATACCGCTCTTTGAGCATGTCATCATCTAGGGCATTTTTGATTGCATTAAATGCTTGCAACTGTAATGTATTTAAAGTTGCAAGTCTTTCTTCTGTTCTTTCTCTTTGAAGCTGAGTGTCATAGTCTTCAAAGTTTATATCGTCTATGAGACCTGGACCTGGCAGATTAAAACTTGCACAACTTAATCCATGAGTTAAAAAGACCTCTTGAATTTTAATTAATGCTTTTAATTGTGCAATAGGCTCATTGTATCATTGCAAAAAGTCTTCAGACATATTTGTTTTAATTTTGTCCCACAAACCTAATGCATTTGGAGCATTTGAGAAGATACGAATGAATGCAAATTGTTCCCTCATCTGGTATTTGACATAGTGCTGCTTCTTCTAGACATTTTTCCCATTTCATATCATCAGCTAGGAAGTTTTAGTGATGGGCAGCTAAGTGGAAAGATTCATAAACTATGTCATTAACCGTTATTAACTGTTCAAAACTTTGTGCACCAGGAACATTTAGAAGTAGTAATCGTAAGCAGAAACATTCAATGTCTCTTGGACTTACAGTGTAAATTCTTGGTATTATTTTATTTCCACAACGTTTTCGTTTTCACCATAATCCATTAACGAAAAAATAATGGTATGGAATGTCAATATATAACAATTCCCTTGGCTCCAAGTCAGTACAATTTAATTGAAACCACGCAGTTAGTGTAGTTTGCCGATGCTCACTTTGTGCCAAAGCATTTCTTTAATTTCCAACATGGAAATACATTAAATGTATTTGTGGCAAATGTACAGGTAATCGATATATACTGCATGTGAGCGATCATGCATTTCAAATTTGAGAAGACGCCACATTGCTTTTGGCGCACTTACATAGCGAGCACCTACATGAGATGCAAGTTCATCATGTACGAACTCACTTTGTTCATGATTTTCAGCACTTTTGACAACTACAGTAGCTGCATCATAGCCTTTGTAAATATATTTGTAGACATATTTAATGGATTTTATAAAAGTGCAAGCATCCACATTAATGTGTGCATTATACTTCATGAGTAAATGTGGATTGTATGGTACCACATATCTGTTATCTACCTTTTCTGAACGAATAATGGCATTTTGGCCTTCTCTTCTTCTATATAATGGATAGCCATCACAATTAGCATAAGTTTTGTCTCTATAATTTTTTGAAAATTCTTTAGTACATTTCTTATTTTCCATACATGGTGACTGTGGATTAATATCTCCACATGGTCCATGAATCATACGATGAGTTACAATCTCATATAGTCTACCATGTATTTCCGGATCTGGTAATTTAGCAATAATCACTGAATCCACTTTGTCACCAGTATCTAATTTATCTTTATCTTGAAGGATTATAAGAATATGTGCATGTCGAAGGTCTCTTTTTTAAAATTTGATGGTATAAACATAAGCCAGACATTTGCCTAATAACTGAGTTATGGTTTTGTCACGTATTCATTCAGTTAATTTGATTTTAAAAACTCTTGCCACTAAATCTGGTCTATCGGAAGCAGTTTGTACGATTAGCAGATTGTCTGTAATCTCTGGCCATTGTGGATTACATGTAAATGTAATAAATAAATCTGGTTTTCCAAATGTAGTTACAATAGCCATGGCATTATTGCATATTGCGAGGAGATACTTGAAAAGTAGATGGTAAAATGATGGCTTTGCCGGCTGGCAGCTCTCTGGTTGTAGCAACCTCAGCGACATAATCCATCAATCCACAATACTGTTCTACACGTAGTTTATCTTGTGGATATTTCATGAAGTTTAAATTATTTGCCTCAACTTGCAAATATGAATCAAGGATCCATTGTTGTGTCAGTTTTCATCCACATAAAATGTGATTGAATACATCTTGAATGGCAGTTTGAGGAACTTTAAATTCAAGCATGGAAATATTATTTTTGACACATACTTTCGAATTTGGGTAACTGTCAAGTGTTAATTTGGGCTGCCAACCTGCTTCCTCATGTTGATAAAATATTGGATATGTCATTGGATCCAAATTCTTACTTAAGATACTTATATTAATGAAAGGTTGCACATCATTTCTGGGATATATTCTAATATCTCTCTGAAATGGTGGTTCTCCTTTGTCATTTTGAAAGACCATTGCAACCTCATTTGCTGTTGGCAAGTTATAACGGCGTTTATCAGTATGGCGATCTCTTTTTAGCACCATATTGACTTTTGGGATTGGCAATTGATTTATTTCTGCATGAATTTGTTGTTCCTTTTCTACTTCTGCCAATTTTTTATAGGCTTGAGAGTATGGGTTTTGGGCCATAATTTTCTCAAGCTCTATAAAAACAATGGGTAAGCATTTTTTTTATTTTCTAGAAGCTGCATACGTTGTTCAACGGCTTCCATTGTATCTAGGACATATAGTTGAGCAAATTTTCTTTGCTCCTTTTCCTCTGGATGTAAATGAGAAGTATGATGGTAAATTTGTCCTTGTACTTTAAAGCAGTAAGGGCCATGTCCTGGTACATTAGCAGCTAATGTTGCACCTATAGATGCAAAGTATATGGCACTATTATAGGATCTTATGTTTGTTTTGAAATTTTGGTAGTTGGGGAAAGCAGGCTCAGTCATAATTCTTTGTAAATATGTTGGGAATTGTTGTCTTTATGGAAGTCTTACCTTGCCTTTTTGACAGCAACTAATGAACTCGCCATCTCTGGGTCTTTCCTGTTTGAAATGATAAGCCCCACAAAACTGACAGACAATATTCATATTACCACAATTATGAACCTCTATTGGTAAAGATTTAAGTAAAGGACAATTGTGAGAAGATATATCAATGTGACTGTCTAAATCATCATTAGAATTATTATTTGATTGTTCAGGAACATTTTCTAAATGATTTTGTTTTTTAGTTGCCTTCTTGGGGTTTGGTATTAGTTTGTCAGCTGGTAGTCTTTTGCTTGTGAGCCTCTCCCGTTCATTTTGTCATCAAATTTCCTTCTTGTCAGGCGTCTGATGATCTGCCCATGTTTTTTGACGTTCTCTAGTTTGACGTGTTTTCATTTCCTGTTTCTTGTTAGTATCTGCCATATTAATCTGTAAATAAAATTAGTATATTAGTATTTTTTTCTCCTTAGTTTATTTACTTGTTTTAACTGCATTTTTTTCTCCTATCCTGTTTTGTGTGCAGCACTGTTTGCATTATGAGGTTAGCTTTATGAGGTTGGACTTAGCAACTTAGATTGCAGTGTATTTTTTGAAAGTGGCACATGAAAGATGATAGTTCCTTCTATTTTGTATGTGTTTTATAGGATTTTTTGTGTGCTACTGTTGTCATTACGTGTTTAGGGTATGGAGTAGGGCTTAAACGTTTGCGCAGGAAAAAGAGTATATATCCTTACATTTTGTTTATGTTAACATCATTGGCGTTTTCTGTTTTGTGTGCAACACTGTTGGCATTAGGGGTTAGCGTAGGGCTTTTTTGTTGTTGTTGCTATCCTGTTTTGCATTTGGCAATGTTGTCATTAGGGGTTTCCGGTTATGGGGTTGCGCATATAGTGTTAGTTAGGTTGCAGTACGTTTCCACAAAGTCAGACAAAAAACAGGATAGGCCCTTCCATTTTATATGTGTAAACAGCAGTATTTTATTTTTTGTTTAACTTGTAATACTGTACCTCTTTTCTTGAAATATGTTGTGTGGAAATTGCTGTAGAGATGCAGAGAGTCTTCAGGCAGTGTCTGCTGAGAATTAAAGAGAGAGATGCAAATGTTGAAGTAAAATGTAAATATTTTTTTTTTGTACTATGAGCATGGAAAACAGGATATATACTTTGATTTTGTATGTATTCAGAGAGGTTTAGGTTATGGGGTTAGGCTTAGAGTGTGGTGCATATTTTTAATAGGATAGATTTGTTTTGTTTTAAGATCATTTGTTGTAGTATCCTGTTTTGTGTGCAGCACTGTTGGCATTAGAGGTTTAGGTTATGGGGTTAGGCTTATAGGTTATGGCACAGAAAACATGATATTTCTATTTTATATGTGTTAACAATCTTTGTTGTACTATCCTGTTTTGTGTATGCCACTGTTAACATGATATGTTGAGGTGCTGGGGTTAGGCTTATAGGTTAGGGCACACAAAACGGGATATTTTCCTTTAATTTGTATGTGTTAACAATATTTTTTGTACTATCCTATTTGTGTATGCCACTTTTGTCATTAGTAGTTTAGGTTATGGGTTAGGCTTATAGGTTAGAGCACACCAAACAGGATTTATTCTTGCATTTTGTATGTGTTAACAATATTTGTTGTACTATCCTTTTTTGTGTACGCCTCTGATGTCATTAGAGGTTTAGGTTCTGGGTTTAGGCTTATAGGTTAGGGCACACAAAACAGGATTTATTATTCCATTTTGTATGTGTTAACAAGATTTGTTGTACTATCCTGTTTTGTGTACGCCACTGTTGTCATTAAAGGTTTAGGTTATCGGTTTAGGCTTAGAGGTTTGTGCAGATAAAAGAGGATCAATTCTTCCATTTTATATGTGTTAACAACATTTGTTGTAGTATCCTGTTTTGTGTGCACCATTATTGGCATTAGGGACTTCTGAGTTTTTTTTTTTTTCATCTTGATTTAATTTTCATTGTCTTCCATTTTGTATTTGTTAACAATATCTGTTGTACTATCCTATTTGTGTACGCCACTGTTGACATTATATGTTTAGGTTCTGGTGTTATGCTTATAGGTTAAGGCACACCAAACCGGATTTATTCTTGCATTTTGTATGTGTTAACAATATTTGTTGTACTATCCTGTTTTGTGTACACCATGGTTGTCTTTAGAGGTTAAGGTTCTGGGTTTAGGCTTATTGGTTAGGGCACACAAAACAGAATTTATTATTCCATTTTGTATGTGTTAACAATATTTGTTGTACTATCCTGTTTTGTGTACACCACTGTTGTCATTAGAGGTTAAGGTTCTGGGTTTAGGCTTATTGGTTAGGGCACACAAAACACAATTTATTATTCCATTTTGTATGTGTTAACAATATTTGTTGTACTATCCTGTTTTGTGTACGCCACATTTGTCATTAGAGGTTTAGGTTATCGGTTAGGCTTAGAGGTTGGTGCAGACAAAACAGGATTCATTCTTCCATTTTGTATGTGCTAACAATCTTTGTTGTACTATCCTGTTTTGTGTACGCCATTGTTGACATGATATGTTTAGGTTCTGGTGTTAGGCTTATAGGTTAGAACACACCAAACCGGATTTTTAATTCCATTTTGTATGTGTTAACAATATTTGTTGTACTATCCTATTTGTGTACGCCACTGATGTCATTAGAGGTTTAGTTTCTGGGTTTAGTCTTATAGGTTAGGGCACACAAAATAGGATTTATTCTTCCATTTTGTATGTGTTAACAATATTTGTTGTACTATCCTGTTTTGTGTACACCACTGTTGTCATTAGAGGTTTAGGTTCTGGGTTTAGGCTTATAGGTTAGGGCATACAAAACAGGATTTATTCTTCCATTTTGTATGTGTTAACAATATTTGTTGTACTATCCTGTTTTGTGTACGCCACCGTTGTCATTAGAAGTTTAGGTTCTGGGGTTAGGCTTATAGGTTAGTGCACACCAAACAGTATTTATTCTTGCATTTTGTGTATGTTAACAATATTTGTTGTACTATCCTGTTTTGTGTACACCACTGTTGTCATTAGAGGTTTAGGTTCTGGGTTTAGGCTTATAGGTTAGGGCAAACAAAACAGGATTTATTCTTCCATTTTGTATGTGTTAACAATATTTGTTGTACTATCCTGTTTTGTGTATGCCACTGTTGTCATAAGAGGTTTAGGTTATGGGTTAGGCTTAGAGGTTGGTGCAAACAAAACAGGATTCATTCTTCCATTTTATATGTGTTAACAACATTTGTTGGAGTATCCTGTTGTGTGTGAACGATTATTGGCATTAGGGGCTTCTGATTTATTTTTGTTTTTCATTTTGACATTGGCGCACAGCAAACAGGATAGGTGTTTCTTTTTTTATTTTATTTGTTATACTATACCTTTGTTGAATTCTTAGTTGTGTATAAATGACAGAGGGTCCCCTGCTGCCAATCTTCCTGCGACAGTCTTCAGGCAGTGTCTGTTGAAAGAGAGAAAGAGAAATGGAAATGTTTTTTTTTATTTTTATTTTTTAATTAAGATTATAGTATTTTTGTGAAGCAAATGTATTTTTGCATATTACCTGTTCTTCTTTCTTTGTTGTGTGTAACATTTTGCAGAATTGACAGTCCATGTTAAACCTTGCAGTGCTGCAAATTATTCAGTGACTCAGTTGAGGCAGAGTCTGTTAAAAATGACAAAAAACTGAAATGTTGAAATGCAGCATAAATATATATGTGTATTTTTTTTTTGCTAAAACCATGCATGTTGTAAAATATATATGAATACAATCTATGTTCTTGTTGAAATTTGTCCTTTTATTTTTTTTAATTGAGATAATTTTAGGGCACATACACATGTATCTGTGTTTGTTACTATACATGAATACGTTTTTTTTTATGCATTTATTAATTAATTAATGTATTATAGCTTACCTATTTGGTGTAATTTGCAGATTTGAAACATCTAAAGTGATAATGAAGTTGCTTTAGAAGTAACGCCCCCAAATGAAATGTCACACTGTTCATCACCTAAGGAGAAATTTCTGGAAAGTGTGCAGTATTTATAGACTTTCAGCTGAAGTAGAAACCGTTAGAATGGAATACGCAGGCTCTATTTGCGTTCCTGCCATCAATTTGCGTTCCAGGAGCCATTTTACATAGTTACATAGTTACATAGGGCCTCATTCAATTGCGATTTGGCCAATTGAATAGTGCTCTATATAAGCACATAGCATATTTTTTTTACAGAAGTTTTTAGTTAGGGAAGACCTTCCTTTTGGATAGAAGTTCACTAACTAAAAACTTCTGTAAAAAAATAGGCTCTGTGCTTATATAGAACCCTATTCAATTGGCCAAATTGCAATTGAATGAGGCCCATAGTAATTAAGGTTGAAAAAATACTTCCAGTCCATCAAGTTCAACCTGTTAAGATCTCCTCTGATCTGCAATATGCGTATTAGTTATTAATTAATTAGTTGTTAAATAATTAATAAGAGTATAGTATTGGAGGATGAATAAAGAGTTAGTCCATCAAGTTCAACCTTTTTAGATCTCTATTTATCTTTTTAATATGTGGACTATTTATTATTAATTGTTAATTGATCTAGAGGAAGGCAAACAGAAAATAAAAACCCCATTGAAACTTTGCCAGTTGTCTCATAACGGGAAAAAAAGCAAAATTCCTTCCTGACCCCAGAAACTCAAAATCAAATTTCTCCCTGGATCAAAATTCCTTCGCTAGTTATCTAGGATAGCCTTGAATTCTTTATTGAAAAATATATCTAACCCCTTTTTGAAGTTGTCTATCGAATTCGCTGTTACCACCTCCTTTGGTAGAGAATTCCACAGTTTAACCACCCTAACTGCGAAGAACCCTTTTTTTTTTTAAGGTGAAATCTTATTTCCTCTAACCTCAAAGGGTGTCCTCTTGTCAGTTGAAAATCTCTTGCTACAAAAAGTTCACTTGACAAAGCCTTATATTGACCCTGGATGTATTTAAATAAGGTAATCATATCCCCTCGTAGACCCCTTTTTTGTAGCGAAAATAAGTTTAGTTTGGTTAGTCTTTCTTCATAACGTAGCCCCTCCATTCCCCTTATTAGTTTTGTAGCCCTTCTCTGTACTTTTTCCAGCTCTAAATGTCCTTTTTATGAAGTGGTGCCCAAAATTGTACTCCATATTCCAAATCAGGGCGTACTAGGGATTTGTATAGTGGCAGGAATTATATTTGCTCCCCTTGCTTCTATACCCTTCTTAATACATGCTAATATTTTACTTGCCTTTGCAGCTGCTGCTTGGCTTTGAGCGCTGTTACCTAGGTGGTTGTCCACTAGTACTCCCAAATCCCTTTCAATATCTGATACCCCTAGATTTGCTCCATTAAGATTATAGATTGCATGGCTATTTTTCCTTCCCAAATGCATAACCTTGCATTTATTTGTATTAAATCTCATCTGCCATTTAGCCGCCCATTTCTCTAATTTATGCAAATCCCTTTGTAGGGAAAGTACATCATTATCTCATTTTATTACCTTGAACAACTTAGTGTCATCAGCAAAAATGGAGACACTACTTTCGAGTTTTGCACAAAGTAGTTACGTGTTGCATGTAAAATGGGCGCGATTTTGTGTGTGGTACGTGCCGCAGAATGTGTTACGTGCCACATGAAGTGTTCTTGAGTTTTTGGTAAGTTTTTGCGAGTATGTGTTGTAATTTTACTTCCTTAGTCTCGTTTTCGTTTTTTTCGGCGCCCATTTTTTCTCTCGCTTAGGGGATTTTCGAGTGGCTAAACTCTGGAAATTGGAGTGAAATTGTTGTGTAACCTCACTTCCAGATGTCCTGGGTCTCCCCCCTTGCTGTGTGTGATGTTTTTATTTTATTTTGGTTTGTATTTTGTGTGTTTTTCAGTGTGCGCAGTTCGGCCGTTAACTTCGCGGTTTCCTTTTGTAAGTGCTACAGCCCATATTTTTTTCTCATGCTTTTTTTTCAAAGTGCTACGGGACTCGCAGTGTGAATTGTGTATTTGAGTTTTGTGTTGATGTGTAGTCCCGCGGCTCGTAGGTATGATGGTAAAGTCGTACGGCACTCATCTCCCTGCCTAAGTCGTACTCACTGCGCTCCCTGCCTAAGTCATACGGGATCGTAGGGATGAGCGCCTATGGTGCTCATCTCCTCCAGCGCAAGTAGCGCCTTCAGCGCTCCTTGCCAGCAACTACAAGGGTTAGCAACAACCCGTATTGCTGAGAACTATATATGTGATTCTCACCTTGGGTTTTGCTACAAAACAAAAACCATGCAATATCGGGAAATGTAAATTGAACTGGCAACATAATAAAATAAATCCACAGTGTGTGTGAAGATAGTTACTTCTTTCATTTTGAGGACCTCCCCTTATCTTTATAAGTGCCGACGCTAAAGTGTCTCAAGAAATACTTATGAAAGCATGTAAAGAAGTACATTATATATGAAATGTAATAAGAGAAAGCTTAAAGTGGTGTTACTCACAGCATTCGTAATCTCAATGCCTGTGTTTAATTCCTCATTTAAGTTGACCAGACGAAGAGTCTTCACTCTATATTAAAGGAGCAAAACATACACAATTGTCATTAAGCTAAAAAATCCATAGGGTTGTATATAAATCTCAGAGCAAGTTAGTATACTGTAAATTCAAATGGAACAATCATATAGTTAAAAAATCCTGGGAGGAGATTTTGATTGCACAGAACGTTTCTATCTGCAAATGCCAGAGCTTTTAGTGTCAGTAATTTAAAGCTCATTAGTCTATATGAGCACAAAATCCTAAGAAAGTAAAATACAGAAATAGCTGACAAAAGCACTGGCATTTGTAGATTTTAAGCTCAAAGACATGGCCCACCATTTAATATTGTATTTTTCCTAACGCCTGTATAGTGCTAATATGTTGTCTCTCTACAAATAAAGTATAATATTAATAATAATAATAATAATAATAATAATAATAATAATAATAATAAAAGATAGCAATGCAAATGTTATTTGCTTTCCAAAAACATTTGGCCATTATCAAGTATAGTTTGGTTAACATGGTATTGATTACTGACAGATTTCATTTTATATAGCACATGAGTGAGTTCTGATTATACATGGGTTAGTATATGCAGTTCTCTGTGTAACTGACATTACATTGTGTACACACTGTACATCTTGGCAAAGAGTAAATACAAAAGGACTTGTGCTGTCAGTTTTGGATGCTGTGATTCAAGCCCATGGATGTATGTGTGAATATCCCTGAAAATGTCAATGGGCAGGGCATATACAGTTCTACTTTAAACTATAATACATTAAGTATAGAATATAATTTCTTTGTGAGTAATGATTTTTCTAATATTTTTAGTTGTAGAATATATTCTTGTACATATTCATTTTTATTTTGTATATGTATGTTTCAGGGGTGAACTCAAAATGATTACTTATGTACAAGAATCCTCAAGAAGCAATATTTATAAATCATAATTTAATTCTACCTTACCTGATTAATCGGAAAAGCCCCAAAGCAATGCTGAAAAGAACTCCAAAAAGCAATCCGATATTTGCCGCAAAACATATAGTAACCAGGTAGGTGCACACCCATACTGTCTGTCAGCAAGAAAAAAACATGATATTAGGATACAAATGTGTTTTTTTTTTCAGAGTAGTCTAGTAAATACATTACATTATTATCTTAGTAGCAATTGCAGATGTATTTCCAAGTGATGAACTGTAGGTAGGCACTTGTGTCACTCCTCCTACACATAGGGCCTCATTCAATTGGGATTTGGCCAATTGAATAGGGCTCTAAATAAGCAAATAGCATTTTTTTTAAAGACGTTTTTAGTTAGTGAAAACCTTGCTTTTGGATGGATGTTTACTAACTAAAAACTTCTTTAAAAAATATGTGATTTGCTTATTTAGAGCCCTGTTCAATTGGCCAAATTGCAATTAAATGAGGGCCATAGTTACTATCAGACTTATTAAATTGCAATTCAGCAAATCTAAAGGGCTCTATATAAGCACATAGCATATTTGTTTACAGAAGTTTTTTGTTAGTGAAGACCTTGCTTTTGGAAAGAAGTTCACTAACTAAAAACTTCTGTAAAAAAAAATACTATGTGCTTAAATAGAGTCCTATTCAATTGGCCAAATCACAATTTAATAAATCTGTATATGATTTGTGGAATAAGCAGTAGGGAATATCTACACAAACAGATCCATATCCGCTTATAAACATTTTTTGGAAGGAAATCCATAAGACTTTCAAAAGTTGCTCTTGACCATAGAATAAAATTACAGTTTCATACTTCCGAATTCTTGTTTTTGATGCAGATTATAAAATAAGCATTGAACACATAACATTATTATTAGGCCATGTTCAACTTGCTAGTTTGGTAACTGGAAATATCTGGAGCTGTTTGACTCCCAAGTGAAAAAAACATATTCCTGGGTTTTAATTATCATTAACTTCAAACATGTGATTGAAGTTAAACTGTAGAAAGAATCTATGCAGCCTATCCAAAGTCAACATAAAACATGGGATGTTACAAACAATGTTAATCATGAACGATAAGGTACATTTTGGTGTAGATATATAAAAAAAGTTTGCTTTTCTACTGTGTCTTAATCATATAATTGTTTTATGCTGATAGTTACAGTGCTTGTATAATGTTTATGGTTCATCCAATGCTTTGCTCAACACAAAATCAGTTTTAGTGAAATATTGTTAATATTGAAATCTACTGTCATTGAGTCTTTGCCTGATATGTTAATCAGCAAAGCAGTGGCTTTTCTTAATAAAAACTTTTTAAAAGTAGCTTTATCGCTAAAATAATTGACTAAGCTCCCAATGTATACTGTGGGTGGAACCATGACCCCGGCAAGAACCATTAGGCGTCTAGATTAGTGATGTCGCGAACATCAAATTTTCGGTTCGCAAACAGCGGACGCAAACTTCCATCAAATGTTCGCGAACGGGCGAACCCGGCAAACCACTATAGACTTCAATGGGCAGGCGAATTTCAAAATCCACAGGGACTCTTTCTGGCCACAATAGTGATGGGAAAGTTGTTTCAAGGGGACTAACACTTGGACTGTGGCATGCCGGAGGGGAATCCATGGCAAACCTCCCACGGAAAATTACATAGTTGATGCAGAGTCTGGTTTAAAGCCATAAAGGGTAAAAATCACCTAGCATTCCTAAATTGTTTGGAATAACATGCTTTAAAACATCAGGTATGATGTTGTATCGATCAGGTAGTGTAAGGGTTACACCCGCTAAACAGTAACAGACCAATCTCCCTGTTTAATGCACCGCAAACAACCGCAAACAGTCCCTTTGTACAACCGCAAACTCCCCATTTGCACAAGGTTGGATACCCAGCTAGCCATGTCCCGTTCCTTGTCCTCACTGATGTCATTGAAGGTCTCTTCCTCCACACAGCCACCAAGGGTCCCCGAAAGGTGACAACAAGCCCCCAGTGACGCCTGCTGTGTTTGGTCTTCCACCTCCTCAAAGCCACCTTCCTCCTCTGACTCCTCTTCTTCAGACTCCTCTCTCTGCGTTGCCTCTGTCTGCGTTATTATAAGGTGTGTACTGTTAAGTCGTACTATTCCTATCGGTTTAATCCCTGTTACGTCCACTATTAGGGGACGTGTATATGGCATTGATTTTTGGAACAGGGAGATGGAAAAAGATGCTTGGTCGGACCTCCTACTTCGAATTTGGGGCACTGCACGTGCAATCTAAGGTGCCACCAGATAGGAGTGGTGTGTTCAGTTGTAGTATTTATTCCTATCAGTTTAATCCATGTTACGTCCACTATTAGGGGACGTGTATATGGCATTGATTTTTGGAAGCGGGAGATGGAAAAAGATGCTTGGTCGGTCCTCCCACTTCAAATTTGGGGCACTGCGCGTGCAATCTAAGGGGCCACCAGATATAAGTGTCACTGTGCACTGGCAAAAGTTGGCAGAGTAGGTGCTTTAGGCCTCACACACACGCCTGTAGGCAGGCAACTGATATTCAATCGATTACAGTCAAAAAAGTGTTGTTTTATGTCACTGTACACTAGGTTGCACCAGATATGACGGATCACTGTGCACTGGCAAAAGTTGGCAGAGTAGATGCAATAGGCTTCACACACACGCCTGTAGGCAGGCAATTGCTATTCAATCTATTACAGTCAAAAAAGTGTTGTTTTATTTCACTAAGCACAATATAAGCTGTTAGGTGTTAGCCTGTCACACACACACGCTGGCAGGCAGGCATATGCAATTAGATTACACAGAAAAAAATTATAAAATAAAATAAATGATGTTCTAGCCCTAAAAAGGGCTTTTTGGGTTGTTGTCCTTGCAGCAGATATCAGATGAGTCCTTCAGGTCTGTAATGGAAGCTAAATACACAGCCTGGTTATCTATTTCCCTATTAAATCTCCACCAGCTACACTATCTGTCCTCTAACAACGAATGCAGCTTCAGAATGATTCTAAAATGTATGCTGTCCTTCAGATGGAAGGCCCTGGAAGGGAGTGTATGCTGCTGATTGGCTGGAATGTGTTTCCTGACTGTGAGGTGCAGGGTCAAAGTTTCCTCAATGATATAGTATAGGGGCGAACCGAAAAGCGCATGTGTTCGCCGTCCGCTGCGAAAATGCCAAAATCGCTGTGAATAGTCCGCGGGCGAACTGTTCGCGACATCTCTAGTTTAGATAAATAAACACACTCAAGTGTTTCTTGGGAAAATTACGGGCCACAGCTTTATTAAAGCAACCATAAACCAATAACCAATTAACATAATTAACATTGTTACATCACAGCTCAAATAAACATCCCGGAGGATGAGCTCGGCCCGGTCAGTAACCTCACCCTCTGGGCCCTCGCCCAGAGCCTCCCAGTGCTTTACTAAGCACGCCCATGAGGCAGGGCAACGCCCACTTAAGCCTGTGGGCCGGGTGCCTTACCTCCCGCCAACCAAAGTTATTCCTACTTGCATCCTAACCTAGAAATCCCCATATCCTTACCCTTCAACTCTTTTCCATCCTTTTTTTTTTTTTTTTTACCTAATTTAAGCTCTCTGAACTTCGCTCAACCAACCTCACCCCCTAGACTATACTGTACCTTATTAGTATATCTGCAACTTTTTTAACTAACCACCAACTCAAGGGGAAGAAGGGAGGGAATCAGCTCAATGGCCAACGCGGAGTGAGGAGGAAGCCCGCCAAATGGTTGGAAGTCCCTCCTTCTCCTCCAGACAATCAGAAGCGACCAGGCTCCGCCAGGTCACGAATCGCTGCGTCAGACCCGGCGTACCTGGGGCTGCCTCCGCGCCAGCCATGACCCCGGCAAGATCCATTAGGCGTTTAGATAAATAAACACACTGACCAAGTGTTTCTTGGGAAAATGATGGGCCATAGCTTTATTAAAGCAACCATAAACCAATAACCAATTAACATAATTAACATTGTTACATCACAGCTCAAATAAACATCCCGGAGGAGGAGCCCGGCCCGGTCAGTAACCTCACCCCCTGGGCCCTCGCCAAGAGCCTCCCAGTGCTTTACTAAGCACGCCCATGAGGCAGGGCAACGCCCACTTAAGCCCGTGGGCCGGGTGCCTCACCTCCCGCCAATCAAATGGGGCAGACCTAGCCTTGCCGCCTCCGTAGCGGCCCCGATCCAAGACGAATGTGTGCCGAACATCGCTGTGTCCAAGCCTAACTGCCGTAAGGACTTCTTCAGCATCCTTTCGAATTGAAACCGTGACAAGGCCTGGCAGTTGGTATGCAATAGCAATGACCCTGGCCCTGGAAGCCTTTTTTTCCAAGTATAACCTCACACATGCCTGGGGCAACACTCCGTTCCAGTTTTGTATATGACCACTTCCCTTTCTTTTCCGGCCTGATCCGTTTTTGACCTCCTCAGCCATACCAATAATCTGTCACCTTCCAGACAGATGTCCTCAGCCAGCAGCCCCCCCGAACTGTGCCTGTTTTCTGAGACTGTTCCCCAATCCTGAAAGCACCAACGCACGCTAAGGAAAAGGCCGTCCAGAAAAGCAGGGATTTGAAGGAGTCCCTGTATAGCATACCCAGCGTAGCAACAGAGAGAAAGTAAACGGGCGCCTCCTGTCCATCCGGTGCTTCCCTTTGTTAAGTCCTTCTGTCCTGCCAACCTGAACATAAATGTTAGGGCTGTCAACTGCCGAGCCACAGTTGCCCTGGAATCACCTCTCTCTGTGCTCTGAAGCAGAAACCACAGCAGAATTCCTTCCCCCGGCTTCCTCAACCATATCGATCCACATGTTACACACCTTCCTGTAGGCCACCCACGTCTTTGGCGCTACTGAATGTCTGATGTAACCAGCTCTCGTATTACTCCAAGCTCCCAGAGTTCTGAAGGTATGTCCTCTCCTTGATCCTTCGCCGCAAGCGCAAGTGTTTGGAACCGGGTTCCCTGCAACCGAGAAAGGGCATCAACCACCCCTACGTTAAGGCCGGGATTGAAGCAACAAAGAACCAAATGCTGTATGAGCCGTATCAGCGGCCCAGATGCGTCCGTCAAGCTATTGACTACACGGACCGTGTTCGGGCTGCCTGATTGAAAAAGGACATGACGGATCCCGCAGCCCCTGCCCCACAGATGAATGGCCGCACCATGCGCCTCTAAAATAGGCTCCCACTCCGACCTCACTTGATCCTACATAGAGGTCGAGCTGCCCGTTCGTCACCCTGCTCGGCTGGATCAAGGTGCTCCTGGACAAATTCCGTCCACACTCGTGCATCCTCCTTCATATCCCCGGACACCTTTATAAAATGATGCTGCTGAGATATTCCGGCCGTAGCCAACGACATTCTTCTGCTGAATATACGGCCCGTGGGAATGATCCTGCACGCAAAATTCAGTTTTCCCAAGATGGACTGCAGCCGCCGCAATGACACTCGCCTTGCGCCTTCCAGGGCTGCCAGTCTGCAGACAGATCCAACACCTCCACCTGCAAGTTGCATTCCATCTTGTCTGAATTGATACGAATCCCCAGGTACGTCAATTCCGTGGTCGGCCCTTCCATCTTCTTGTCTGCCAGTGGAACCCCGAAATCTTCACATATCCTTGAGAAGGTCCTAAGTATTAAGTCGCATGTGGCAAGACCCGCCGGACTCACAAAAAGGAAATTGTTGAGGTAATGGGTAATCCCCTGGCAACCCGACTCGGTGTGCGCTACCCATTGCAAGAATGTACTGAAGGCTTTGAAATAGGAACAGGAAATAGAACACCCCATGGGGAGACAAAGATCCACGAAGTACTGCCCGTCAACAAAACAACCAAGGAACCAATGACTCTGAGGATGCACCGGTAGTAAACAAAATGCAGATTCGATATCCAGCTTCGCCATCTTAGCCCGCCCGCCTGACCAGGTCCTTGGCCCGATCGAAAGGGGTGTAAGACACTGGCGAGTACTGTTTGTCAATCCCGTCTTGACCGAGCCACCAGGAGGATAGAATAAATGCTGGATGAGGCGGAATTTTCCTGTTTCCTTCTTCGGCACTATGCCCAGAGGGGAAATTACTAAACCCTGGAAATAAATGGAGTGAAAGGGCCCGCCATCCTACACAGTTCTACCTCAGTCCGGATTTTATCCGCTGCTACCCCGGGAAACTCCTTTACCGACTTCAGGTTTCGGGGACACGACTCGAGCGGGGTGTGAGAGCATGGAATCTTGAATCCTTCCTGGAAACCCTCGCCTAGTAGGGCGGTTGCCCCTGCTTTTGTTGCCAACCTACCGTAGCGTTCTAGCCACGGCAGCATTGCGCCCAACTATATGGGCTCCGTCCCTTTTTGAGCGGGCTCTCCAGCCCTGAATCCGTCCTTTTGTCTGGTGCATTTTGAGGCTGCTTGATCCCCTCCACAACTCGCACAGATGTGCTTGAAATGGCAGTTTTGTGCCCACTTGCAGCTGCCCTCGTTGAATGAGTGACAGACACCTCGACCAGCTGCGCTCGCAGTGGCGGGGCCTTTAGCTCCGCTTGGATTCCCACGAAAGGGCGGCCCGCATTGGTGTCATTATGTTCAGCCAATAGGCCACCTCCTTATCGCTCCACGCCATCTCCGGACAGAGAGGACATGTATTGCCGGAATTCCTCGTCATATCGCCACCTAGCCAATCCACCATACGTCCGGTATGCTTTCCTGATTTTCTCCATATACACGAACAGCACTGTTCCAGGTGTCTTTCTCCCATGACACAGGCCATGATGGCAAAGGCCTGTAACGAGTTGTCAAACGTCCTTGGTACGCGCCTGAAAGTGGGTCTCCGGTCATCTCCTTCCCTTTGGAACCTCTCTGGATTGTTGGTCATACGTGACATTGGCAACAAGGAAAATATCTCTATGTACTCCCGTCGCCAGATTTTTTCTTTGACGTCCAAGGCTAAATGTCCTGGGCGCAAACGATGGATGGCCTCGCTGCTGTGTCCCGTACATTTCCTCTGCCCCTCTACTGTTCCGCTCCTCCGGCGTGCAGTGCCAAGCTCGTCATGTGTGATGTGGGGTTGGTAAGCCCTGCGCGGGCGACCTCGCAGGAAGAGATTGCTCCGACCACGCCTTTCCGGCCAAACCCCCCACCCATGCCCCGACTTCCGCATCGGAGACGGCAATGTTATGGGCTTCTATAAGGGATTTCAGAGACGTTAGGAATTGAGATGCCCTGGGGGAGTCTTCATGTCCTGCCACCCCCGACTCCCTGAAATTTGCAAGCTGCTCACCGGACTCTCCTTGCCCCGGGGCAACTGCCAGCCGGGGGGCAACCTGCCGGACTGGACGAGCGGGCGCCCCTGCACATCTCGACCACCGTGGACTCCTTTCACCCCCTCTTGCACAAGGACAGCTGCAGCCGCAAGACTGTCTGCTCCGAGACCTGGATCTCCCTCTGGCTCTGGGAAAGCATGAGGAACAATCACTAGATCTCCTGCGTCTATCCCTCGTTAGTGAACGCACGGTCTGCTCGCCCCCAGAGGAGTACTCCGACTCAGCGTCTATGCTAGGGCATAAGGATTCCCTCCGGCTCGGTGGCCTATGGGGATCAATACTATCCATATCCCTGTCCTGCCCCTGAGTCACTATGGGCGTCCCTGTATCCGTAATGATGTCAGGGATGAGTGAATTGCGCTGTGGCCTAGCTCTCTTGTCAGGGGATTTCTGTCTCTTGGCTGGTGTCGAGGTGAAAATCAAGAGACTGTACCTGTTTGTTGACTTCCGGACCCTGGTGGGGCGCGTCTGCCGTGCCACCTTGGCCGCCACTGGAACCTCGTCAATGACCACCAGACTATCGACTGCGGCCATCTCGTCGATCACCTGATCTCTTCTTCCTATGGTGGTCTCTTTTCTCTTCTCCTCCTCTCCTCCTCGGCTCTGCGTCGTCCCTGCGAAACACCTGCAGCGCTGGCAGTGGGTACGGCAGTGAGGACAGCACGGGCCGACCGGTGAGAACCTGTAGGAGCTTTTTTAGAGCTTCTTGCACTTTTGCTGTTACCCCTGGAGCCTCGAGGCTGATTTGGAGTGTTGCCAGAACCTGGGTTCTTCTGTGGGCCATGGGACAAGTGGCTAGGTGGTGGCCAGATGGCTAGGCTCTCGCCCGCGCTTCCTGCTGGCACCACACTCTCTGCGGTGGGGGGGATAAGCTCCTGGCTCTCAAGGACCCTATCCGTGCCCTCCATGCTGCTCCTAGCCCTATTGCTCAGATCAGAGCTAGCACGCTGCTCCGTCGGCCTATCTAGGCTATGAGGCCTGTCCACCTGGCCTAGGCTACCGGTCACCGCAGGCCGTGCCTGTGCCGCAGTGACATCAACCTCCCCCCCATATGGCCTGAATCCATCCTGTCCTGGACTCATCTAACCTGATGGCTTAATGCCTGAGTTTCGACCATGGTCAGCAAGGCCTCTAACTCCCCAGGGTCTATTAATTGCTACCCCCACACCTTAGCCAAATTGGACACAGACACCCAGGAACCCACAATGGAGGGAATGATAGTATGCTTAAATAAAGGGTGATTGATTGCTATGGATGCAGGCAGGGGGCACTCAGACCTGAACCCTGCAAATGGGGGCTCTATTGCTGACTTATATAAATGATATGAGGGGAAGATACTATCTGTGTGCCACAGGCTCAGCCCTTATTACTTGCCCTTATGAGTTGTGTGCCTCAGTCTCAGTATGCAGAGGAGCGCAGCGTGCAGACCTCCGATCAGCTCAATGGCTGGCACGAAGTAAAGAGGAAGCCCGCGAAACAGGCGGATGCCCTTCTACTCCTCCAGCCAATCAGAAGTGCCCAGGCTCCGCCGGGTCATGCAGTGCTGCGTCAGACCCGGCGTGCCTGGGGCTGCCTCTGCGCCTGCCAAGGTATGATGTCCCTACTGACAACCACAGTTCTTTGAACCACATCCTGCATACCTCCTAGTATCTGGTACCAAAATGTTGATGCCATAAGGCTTGCTAAGGATATAAAACACACAGAAACCAATATTTTACAAGTTTGTGAGAGTTGGAGTTACTCATTAAAGTTTTTAATAGTGATCAAAGTTAGTGATGGTAGTGTAATTCTGACCATCACTAACCTCTGTAATTTCCTTTCAAGGTTTTTAACTAGATATGTGTAGCTGGGGGGGGGGGGGGTATGTGAAGATTAGTGGAAATGTTTTTGTAGTGTATGTTTTTGTTAGCTAGCCTACCATAGAAGCTCAATGTGATCAACTCCTGGTTGACAGAAAGAGTGTATTCAGGAATCGTAAAAGTCAGAATATTAAAGGAGACACAGAAGATCTTGTGATGTTTCTTATTTGAGGAAATTCTGTCTTGTATATTGTCACACAAATAATGAATACTTTACTTACCCAATCAAATTTATCCACATTCCAAAGTTTCCTCAAGTCTTGAAATTGCATGAGCATTCCCTTTAATGCCACAACCACGATACATGCTAGAACACACTTAAATTAAAATAGAATATATTATTTTTTAAGCTAAATATTCCAATGAAAAAGACTAATATAACATTTTGAAGTAATAATTTAAACTTACCATTGGGAGCCAGTACAAGAGTGGAGTGACAAAATAAATCACCAGAAGTACCAGAGCACACGATATTAGGCAGGCTACCTAAAAGAAATACCTGTTTAAAATAGCTAAAGGATGCTTGAGATTTGGAGCAATTTTTAAACGGTAATACCATTTTACTAAACTGAGCTCCAAGAAGATATGTTTTCCTATATGAAAGAACACACCCATCAAAAGTCAAATTGCTTACACAGTACAAGTCTAATGGGTCGGTGCCACCAACAACTTAAGAGGAGAAATCAGAATGAAAACTAGACCAGTTCTGCAACTTTGACATATACATGGCTGTAAAGTATCCAGTAAACTAACCTTTATAAAAGCTCTGCAAGCATAAACATAAACCCATGTTTAGAGAAGATCGTATTATTTGCAGTCTTTGTGTATAGAATGTTCCATCTTGTCTGGATTCAACAATTCTTGATAGATTGGAATCTGAATGTATGTACTTAAAAAAGAACAGTGGAGGGAGGTGTGGAATTGAAGGAAAAGGGGATTTTTACAACATGGTGCACTTCATGTATCTCAACAACTGAGCAGCAGTACTCAATTGATTTGTCTCATTCTCTACTACTAGGTATTATCCTAGTGATACTCTGTCTACTCTGCTCTCTGGTTACCCAACTCTGATACTCTACTCTCTAGTTACCCAACCTTTGTCTCCTAGATTGTCCATGACCTTCAGCTATTGTTTATTTGGATTCATTGCTCTCTACCTGCCTCAACCATTGGACTGTAATTGGACCTTGATTGTGCCTCTGTTCTTTGTCTGTACAACATTCTTCAGAATTAGTTAAGAAAGTGACAGACCCATTACACACACACATCTTTCACCAATGTATCATGGACATCACCAGGGTGCAGCAGAGGCATAATTTCTTTAACTAAAAATTAGGCTCATGACATTTTCCTCTGCCATATTTACGGATATACTGTATCCTGTATACATCTCTTTTAGTGGTGCGGTATTCTATATTTTCCAAACACAATATTTAATTTGCTAACAATTCATAGACAAAAACATTACATAATTTCACATAAATATAAACCTGAATATGAGGTTCTCACCTGTGATTTTGCTCCATTATTATATAAAAGATTTGAACGGGCTGGTGCCCCTGCATTCGGTATACAATATAAAAATGATGGAATAATATTACTGAGTCCATGGGCAAACAATTCCTATAAACAAATAAACAAATACATTAGTGGTTTTGAAATAACAAAATTTCCATAATTTACCAACTTTTTATATATATATATATATATATATATATATATATATATATATATATATATATTACACAGACGTTTTGCCATGCACCTAAAACAGCATATTCTGAACAATGAAAGCATTGATTTGACTTGATATGATGATCTGAAATATAACAATCAAAATTTGAATTCTACAACAAAGTCATATCTCTAAAGAACTAAATGGCACACTTTTCTCCAGTTTTACAAACATCATATGACATCTCTGATGCTATTGTCAGTATTATATATTAACATTAAACGGCATGGAAGCTACGCTCCATCAGATAGACTTGAAAATTATAAAAAAATATAAAAAGGCTTTTTACATTTTAAAACTGATTAAGAATTGGCTTAGTTATTGTCATCTATAACTACTGCTAATTCTCTTCTGTTCTCTAATTAGTTATAGGGTGTGACGCAGAGGATTTTTTTATAATTTAATAATTCACTAGCGCCTTGCCCGTCAAAAATTACAGCAACATTTTTTTTAAGCCTGGCAATGCTGTTTGACACATAATATGAGCATCTTTGGTGCTCATAGCGAGCCCTGCGCTTAGCGCCTTTGGCGCTCATTGCATTGCTTTCAATGAGCGCCTTTGACGCTCATTGTGAGCCTCTCCCCTCTCAATGCGAGCCTCTCCCCACAAGTTTGTTGCTTTGCAATGAGCACCATTGGCGCTCATCGCAAGGTCCTGTGTGCCTGCATTGTTCAGTTAAGTGTTACTGGCTTTGGCTGAGTGTTACTGACTTGGGTTAAATGTTACTGGCTTGGCTTAAGTGTTACTGTCTTAGGTTAATAGTTACTGGCTTGGCTTAAGTGTTACTGGCTTAGGTTTATAGTTACTGGCTTCAGCTAAGAGTTACTGGCTTCAGCATCGTTTTCATCCTGTTTGAGAACATTTATGTTTTATCAACGGCCATTCTTTTCTGTCTCCTAAAAATGGCAATTATTGGTCAAATTAGCTTGCAACCTCACTCACAGGCTCCCTGGCTGTCCCCCTGAGTTGTGTGTGAGGTTTTTAACTTATTTAGTACATTATTCGTTTTTTGGCGGTCTTGCAAGTTACAGGCTTCGTCTAAGTGTTACTGGCTTAGGTAAAAAGTGTTACTAGCTTAGGTTAAAAGTGTTACTGGTTTAGGTAAAAAGTGTTACTAGCTTTGGTTAAAAGTGTTACTAGCTTAGGTAAAAAGTGTTATTGGCTTAGGTAAAAAGTGTTACTGGCTTAGGTAAAAAGTGTTACTGGCTTAGGTCGTGTTACTGGTTTAGGTAGTGCTACTGGCTTTGGCTATGGGCGTCTTGAATCTCTTTCCATCCTCCATCGGTGGAGCTTAATGGAGCAAATTACATCTCTGACTGGACAGAGGACCCTTAGAGGCACTCTGCTCTCACAATAGTGCCTTTTCAGAGTGCAGCAAGCCTAGCAATGAGCGCCTATGGCGCTCATCTTGAGGCCGACTTCTGTTTTAAAAGTCCTCCGTGGGTGCCTCGCGATGATTGCCTAAACCGTAAACCATGCAATTGTATGTAGCATTTCAGAGAGTGATCATGATCAATTAAGCAAGGCCGTAACTGCTGATTTGGAAACAGTCAATAGAAAATGAGACCGTCATCATGACTTCAGTAAAACATGGAGGTTACATGTCAATCAATTAGCGTTTAGGGGTCCGATATGCGCTCACACAAGCAATCCTGCAATGTACAAAATGATAACAATGAATGAAGGAAATGTTCTAGTCGTTGTGGGCGGCCTGATATGTATTAACTCATTGATTTGATTGCAGATTTACAAGCTTGAGGCAATTAATTCTAATGTCTTGCATCGCTTTCCCCGTCTTTAAAAGTGCAGTGTTAATTTTTTTTATTTGTATTTACAGTGCTACGTACAGGGGTTAAACCCCCTTGCGAGTCCTATCTGGTAGTCGTAAGATTTTCTTTTACATTTGACATATACGGTGTGAAAATATTTGCAGGCTTGAGAAATTGTAGCAATTGAATAGCAATTTGTGATTGCAACTCTTGCGGGTTTGAAAGATCAAAGGCTTGGATGGGGTGTAAGTTAAGGTTGTAACAACTGCAGGGATTTTCAGCCTGTAACCCGTAGATCGTTTGCGGCTCGCAAAAAGATACCAAGTGAATAGCAAATTAGTTTATGGGCTAAATTACTGGCTCCCGTAAACAACAATAGCTCAAATGAATCGAGGCCTATGTTTTGCAAGTGTGAAGTGTTGTAGTTAATGAATGGAGGGTGGCGGTGCAATTTTTTTTTTATTATCCCCTCTGGAGGGGTTGAGCGGTCGTAAAACTTTTTTGCTCTTGCCCCCCATCCAAACCAAACCCTCAGTACATGTACATATATACATACTTGTCAGATGTGTTGACAAAGTTGCAGTGAATTTTATTGCAAGGTTTTGTATCATTTTCTCTGTTATGCTGCTCATTGGTCAATCTTCTGCTGGTGGAGTTTGATTAGCTCAGGTGAACACAGATTTTAAAAGAGTGAAGCAAAGAGATTAGCGTGGCCATTTATAGGCACTGCAGCCTGTACACACACATACTGTAGATACTTGATTATACGGCTAGTTTTTTATGTTCCCATTTTAACCAATAAATGGAGGATTGCGATATATTCGATATACAGCTGTTCTAAATTCTGGTAAACTGGTTCCCTGCAGTTCTTATTGTTGAATGAAGTTTATAGTTTTCCCACCGATGCAGGAACAAACGGCTCCTCGCTGTCATGTCTTTATTAGAGTGCATCCTGCTACTGCAGCCAATGCACTAAGTGCGGCATTTACCACAGGCTGCAGCCATTGTGTTGTGAGTCCTGCGGGGGCGGGAGTGGGTGGGAATGGGAGTGGAGGTCTCAAGCATACAGTACATATTATATAATTTCTATGAATGTAACATTAACCATAATATTCTGTTGCATTTAAATGTTATATTGAATATTAAAGCATTGTTTTTTTCTTTTTGGAACAGGATTCAGCACATATTTTTTCTACAATTCCGTAAATTTTACCCCTTCACCTACCAAATTCGTAACCCTTCTGGTATATTCAAGTATCTACAGTATATTTATGTGTGTATATATATATATATATATATATATATATATATATATAAATAAATACAAAATTAGACAGCACTGTTACTCTTAAGGGGTTCAGCAGGAGAAATGAGTGGATTGTGATTGCCAACGTAGCTCTCTCTCATATAGTTTATAACTGTTCTCTGTATTTTACCTTATGAACCAGGGGCAGAGCTACTGCCAGGGTCAGAACTACCACCAGTGCATGCAATGCAATGCACCGGGGGCCTTCTGTGTGGGGGAGGCAAGTGCTGTCTAAATTTATAATATATATTATTTTCATTTAATTTCTTTTTTATTTGCTGCACTGTATTGAGAGCCCCCTGGAAATAGGCATCATGGAACATTGCTGGAGGGCTGCGTGTACAGGGCTAGAGAACAACCTGGGAATAGCCTGGATGTGTGTTCCCTATGCTGAGAGGAGGATTTAGGACAGCTGAATTGGAATGGGTACTTACAGAGGGGAAAAAAATCTCCTACAGTTACAAGGGAGACATTTCCTACAGCTATGTGTTGATTGGAATGGGGCTCTAACTGCATAGTCTCCAAAGCAATGCTATGAACACTACCCACTACCTACTGTGAGCACAATACTTTCACATGCTGTAACATCCTCTCATATCTATCTAAACCACTTTGCATATCAGGAAAATAGATTATAAGGTCTTATAACAGCCAATGAGAGAAGGGTGACACAAATATTAAGCCATATTCTGATTGGCTCAAATATATAGCAGCCAATCAGAACATGGAAATTTAGAGTCCACAGGTTAAAGGCATAAACAGTCAGAATTCAATTCTTGCATATTGATTGATCAAACGTTTATCCAGTCAGAAATGGGGCAGTAGCCTTTTCTTATTGGTTCCGAGAGTAATGCAATTCACATAGCTGATTCTGATTTGCTGAAATATGATCACATAATTTAGCCAATCAGAAGCGAACAAAACCCCTATATAATATGAAACCAGCATTCGGCATAGTTGCTGCTCAGAGAAGGACTGAGTAATTTGTTTGTTTTTTGTGTAGCAGAGGCATTGCAGATCATTGCTGGAGTATAATCCAAGGGAGGGTAATGTATAATTTAACCCCTTTGTAATGTAATAGTATTATTTTATTTTATGTAATGTTTTATTATTTTAAAAATAATGTATTTGATTATTTTACCTGTTATTGTATGCAATTCTTTTTTAGTTTAAGTATTTTGATGGGAATCTTTATGCACCACCTGAGGGAAAGGGTCTATGTAGGTCCAAAAAAATCCCTATAATAGTAGTTAGGATGTCTAGGTCCCATAGGGGTCCATAGGGACCTCTTGTGGTAGATTTTATATTGTAGTATGGCACCCCTTGCGGTCTCCAGGGGATAGTTACTATAAGAGTCCATTGGCCTCAAACCATAAGGGGTGGGGGGAATGAGGGTCAAAGGCTCCACTCAGCATATTAAGGGTGTCCTGGTGGTTATCTGGGCTAATTGGGAGTAGCGGGCATAGATGGAGGAGTTAATCCTATGTTTATTTAATGGACTTAGATCAAGTTTTGGAACAGGCACATATCTCTTGCAACAGTTGAAGCAGCAATAGAGCACTTTCTCAAATTAGCCCTAGATCCCTTTGGTATAGATAAATAACTTTCTGTAAGCCTGATAATTACACCAGTGCAATCTAAGCCTCACCTGGTACTGACATTCGTTTTAAACAGCAAGTTAAATGGAACCATCTATATAATACATTTTGCACCAGATTTTATAACCTGGTTACAAAACCCATTAAGAGCAATTATATGTTTTTGTTCAACAAACTTAGATAAGAATCCTTATAATTTCAGGTCCATGCAAATTTGTGATTTTTGATTTTTACCTGATTTTCCTCAATAGGGTATTTGAATTTATTTGAAGAATTATAAGCAAGGAATATTGAAACTGTGTATCCAACCAACGCCACTCCAAATGCTTCAGAAACAACATCAGACAGAATACCCATTGTTGGAACCTGCGGAAGTGGTATACTGTAACAAAAAAGAACAGCGCTAGTACAGTCAAACTAAAATACACCAGTGTAAAAAATACAATAAAGGCTAAGTTATATTTTAGTTAGTATTACAATGTCACCTGTCCATGTTCCTTGTAGGGCTAGATCATGAACAGATTGGGAGGGCAGTGGAAATGTGTCAACCAGCATTGGTGGGTGGGGTATGACTGTAAGTAGGGTATCACTCTATATTCCTACATGGAAAATATTAATTCTGAGCACTATATATAAGTATATAAACCCTTATCTCTGTAATTCATTTAAACATTTATCGTTAAACTCTTTTTTAATGTTTAGTTTTCTGAAACTATAATACTATATATAATACTATCTCTCATGCTTTAATGGGGCTGATTATGGGCCTTATTCAATTGCTATGTTTTCGAGCTGCAGGTCCGCAAGGGAAGGCTGCAAGCTACTTAGCTATGCAACTGGGCCTACTTTTGTGGCCTCCGATCGGGTTACGAGCCTCGAGCTGCGATCCCTTGTGATTTGCTCAGTCACAGCTTACTTCCGTTAAAGCCTTTTTATCTTTCACAGCCGCAAGAAAACCCTATTCGCTACTCAATTGCTACGATTTACCGTCCATCAAACTCGTAAATGGCGAATGTGAACCACAGGTTACTTACACCAAAGAAATCCCGCAACGGTCTTACTTTAAAAATGTAGCACTAATTAAGCAAATAAAAAAGACATCCTGTACTTTTATTAGAAGTGAAAGTGATTTTAGGTCTTAGAATTATGTTCAATTTTCGTGTTCTATCCATCATGTGTGTCTTACAGGCTTGGAGCTTGAAGTACAACGTCAGACCCGCAACGGCTGCTGGATTAGCCTCTGTCAAGACCGCAAATGGTTAAAATCGAAACACAGTTTACTTGGGCCACGGAGGTGTTGCAAAGGGCTTACAAACAAAACGTAGCACTAATTAAGCAAATAATAAAGCCATCCTGTACTTTTATTAAAAGTGAAAGTGATGTTTGGTCTTAGAATTAATAGCACAACATTCTCAAGGTCGCAAATTGGCAAAAAAAGCAACTTTATTTCATGTTCAATTTCGTGTCACAACCATCATGTAAAGTCATATGGGCTTGAATAACGAGTTACAGGCTTGGAGGTCATTCACCCTCCAAGCCTGTACTTGCTTAAATAATGAGTTACAGGCTTGGAGGTCATTCAAGCCCGTAGGACTTTGGACAGAAATAAAGTATTTGATTTTGGCGATGTTCAACCTTGAGAGTGTTTTGCTATTAATCCTCATGTCCCCAATTGTGTTCTCCATCATTTACAGTGCTTTACAGTGTTGGATTGAATTTCTATCTGCATTTACATTTATCCGAGTTTGCAAGCTTGAAACACGATTTACGGGGGTTGCGGCAAATGCTTACTGCCGATAGCATGGTTTGCGATTAGCGGGAAAGAGGACGTCCTTGTGGCACAGGCCAATTGAATAGCAGCGTAGCCGATCGCAAGGAATCGCCGACTTGCAGCCAAGTTACGCCCCCAAATTGAATGAGGCCCAAGATGTATTGACTTCCAGCTTTGTGTGCAAAAGTCGAGAAAGTAAGTAACAACAATTTCTTGCATTCATTAATCTTTATATTAATTGCAAGTCAAGATGAGCGTCAGTCGACTCTTCTCTCATTAGCTGATAAGAAAATAAAATCCAGTAAAACACACTTAACATGACACAAGTACTTTGTATCATAATGAGCAGTGTGTATGCAAATATACTGTAGACTTTAATTTATTATGAATGTGAATTACAATGAACTGGCATTTTAATATTTTTAGCCCTATAAAAACAACATTAAAAGTTGCATTACAGACAAGATATACATACCGAATGGGCAGTTTTGGTTCTTATCATACCCAAATCTAGGTTTCTGTGTTTCTATATCCATATATTTAGTCAATTTTATTTATTACTATTTAATTTACCGGAAAATACAAAAAAATTATTACCCCTTTGGAATATGTCCCACAACATCTATACCATATGTAGACTCCATACTCGCAAAATAGCATGATAGAGACATTGTGATAATCTGTGTAAGAAATAAAAGGCATTAGTAATATTAATGTAGGTGGGTTTATTACTATAAATATAAAACATAATTGTAATAAATATCGGGTACCAAAATAGAAAACAGTTGTAATAAATGACAATATATTGATATGTTGATAGCATTCTGACAAATAAATATGCTATGCAGAGTACATAATTGGAGGTGTGGGTAGGACAAAAGGTATGAATTGTGGCTGTCAAAAGTAGGAAGTGTTTTCTAATGGATAAAAGTGTTATAAAAGGCAGGGGCGCAGATTATATGAACAGGGGACACAAAAAATAGAAAAATTAAACATAATCATGCATCACCTTTGGCCATTAGAGGGAGCTATGAAGCAGGATGTCTTTCCCCGGAAAGCTTTGATGATAATTTATATATTTTATATATCTATATATATCTATATATATATATATATATATATAGATATACAGTATATATATACATATATACAGTATATATATTGGAGGCTGGTGGATGGTTGGAGCCCAGGGGCATTGAGAATTTAAACAAATAAATAAAAAAATAAGTTTTTTAAGGGGCACTGCAGCACTGCCCCAAATGCTGAAATAAGATATTAGACACATGTCCGATTCACTAGGTAAACTTCCCTTCTGTGCCCTTCTGAGAGCAGTTATAGTAAAATGATTGCAGGTATATACCTAAAATAAAATTGAAAAAATTCCAGACCTTGACTTAATTTTTATAAAGGCTTTTAGACCTTGGTAAATTTTGTAAAAAATAATTGGCTACCCCTGCTGTAGTGAAGGGAAACAGCAAATCCTTTCCCTTTCCTTCTAAATGAAAAATCATTCTAACTTTGCAAACCTTCATACAGAAGTAAACTTCACTAACTTCCTGACCCTTGCTATTCCTGATCTGTCTATTCTTGCCCAGTGTAACAATTTTCTACTTCAATTGGACTTGGTAAAAACCTGGTTCAAACCTATCCAGCAGAATCGTGCAGTCCTTTTACACCTCTGATAACAGAAGATGGACCAAACACCAGTACCACGCCCAGGAGCTTGCTATCAGGAACACCATATAATCCCTTAGAATTTGGATTAATGCACAGAATGACACGTACACCTTGTTTATGTAAGTCCAGACACAACTGCCATACCTTTATTAATTGTTACATTTTATAAAATTGTCTGGCACACAGGCTGGCCAATCACAGTAAGCCCAATTCTTAGGTACATAGAAGAGGGACCCATTAACAATAGGCTGCCCCTGCTTACTTGGAAACCCTGTATATCTGATGAGGTCAGGCCCTTAAGCTTATCATGGTGATTATATTAACTAAAACCATCAGGCCCTTAAACTTATCATGGTGATTATATAAACTACAACCATTTGCTGTAATCAAAGTGTGTGTACAAGGATTATCTATGAGACTACGGTCTTTGTTTTTGGCTGATGCAATAGCCTGCAGAATAGTTAATATGTTTTTTACAACAATTTGTATAACATGAAACAAATTACATATGTTATACAGAACATAAACCAAGATACATACAGTATAACAGTGTAATCATATTTTAACCATAAGCACTAAGAAATACATAACCATAATAATAAACGATAACTTCTTGCCAGCCCAGGACAAGACCATAGTATAAAACAGGCTTCTGCCTCTTCCATCCCCTTTAGATTGTAAGTAGCGAGTTTTCAATCTTGTAGGGTGCTTTGGAAAAAAATACTTTCTACAAAGATTCTAAGCTCAAAACAGGGCTCTCCATTTTCTGCAGTTTGTTAACATGTGTACTTTTTCTTGTTTTCATACCCTGTATAGCGCTACGGAAAGTGTTGGCATGTTACAAATAAAAGTTAATAATAATAATAATAATAATAATAATAATAATAATAATAATAAACACTTACCTTCAGGACTATTACTGACTAATATTTACAACTAGCCAATTGCCCGTCAAAAAATGATGGTCCTAACATTGTAAGTCAGGTAATGCTGTTTGTCACACAATGTAAGGCTTCTGTTCCTCTGAGTACCTTCGGCACTCATTGCGAGCCTCTCCCCTTGTGTACTTTTGTTAGTCTGAGCACCTTTGGCGCTCATTGCATGCCCCGCGCTGAGCGCCTTTGGCGCTCATTGCGAGCCTCTCCCCTGCTATTTTTATTTTATAGATATATTTTATGAATAATTAATTACTTAATTAAATAATAAATTAATATACTTTACCTATTTCTAATTAATATATCCATCAATATCCTGAAGAGCTAACAATGTCTTTTGGTTTTCCTACAGCATACTATATACATTTGGACTGTTGCTGACTTGAGGAGAAAGTGTTGGCAATGTGGCAAGTGCGCAGTATAAATAGGCTGCGTGCACGAGGCTAAACCGTTTGTTTATTTCTGTAAAGCGACATTTAGAATGGTAATGTTATTAGTTGCAAATTAGTGTTGTAAAATGTCAACGATTGTCTATGTGTTACGCGGTGATCGAGCATTTTCTGTCCTTTCTAATAGTGTATTTGTACCTTGTACGTTGCTTGGTAAAAGTCGTATGTGCCTGGTGGTGTTTTGTGTGGTTAGGGGTCGTGTAGCCTCGTTTTCGATTTTTTTGTGTGCCATTTTTTTGTTGCTTAGGTGATTTTCAAGTGCCGAAAGTCGACAAATTAGTTTTAAATTTGCATGCAACCTGTATGATTAGATTACTCTTCTGGCCTCTATGTTCCTCTTCATCTTCTGCCAGTTTCTCAGACTATCCTCCTCATTTATGCTACATTATGTCTCCAAAACCATTAACATCTCTCCTTCCCTACTTTTATCCCCTCTGCTCTGCACCCACGCGCTCCTCTCCTTCTCCAACCACTATTCCACTAATGTTCTAAAGCTCATAAGCAGATATACTTCTGCAAGTGATACTGTGAGGAATTGACTCTGCTGGGTTTTGAACCCTGGTCCCCAGGCTGCTGAACCTCTTCTCTACCATTGCACCAGTCTGCCTTTGTGAATTTCCTTGAGATCTGATAAACCTTGACTCTGCTAGCAATAGTATCAGTGACTAGTCTCTTCAGCTGTGTCTGGTCAGGTGCCTGGTCCTTGGCCTATATAAGGCACTTCCTGTCTATGTACCTTGCCAGATTATTGTGGTCCCTGTTTCATCTACAAGTTGCTGAATTGGATCATTGCTGACCTAGGCTGCTGGCCTCCAAAACCTTGTGATTCTTATATCATTACACATACTCTCATATCCTCTCCCTGCTTATTTTGCTGGTTGCTAGTGATGTATCTCCAAACCCTGACCCTCACTCAGTCCCACCTCTCATCTGCCATGCTCGGCCCCAAGGCTGCTATCTCTCTCCATTTGTTTGAATGTTGCCCATCTTTTCTTCCCAGATTTCTGCCTCTTCCATTCCCTTTAGATTGTAAGTAGTGAGTTTTTAATCTTGTAGGGTTCTTTGGGAAAAAAGCACTTCCTACAAAAATTCTAAGCTCAAAACAGGGCCCTCCATTTTCTTCAGTTTTTAATATTGTATTTCTCCCTGTTCTCTTCCCCTGTACAGCGCTGCAGAATATGTTGGAGCGTTACAAATAAAAGTTAATAATAATAATACCAAAATCTGTTTACTGTGTTTGACCATCAATCTTCTATTGGAAGGTGTTTTACTTATCTGCTATCTATACTATTACTAAATAATCCAACTACCAATTTATGACCATTTTGTCTTGCAGTCCTGTTTTGACAAAAAGTCAAAAAAAAGATTAATACAGCTTTATCTATTTTATGGAAATATGCTGCACTGGGGGTTAATTTTTTTTATTAGATATTTAGAAAGGACAAAATGAGCCTATTGGCTTGTATCTGCCTTCAAATCTGTGTTTCAATGTTTTTAGCTTTTTATTAATTTGATAGATAGACATATTATTCTGGTAGAGGTGAATTCTACCTTGTATCCTGTATCTGCAATAAATGAGGAACTGGGAAGTAGAATTTCTGAAAGTTTGTCATCTATGAGTCTTATTGTAACTGTCACTCAGAGAATCTGATAGGGCTGTGGTTTCAAGAATTTTTCATTTGATTTGTTGACCCTTCTAGTATTTTGCTAGGAGGACAGATTTGGTAAATAAGAAGATTTGTGGGATGACATATTGTATATGATTGGGTTGGTGTGGTTGGCCTAGTAAAGCTTCCAGTAGGATAGCATAACCTGTTTCTTCTGTTATGAGGCAATAGATATTGTCCGAGAAAGAGGTATTCATTGTGCAGTCCCAGAGGACATGTGTGAGGGTGCCAGCCACTGTGCAAAATCTGTTGCAAAGAGTAGGGTGCCCTAGGGAAAATAAGAGCAAATCTGTTATGGTTAGATACTATCTGGTGATATTTTTTAACTGTTTTTAATACAGATGTTAAGAAAGCTACAGTAACATGATTAAAAAGGAGCACCAAAGTATCCACTGTTGATTACATTTTTTTAACTGATCCAGATTTTACTTAGATATTGTTATTTTTAGTTATTTTCTAAGTAGTCCCCAAAGCCCTCCCAAAAAATCTGGACCGATAATATGTTTCAGATTGTAGACTCTATTTCAGCTTCATTGACTTCTATACACCCTACATCACATACAGAGATGTGTCTCAGTGTGTAAAAGTTTCTGCTTTTTGAACTGTAGGTTCAAGATTGAAATCCCTTCATCCTTTTCTCTTTTATTACATTAATATTTATATTTCACTAAGTATTTATTTTAAACAAATTACAAGCCCATTTGTCTTATATCAAATCTTTACATATATTTTTCTGTGATCAAAATAAAAATTTAGATTAAAAAAGTAAAATAAGGTTGTGATAGAACCCACATATTTTCTGGCACCACTTCTTCACCTCGCCCTCTGTCTACTGGAGTACTCCAAGATTCAGTCTTAGGCCCTCTCCTCTTCGCCATCTACATATCCTCACTTGGAAACCTGATAAAAACCTTTCAAATTTCAGTATCATCACTATGCAGAAGATACTCCAATCTACCTCTCAGCACCAGATCCATCCTCCTCTCTTCTATCATGATTATCCAACTGCCTCTCAAGCATATCCTTAGGGATATCCACCGTCTTAAACTGAACATGCCAAAGACTAAGCTCCTTGTCTTCCTACCCTCTACTACTATGTCCACTACTCAAATATCTCTCACTGTTGACAATGTCCTTATCACTCCCACCTCCAAGACCCGTTGCCTTGGGGTTCTACTCAACCCTGACCTCTCTTTCATTCCTCATATAAATGCATTAACAAAATCTTGTCTTTTCACCTAAAAGATCTCTAAAATGCATCACTATCTAACACAAGAAACAACTAAAATTATAATACATTCTCTCATCATATATCACTGACTACTGCAGCTCACATCTTCCTGGCCTCCCTATCACCCCTTATCAGCACTCCAATCCATAATGAATAAACTCATCTACTATACTCAAAACTTCATGTCGGCAGCACCTCTCTGTCAGTTACTCCAGTGGCTTCCAGTAGCCTCCGGAATGAAATGTAAAATCATAACCTTAACTTAGAAAAATCCTCAACAACAGTGCACCCCCTTAAATCTCTGCTCTCATCTCAAAACACTAACCCACCCGCCATCTCTATTCTGCTAATTACCTTCTTATTTCCTCCTCTCTTATCAAATCCTCTCCCTCCCACCTTCAAGACCTTTCTTGTGCTGCCCCTATTCTTTGGAACCCCTTGCCTCGCTCCATCACACACAAACCCTTTAGATTGTAAGTTTGCAAGTTTCTAATCTTGTAAGGTGATTTGGGGAAAGCATTGTGTATGCTAGATTAGGTTCTGAGCTCAAAAATAGGGCTCTATTCATTTGCACAGTGTTAAACTGTTTTTGCCTTTTACTTGGTGCTGCAGAATATGTTGGTGAGTTACAAATAAAGGATAATAATAATAATCTGTCATTTTGCAATCAATAAACTTTACCACTGGACTATGTGCTTGCATATGTTGCAGTAGTGGAAACTAACATTATAAGCAGTGATCTAATTTTGGAAATATAACACTTTTATTGTCCTGCATTATTACACCCATATTTGACATATATCACAATATTTTTTTTCATTTTATCTTGTTTCCAAAATAAAAATAAAAAATTGAGTTTTGGCAGCACCTCAATCCAGACCTCTTGCTTCACAGCATGGCGGCATATGGGCCACATGCGGCCTGCCAGCTATTTCGGTAGCCCACAGTCTGCCAGGGATATTTTTACACAAACCACTAAGGACAGTTGGAACATCATATATAAATTGCCAAGTGTTTTGTTATTTCATAACATATATTTAACTATATAAATAAAATCCAGAAATGTCCGTCGGGTCAGATGCAGGAGCGCGCGCGCGTGTTTATGACGTCATCGCGAGGAGTCTAAACCGCGTGGCACGCAGTTACTCAGCTCCGATTATCAGAATCTCACTATTACAGTGCATATACTATTGGAATAACATAGGAGCTTATTCAGTCGCTTAGAGTTACTTTGAACTATTATAGGTATGCCCTAAAACTTTAGGGAAGTGGTGTATAATAGTTTAAACAGTATCCGGATATAAGGGAATTTTTTCACTTATTAGAGATAATCAATCCTTCCAATAAGATTATTGCAAAGTTTCCCTACAAAAATATCACTTTATCATACATCCTCTATAATTATTTCACTTTAATAGAGCCTATTATTTGTGGTTCTATTATTATAAGCACTAGCACTTTTTCTGCATTTATAGCACTTTTTTAATCTCCAGCACCTTATTAAACTGCACTTACAGTGATGTATGTTTTCAAATTTATCTGGCACTGACACTTTATATATATCCTGGATTTATTATATCTAAGCAATTAATGAATATAATATCCTGCCTCTGCTAATTGTAATATTTTTACTTGATTCATTTATTAAAAGCTAAGTTTTAATTTTCATTCTCTTTTGATATCATTATTTGAGTCAATATAGGTGTGCACAAAAATAGGGGTCCCTGTTGTTCTCTTTGTTGTTTACGATTATATTTATCCCTAGTAGCACCCTATTAGTTCATTCACTTGTCTTACCTTGAGCTACCTTTTGCTTTTTATTGATTATATATATATATATATATTATTGTTGTTAAAAACATTTATTTGAGATTCAGCCCATAAGCTAGCTGGCCAATAAATATTCTAAGAATCCAAGGGCAACTTAGAAGTAACTTAAAACCACTAACTTCAATAACCCAGAATTTCTAGGAAAATTGTAAAAAAGAAAGCAATCTTCCACCCTGTATCTGATGGTGCAAAACATATGTTGACTTTAAGGTCCCTTTAATAATGTATTTCCAATTATCATCATCAATTGGTAGGCCTAAATCCAATTCCTATTTGGGCATGTATCGAAGTTTGGTAGAAAGGTTGTAGGAGGTTAGGTGTAGGTAGAATGTAGAGATAGAGGTTTGTCTTGTAAACAAAGGTAGTGTAAATTGCGGCACTGCTGTAAATCGTCTGCTGGAGTTTTTTCCCCATATTACATGTTAATGTAAATTTTTGCACCACCACAGTACTGCACTCAGCACAGAGTGTAGCCAAATAAAATTTTACAAATGCAAAATGGCTCTAAGAACCAATAGGAAATGAGAACGTCATGATTATTATAATGAGTGAGAATGATTGCCATAACTGCGGCAAATATCTGTTTTATATATATATATATATATATATATATATATATATATATATATATATATAAAATATTTTGTTATATTTTTTTTATATTAAGTACATGTGACAATTGCATTTTTAGATTCAATATACATATAAAAGTTTATTTTGTGTACATATATGATATTAATACATATATAGACAATGCATTCAATAATTTATTCCTAGGTAACATGGTTTCCTGATATGTATTAACCCCTTGAGTACTGGGTTGTGTGTTACCCTGGATGTTCTATAATGAAACAGGCATAATAATACAATATCATATTTTTTAATTACACATACCGTATATAATCGAGGATAAGCCGACCTGAGTTTAAGCGGAGGCACCTATTTTACCAGAAATACTGGGAAAAATGAGTGACTTGAGTATAAGCCGAGGGTAGGAAATGTGCTGCCCCCTGTGTCCCTCTTGTGCCCTCGGTGTCCCCCCTCTCTCTCCCCTGTGTCTCTTCTTCCCTCTCCCTCGCCTGTCTCTTCACCCCTCTCCCTTCCCTGTGTCGCTCCACCCTCTCCCTTCCCTGTGTCTCTTCCCTCCTCCCTTATCACCCTCCTCAACCCCCCTCCTCATTCTCAACCACCCTCCTCAACCCCCTCCTCAACCCCGCTCCTCATCCTCCCTCCTCATCCTCAACCTCCCTCCTCATCCTCAACCTCCCTCCTCAACCCCCCTCCTCATCCTCAACCCCCCCATCCTCAACCCCCTCCTCAACCTCCCTCCTCAACCTCCCCAACCTCAACCTCCCTCCTCAACCTCAACCCCCCTCCTCAACCTCCCTCCTTATCCTCCACCCCCTGCTCATTCTAAACCCCCCTCCTCATTCTAAACCCCCCCCTGCGTTGGCACCCAGTGTATGCTAATGATGTGACGTCACATGCGCGCCACGTCATTAGCATTGGCGGGGTCAAGACGGCGGAAGGAGCGGAGGCCGGAGCAGAAGCTGCAGATGGAGGTAAGTGAGGGGAAAGGGAGAGGGGGAGGTATTTAGAGGGGTAAAGTGAGGAGGGGGGTTTAGAATGAGGAGGGGGGTTGAGGATGAGGAGGAGGGAGGGAAAGAGACACAGGGGGGTTAGAGAGACACAGGGGGGAGAGTGACTTGAGTATAAGCTGAGGGGGCCCTTTTTAGCCTTAAAAAAAGGGCTGAAAAACTCGGCTTATACTTGAGTATATACGGTATGTATGTATAGTCAAATAATGTATGTATAGTCAAATAATGTTAAAATGTCATAATTTTCTATTGTTTTTTGGTGCTATACTGTCTTTGCTACCTGTAATATTTCCTTTAGTTAGTTGTAGTTATGGCATTGCCCTATTTTGCAAGTGATCCGTAAATTCTTAATAGCATAGGGCTTTGGTGTAAAAGTCTAACGAGTAACTCATAATCTAGTAAACTAATCTAAACAATGTTCAGTAATAAATAACACATTTCCAATACCCAAAGGTTTATCAAAAAATCAATAGTTTTATCTATGAAGAAAACTTGCAAAAAACTATCTACTTGCCATTATATCAACAAACAATTTAATTAGCTTCTGGAATGAATTGTCTGTAAAATACAAGAATGTTACAGCAGATATTGAAACAATATTTAATACTCACCAATATCAGATCAATTGGAATTACACATTTTATTTTCTGTTTAAATTTGTCATTCAACTCCTTTACCAGAACGAGGACTACAAGCGAGAAAATTGACAAAAGTAATATTTCTTTATGAACCATTTTGATGTTTTTTAATATGTAGATGTATATCTAGAGGGAAAATGAGAAAAACATTTTCTGGAAATCAGGAAAGCCAGACATTGTAACTATTAAGGGTTGAGGTCCACCTGCACCTAAGTTGCTCACATATAAAGGAGTACATGTTAAGAAGTTCATTAATGTGTGTAACAGTTATATTATCTATCTTTTATTACTATATGAATTCTCTATGTTAAAATCAATTTTACTGTCACATACTCTACCATCCTTCTATCATTATTTATAGCTATAATATGCACTTTAGTATGTACAACTCCATAACATGCCCATATCTCAACCCCACTGCTTTGGCATAGTATTAGATACCAAGTTCTCCTCTATTTCTCTAATTCATTCATTCACAAATCTTTTCATTTTCATCCATAGAACAATTCCATAATTTGTTCTTTTCTCAACCAAGAAACAAATAGATCTCCAATTCACACACACTGCATTCTCCAAATACTCATCACTTCTTAAATGGCCTTCATAGCTCCTCACTGAACAACATTTAAAATATAGTATAGTGTTAATATGTTAACACTATACTCTCCAACAGCTCATTTCTGTGTACTCACCACTTTCATGTCTAATCTACCAATGATTTACAATACTCTTTATCAAGACCTGCTCCCACTCATTTACGGAAACCTAAAATGTATTTAATTAATTGCTGGCCTTCGCTTAATCCTATAACTGGACAAATATTCACCTAGTTATGCCATATTCTTGTCTAAATTGGAAGCTCTTATAACATGGGTCCTCAGATTAATATTTGCATTGTTTTTTTTTAATAAGATGTATTCTCATTATATACTCATTGCAACACAATTGGCATTTATAGCCTGCCATCAATAAACTTACATAGAACATCCCCAGTGGTCCTGATATATAAGGTATTTTCATTCCTAATAGATACTTCACTTGGGATGTCACTACATGAGTAGCTGCTCCTGTTGTCATAGCACTCACTACAGGTTCCGACAAAAGGAGTGTCGCACTGCCCAACTGCAACAGGAACAATGACATCTAAAAAATACAGGTACAGTTAGATTTAGGTTATATTTTGAAAAATATATTTACCAAAATTCACAGAAATGTACAAACAACCTATAATTTCAAAGAAACAATTACCGTATATACTCGAGTATAGGCTGAGTTTTTCAGCCCTTTTTTTAAGGCTGAGAAGGGCCCCCTCGGCTTATACTTGAGTCACCTGTGCCTCTACACCCCGTGTATCTCTTTCCCCCGTGTCTCTCCACTCCTGTGTCTCTCTTTCCCTCCGTTTCTCTCCACCCCATGTCTCTCTTTCCCCCCATGTCTCTCTCCACCCCCGTGGCTCTCTCCCTCCCCCTCCCTTGTCATCCTCCTCATCCTCAACCCCCCATCCTCATCCTCAACCCCCATCCTCATCCTCAACCCCCCTCCTCAACCCCCCTCCTCATCCTCAACCCCCTCATCCTTATCCTCAACCCCCCATCCTCAACCCCCCTCCTCATCCTCAACCCCCCTCCTCATCCTAAACCCCTTTTCCTAGTATTTTGTGGTAAAATAGGTGCCTCGGCTTATACTTGGGTCGCCTTATACTCAAGTATATACAGGTAGTTTGTGGTTCTGAGATTAAGAGCTTTACAGCACTTAAACAGAGCAGTTTAATTTTTCAACCTAATAGGACCTTTTTGGATGTGGGTTAATTTTAGATGTCATTTTAGATGATATAGTGGTTAACTTAAGGTGCTAAGGAAGACCTGCAAGAACTTCCATGTCATCTAACCAAAACTCCTATGCCATCTAAAACCCACCTATAACTGATCTAATGAAACAGAGGTATTTAAGGAAATCCATTTCATCTGACATTACCCTTACACCACCGAGGTACTTAAAAGACCTCTGTGGCATCTAAATATTAACCCTTGCCACAAAAGTCCTTAAAGTACTCTATATGGAGAGTCTGGCTAATATCAAAGTACAGGTAACAGCAAAATGAATACAGTATATAGGCAACACTGTCATTTTAAGAGTGTGTATGTGGCAAAAATGATATATGGTATCTGTAACAAGATTTTAAGTCTATTTTGAGTCGGTGAATTATTTGTTGGTAACTGGCTTTGTAAACACTATCTGTACTTTTAGAAATGTTAATATCGAGGTAATATACAGTAGGTTGTGTGCCTTCCACTGGAACTCAAAGTGAATATGTAAACATTTTGGTCTGCTGCAGGAATTCAGACATTTCAGGTTTCTGATTTATCATTGTTAATTTGGAGATCAGAAAATTAGCTAAAAACTTTCAAAGTTACATTTAGTTTTAGAAGAGAAGTTTGGGGTAAAGTCACAGTTGATTGCAGGTTGTCTACAGATGAGACAAATAACACTTTTATATAGTGTACTTCTGCATAGTATTTGGTATGAATATGCAACCCAGTTTTCTCAAGAAGCTCCTAATACTTCTAAATAGGTCCAGTGTTCTCAGAAAAGAGAGAGATAAACTGCATATGGTGTCAAATTAGCCACTGAGATGTAATAGAACAGCACGAGTCATCAAATTAAATCAGTGAGATAATATGCCACAGTATGTGTCTCTTGCAGGTTTCATTCAAGTTTAGAGTGCTACCTTGTCATGGTGAAGGGGCTTGTATACTTTACTGAAGCTGTGATTTATACCATGTAGAGTCACCCAAAATGGGCAGGTCATAGCAGAGAAGTCAGGCAAATGAAATCCATTCCAGTAACTTTGCTAAGTTAACTTTATGGACAAGCACAATCAAAGACACAACAAAATGGCTTTGGAAGATGATCCCCTCGGGTCAGAAGGTGCCTACCACATTTGGTAAGAGCACAAAGCAAGTTTTTAACATATTTATTAATGATTTAGAAGTAGGATGACATTTTTGCTGATGACATGAAGTTGTACAAGGTAATTAAATCAGAAAATGATGTACTTTCCCTCCAAAGGGATTTGCATAAATTAGAGAAATGGGCAATTAAATGGCAGATGAGATTTGATATGAGTAAATGTAAGGTTATGCATCTGTTAAGGACAAATAACCATGCTATCTATCAACTTAATGAAGCAAATCTAGGGGTATCTGATATTGAAAGGGATTTGGGAGTGCTTGTGGACAACCACCTACGTAACAGTTCTCAATGCCAAGCAGCAGCTGCAAAGGCAAATAAACTTTTAGCATGTATTAAGAAGGGTATAGAAGCAAGGGAGGCAGATCTAATTCTACCACTATACAAATGCCTAGTACGCCCTCATTTGGAATATGGAGTACAGTTTTGGGCACCACTTCATAAAAAGGACATTTTAGAACTTGAAAAAGTACAGAGAAGGGCTACAAAACTAACAAGGGGAAAGGAGTTGTTAAATTATGAAGAAAGACTAACCAAATCAAACTTATTTTCTCTAGAAAAAAGGCGTCTAAGAGGGAATATGATTACCCTATATAAATACATCCAGGGTCAGTATAAAAAATTGTCAAGGGAGCTTTCTGTGCCAAGAGGTTTTGAAATGACAAGAGGACATCCTTTGAAGTTAGAACTAAAACGATTGCACCTTAAAGAAAGAAAAGGGTTCTTCACAGTAAGGGTGGTTAATCTGTGGAATTCTCTAACAAGGGAGGTGGGGACAGCGGATTCGATAGGTAACTTTAAAAAGGGATTGGATATATTTTTCATTAAAAGGGGCATTCAGGGTTATCCTGGTTAATTAGAGAGAGAGTATTGATCCAGGGAGGAATCCGATCACTAGTATCTGGGGTCAGAAAGGAATTAATTTTTTTCCCTTTTAAGACAATTGGCAAAGTTACCCTTGTACCCTTACCCTTGTTACCCTTGCATATTGCAGATCAGAGGAGATCTTAAAAAGTTGAACTTGATGGGCTAAAATTATTTTTTCAACCTCAATTACTATGTAACTATGTAACTATGATCTGTTCAGATGGTGACTGTAGCTATGAAATTAAAAGGTATTTGCTTCTTGGGAAGAAAGCTATGACAAGCATGGACAAGCTAGTAAACACTGATTTGATGTTTGTTTATCATTCCAAAACACCAAGAGCCATGCAAGGAATTTAAAAATTGTTGTGATTTTTTAATGTTAAAATGTAAGTTTTAAAGTTTTGTTCAACACTTGGTCTTCTAGGAGCACATCTACAGAGTTAAAAGGGGTATACCTCTATTTATATCCAGGTATACCCTGCTTATCGCTATCCCTTTTAGCGATGTTTAGCTATAACACTATTTTGACCCAGTTTAACGCACTGCCTCGCTATAATGCTGTTTTTGCTGCCAAACCCCTTTTAATGCTCTGGAAAAAAAAAATGAATCCAGGATAAGCCAGAAGCTTCAACATCATAAATGTAAAGTTTGTATTTCTGCTAATGTTCAGTTTGTGTTAGTGTTATGTTTGCTGTTTGTGTGAACTTCATATAAAACAAAAAAAGGCTTAAATTTCAACTGCAATTGTGTATTTTTTTTACATGAGTTCCCCTATCCCTCTCTTCCCCCATGTTAAACTGCCCTATTTAGAGCTGTTTCACTTAACACTCCTACTGCTTGGAACCTATCTACAGCATTAAACGAGGTATAGCTGTACGTATTGAGTATCTTACATACTTGAATAATTCCTCCTAGAAATGTTACAGCTGCAGCAACTCCTATTCTTTGCATTTCAAAATCAGACAGACCCAGAACACCCAAGGAACCATTAGAAGCAGTGCTGTTGTTTGGAGAAACAAGTCGTTCAACTGCACCAGCGCTTATCAAGGATGTAATAGCAAAGGTCCCTGCAATGCAAACACAGAGCAAGCACTTAGTGAAAGAGCCAATACTACTAATGTAAACTTAAAGGAGCATGGAATGTTCCCTGGTTATAAAATTAAAATAAACTACCTACTTGTTTATCTACATATCTAAACATCACCAGCCTTATTGAAAAGGGCTCTATTAAAGCACAAAGCATATTTTTTTTCAAAAAGTTTTTAGTTAGTGAACTTCTATTCAAAAGCAAGGATTTCACCATCTAAAAACTTCTGCAAAAAAAATATGCTATGTGCTTAAATAGAGCCTTTTTAAATTTGCCGAATCGCAATTTAATAAGGCAGCATGTTATTAATATATGCTTAACAGCTCTGTTTTTACTCTCTGAATCTTTTCAAATAGTCCCAACAAAGGTCTGTTGCCTGTAGCTCATGCATACAGTGTTTCTGTAGTACTAGATATATTTACCAATCACAGATTGTTTTTCAGCAGCATTTAACAACATGCCATTGAGCAACAGGCTATAAGTGGCTAGTACATCTAGTACCAATAGAAACACTGTGTGCATGAGCGGCGGAAGGCAAGGAACCTTCCATTTCTTTTAAAGGACCACTGTGGTCCCTTTTTAAAAATATACTATTTCCAAAAAGTAAACTTGAAATAATTTAGAATTGAAAATATTGCTAATGAAAGCCCTGACAGGTATAGATGTCAACTGCTTTCAACAGCAGTAATAGAATGGTCATTAGTTTACCAAGTCACACCCTCTTTAAGTAACATGAATAGTGTTGCATTGACATACAAATACTTACAATTTACAGGAACCTACATACATCTTAAACTGTACTATGAACAAAGCCTATGTGTCCTTGAAACCTGTTGCAGAACAGTTCCTAGCAATAAACATGTAAAAATATACACCAAACACTCCATACATTACAGAGTTTTGTTCACAAGTCACAATTTTATCATTGTCATGTATATTTTCTAGAGCGTTGTCAGATGTTTTCACTGTCTGCTAGGTCAGTAAATATGTACCACTATAGGTACTTTTTGATTGTTTAATTACATTATTCATATTGTGTATATTTCAGTTTCTGCAAGCAGAGAAAATCGTTTTGTGCTCTTGGCAGTTTCTGGCATATATAGGTCATGAATAAATACTGTAAATCAGTAGATCAATGATTGTAAATATTATATTACAATGACACAAACAGTATATCTAATAAACATCACAAGCAATGCAAATAGCAAAACCATAGGTATAAGCATATGCTAAAACAGTATATATAATAAAATTATTCTCACAGCAAGTATACCTAAACAGTCCTAAGAAAGCCACCGTCACTCAAAGGTTAAAAGCTTAAGTCGTTTTATATGTGTGCAAGGTGAAGTTTTATTCTGATCAAGATTGACATCTAACTACTAAACTTTTAATCTTTACCTGTACTAACATGACGTCCCATTCCAAATACAGCGTATATTAATGGAGGAAACAGAGAACCATATAATCCAAACACAGGATGGACTGATGACATTGCAGCAAATGCCAGGCCTGAAATGAAGAATATACACAGTGGAATAAGTATAGAGGTAATTTTATCAGTATTTACAGTAGTGTTACATACCTTGTTAATATTATGTGTGTTCATGCTGAAATTGTGCCAGTTAACAAATAAATACATTATTTCATGTTAATTGAATTGCCTTTGTGTGAACAACATTTATGAATTATTGAAGTGTCATATTTAAAGTATGATCTTTTGAAGAACCTGACTTTATAATCCACTCAATATAAAAAAAAAATATTGTTTGATTATTATGTTCAATTTTATTCATAACAGAATTAGTCTCAATTTTGACAACAGAATTAAGCAAAAATGCAACTAACAGTAGACTCTCAGTCCTATTCAGACTCCAAACCAACTCACAGTGCCCTAGGACAGATGTGTACAAACTGTCAGCATCTCCCTTGAGGGCAAGAACCAAGAAAGTATTCTGAAAAGGGACAAGTGTGACCACCACAGCTACCATTGCATGGTTTCACATATACAATGATAAACAACTAGAGACAACAGGGACCCCTATTATTGTGCACACCTATATTAACTCAAGTGTAGATATCCAAAGGAGAGTTAAATTAAAACTTAGCTTTTAATAAATAGATATTGTAAAAAAAAATATTTTAATTTACAGAGGCAGGACATTACATTCATAAATTGCATAAATATGCTAGATATAATAAATGCAGGCTATATATAAAGTGTCAAAGTCAAACTATATTCCAAAGGATATTCTATATCACTGTGAAAGCTATTTAATAAAGTGCTTGAAGCGAGAAAAAAAAGTGCTACAAATGTGAAAAAGTGCTAGTGTGCAAAATACTAGAACCATTAATAATAGGTTCTATTAAAGGGTAATACAATTTATATTAGAGTGATATTATTGTAGGAAGACTTTTTATAGAGAGACTTCACACTTATCATATTTAAAAAATGATAATCTTATAATCATGTGTAGTGACAGTTATATAAAAATTATGCATATGTTCTCTCCTATCCTGAATTTATTATTTATCTAATCTTCCACTTTTTTCCCCTTTTCCTAGGGGCTCTGGGGCATAGCTATAGTAATTACTCCTAAGGTATAGTTATAGTAATAGTACTTCTGAGTATAATATATATATATAATATTCCCCTTCTTTGGAGCTCTAAAATACAATTATAGTCGTTCTAACTAGAGGAACTCCTAAATCACAACTGCTGTAGATCTAAGCGACTGAATGGGCTCCTAAATCAATTTGTTTATATATATGATGTTATTTCTAGGATTTATCAAAATCGGAGCTTGATATCTGCGTGCCATGCGGTTTAGACGCCTCACGATGACGTCATAAACACGTCCGCACGTTCCTGCGTCTGACCCGATGCACGTTTCTGGATTTTTTCAAGGGTTTTTTTCAAAGTTCACATATACAACAACTAAACTGCCTTACCGACAACTGCTGCGCTGTTGTGATCCCTGGAGGTGACATTTTGCAGGCTAAAATCAGCCACCATCATGCAGACAAGATATGCAGCTTAAATAAAAGCAACTCGGTGGAGACAGATTTCTCACAGCGCACCTCCAACAACAGAATATCTTAGTGGGGAATCCCATTTAGTCTTACAACAACTCATGAGGATACAACTGCAACAAAGAACCAGAGCACCTTAAAAAGTTTTGTAATACCCTACAGATTAAAGGAAGATCCACTTTCTACTCGGAATAGGATCGGTAACTCTAACCTTAGAACAGAAAGATTACTCAGTTGGCAAACTGTAAGCCAACAAAAGACATCTTCAAAAAATCTACCAAAGAAGGCAAAGTTGATAACACACTGGCAATTATAGACCAGTCTAAAGAAACACCACTTAATCATGGCTGATTCTGATCCAGTGAGAACCCAAGCTACACCAGTCTCTTAATCCAGAGTAAATTAGCTACACAATAATCAGAAACTAGTGCTGTTGTTTATCATCTCTGCCTACAATGATGTGTCAATTATTTAATTCCTGACTACATTTTAAGGGAGGTGGCTTCATCAGACTCTTGTATGTTGAGCACATTTTTAACCACACCATGTTGCCTTTGGTACAGGATACTCAAAATTCTCACCTATGGATGTTTTGATTTACAGATTAGTGCCGACTTGTCCGGCTTTGGGGACTGTCTAATGGCTATAGTATCAATCATAAGTCAAGACAAGACAATCTAAACCCTGCCTTCCTCCAAGCCCTTTGCCTTATTAATCACATTGGTAAAAAGCCCTTACCTGAGTAAGTAACCACAAAAAACAACTAAACACCCATGTATCACAAATCCAGAATAAAAATATTGACACATAATATTTATGGGCTAAACACTGCAGAGAAAGGACATCAAGCCCATTTATTATACAAGAAAAACATCTGTCTCTAAGAGGTACTTTATCGGGGGGAAAAATCGTTAATAACCACACACCTAACCACAAAAACAAGTTTAGTTTATAAGTCGAGTAATGGATTTGTTCTCTGAATGTTGTTTAGTCATTCAGTCGTGTCCGACTCTCCGTGACTCTATGGACCACAGCATGCCAGGTGCATCTCTCAGACACAGTTCATGTACATGGCTTCAGTGACCTCATCTATCTACCTCGGCCTCTGTCGTCCCCTTCTTCTTCTTCCAAGTGACTTTAAGCAGTCTTCTCCAACACCACAATTCAAAGGCGTCAATTCTACGGGACTCAGATTTCTTTATGGTTCCACTCTCACATCGGAATGTTACTACTGGGAATACCATAGATCGAACTGTGCGGACCTTTTTTTATATGTCTTTATATGATTTGTCTCTGAATGTAGACTAGGACAAATGATAATTGAAAGAGATATTAATGTATCTCTGATCCATGGTAAGGACTGTACCAGCCCCCAAACCAATGTGCCTCATAGCATCATCCAAACAATAAAATCAACCCTTAGAGCAATAAAGACTACTCTTACTTTTCCCACCCACATCAAACCTACACAAGACCTAAATGTATAGTCCCAAATCAAGATATTGCTGGTTTACAGCCTTATTAAATTGCGATTTGGCCAATTGAATAGGGCTCTATTTAAGCACAGAGCATATCTTTTTTACAGACGTTTTTAGTTAGTGAAGTCCTTGCTTTTGGGCAGAAGTTCACTAACTAAAAACTTCTGTAAAAAAATATGCTCTGTGCTTATATAGAGCCCTATTCAATTGGCCAAATCTCAATTTAATAAGGCTGTTGGTAAGTAAATCTAAAATTGCACAGATTATATGATCAGATCATGCCAAGGGTTCCTTCCAGATTGACCGTAAAGCTGAAGAAACCACTGTGCATACATGGTGCCTGAATGATCCTATATTGTCTAACCCTATAGCACAAAAAATATAACAGACTCATTCTAGGTAGGATTTTAAACTGACAAAGTGGAAGTTTCATTGCTTTCTGTTGCCTGAGTCTGAGCATGCCTAGTCTCGCTTTGTGATGTCGGCTGTGCTTAAAGCTGTGCCTCTGGGTTTATCAAATGTCACAAACCTCTTTTTGTTGCCAGGGTGGGACTCCCCTTAACCCCACAAGCAAGGGCCCAAAACCATACTGTCACAGCTCTTGAACTCATGCACTCTGTTTTTGGGATCCTAGCCCAATCTAATTACCAACTTCTAAGGCTATTGCAATGGCCATGAGATTTGCTTTAAGGACTGTGACATTTTGTTTTCATTTATGTGTGATATAATGTTGATCCTCAGGCCCTGGTTATGTATCCTGGATCCCCAAGAGCCTTGCCTGTGAGTATTCAGGCCTACTAGGCTCAAATTGTTTTGTAATGTTGAATGTATTCTAGTTTATAACGCGCCAACATATTCCGAAGCGCTCTACATAAGATAAGTTCCAGGCAAAGGTAAATACAAATCAAAACATAGCAAAGCAAGGAGGGCCCTGCAACTTTGAGCTTCAAATCAAGTGTCCATGGTGCTTTTCCCAAAGCACCCTGTAGGATTGAAACTCGCAGACTTACAACCTTAAGGTATTGTGTGTGGTAAAGGAAGGTGAGAGAGAGGTAATGAGCGTGTTAGGGTGGAAGGTGATATGCTTCTTTAAAGAGATGCGTTTTTATTGAGGTTTTGAATGTTTTGAGGCAGGAGGACAATCTGGTGGAGCGAGGCAATGAACTCCAGAGAATAGGGACAGCGCGAAAAGTTCTGAAGGCGAAAGTGAGAGGAGGTGACAAGAGTTGTAGAAGGGTGGTGAGAGGAAGATGTGGTGAGGTTGAAGGTAAGGAAGTGATGGTCAGATAGAGGGAGTAGATCAAGAGAATGTCCAGCATGATGAGTTGAATAATCTGTCAGTTGTGAGAGGCCAAGGCAAGAGGTGAGTGCAAGCAGTTGTTGTGGTCAGAATATGCTAGGAGATGACAATATTATATCAAGTCTCTTTAGATACCAACCTATCGAGTGCAGTGGCATAATCGTGCTGGATGTAATTGTATAGAAAACAATTACTCCTAAAGACTGGATAATAGTGACTTATCTAGTAATGTTATAATGTTTTTAACACTGACTTGATTTTGTTGTGATGATTGTGGGTTCTTATTTCAGGAGTTAGTAAAAGCAGTAGTAATGAATACATGCTTTTGAGTCAGGGGTTTGGGATGAGGGAAAAGGCATCCATATTTCTAATGTTGCTGCCATCTTTGTGTTAGTAGGCCACAATACTTCCATTTTGGTGTTTCTCATGGCAGGTTTTCTATTTGCTGCTCAATCATTCTGGAGCTAAGAGCCATGTGTCACCTGGCCCTAAGCAGAGCAGATCAGATAAATCAAAGTATTGTGAACAGGACACCTGGCTAGTTAATTACACCCCCAGGGATGTTTTAGTTTTCTCAAGAGAAGATCAGTAATGAAGAATTGTTATGGAGAAGGGAATTAAAGTATAAGGAAGACACTGGGTATGTTGTATAATAATATTATTTTTATATTATATATTATTTTTTAATTGTCACTTCTGAGTAATATTGATCCTGTGATTCAAGGGGTTAACAAATATAATGGAACTCACATGGACTAAAACATATGATCTGATGCATTTTATAAAGTGCTAGATTGCTTGATTGCAAGCTGGATTGTAAAATAGGGTATTACTTATTGGAACTAACTAATTTGTAGCCTCCGATTGCAAATTATGTCTAACTTCCATGTTTTACTAATGTCATGATGACGGTCTGATTTACTATTGGCTGGGTTTAAGAAGTAAACTGCTTAAATAATGTCAAATCATATGATCATGCCCCTCTGAACTCCTACTTATAAAGGCAGGGCTTAAGTGTTTAGGCTTAAGGAGGTACACTGTGGGCTTGGGCCAATAGAATACAACTAAACATTTAGATGAAAAAACACCTGCAGCAAAAATTACAAGTGAAATGCATTGGCGGGCTTCTAATAGTATGGGGTTCATTGTTTTTATTATATCTGGTGTGATCACTTCATATCATATGTAACCTGAACTATATTGCTCTGTATATGTGCTAACACAATCCTCTCCTGACATATTGTATGATATTCCCCGTCAGATCAAAATGACAAACTTCAATCTTATTTTACTGTAGGAAAATACTTTTTTTTAAAAACATTTTTGCTTCCATTCTTATTCAGTTTCTTAATACTATAAGAATGCACACACCTTCTACGCACACACCTTCTACTAGCAGCATATTGTGTATATTCCCCAAATCTGTTTAATTTAACCATTAGATGAGTTTGCCCACAATTCTCCCATGACTTTGTAATTTACCATGGATTCATTGCTCTTCTTTGCAGTGGCAGAGTTAGTGAATAGCAGACCCCAGTGCAAAACAATTTGTGCCACCTTTGCAACTTTTCTATCCAAGGTAGGTGCCAGTAGAGGTCATTAACAAAGTTAAAAATATACGCAGGTAGTCAGATCATTCCTATGGTGATTAGATCAGTTTTCTATAAAAAAAATTGATATCCGCAATTCTCCCTTAATAAAATTAGGAGACCACCTTTTACTAAAGATAGCATAGACCCCATACATTGCTTTGAGCCCTGGTGTTTTGCACCTTCTGCACCAGCAGTAGCTGGTCCCCATTGCTTCTTTAGTGGGCAAATATCAGGATATTGTTCTTACATTGTTTTTCTCAGAAAACTAAAGAGACAGCACAGCACCTTTGTATTGGAGCACACTAAATTCCTGATCTCTTTATGGAAGAGAAATAATACAAAAAATAACCTTTATTGTAACTTAATTAAACTTAATACTTAAAAATGTTAACACTCCACAAATAAAAAGTTGGCCATAATACAAATAATTCATTAGTTGGGATAATACTGAGATTAATTTATCCTGCCTATATACCTAGAAAAGTGCTAGGTGCTATGTGAAAGATGACACTTCTGTGTCAATAAAGGGCATAATAATAAAAGTGACTTATGCAGAGACAAAATATAATAGAATCAAATTATATTTATAAGGTGCTGTTATAGTGCTGTGCTATTAGTTGCAGGAAATCTAATAAATCGCAGGAATAGAGCCTTCTTAATTATTAAACTGATGTTCAACAATAAAATCTTTAGACCAACTAATAGTGCTGTTCAATCTTGTTATATCTCCCTTTTGGCCATAACTCCCATTTTCTATTGCATTAAATCTCTTGCAACAAAGTGCAATTCTGTAGGATTTTTCCAAAGGAAGAGTAGCAATATTGAGATTCAGGGTACGGAGCACACTGCACTGTGGTGCAACGCTAGGCGTCTAGAGATGACGTCATCCACACGTGCCGTCAACCCGACGCACGTTTCTAAATTTCATCAGGGGTTACCAGATAGCGTGGTAATCAGCTATTTATACAGTGGAGTTGGCATAGCAACTATATTACAATTATAAATAATAAATTGATAATTTAAAAAAAACATATTATTTCTTTTTTGAATTACATTCTACAGAATTCTTAACATACAGTACATATAGTAAGAATGGTTTTAACATCCTAAATGTGATATAATTTGAAAGGTGCTACCCCTATTAGATTACATCCATCATTTTAATAGGAATTGTAAATCTCAGTATTTGTTTTTCTCAAGCATTTAAAAGAACATGTTCAAAACATTAGAAAAGTTTTTTTTTTTTTTTTAAATGAAAAAATATGAAGCAAAACCTATTTAAACTTAATTGAAACTAACAGGAAATGCAAAGAGCATATTTCATCTGTAGATCCCATTGGGTGAGAAAGGCCAAGCTCCCAAGATACATTTTTGTGCTCTGAGACTTTTATTTGAAAAAAACAACTAACCATGACCCATTTTCAAATACTCTGTTTCTGATGGAACAAAGAAAAAAAAAATCTCTCCATGTCCCTATAAATCAGAGGTTGCTGCATTCTATAATATTATACAAATATTTGGGTGAACAGTACACGGAAGAAATGAAAATGAAACCAAAAATGTGCAAGAGGAATCAGATATTCTGGTTTAGTGTGAAAATCTTCACAATGTCAGGATGGGAGCTTTGCTACATTGATGTACAATAGTTTATGGTGTATTAGCTGAAGTATTAGGTGGTGAATGAAAGTTCCAGAAGAGGACTGGGCCGCATGCACAAATTTGTATATAGGATTGAGAGATGTACTGTATATGGATAAAGAGTCAATTATATGCACAAAATGGAGTTCGCTGTAGATTATTTATCTGGAACCATCTCTGAAATCAACAAACAAGAATTTGCATCTGTAACTCAACTTTTATCATGTTCTTATCTCCCTTGCCATGTCTCCGCTTCCCAATATCCACCATACCTATTTCCATATATTCCTTCTTCCAGTTTGATCTCCCTATGCCTCCAATCTCTATCTTCACATTTTTCTATGTACTCCTTCCTGTTCCCTTCTCCTTCCCCAACTTTTCTCCTTTCCTCGACTTTTTCTCTAATTCTCTTTCCTTCACCTCTACTTATTTCCATATTTCCCTGCTCCCATTTTGCACTTCCAATGAATCCAAACTGCATTTCCCCTTCCCCCTTTTTTTTCTTCCTGTTTCTTCCTTCCTGTTGCCTTACTCAAAACACATTAATTTATGTTTTTATATATCTTTTTTTTTCCTTTTTAAATTCAGTGTCTTCCTTACAATAAATACATTATAGTACGTTATAAATTGGAAGACCTTTAACCACTTCATAGATATGCTATGATGCATTTAGTGTGGTTAAACATTGTAAACATTTTGCATTTTTTTGCATGGAAATGAGTGTTGCCAAGACATGAAGTGAAAGCAGTTTGCCATGGGACTAAAACCTATTCTTTTAAAGATAGGATAGTAAACCTATGGCTTCAAAGCAGATTTAATATCAAAAGTGCTTGTCAATACAAGTCAGTCTATCCGCAGTTAAATTCACCCTCGATCTTTGCTGTTTTCACAAAGAAAATACATTATCTCACAAATATGTTTATTTAGGTTATATTGTAGCTGGTAATATTATAATTGTAATAGATTGTATAACAATGTCCACAAAATGAATATCTGACTAAACAAAAATAAAACAAAACATAACTAGATATTTATGTTTTGTTTTACTAAAGAATTTGTTAAAGGGAAACCGCAAAGTTTCCAAATATAGTAAAATGTAAAAATATAGGTTACAAGTGCTTTGGGCTGAGAAAAATGACCAGCATTTCAATCTCAATTTCAACAAAACTGAGCATGTGCAAATACCCACGTAATTACCAATTATTATAATCTATCACAAATATAAAGGCAAGACTCTGGTCAGAGAATCAGAAATGCCACTGACAAACAATAATTGCAAACTTTAGTGTAAGTTTACTGTAAAAAAATGTATCTTAGTAATGTTCAAATTAAGTATTTCCTATTACACATAGCTTTAAATAACATATTTAGATTCTTCTTGTGTTATTTTATTACATGTGGCACCTAAGTGTATACTGACAATATACCACAAGTATACACATAGGTAGATGTGTAACAGTATCAGCATTAGTGAATAAAACGAAAACTCCCTAAATAAGTCAGAACAGATGGTATATGCAGGTCAAAACCAACTTTTATTCTCATGTCAGTTGGGAGAATGTTAAATGCACACATTATTCTGACAGCAAATGAATCATTCAAAAAACAAAGTATAATTAAGAACTGATATTTACCTTGTGCCACTTGTTGAACTGTCAGCATCACCCCTGAGATGGTATCTGGTAGCAGGCTTTCCCGGGCGCTATATTTGGGAGCCCACTGTAATATGGGCATTCTTCTTAGGCACCAGAGTTTCACATCTGAGCATCCAATGGAGGAAATTTGCTCCCAAGCCAAGGAAAAATATCTTTTTCTCTTTGATCCTGACATGATTCCCCCAAAAAATATATAACAAAGGGAAAATGTCTAATTAAGTCTGTTAATTGTGTAAACTAAAAAAACTTACGAAGGCTTAATAGTTTACACAACACCTTACATTAGCGTTGTTCGGAGATTAAAATCAGTAAACTGTGCAAATTCTTACAAGGTGACATTTCCTGCCCTTGAAGCTGGTGTGTTGCCATGAATGAATGCTTTGTTTGCAATGCAGTCCCTTTTTTAAACACCTCAGAGAGCAAGTAGGCAGGGCAAGCTTTGTGACATAATTTAACTTTAAATACTGGAGGTGCAATAAGTTACAGGTATGCAGAAAATGACATCATTCAAACCATGTTGTGTAATGAATCTAGAGGAGTGAGGAAAGGGAGAAGGATAGAAACCTTTGAATATCTTAAACAGATTCCTCATTCTGAAAAACAAGTACCGTATATACTCGAGTATAAGCCGACCTGAGTATAACCTGAGGCACCTATTTTACCACAAAATACTGGGAAAAATGAGTGACTTGAGTATAAGCAGAGGGTGGGAAATGTGCTGCCCCCTGTGTCCCTCTTGTGCCCTCTGTGTCCCCCTCTTGTGTGCGCTTTTCTTGTGTCAACCCCCTCTCTCTCCCCGGTGTCTCTTCCCCCTCTCTCTTCCCTGTATCTCTTCCCCCCTCCCTTATCACCCTCCTCAAACCCACTCCTTATTCTCAACAACCCTCCTCATCCTCCCTCCTCATCCTCAACCTCCCTCCTCATCCTCAAACTCCCTCCTCAACCTCCATCCTCATCCTCAACCCCCTCCTCATCCTCAACCTCCCTCCTCAACCCCTCCTCAACCCCTCCTCATCCTCCCTCCTCATCCTCAACCTCCCTCCTCATACTCCACCTCCCTCCTCAACCTCCCTAATCATCCTCCACCCCCCTCCTCATCCTCAACCCCCCTCCTCACTTTACCCCTCTAAATACCTCCCCCTCTCCCTTTCCTCTCACTTACCTCCATGTGAAACTTGTGCTCCAGCCTCCCCTCATCCTCTCCTCTCCTCCCCCTCCCCTCAGCCCGGAGCAGAAGCTGCACATGGAGGTAAGTGAGGGGAAAGGGAGAGGGGAAGGTATTTGGAGGGGGGGGTTTAGAATGAGGAGGGGGGTTAGAATGAGGAGGGGGGTTGAGGATGAGGAGGGGGGAGGGAAAGAGACATGGGGGGTTAGAGAGACACGGGGGGGTAGAGAGACACGGGGGGTAGAGAGACACGGGGGGTTAGAGAGACACGAGGGGGGGTTAGAGAGACAAGGGGGGGGTTAGAGAGACACGGGGGGTTAGAGAGACACGGGGGTTAGAGAGACACGGGTGGGTTAGAGAGACACGGGGGGGAGAGTGACTCGAGTATAAGCCGAGGAGGCCCTTTTAGCCTTAAAAAAAGGGCTGAAAAACTAGGCTTATACTCGAGTATATACGGTACATACTAATGTATAAGGGGTCCTGGAGGCTTCAATGGCTAGCCATAGGGACCATCTGACTAGTCCATAATAGGTGGGGTGGACTTGCGTGTCTGGCGGGGGCAGAAATTAGCACTGATATATAAATGGTGATGTCACTCTGCAACATTTCATTGAGTCAGGATCCAGTGTTCCTCCCATGTCTAGTTTAGGCCCCAATTATTTTTTTCCTTCTCCTTGTTTTTCCTCGCTTTATTTTTTTCTCCTCCTGTTCAATCCCCCAGCTACATAACTGAGGAAGAGACGCCTGATGCTGACCACGTCCAGTACGTATGAGGAGAACCACAGGCAGGTACAGTCCATCCCCATTTACCGCTTCATCTTTACCACGGTCTTGTGTTACAACCCCCAAAAGGCTTGCAGTTGCCAATAGCGATTTTTGTGGCATGACCCAAGGTTTAATTGTGGAACATCTTGCCATCTTCCTATAGCAGCAGTTGGCAACACTGGATCTTCAACGGCTCCTCCTGGCATTGGGCTCCAAACTGCAAGTTCAGGTATGCCTGCTCTGGTTGCAGGCGAGACCATGCCTTGTCATGTTGCCTCAGGCAACAGACAGATGGTGCCAAGCCTGCAGTACCCCTGCAGAAGACAAGAGAATGGGCATCCTTTTGTGGTTCCTGCTGCGTTGCAAAGAGAGAGGCCGTTCTTCATCATGGGCCGCACAGAATATAACAGCTCTGGCCTTCTATTTTAGGCACAGTTCCAGGACTTGACCAAAGAATTCATCATTGCACAACTATTGAAATGGATTAAGCAAGGGCTGTGTCGGCCTGATGGCCAGCATCCTATTTCATTTATGATGATACTTGAGATTCCTGCAGTGTTGCAGGAGGTCTGTTTGTCCAGCTGTGTGGCTCTTTTCTTCCCTTCAGCCTTCTACTCTGCCTTTTTTTAGAGCAATAAGGGATATGTATCTGGTTGCGGATAACAAGCATGTCTGCGGGGGTCTTGGGCTAGCTCATGTTTTTGACATGGGTAACCATACAGTGGTTAGGATTCTTGTTTTAAAACAAACATGTTGAGATGTCGATTATCAGGGCTCAATCTTTTGTACAGGTATTTTTGCATTGTCAGGACCGAGGTTCAGGGCCATAGTTGTTAGTGCACAAAAATCAGAATGTTTTCTCAGGGTTTAAATTTTTTCAATTGCTGAAGACTTGTCACAAACAAATGAGCAAGCACGCCACAGATTCTGTTGCCCATTCCTTTAAAATTGGTTCGGCCATGGAAGCTGCTTGGCTGGGTTTACCTAATTTGTCATTTCAGAATATTGGAACATGGGAGTCTCTGAGAACTTAACTTCATGCGAGGCTACACTCTTTCTTGCAGAATGTGCTCCGCAGTTATGCGTCCTAGGGCACTCCTTTTTTTGTACTGTGCCCAAAGGTTTACCACAGGGACGAGGGACCAACTGGAGGTGTACTGGTATTTTTTTTCAGGGATTGAGGTGGTCCCTGGACCTTGCGTTGCTGATTAGTGACACCCAGCATTTTGCCCCTCACCCCCTCATTCCTGTTACTTTATGGCTGGAGTAACGATTTGAGCATAACACCAATCAAACAGTTGGTCTGAGAGCTTCAAAGGGACATTGCATGGCTTTGTCCCAGAGAGGGTAGCGGTGGAGGAGTCACCACCAGGTAGTGGGAGAAAGGCAAAGCCTCTGCCAACAGTAGGATGGCTGTTCTGTTTTGAAGCCCTGAACGCATATTTAGGGTTAGGACATTTTACTGACTCTTACCATTGTAACCAGCCAGGTTGTAAAGATAACAAAAAATTATAAATGCACTGGCCAGTTTTATATTACAAATTTATTGTCATTTTTTATTGTTTGTTAAGGGGGCATGGTTTGTTAAGACTGTGCTTAGGTCAAGGTTGTTTTGCAAATTATACAGTTCAGTTATTTCATACAAGTTAAAAATCATTGAGATAACAAGCCAAGCTTTTTCAGCATAGCACAAGTACACCCACTTCAATTTCTTTCAAACATTATCATAAAACTGTTATCCATACAGAAACTGCACCAGATGTGACTGGTTTCTTCTGATTGTATAACAAGGAAATATGTTAAATGGGTACATAAAATGTTATCAATATAATTTAAAACTTTTGTCAGTGGCAAGCTATATCAGTTTGCAAAAACACTCTCTACTTAAAGGGCCAGTTACCTCACCATAAGTGCTCTTCATGGTGTGAAAGACCACAAGATTTTATGTTAAAATGATAAAAACAATTATTTAATTACACTTATAACAGTTAAAAAAAGAATGTTTTAGGTCTGTTTACAATTCCATGATTAAAGACATCTGCCGACAATTAGCCTTTGTAGCTCTGGGTGCAGCAAAGGAGTTATATGTGTTTCTTGGAATTCAGGAATCCTACCGCCCAGCAGTTAACCCACACATAACTTATTTCAAAGATTCTCACACACCTTTCTATGCACAGATGAATTTATAAAGGGTTAACTGTAGTTTTCCTCTGCTCTCTGCACGGGAGCTGAGCTGTGGGTCTGTCTGGCAGCTTGCCAGTGACACATGTAAACATAGATTTAATTAATAAATATCTTAGTGAAAAAAGAACGCATTTCAAAAATTAAAAACGTTTTTAAACATGCTGTTAAGAGAGCTTTACATTGTGTGCTCCACATTGTACTGAATTAAGTAGTCCTTTAATATTATGTATTTATAGAGGACTGAAAAATATAATAAAGTTTAGGAGAAAATTATAAAAACCTATTCAATAGTTAAGGACCTTGTCTCTGACACTCTATAAGACATTTTAGTAAAAGATGAAGACAAGACAAAAATTGATAACTGCTATAAGAGAAATTGATCCAGCCATATGCACACAAATTGGGCTGCAAAGCAGTCAGATGACAGGCTTCTTCTTCTAGAATGGAGCATTTTGATGTAGGAAAGTCAGGTAAAGTAGGACAGTGAACTCCATACAGTAGGTGCAGCAAAAGAAAAGTAACCAGAGAAGGAATTTAGTTGAAGGTACTGTATGAACCACAAATTATACGTGTGTAAAATATGCTAGAGACAACATATTCGGTCTGATATAGCAAAAATATAAGATCAATATTCATCCGTAAGCATAGATCTCAGTGTTCAAGACTAGAATAGTACAAATAGATTCTTAATAAAGATTCTCAGTTGGGATTGCTTGAAGGTTTGATCTTGTGCCACAATCTAAATAATAGGCAGAAAAATATGTAGAGAATGCCAGGCATGTAGCCTCATTAAATTCCAAGCCCGCAGCGGCCGTCGTCTAGTCCATAAGTCTGCGGTCTTGAAATCTGCTGGAGTTACAGAGCGATTACATTCAACAGTGCCGCAACCAAAGGTCCGGAGCCGCAAGCCTGTACTCTTTTTCAGATTCACAGAGATCTGGGTCCACAGGTGAGCCAGAGGCGGGGGAGACGGCTCCATCGGAGCAGGAGGACATGGAGCAAGCCCCCACCTAGCAGGATCTGGTGAATGGGGGAGGAGGGACCGGCGCAAGCCTTGTGCCCTGGTGAGGAAAAGGAGGAGGACTTCACCTGGGCAAAGGGGCCACTTGCTGGACCTCATGCCACCCCAGTGGCCTTCAACCTCACTGCCCCCCTCTTCTCGCAGCTGCAGCTATCACCAGGGCACACATATTGGAGGGACAAGAAAGGCATGCCCCCACAACTCCTCTGCCCTGCGGTTTGTTGGCCACCAGGCCCATCACCACCACCATCAACATATTGGAGCCAGGCACCGGCTAGGCAACAACCCCACCCCACTGGCCACCACCACCACCTCCGCCACCTCCTCCACAACCACCAATGGACCCTGCAGCCAGACATCCATCTCCACCACCACCAAGCCAGGCTGCTCAGGAGGAGAGGCTGGCCATGTTCAGACAGTTCCTGGACTGTCTGCAGGGGATCCAGGCCAGTATCTCCTCCAATCCCCAACAGATTATGAACAGCCTGGCCAGGCACAATAGGAAGGAGAAAATGTACCATCTCATGACTGAGTCGTACCTTGCCGGACTGCTCAGGATGGGGAAGGGCCCTGTCTCATCTACCTCGGAGGCATCCCCTGTGCACCAGCAGCCTGGGCCTCCCTCTCCTTCCCAATGCCTCCATCACAGCCACCAGCACCACCACTGCTTGTGCTGCTGCCTCCCCCTGCCCCCCACCATCAGTACCTGTGAGATGGCGGCCACATACTGGGGATTGGGGCCCTGATGCTAGGCGGAGGAGGATGTAGGGGTTGTGCATATTTTTGTGCTTTCTCAACAGCACTCCTCAGTGACAATCTATTGGTCACAATCTTAATCTAATCTAGCCTGGCTACAGATTCTTGGATCTTGGCCTATGTGATGGGGATGTTTTGGATGCAGATGGCAAACTCCCATCACATGGTCCATGATCCTCTTCTCTGTGGACATGAAGGGTTCTGTTGAACATGTCACCAACTGATGGTCACTGAGGAATGCTGTTGAGAAGAGATGCTCCAGTCCCTATTTTTTTTAAGGTCTTATTTTGTAGGCATCTTCTGCATCTGCAAGCATTGTGAAGGAAATGTATAAGGTATAAGGTTTTCACAGTTCCTCTCAGGTAGACATTCCTTCAATGACAGTCCCCCTTAACATGTAGCTCCCATCTTTTTTTACCTATCATATAGCCAGATATCTACAACATGATTGTTGTTAGCTTAAATGAAGATTAATGCCGATATGGCGGTGGACTTGCAAAGTCTCCCAATGGCATGTTACTGACAGATCTGGCTGCTGAACTTTGTGTCCTCTCCATATTAATATGTATTTTCCCCTATGGCTGATATCATGAGTATCCTTTAACATGTGCTAACAGCTGTCTAGCTGATGGATGTAATATCAATGTTGATGAACAATATCATATGCAGAAGGTGATAGTACACCTTGACCACTGACGCTGGTCACAGCTAAGCATTTTGATTGTGAGATGACACATCAATATTAATGGTCATTGCCAGTGAGTTCTCCAGAGAACTAGCTAATGGTTAGTAATTAGTGATGTCGCGGACATAAAATTTTCGGTTCGCGAACCGCGAACGCGAACCGCCGCAAATGTTCGCTAACCAGCGAACCCGGCGAATCGCCATAGACTTCAATGGGCAGGCGGATTTTAAAACCCACAGGCACTCTTTCTTGCCACAATAGTGATGGGAAAGTTGTTTCAACGGGACTAACACCTGGACTGTGGCATGCCAGAGGGGGATCCATTGCAAAACTCCCACGGAAAATTACATAGTTGATGCAGAGTCTGGTTTTAAGCCATAAAGGGCATAAATAACCTAACATCCCCCTCCATCATCATCCTCCCCTGTGTCTCTTTCCCCCCTTCCTCATCACCCTCCCCTGTGTCTCATCCCCCCTCCCTCATCATCCTCCCCTGTATCTCTTTACCCCCTCCCTCATCATCCTCCCCTGTGTCTCTTCCCCCCTCCATCATCATCCTCCCCTGTGTTAGGGTGAGGCATGTTAGGAATAAGTGTCAGGGGTGTTAGGTCTTAGGGATAAGTGTGAGAATGTTAGGGTTAGGGTAAGGGGTGTTAGGGATAAGCGTGAGGGGTTTTAGGGTTAGGTGTTAGGTTGATGGGTGTTATGGATAAGTTTGAGGGGTGTTAGGGTAAGGGGTGTTAGGGGTAAGTGTGAGGGGTGTTAGGGTTGGGTGCTAAGGTGAGGGGAGGATGATGAGGGAGGGGGGAAGAGACACAGGGATAAGTGTGAGGGGTGTTAGGGTTAGGTGTTAGGGTTAGGTGTTAGGGTAAGGGGTGTTAGGGATAAGGGTGAGGGGTGTTAGGGTTAGGTGTTAGGGTGAGGGGTGTTAGGGATAAGTGTGAGGGGTGTTAGGGTTAGGTGTTAGGTTGGTGGGTGTTATGGTTAAGTGTGAGGGGTGTTAGGGTTAGGGTAAGCGGTGTTAGGGATAAGTGTGAGGGGTGTTAGGTTTGGGTGCTAAGGTGAGGGGAGGATGATAAGGGAGGGGGAAAGAGACACAGGGGAGGATGATGAGGGAGGGGGGGATGATGATAAGGGGGGAAGAGACACAGGGATAAGTGTGAGGGGTGTTAGGGTTAGGTGTTAGGGTAAGGGGTGTTAGGGATAAGGGTGAGTGGGGTTAGGGTTAGGTGTTAGGGTGAGGGGTGTTAGGGATAAGGGTGAGGGGGGTTAGGTTTAGGTGTTAGGTTGATGGGTGTTATGGATAAGTGTGAGGGGTGTTAGGGTTAGGGTAAGGGGTGTTAGGGATAAGTGTGAGGGGTGTTAGGGTTAGGTGTTAGGGTGAGGGGTGTTAGGGATAAGTGTGATAGGTGTTAGGGTAAGGGATGTTAGGGTTAGGTGTTAGGGTAAGGGATGTTAGGGATAAGTGTGAGGGGGTATTAGGGTTAGGTCTTAGGTTGATGGGTGTTATGGATAAGTGTGAGGGGTGTTAGGGTTAGGGTAAGGGGTGTTAGGGATAAGTGTGATGAGTGTTAGGGCAAGTGATGTTAGGGTTAGGTGTTAGGGTAAGGGCTATTATGGATATGTGTGAGGGGGTATTAGGGTTAGGTGTTAGGGTGAGGGGTGTTAGGGATAAGTGTAAGGGGTGTTAGGGTGAGTCATGTTAGGAATAAGTGTGAGGGGTGTTAGGTCTTAGGGATAAGTGTGAGGGGTGTTAGGGTGAGGCATGTTAGGAATAAGTGTGAGGGGTGTTAGGTCTTAGGGATAAGTGTGAGGGGTGTTAGGGTTAGGTGTTAGGTTGATGGGTGTTATGGATAAGTGTGAGGGGTGTTAGGGTTGGGTGCTAAGGTGAGGGGAGGATGATGATAAGGGGGGGGGGGAGACACAGGGGTGTCCTTGCAGCAGAGATCAAAAGAGTCCTTCAGGACTGTATTGCACACTGTGTACAGTAGCCTATGTATGGTTTTCCCCATTGATGCAGTATCACCTACACTCTCCCTCCTCTCGGAAAGACTGTAAGTTAGTTATGATTCCAAAATGGCTGCTGTCCATGAGGTAGAAGGGTCTGGAAGGCAGGGTATGATGCTGATTGGCTGGAATGTGTCTGCTGACTGTGAGTTGCAGGGTCAAAGTTTGCTCAATGATAAAGTATAGGGGGCGGATCGAGCATTGCATATGTTAGCAGTTCGCCGCGAACATGAACATGCTATTTTCGCCGGGAACAGCCCGCCGGCGAACTATTCGCGACATCTCTATTAGTAATATTTGCAGATTGTAATCAGGTGTGTTGGTATATTATTACAGTTACCTTATTTAGCACTGTACTGTACATGCATGTTTTTAAAAAATGTTATCCTCCTCCGCCTTTTTCTTTTTGACCACTTTTTTTCAGATTTTTGTTTTGTCAATATACTGTATGTGTGAAACTGAATTGGATTAAACAGTCCAGAGGTTTAAGCATCTTTTTTATTGAGCAGATACAGACAATTTGTAAGTGCTATGCACAATAATGGTTTCTTCAATTAAATGCAGTGATATCTGATGATTCTTTTATTCAGCAGATTCCGGTTGCAGTGGTGTAGTGACCACCTGTGACCCTGGTAGGTGCTATGCATCATGCTTATTCTAGTCTATGATATTACCTACCCCCTGTAGGTATCCCTTTTTCCCCCAAGCCTCTTGCCTTCCCGGGATTCACCCACACCACACCCATAATATTAATGCACAGTCTTGTCCATTTCTGATTGTGCTCTGTGTATGAAATAAAGCTTTGTTTTACCGTTATCACTGTGTCAGTGTGTTTTCAATGTTTGGGGTTTTGGGACATCCACATACATCACATTTGTGTCACATTTCTATATTAGTAAAGTAATGAGCACTAGTTACTAAGCAATAGATTAATACATATGATAATAATAATAATAATAATAATAATGATAATAATAATAACAATAATATCATAAGATATCATATAATAATCTATATAATATATAATAATTAGTGGTTAATACACATGAGAGGTCCAATTTGTGATACTGTGAAGTATCAACATTCCCCTGAAGGCCTGATAGGAATATGACAAATAATAATATGAATCCATTGATAGCAAAACACTTAATCGGAGGTCACCATATGATAATGGGTATGCATCTTGGCACATGGCCACCAGCAGGATGGCCATAGTGGAGATTGGAGGTGAATTGGCTGTTGCTCCACTTGCCTCTGCACAGCCTCCATGTGTGTTTGCGGCCCTTCCTGATGGCTTAGAGTAGATTGGTGTGGTGTATGTTCCCGGTTCCCCTTCTGAATTGCTGGCTTGTGGTGGCGAAGGGGCTTGGGTACTTTAATGAAGCTGTGAACTATAGCATGTAGGATCACTCTAGGTGGGCAGCTCATAGCAGAGAGGTCAGACAAATCACAGTCCACTGGAAAAGGAACTGGCAACTGAATCCAGTATATTTGGCATGCAAACCTTGTGGAAAAGCACAGGCCTAGCTAAATGTTTTGCAGTCCATAAGTTCACCGAGAGTCGGACATGACTGAAGGACTGAACAATAAATATTAAAATATTCCCCTGGTACTTGATATATGCCATGTGGCTGTGTAATTTGGCCACTATTTCTTTTCCCTAAGTAGATGTGATGAGAGAGATGTATATGCATTATATTTATATTTCAGGGTCCACATTAGAGCCTCTGTGAGTGAGAAAGGGTTAATATGGCAGGCAGTTTCACGTTTTTGTGTTGCTATTTAATCAGGTAGTGTGTCTTTAATTGCTTTATGCATGTTGCAGCATGGCTTTTCATATTGGCATATGCATGACCATTCCATCATATTATGACATGAACCATTTTTAAATGACTATTTTTTTATTTGTGGATTGTTGTGCAATGAATTGTAATACCTTCCATTGCTTTCCCCATATTTTACAGTCTACTGGTGTGTTTATATTGTCTTTAACAGTGTTGAGAACTTGTCTGTAAACCCTTTGTGGTTCGTATTTGGCGGCCATAATACAGTGGATATAATAAGTCTACACACCCCTGTTAAAATGTCAGGTTTCTGTGCGGTAAAAAAATTAGACAAAGATAAATCATTTCAGAACTTTTTCCACCTATAATGTGACCTATAAACTGTACAACTCAATTGAAAAAAAAATGAAATCTTTTAGGTGGAGGGGAAAAAAAAAGAAGAAAAAAAATAATGTGGTTGCATAAGTCTGCACACCTTCTTATAACTGGGGATGTAGCTGTGTTCAGAATTAAGCAATCACATTCCAAATCGTGTTAAATAGGAGTCCGCATACACCTGCCATCATTTAAAGTGCCGCTGATTAACCCCAAATGAAGCTCAGCTGCTCTAGTTGGTCTTTCCTGAAATGTTCTTAGTCGCATCCCACAGCAAAAGCCATGGTGCACAAAGAGCTTCCAAAGCATCAGAGGGATCTCACTGTTAAAAGGTATCACTCAGGAGAAGGGTACAAAAGAATTTCCAAGGCATTAGATATACCATGGAACACAGTGAAGACAGTCATCATCAAGTGGAGGAAATATGGAACATCAGTGACAATACCAAGAACTGGAGCTCCCTCCAAAATTGATGAAAAGACGAGAAGAAAAGTGGTCTGGGAGGCTACCAAGATGCCTACAGCAACATTAAAGGAGCTGCAGGAATATCTGGCAAGTACTGGCTGTGTGGTTCCTGTGACAACAATCTCCCCTATTCTTCATATGTCTGGGCTATGGGGTAGAGCGTCAAGATGAAAGCCTTTTCTTACAAAGAAGAACATTCAAGCCAGGCTACTTTTTGCAAAAACACATCTGAAGTCTCCCAAAAGCATGTGGGAAAAGGTGTTATGGTCTGATGAAACCAAGGTTTAACTTTTTGGCCATAATTCCAAAAGATATGTTTGGCGCAAAAACAACACTGCACATCACCAAAAGAACACCATACCCATAGTGAAGCATGGTGTTGGCAGCATCATGCTTTGGTGCTGTTTTTCTTCAGCTGGAACTGGGGCCTTAGTTAAAATAGAGGGAATTATGAACAGTTCCAAATACCAGTCAATATTGGCACAAAACCTTCAGGCTTCTGCTAGAAAGCTGAATATGAAGAGGAACTTCATCTTTCAGCATGACAATGACCCACAGCATACATCCAAATCAACAAAGGAATGGCTTCACCAGAAGAAGATTAAAGTTTTGGAATGGCCCAGCCAGAGCCCAGACCTGAATCCGATTGAAAAACTGTGGGGTGATCTGAAGAGGGCTTTGCACAGGAGATGCCCTCGCAATCTGACAGATTTGGAGTGTTTTTGCAAAGAAGAGTGGGCAAATCTTGCCAAGTCAAAATGTGCCATGCTGATAGACTCATGCCCAAAAACACTGAGTGCTGTAATAAAATCAAAAGGTGCTTCAACAAAGTATTAGTTTAAGGGTGTGCATACTTATGCAACCATATTATTTTATTTTTATATTTTTTCTTCCCTCTACCTGAAAGATTTCAGTTTGTTTTTCAATTGAGTTGTACAGTTCATAGGTCACATTAAAGGTGGAAAAAGTTCTGAAATGATTTACCTTTGTCTCATTTTTTTACAGAACAGAAACCTGACATTTTAACAGGGATGTGTAGACTTTTTATATCCACTGTATGTTTGGCTCCATTGGCCATGTACGGGTTTTAACGCCAGTGCATCTTTGGGGATTCATAGCAATTTAATAGCAATTTGCGATAGTAACATTTACAGGCTTGACAGATCAAAGGCTAAGCTCGGACGGCGTTCACGATTACAACGACCCGTAGCGTTTTTCCTCCTGTAACTCGCAGGTCTTTTGCGGGTAGCTAAAATGAGCCTATATAATAGCCGTAACTCTTGCGGGCTCCTTTACAGGCTACGATTTCCAAAATTGGATCAATTTAATGGGCATCATGGTGTAGTATGTTGACGATTTATCAATCTAAAATCAATATACTAGGAAAGTATAACTATCAATATATTTTCAGTTTACATCTCAGCTAAAATAAAAAATAAACTGGTAATCTTACAAACTAGAATAATAAGGACTTAAAATACTACAGACTATGAGAAATAAGAATATAAAATTGTGCAGGTAAAATAGTTATATTGGATGATATTCCATGGAGACAGGAGAAAGATATGGGATGTTGAGTAACGGAAGCTATTCTTTTTTTGATATAGTGAAGGCTGATGAACAGTAATATAAAATAATCATTCAAACATTTTTTTTCATGTATCCTTTATCGATTATTATGATGTAATTTGGTATATATAACTGAACCTTACATAAATCCATATATTTTATTTAAATTTAAAGAGAACATCTCCTGATATTTCTTCAAAATACGTATATTATGAATTCTCCTAATTCTTTGGCACCAACCAGTATTTAATATTACATTAATCTGGCTCTTGCAGTTGATACAGGCATGACCGTTAAGAGAGGGGACAGAGGTAATTTTAGCGAATGGCCACTCCTGGAAGGAAACTCCAATGCATTTATATACAGTGGATGTAAAAAGTCTACACATCCCTGATAAAATGTCAGGTTTCTGTGCTGTAAAAAAATGAGACAAAGGTAAATCATTTCAGAACTTTTTCCACCTTTAATGTGACCTATGAACTGTACAACTCAATTGAAAAACAAACTGAAATCTTTTAGGTAGAGGGAAGAAAAAATATAAAAATAAAATAATATGGTTGCATAAGTATGCACACCCTTAAACTAATACTTTGTTGAAGCACCTTTTGATTTTATTACAGCACTCAGTCTTTTTGGGCATGAGTCTATCAGCATGGCACATTTTGACTTGGCAAGATTTGCCCACTCTTCTTTGCAAAAACACTCCAAATCTGTCAGATTGCGAGGGCATCTCCTGTGCAAAGCCCTCTTCAGATCACCCCACAGTTTTTCAATCGGATTCAGGTCTGGGCTTTGGCTGGGCCATTCCAAAACTTTAATCTTCTTCTGGTGAAGCCATTCCTTTGTTGATTTGGATGTATGCTGTGGGTCGTTGTCAGGCTGAAAGATGAAGTTCCTCTTCATGTTCAGCTTTCTAGCAGACGCCAGAAGGTTTTGTGCCAATATTGACTGGTATTTGGAACTGTTCATAATTCCCTCTATCTTAACTAAGGCCCCAGTTCCAGCTGAAGAAAAACAGCCCAAAGCATGATGCTGCCACCACCATGCTTCACTATGGGTATGGTGTTCTTTTGGTGATGTGCAGTGTTGTTTTTGTGCCAAACATATCTTTTGGAATTATGGCCAAAAAGTTAAACCTTGGTTTCATCAGACCATAACACCTTTTCCCACATGCTTTTGGGAGACTTCAGATGTGTTTTTGCAAAATGTAGCCTGGCTTGGATGTTTTTCTTTGTAAGAAAAGGCTTTCATCTTGACGCTCTACCCCATAGCCCAGACATATGAAGAATAGGGGAGATTGTTGTCACATGAACCACACAGCCAGTACTTGCCAGATATTCCTGCAGCTCCTTTAATGTTGCTGTAGGCCTCTTGGTAGCCTCCCAGATCACTTTTCTTCTCGTCTTTTCATCAATTTTGGAGGGAGCTCCAGTTCTTGGTATTGTCACTGTTGTTCCATATTTTCTCCACTTGATGATGACTGTCTTCACTGTGTTCCATGGTATATCTAATGCCTTGGAAATTCTTTTGTACCCTTCTCCTGAGTGATACCTTTTAACAGTGAGATCCCTCTGATGCTTTGGAAGCTCTTTGTGCACCATGGCTTTTGCTGTGGGATGCGACTAAGAACATTTCAGGAAAGACCAACTAGAGCAGCTGAGCTTTATTTGGGGTTAATCAGCGGCACTTTAAATGATGGCAGGTGTATGCGGACTCCTATTTAACATGATTTGGAATGTGATTGCTTAATTCTGAACACAGCTACATCCCCAGTTATAAGAAGGTGTGCAGACTTATGCAACCACATTATTTTTTTTATTTTTTTTCCTCCACCTAAAAGATTTCAGTTTGTTTTTCAATTGAGTTTTACAGTTTATAGGTCACATTAAAGGTGGAGAAAGTTCTGAAATTATTTATCTTTGTCTAATTTTTTTACTGCACAGAAACCTGACATTTTAACAGGGGTGTGTAGACTTTTTATATCCACTGTATATATTATACTGTTAAATATACTAATTTAATAAGTGAAACAAATGTAAACAGTTAACATAAATAGATATGGGTGATAGGGAAAGTTATTGTGCGTTAGGTTGGAGCAGACCCTGGCTATTACATTTGCACTGAATCCCAATATTTCTAAAGATGGCCTTGGCAAAAGGACTCATGTCCTAAAAAGGATTGTGAATGTGAGCATGGAATACATGAACCATGTATGGCCAAACTGGGCTGGTTCAGTAAAAATGTAAAGTTGTTGTCAATGATAGGCTGAGTTTAAACAAAGAATGATCCAAATTTGCTGCATGATCAAAATGTGTCTGTTTTGATAATGCAGCAAAGTGAATAGTCACAGGTACATATGAGGTTTAAGCATTAGAGGACCACAGAATTGTCTTCAAATGTGAATGTGTACTTAAAAATGTTATGAATAACAGAGACACAATGTATGAATAGAATAGAAATATGATGAAGTCTATATGCAATTTTGTGCAAATAATTCCTCTCTCCTGACCTTTACAAAGGAAAGGGCCACATAACTAGTGACAAGGTATTTATAAAAATATCTCACAAAAGTGATTACACCCCTCACATTTTGTAAATATTTTATTATATCTTTTCATGTGACAACACTGAAGAAATGACACTGAGCTACAATGTAAAGTAGTAAGTGTACAGTCTGTATAACTGTGTAAATTTGCTGTCGCCTCAAAATAACTCAACACACAGCCATTAATGTCTAAACCGTTGGCAACAAAAGTGAGTACACCCCTATGTGGAAATGTCCAAATTGGGCCCAAAGTGTCAATATTTTGTGTGGCCACCATTATTTTCCAGCACTGCCTTAACCCTCATGGGCATGGAGTTCACCAGAGCTTCACAGGTTGCCACTGGAGTCCTCTTCCACTACTCCATGATGACATCACGGAGCTGGTGGATGTTAGAGACCTTGCACTCCCTCACCTACCATATGAGGAAGCCCCACAGATGCTCAATAGGGTTTAGTTCTGGAGACATGCTTGGCCCGTCCATCACCTTTACCTTCAGCTTCTTTAGCAAGGCAGTGGTCATCTTGGCAGTTTGTTTAGGGTCATTATCATGTTGGAATACTTCCCTGCGGCCCACTCTCCAAAGGGAAGTGATCATTCTCTGCTTCAGTATGTCACAGTACATGTTGGCATTCATGGTTCGCTCAATGAACTGTAGTTCCCCAGTGCCAGAACAGGGGACAGCAAATTTACACTGTTATACACTTACTACTTTACATCGTAGCAGGGTGTAATTTCTTCAGTGTTGTCAAATGAAAAGATATAATAAAATATTTACAAAAATGGGAGGGGTGTACTCACTTTTTTGAGATACTGTATATCTCCCTTTTGGATCTCGGCCTTGTCATGATGAAGGGGCTTCAATGAAGCTTTGAGTTGTAATATGTAGGGTCATTCAACCATAACATGGGCAGGTCATAGCAGCAAGGTCAGACAAATACCAGCCCACTGGAGAAGAAACTTGCATCCCACTCCAGTATCTTTGCCAAGATAAGCTTATGGATAAGCACAACTAGAGACATAACAATATAGCACCGGAAGAGGAGCCCCTCAGGTCAAAAGTTGTCTACCACATTATTAGGAAGGAGCAGAGTGTAAGATCAAGCAGCACCAGATCTAATGTAGGGCAAAAGTTGAGAGGATGCCCTGCTGCAGATGTGTCTGGAGAGGAAAGGAAAGTCTGTTGCTGCAACAACAATTTAGCAGAGGAACCTTGAATATTAGAACTATTAACCAAGGCAACCTGGACGTGGTCCAGATGACAAGATTTAACATAAATATTCTAGGAATTAGTGAATTCAAATAGACTGGAATTGGACATTTCATATCAGACAGCCACTAAATCTTCTACTGTGGTCAAGAATCCCACAAAGGAAAAGGAGCAGATCTCACAATCAATGCATGGGGGCCAAAACAATGCTCGGTTACAATGCAATAAATGACATAATGTGCTCAATTTAAATTCATGGCAAGAAATTTAACATTACAGCGATCCAAGTGTATGCTTCAGTTATCTATGCTAAACAACCTGAAGTTGTCCAATTCTATGAGGATATTCAACATCTCCTAGATATCATACCAAAAAAAGATGTTAGTCTAATCATAGGAGGATGGAATGCTAAAGTAGGGAACCAAAATATTTTCAATATCTTGTAAAGAATAGCTTCAAATTATAATGGAAATTATAATGGACTTCTGAGAAACGCAGCCCTAGCTTGGATTAAGACTGTGTTAGAGTTTAAAATATAACTTTTATTTATATGGTTAAAATCATATTCATATACAATAAGGTAAATAAAAAAAGTTTTTTACTTTTGGTTAAGTGTGGGATATAGTGTCTGTGACTTCCAATAGCCTTATTGTTAACCACAGACTGTAAATGGCAATAGTGCATACTGTCACCAATTATAATGTCTATAACTCACAGTCACCTTAATGTTAACTACAAGTTCTAGATGATAGTAATATATACTGGCATTAGTCCTTCAATTTTACAGTGAGACTATTGATTTTGAATGACATTTATCTCATTTCATTACAGTGTCTCTATTGTCTCAGGCTCTGGCTGCAAAGTATGATTTTGCTAAGTCAGACAATGATTCTTGTGTCTGTGTTTGTGCACTTAACTCACCTTTTCTGAGGTATCTGAGAGTCTCAATTTACTTACTGTATAATTTTTAACTTTTTATTAATCAATATTGTACACATTTTGTTAAATTTGTATCAGTCATTGTTTAATTATAAATTTAACAAATGGAAACTTTTAGCAAGCTCAAGTTCTATGTAGCACCAGCCTCATTATTGTCCTTGTATAAGTGTATTGTTTAGCATAACATCATAGAGAGTTCACTGGTTTTGTGATAATTAATATGTTGTATAACAAAGTTTAATCACATGACTAATGGGAAATTAAATCTTAAGGGACTGTTGTGTCTAGTCTTTTTTCATTTTATCTGAAATGTGGTACTGAATCACTCTAACTTTTTAAGACAAATAAATGTATTACTTACTTGAACACATTTATATCTTAAAAATCTTTTTGAGATATACAACACAGGAGCATAAAGTTTTCCAGCTCTATTTATCTTATAGCTTATATCCCAACAGCCTCATTAAATTAGCCCTCATAGTTCCCTCGGTCCTCGCAAAAGATAGTTTTTTGCTGTTTGCGAGGACCTATTCCACAATATGTCCCTCGCAGACTGCTTTGCTAGATTAGACCCAAAAATGGCAGAGAATAGGCTCCGAGAGAGTTACGTAGTAACACGCAGCCATAAATCTATGAGATGAACCTCGCAACTCGGAAGAATCCCTACTGGCACAAAAAAGTGCCAGCAAGGGATCCTAACGCCTTTACGTGCTGCCTCGGAGCAGCCGACACAGCCGTCTGGTGCTCCTCCCTGCTCCCTAAACACATCCCCATGCTGCAGGGGTCCCTATAGAGACCCCTGCAGCCTCCCCACATTTACCCCTTGCAGCAGGGGTCATATATTTTAAATGTTCTGCCGCGTGTCCTTAAAGGGCCTGCAGCAGACTATTAACCAATCCCAGCCGTAGGGGTACTGCAAGTACCGCCGCAGCACATAACATTTACCCCCTCATCGCTGGAGGTACCCAATATTCCCCCCAATATTAACCCCTTGCTGGCTCACACTGCATTTAACAAAATCAAATTCCCATCCACGGCTCCTTAAAGAGCCCGCAGCACACCATTAGGCACCTAAAACTAACCCCCCTATATGCTGGGGGTTCCCATCGGGACCCCCAAAGTGTCCCCACATTAACCACTTGCTGAAGGGGTCCATAGGGACCCCCGCAGCCACCCACATTAACCCCTTGCAGCGGGGGACCCCTACAGGACACTATTAACACCTAGGTTAACCCTACAAGAGCACTACACTACACTTTTAACCCTAACTATACCCCATTAACCCCTTAACCCTAACTATACCCCCTTAACTCATACTAAACACTATCTAACCCTAACTGGGCCTATCTAACCCTTACTGGGCCAATCTAACCCTAAATGCGCCTATTTAACCCCATAACTTATGGGCGACAATACAGACCCCTGTAAGCCACTATTTAACCCAATCAGTCCCATAAGGGTCTATGAAGACCCTCGTAAGACAATTAGAAGCCTATTATTAACCTCCAGGACCCTCATGAAACTACACTATTCCCCCCAATACACCACTAAATCTAAACTAAACCCCCTCTACTCTAACCTATTAACCCCTACCTACCCAACATTACCTACCTATCCACCTATTAAACACCCACCCTACTAATTGCACAAAATAAAAAACACCTATGTTACCAAAAATTTAAAAAACCTAATGTACATAAAATAAAAAACCTAAGGCACACAAAAAAAAAGACATTACAAACCCTCCTCACTACAAAAAATAATAAAAAAACATAACAAACCACCCCGCCACTACAGAAAATAAAAAAATAACTACACACCTACAAAGAAAAAGGCATACACAAATATACATAACAGTACAGTAATAAATATACAGACCCCCATAAGCCTCCATCTAACCTCATCCCTTATGGGGGTCTATACAGAGCCCCGTAAGCCTCTTTTTAACCCAATCAGTCCCATAAGACCCTCATAGAACCCTCATGACACTATGTATAAAAACTACACTACACTATTCCCCCCAATAAACCACTACATCTAAACGAACCCCCCTCTACCCCAAGCAAAAGACGCCATTGCCAATTTCCTACCCGAAGAGGCTCTGGAGGCCTCATCAGTGTCAGGGAGTTTTTTTTATTATTTTTTTTCATCAAGGGCCAGCCAGGGCAGAAGAGGAGAAGGCCGGGGACATCTGGGACAGGTAAGTTTTCAATTTATATTGTTTATTTATTTTTTGTGTTTTATGTGTTATACTAATGGTATGTATCTGTTTTTCAGGGGCCGAGCCGGATAACAGAAGAAGATGGACGTGGACATGCTGGAAAGGTAAGTTTAATACTGTTATTTGTATTATTTATTTATTATATGTAATTTTTTATTTTTTAGTAATCTGATGTTTCTTTTTTTTTTCTAGGGGGTGCAATCAGAAGGGACATCTTCAAACTTAAGTGGTTTTATTTATTCTATTTTAGCTTTGATTTAAGGAGTAATGTCTAGATAAGGGGGTTAAGCATAGATAGGGGGTTAGGTATAGATAGGGGGTGATGTCTAGATAGAGGGAAATGTATTGTGGTTAGGGGTATTTATTGTATTTATTACTGTAATGTTATGGATATTGGTGTATGCATTTTTCTTTGCAGGTGTTTAATTATTTTTTTATTCTATGTAGTGGCAGGGGGGGTTTGATGTTTTTTATTATTTTTTGGTAGTGAGGGGGGTTGGTCATTTACTTTTTTGTGTGTACCTTAGATTTTTTTTTTTTTATGTACCTTAGGTTTTTTATTTTTGGTAACATCAGTGTTGTTTATTTGTGTAATTTTAGTAGGGTGGGGGTTTAATAGGGGGTTAAGTAGGTAGTGTTAGGTAGGTAGGGGTTAATAGATTAGGGTAGAGGGGGGTTAGTTTAGATGTAGTGGTTTATTGGGGGAATAGTGTAGTGTAGTGTTTGTACTTAGTGTCATGAGGGTTCTATGAGGGTCTGTCTAGACCCCCATAAGGGATGGGGTGAGATGGAGGCTTATGTGGGTTTGTATAGACCCTTATACATGATGGGATTAAATAGGGCTAGATGAGGTTAAATAGGCCCAGTTAGGGTTAGATTGGCCCAGTAAGGGTTAGATAGGCCCAGTTAGGGTTGGATAGGATTTAGTATGGGTTAATGGGGTATAGTTAGGGTTAAGGAGTTAATGGGGTATAGTTAGGGTTAATAGTGTAGTGTAGTGCTTAGACTTTGCCATGAGGGTCCTGGAGGACCCTCATTGCACTTGTAGAGTTAACCTGGGGGTTAATAGTGTCCTATAGGGGTCTATATAGATCCCTATTGGACTGAGGGGGTTAATTATAGTCTCATGGGGCTCTGTATAGATCCCATGAGTGACATGGTTAATTAAGGGCTTCTGGGGGTCTGTATTGACCCCCATGAGTGACAGGGTAATTAAGGGCTTATGGGGGTCTGTATTGAGCCCCATGAGTTATAGGGTTAATTTAAGTGCTCATGGGGCTCTGTATAGAGCCCCATGAGTTATAGGGTAAATGTAATTGCTCATGGGGCTCTGTATAGAGCCCCATGACTAATACAGTTAATTAAGTGCTCATGGGGCTCTTTAAAGGAACCCCATGAGTTATATGGTTAATTTAAGTGCTCATGTGGCTCTGTATAGAGGTGGTTAATTTTAGGTGCCGGGGGGTACTTGGAGTACCCCCCATGGCAGGGCTTTTTTATAGGACTGCCACGGAGGTCCCATTCAGGACCCCCACGGCAAGTGATGAGGCGGGGGAGCCTGCAAGATCATCTCGCAGGCTGTCACGCCTCATGTACATTTTCTCCGTGACACACGGGGGGCCGTGCTGCGTAGCTCATACGTTGCTCGCAGCAGGGCTAATTTAATAGCATTGTAACTTTTCAGCATTTGAAGCACGTAAGGGCTTAAGTACAAAATTCATATCTACGAGACTGGAATTTATTAGGGCTACAAGTACTTGATTTATAATATTTTCTGAATATTTTGTATAAATTTTACTCATCTAATCATGTGATGTTTACTGGTAGCAACACTGCCATACCACTATGCGATACTCAATAACGCGTTTTCAGTTATTTGTGATAGCGAACTATATTGTCCAGAGATATCGGTCAGTTATTTGTGACAACTAACGATATTATCAAAGATATACTGGAATACTGTATAAATGTTATTCCAATATAATGGTTCTCCTTTCAGTTTTTGACCCTAGTAATGATAAGAAAGAATGGCTTATATAACTACCCACTGGCTCATAAGCAGTCTTTTCGAATGGCTATGTATACTCTAATGCAGGGAAAAACTAAAGATAATTGCTGCTGCGGGACTGACATTTGACAGGTTCCGGTTTCTGTCCCTCTCTCTCTGCACTGTTAGTAATTACAAATTCCAGTAACAGGCTCACAATACCTTCCCTTCTCCTTTTGAACTCATAGTTATCGTGGCTCTGTGAACTTTTGAAAAACTAAAAGGCCTCTGCAGGACTGCCTTTTATGTGGCAACCAATCCTATCCCTCTCACATTGACCACAATCCTCCACCAATCAGTCTATGGTCTCACTATCCCATCACTAATCCACTGGCCTCCCTGCGCGCGTTTCGCTGATAGTATGAAGATTTTTCAAGGTGGAATTGAAAAGTTGTGGCTGTAGCGCATTTAAAGTGGTGATGATGTGTGGTATAGATATGCCCACTATTAACCATATGTGTATGTTGAGGTATAATTAAGGGTCTATGCTATGCTAACTTACAGTAATGCGTTAATAACTTTGTTATTCTAATCAGCCTTACAAAAAAAAAACTAAACCAAATCATTATGAGATGTTTATTTCAATGTACCAGCTTGTAGTCAAACAGAATGTTCCTCACTTGTTACTTTTTCAGAATCACAAAACAAAAATGTGCGCTTATGCTCTGGGAACACTAGACAACTGCTTATTTGTATTCTGACCAGTAGCCGCCTGTAACCTTGCAAAGAAATTGTTGTTTTCGCAGAAAAAAACTGTGATCATGTGTAGTTTTCCTATATAACCAAATGATGTAAGCAGTAGGTGGAATTATAGCTAATATAATGTTCAGCTTTTTGTCCACAATAAATGAAAGACATTTTGTTTTTATCATTAGATCATTATGTTTTCCTGAGCTATTAAGATAAGAGATCACTGTTTTAGTGAGGAGAGTAGAATATCCCCCGGGGCAGGGTGCATGGCTCCTGCAGAGTTTTCCCAAGTTTCGTAACTGTGTAATTGTTCTTCAACTTTTTTTAAAACCATATTCTCATTTTGTTCTGTGAATATATACTTAAATATGCAGGATTAGCAACAGTACTTTATATTTGGTTTAATCTGTAATTACTATTCCGTAATGTTATGATTTTCATTTTCAAAATTAAGGGACACTCCATACAATCTTTGTCTCTAAAGGGGAATTTTCATATTTACAAACTTTATTAGTATCTATAATTCACAGCAAATAAATAAATCACAGTCTAATTTTTAACAATTTGAATTGTATGGAGTATTTACCATGCTAACATCTACACTCTTTGTCTCTGAAGGTGCATTTTCTTATTTACAAACTTTCTTATTATCTATAATTCAGAGAGACAAATTAAAAATATTTGAAAATGATTAAAAACATGGTGAGACTGACTCCTAAGACAAAAATCCTATATCCGAACTCCACATATATTTCTCTCTTCCTCTTTAGAACATCTAATTGACCTGAGCACTACATATGCTCCAAGATACAACCTGTGAATGTAGTGGGTTCAAAATTCAAAACGCTCATAGCAGAGCCTATTTTTTTTGGTACCTCTGAGTTCACTGAGTATCCTGAATATGGTAAGGCCTACTGATAGTAGCTTATGCCTTTTATCTTCAAACTTAGCTAGAGTCCCTCATGGTATATCAACCCCTATGTATGTATGCTTATTTAGTATCTAACTATCTTTTGAATTAAGCCAATCTGGATATTGGGACAATTCTGGGGGGCTCAGAATAATTATGGGACAATCGCTAAAATATTACAAACTGTGGAAGGGATGGGGCCTATAATAACATCTATTCAGAAACGCTCATACATCGGAACTATGAGTATAGGAGACGTAAGCATGCACATTAAGTCTTTACGTCTGACCTGTTTCGACGTCACTAGGAAGTCTATCTCAAAGGTGAAGGAGGCGCTGGCATCACTGTGGGTTCATTTTTTTTTGCATTTAATCTTTTTATACAATTATAAATATTATATACATAAAAAAAACAGTAACATTAAAACAATACAATTCAAACATACATTAAGTGTATGAATAATTACATTCTGCTTCAAATTACATGATTGATGAAAAGGAAAAAAAGAAAAAAAGGGAGTGCCCTATAGGGATTAGTACAGCATAATCAAAACATTGCATCTCTTTTTCTAATTGCATGTGAGAGGTGAAGGATAATTGTCCCACATTTTCCACTTGGTGTCAATGTTGGTGTCAACTTTTATTAGACATTTAGATATGTGTGACATCAAGTGTTTATTTATATTACCACTACCAAACTTAGATATACATTGTGACTGATGATTATTAAAGTCACTCTGTTAAGCTTTATACTATGGATGCATGTAGTCACACTGTGGGTTATATACTTTCAGTATATTTCTATACCCAATTGTGGATCTTTCCAAAGTATACATAGATTCAGTATACTTGGAGTTTTGTATAGAGATCCTCCTTTAGAAGTATGGAGGACATATATTTATTTGACACTTTATACCACTACACACATAGTACACAACGCATGTTTCTTTGCACCATATACATGTAGACTTTTTGAATATTTATCACAAGTTTAACAACACCAAATATTTGTCTATTTATTTATTTGTTTACATTTCTATAACATATAGGGTTACACTGTAAATATAGATTTTCATGTATATATGTATATATGTACATGGATATGCATGTATCTATGCATTAGGCATGATACATCAATTGTAGATTATACACACTACTATCATATTTATTTCACAAGCATCTGACCGTTACTTATATGTAAATATTTAAAGTATAGTAAAGTATAGTCACTTTAAATAATGCACATAGTCATCCAAATGTTCTCTTGGCGTCTATGATAGATTATTTTACATTCTATATTGGTATATATAGATACTTGGATTTACTAGGAGGTCACTCCTTTATTCATTTGATAGTCCTTGGTTGTATTTATCCTATATGTAAAGGCTCATTATTTGGATCTACATTCAGTAATATAATATCCATATAATTGAACAAATGCATAATAGTCACTAGTTTAAGCCAATCTGTAATGGGTTACTATGGTAAGTGAAAGTCTTAAATACCCAACAGTGACGCCGTCGCCTTCTTCACCTTTGAGATAGATGTCCTAGTGATGTCCAAAAACGTCAAGCATAAAGACACACATGAGCATCTCCTATATTCACAGTTCCGGTCTGTGAGCATTTACGAATAGCTGGTATTATAGGCCTGATACCTTCCACAGTGTGTAGTATTTTAGCGATTGTCCCATAATTATTCTGAGCCCCCCAGCATTGTTCCAATGTCCAGAATGTCTCTATTCAAAAGATAGATAGATACTACCAAATAAGCAAAGATCTATACATGGAGGTTGATATACCAAGAGGGACTCTAGCTTGAAGATAAAAGGGATAAGTTACTATCAGTAGGCCTTACCATATTCAGGATAATTTGTGAACTGATAGAACTATAAAAATAGTCACTCCTATGAGCAGTTTGAATTTGAACCCACTACATTCTCAGGTTGTATCTTGGAGCATATGAAGTGTTCAGATCAATTAGATATTCTAAAGAGGAAGAGAGAAATATATGTAGCATTCAGATATAGGATGGTTGTCTTAGGAGTCAGTCTCACCATGTTTTTAATGATTTTCAAATGTTTTTAATTTGTCTCTGTGAATAATAGATAATAATAAAGTTTGTATATAAGAAAATGCACCTTTAGAGACAAAGGCCCTGATTCTATTATCGGCCGTAAATCGGCCGCAAAGCTGCGATTCCTTGCAGGGCTCCCGTTACCTTGCAATTCTATTATACGGCGCCGCAAGGATATCCGCTTACGCCGTATATCTTGCAACCGGCCGTAAGCTCAGAAATCTTTAAATGCAAAAATAAATTCAAGACGGCACTGTAAAGCTCTGTAAATGCTAGGGATCATTATGGGGGACATGAGGATTAATAGCAACCCCCTCTCAAGCTTGCAGATCAGCCCAAATCCGAGATTACATTAACTGTTTATTTTCCGGCTGCAGCGTGGGCGGGTCTGAGGTGCTCCAAGCCCTCTGGACTTTTTACATGGATATGTGACATAAATTTAAAAATATATATTTACGGATTTGAGTGTAGGGGAATGTTGTGCTATGAATGCTAACACCTACAATCACTTTATAGTCTCCTCAGAGTGCAGGATGGCTTTATTATGGCTTTAAAATGTGCTTAATTGTGTGCCTGCGGGACCTTTTTGCTGCAAGTAAGCTGCGGCTCGGTTTTAGCCTTGCAGAGAGGGTTCCCGGAGCAATTGAATAGCAACCAGGATTTTCTTACGGCCGAAACTCTTGCGGCCGTTTAAGATCAAAGGCTTTCCTCTGGCGCGTGCGGCAGCAAGGGATAGCAAGGCGGAGGCCGCAAGCCTGCCGGAATCCCCGGCCGGAAGGGAATAGAATAAGCAAATAGCTTGCGGCCGGTCCTTGCGGCCCCGCATCTCCTACGGCCGATAATAGAATGAGGGCCAAAGAGTGTAGATGTTAGTGTGGTAAATACTCCATACAATCCAAATTATTACAAATTAAACTGTGATTTATTTCTACTTGCATATTGGTATAGCTGTTTATTTCTAAACTAAAAGGAAGGGGTGACTATTATTGTTATTTCCGACAACTGTGCGTCTTGGAAAACATAGATTCATTGTGCAGCGTGTTTTTTTTACACTAAGATTTTTAAATTAAGGATTAACACTGTAATAATGTTTTTAAGATCTGTAGAGCTACATTTTAGGAACAACTACATCATTCATGTATCATATGTTCTGATGATTGTCCCAGACCTTAAAATCTGATTACTTGGGAGTCTTTAAATTGTCGTTATAATGGATTAAACTTCTATTCAATCCCATGAAATCTTAGTTGACACTATGTAATTGGCCAAGTATTTCAGGCTCAGACATTTCTAAAATTCCTATTTTTACTGGAGATTGGCTCCGGGCCATAATCCATTTGCCTTCTACAAGTGTTCTGATTAAGCTTTTTATAATAAACTGCTGTTAGTCTGTAATAAAGTGTCACTGAGACGTTCCTGTTGAAAATACAAATGCCATCAGGCTTTTCCTAGATGCAAATTGCTATGTACCCAACTTTAAACTGTAAGTCTTTTGCTGAAATTAAGTACATCTCGCAGTGAGTGGGGACCTTTTCTACAACTTCATATACATTAAGCACTGGCTGTTCTGTGCTATCAATATACAATGTCTATGGTTTCAGTAAAAAAGATTTTTTTTCAGAATTTCAAACATCCTTTTTGAAGTTGTTCTGTGTTTTCAGCATGTTTTATTCACCCACCTCCCCACACACACCTTTTATTGTGTGTGTTACATCCTCTATTTTGAGCGGAGTGTAGAGCATGCTTAATAGCAAATATACTGTAATAGTAAGTCCAGCTCTGTGAGTCACATTCAACCTCATTCAACTTACAGTATACAGTACGTAAGCAAGGCCTTAACTACCCATTTAGAAACAGCCAATAGAAAATTAGACAGTCATCATTACGGCAGTATAAGATGGAGGTTACAAGCCATTCAATTAGCATTTAGAGGTCCAATATGCGATTGGACTTGCAAAACCGCAAAATACAAAATAATAAAAATGAATGCCAATACTGTTCTAGTCCATATGGGTGGCCTAAATCATTTTTGATTGCCGATTTGCGACCTTGAGACTGTTGTTCAATTATTTATTATCAGGCTTATTAAATTGTGATTTGGTACATTTAAAAGGGCTCTATTTAAGCACACAGCATATTTTTTTTACAGAAGTTTTTAGTTAGTGACGACCTTGCTTCTGGATAGAAGTTCACAAACTAAAAACCTCTGTAAAAAAAATATGCTGTGTGCTTAAATAGTGCCCTTTTAAATTTACTGAATCGCAATTTAATAAGGCTGTATGTCTTTAATCACTTTCCCTGTTATTTACAGTGCAGTATTGATTTTTTATTTGCATATACAGTGCTACAGATATGTCTTTAACCCCTTTGCGGGTCCCATCTGGTACTGTAGGATTTTCTTCTACATTTGCCATTTACGGGTGTGAAAACATTTGCGGGCTTGCAGAATTGTAGCAGTTGAATGGTGACCCGTAGACCATTTGCAGCTCACAAAAAGATTTTTGATTCCTGGAGGGTGTTGAATGGACAGAACAGAGATTTACATTCTACTTACCGAGGCATACAGTGTATACTAGATTGATTATATATTTGTGCCACCTCCACTGATCCTCTTTCTTGAATCTTACAAAATGAATCTGGTAACATTATCAGATCATGCTGCCATAGAGCTGGATATTTTCCAGATGTAGCGTTCCCTATTTTTTTGGAGACTCCATGAGTAGCTATTGAATTATGAACATATTAAAGAGAAGATAGGCACTGTAATCAACTCTTCTTTCTCTCTAACTCTGGTTAGGGCACTTTGGAGTAGGAGGCACACGAAGCAGTAGTTGGGGACTTTCTAAACTCTGTGCTTCTCTTCATGAGCAAGCAGAGACAACTAAGGTAGGGACTATCCATGCCTTTTTGAAACAGCTTCAACTACAGCACTACACGTACCCCTCAAATACTCTTGGTAAGCAAATTAAGGCATTAAAATGTGAGACTCAGAATCAGCAATTTCTTAAAGTAGAACAAGCTCTTAGTTGAGAAGTCTTAAAACCAGGTCGCATATCAAGTTCATTCACAATTCTGAAAATGCTACCCAGGATCTTCATCAAACATATTAGGGCCAAGCACAAATGTAAAAGCCTGGCCCATCCACCAACCGACTGTTGAGGAGATACCCCACTTGCATCTATTCTATTTTTTTTCTTGAGGAAGATTAATGCAATTACAATTCCTCCCAAACTGGAATTGAGCTTCTGCTGTGACTCCTTCCAGTGAAACTCCTTCCCCCACCTCCTTTCCCCACCTAATGTTCTATCTTCTGTTTGGGGACACTAGTGCCAACTGCACTGCCTCCCTTCTGTCACTGGTGAGCACAGGTATTTTCTATGTCACATTCCATGAATTTCTGTTGCCTGACTCACCTAGGCCACGTCTCATCTGTTCTTGGGAAGTGTTGGCATCTGCCATACCAATTCCCTTTTGCTGTTGGAGGCATCCTCTATGCTGCCTACCATGCAATTCTGCTGCTGCTGGAGAGTTCCTGACTCACCTAGGCAACCTCACATCTGTCGCTTGGGAGAGCCACTTGTCTCGGTTACACGAAAAACTGGAGGTAAATTAACTTCAAGGTATTTTCTTTGGAAGTGACCCATCTGAGTGATTACACACCAAGCTTTGTCCTACAGAGCCTGGCTGTTTTGGTCCCAAGCTAGGATGACAACAACAGAATGTCCCCATTAAACTACCACTTTAATGTAGGTAGCTCTGAGCAGATCAACATAACTCTGCTCCAGTCAAATTTCTTGCTCCACCACCATCTCTAGTAATTCCTGTATCCATTCCTCTGGATCATCCCCCAAAATATCTCACTCTGTTACCAGGAGTTCCTGATGCTTTCCCCTGGGACCTCCAATTCCTCCCTGGACTCCTAGCTGGGCATTCCATAATCTGCTAAGAGATCCATAATCACAGCTTAGCTTTCACTGAAGGTATCAGTTACATCTTTACTAAACTCCTTGTGCTGCAGGGCCTGCCTCAGTCCTAGGTTCAAAAGGTGTGAATCCCACCACTGCCACCAAGTCTGTCATGATACAGCATTAACTCTCCATAAGTGCATATCATAAGCTGAAGCAGGCAGTAGATATTCAGTTGCCTTTCATTAGATCAGACAACCACAATCAGAGCATGGAAATTCCAGCATCCAGGAAAAAAACATAGTTCTACCATCTATGGGCAGAATATTTGTTGAACAGTGAACAGCATATACACACACACACACACACACACATATAGCAGTGTGTGTGTGCTCCTAATCTCAGCTCCTTACCTGTATAAAAGACACCTGTCCACAGAAATGATCAATCAATCAAATTCCAAACTCTCTACCATGGCCAAGACCAAAGAGCTGTCCAAGGATGTCAGCGACAAGATTGAAGACCTACACAAGGCTGGAATGGGCTACAAGACCATCGCCAAGCAGCTTGGTGAGATTATTCGCAAATGGAAAAATACAAAATAACTGTCAGTCTTCTTTGGTCTGGTGCTCCATGCAAGATCTCACCTCGTGGAGTTTTAATGATCATGAAAACGATGAGGAATCAGCTCAGAACTACATGCGAGGATCTTGTTAATGATCTCAAGGCAGCTGGGACCATAGTCACCAAGAAAACAATTGGTAACACAGTACACCATGAACCACTGAAATCCTTCAGTGCCCGCAAGGTCCCTCTTCTCAAGAAAGCACATGTACATAATGATTCAGAGGAGAACTGGGGAAAGTGTTGTGGTCAGATGAGACCAAGATCGAGCTCTTTGGCATCAAGTCAACTCACCGTGTTTGGAGGAGGAACAATGCTGCCTATATCCCCAAGAACACCATGCCCACCATTAAACACAGAGGTGGTAACATTATGCTTTGGGTGTTTTTCTGCTAAGGGGACAGGACAACTGCACCGCATCAAAGGGACAATGGACGGGGCCATGTGCTGCCAATTTTGGATGAGAACCTTCTTGCAGCAGCCAAGAGTTTAAAATAATAGAGGACAAGAGCATAAAGATGATGACAGGCAATCATTATACCAGAGGGATCAAGTTTATTCTATAGTCCTCTCAGTGGTATCCTTTCATCTGCACAGGAGGAGACTTACATGAAGGTGCTGCAATTGCAAACCTGATGAAATGATGATCAAATCATGACCCCAGCAAGATCCGAAACGGGCGGAAGTCCCTCCTCCTGCCTCCAGCCAATCAGGAGCACCCAGGCTCCACTGGGTCATGCAGCGCTGCATCAGACCCCGCGTCCCTGGGGCTGCATCCGCGCCGGCCTTGACCCCAGCAAGATCCATTAGGCGTTTAGTTAAATAAGCACACTGACCAAGTGTTTCTTGGCAAAAATTACGGGCCAGAGCTTTATTACCAAATTCCAATAACCAATTAACATAGTTAACTTTGTTACATCACAGCTTAATTAAACATCTCGGAGTAGGAGCCCGCGCCCAGAGCCTCCCAGTGCTTTACTAAGCACGCCCAAGAGGCAGGGCAACATCGACTTGAGCCTGTGGGCCGGGTGACTCACCTCCCACCACAGAGCAGGCGATGGATGCCTCCTGAGGCTGTGATCCCCCCTCTTGCTCTCTCAATAAAGCTAAGGCCCGCCTAGCCCCATCCTTAAGCTCCAGCAGTTAGATGAACCTTATCGGGGCGAAATAATTCATTGGCGTCTGCGCCTTCGAATTCTTGATGCCTAATGGTAATAAAAGCCAAGTTCCTTACAAAACTACACATCTGCTTGTTTATCTTTAGCCTTGCTCTATCCACCGAAACTGGATCCCTTGTGTTCTGCCATGATCTCCTTTTGATCATTTCGGACCACACTATGAACAAGCCTGGAAACTGTTCTAGACAAAACTTCACATGCCTCTTCATATCTTTCAACATTTTTCTCATAGGTATCACTCAAATCATTGCCCCCAGTGTGTATAATCAAAATGTGTGGGCTACCATGATGATGAGCGTTGCTCTCCAACAGGCCATTCACCAGTGTCCATCTCAAGCCGCGGAACCCTAGCCATCGTACTTGCACGCTCGTTTCCAGGAAGCCCAGTTGGACATTGTCTACAGTGACTGCGGCTAACCGGTGAGCCCAATACATGTAGGAATGGCTGACGATCCACAGCTGTTTGGTTTCTGCAACACACAAAACAAAGTCCAATTAGATGATTCTTTCTGGCCGTATATAAGACCTAAAACGTTGCGACTCCCAGCTTCCAATCTTTTTAACCATGCTCTCAGGCAGACCTAGTCTTGCCACCTCTGTTGTGGCCCGATCCGAAACGAATGTATGCCGAAATCCGCCGGGACAGGCCTAACTGCCGTAAGGACTTCTTCAGCATCTTTTCAAATTGAAACCGTGACAAGGCCTGGCCGTTGGCATGCAAAAGCAGTGGGCCTGGCCCATGCAGCCTTTTTTCCAAGTACAACCTCACACTTGCCTGGAGCAACACTCCGTTCCAGTTTTGAATATGACCACTTCCCTTTTCATTCCCGCCTGATCCGTTTTCGACCTCCTTAGCCATACCAACAATCTGTCACCTTCCAGACAGATGTCCTCTGCCAGCAGCCCCCGAACCGTGCCTGTTTTCCGAGACCAGTTCCCCAATCCTGAAACCTCTGAAGAACGCTAGGGAAAAGGCCGTCCGGAAAAGCAGGAATACGAAGGAGTCCCTGCATAGCATACCCAACGCCTTCCATACCCAACGCAGCAGAGGAGAAAGTGATAAGGCGCCTCCTGTCCGCCCAGTGCTCCCCTTTGAACATGCCTTTGACCACCCGGCAAACCCTACCAACCTGAACATAAATGTCAGGGCCGCCTGCTGCCGAGCCTGGAATCACCTCTCTCTGCGCTCCGGAGCAAGAACCACAGCAGAATTCCTATCGCCTTCTCTTCCGATCCTTCGGCACCGGCGTCCTCAACCATGTTACTCCACCTGCTCCATACTTTCTTGTAGGCCACCCAATGTCTTCGGTGCTACCGACTGTCTGACGTAACCAGCTACCTAACCACTCCAAGCTCCCAGAGTTCTGGAGGTATGTCCTCTCCGTGATCCTTTGCCTCCGACGCCAGTGCTCAGAACCGGGTTCCCTGCATCCGAGAAACGGCGTCAACCACCACAACGTTCAGGCCGGGAACAATCACAGCCCTCACCCAGATGTTAAACCGTAGGCAACAAAGAACCAAATGCTGAATGAGCCGTATCAACGGCTCGGACGCCGCCATCAAGCTATTGACTACATGAACCGTGGTCGCGTTGCCTGATTGAAAAAGGACCTGGCGGTTCCCAAAGCACCTGCCCCACAGATGAAACGCCGCAGTGATGGCAAACAGCTCCAGGACTGTGGCATCGTCTGTAAGCCCGCCCCTAACCCATGATGCAGGCCATGGTGCTGCACACCAGGCGCCTCTGAAATAGGCTCCCACTCCGACCATACTCGCTGCCGCATAGAAGTCGAGCTGCCCGTTCGTCACCCTGCTCGGCTGAATCAAGGTGCTTCCATTGAAATTCCAAAGGAATGCTGTCCACACTCGTGCATCCTCTTTAATTGCCCCAGACACTTTTATAAAATGATGCAGCTGTGATATTCCGGCTGTAGCCAACGACATTATTCTGCTTAAAATGTGGCCCATTGGAATGATCCTGCATGCAAAATTCAGTTTTCCCAAGATGGATTGCAGCCGTCGCAACTACACTATTCTTGCGCCTGCTAGGGCTGCTAGTTCCGCTAACAGATCCAACAACTTCTCCATCGGTAAACTGCACTCCATCTTGTCTGAATTGATCTGTATACCCAGGAACGTCAATTCCGTGGTAGGCCCTTCCGTCTTTTTGTCTGCCAGGGGAACCCCAAAATCTTGACATATCCTTGAAAAGGTCCTCAGTATGAAGTCGCAGGTGGATAGACACGCAGGACCCACAAAGAGAAAATCATAGAGGTAGTGGGTAATCCCATGGCAACCTGACTCAGTGTGCGCTACTCATTGCAGGAACGTACTGAAGGCTTCAAAATAGGAACAAGAAATAGAGCACCCCATGGGCAAACAAAGGTCCACGAAGTACTGTCTGTCAACAAAACAGCCAAGGAAACGATGACTCTGGGGATGCACAAGCAGTAAACGAAAAGTGGATTCGATATCCACCTTTGCCATCTTGGCCCCGACACCCGCTCATCTAACCAGGTCCGTGGCCCGATCGAAAGGAGCGTAAGACACTGACAAATACTGTTTGTCGATCCCGTTGTTGACCAAGCCGCCTGGAGGATAAGATAAATCCTGGATGAGGCTGAATTTTCCCGTTTCCTTCTTCGGCACTATGCCCACAGGGGAAATGACTAAACCCTGGAAAGGAATGGAGGAAAAGGGGCCCGCCATCCTACCCAACTCTACCTCTGTCCGAATTTTATCTGACGCCACCCCTGGAAACTCCTTCACCGATTGCAGGTTTCGGAGACGCGACTCAGGGGGGCGAGAGTGCACGGAATCTTGAACCCTTCCCGGAAACCCTTGCATTGTGACCAACCGTATGGGGGTCCATCCCTTTTTCAGTGGGCTCTCCAGACCTGAACCCATCCTTTTGTCTGCTGCATCTTGAGACCACGTAATTCCCGCCGCAACTCGCACGGGAGTGCTTGAAACGGCAGTTTGGTGCCCACTTGCAGCCGCCCTCATTGAATGAGTGGCAGACACCTTGACCAGATATACCTGTGATGGCGGGGCTTCTAGCCCCGCCTGGATTCCCACGAAAGGGCAGCACTGCCCGCATTGGTGTCATTGTGTTCAGCCAATAGGCCATCGCCTTATAGGGCCATGCCAAACATGTACTGTCGGAAATTCCTCATCATACCGCCACCAAGCCATTCCGCCATACGTCCAGTATGCGTTCCTGATTTACTCCAGATACACAAACAGCCCAGAGCATTGTTCCGGTTGTTTTTCTCCCATGACACAGGCCATGATGGCTAAGGCCTGTAACCAGTTGTCGAAACGTCCTCGGTATGCGCCTGAAAGTGGGTCTCCAAGACCTGGATCTGCCTCTGGGAAAGCATGAGAAACAATCACTACACCTCCTGCGTCAATTCCCCGTTAGTGACCGCACCGTCTGTTCCCCCGCAGAGGAGTACTCTGACTCTGCAGCTATGCTAAGGCGTAAGGATTCCTTCTGGCTTGGTGGCCTATGGCGGTCGATGCTATCCCTAACCCTTTCCTGGCCCTGAGTCACTATGGGCGTCCCTGTATCTGTAATGATGTCAGGGATGGGTGAAGTGCGCTGTGGCCTAGCTCTCTTGTCAGGGGATTTCTGTCTCTTGGCTGGTGTCGCTATGAAAATAGAGGGATTGTACCTGTTCGTTGACTTCCGGACCCTGATGGGGCGCGTCTGCCGTGCCACCTTGGCCGTCACTGGAACCTCGTCTTTGACCACCAGACTGTCGTTTGCGGCCATCTCGTCGATCACCTGATCTCTTCTTCCTCTGGTGTTCTCATTTTTCTTCCTGGCCTCCCCATTAGCGTTGCATCGTCCCTGCGAAACACCTGCAGCGCTGGCAGTGGGGACCGCAGGGGCCGACACGTGAGAGTCTGTAGGAGCTTTTTTAGAGCTCCTTGTGCTTTTGCTGTTACCCCTAGAGCCTCAAGGCTGATTTGAGGTGTTGCCAAAACCTGGGTTCTGCTGCGGGCCATGGGACAAGTCGCTGGGTGGTGGCCGGATGGCTAGGCCCTCGCCCACGTTTTCTGCTGGCACCACACTCTCTGTGGTGGTGGGGGGTAAGCTCCTGGCTCTCAAGAACCCTATATGTGACCTCCACATAGTTCATAGCCCTGTTGCTCAAATCTGAGCTAGCACGCTGCTCCGTCAGCCTATCTAGGCTATGAGGCCCGTCCACCTGGCCTAGGCTACCGGTCACCACAGGCTGGGCCTGAGTTTCAGTGGTATGAACCTCCCCCCCTAGGTGGCCCACCCTGTCCTGAACCCATCTAACCCCATGGCTTAATTCCCGAGTTCTGACCATGGTCAGTAAGGCCTCCAAATCCCCAGGGTCCATTTTGCCCGTCACACACCTCAGCCAAACAGCGCACACCCACAGACACCCACAGCAATTCAATGAGGGATGTGGGAATGCTATAACTATACTCTTTATAGGGTTAAACCTGGACTGACCCATTAGGCAGAGGAGCGCAACGTGAAGCTGTTGATCCGAGCAATGGCCGGCGCAGAGTGAGGAGGAAGCCGCGAAACGGTTTGGAAGTCCCTCCTCCTGCCTCCAGCCAATCAGGAGCACCCAGGCTCCGCTGCGTCAGACCCGGCGTGCCTGGGGCTGCCTCCACGCCGTCCAGATGACAGAGTTTACAGTTTTGCATGAGGTTTCTAATCCGCTGTAGAAAACAAGGTCACGTGTATGAGTGATATTTTTAATTATCTATTTGAGACCCAGGTTATCCATTGCACAGATGAGGTTTTGTACACATTGTAACAGGTTGTCATCATACTAGGCACTGAAGCCTCCCAAGATAAGCCACTTGGGGTGTTCCAGAGCTAAGGTTACAACAAGCAGCACATTTGTTCAGCAGTGAGAGAATAAATAGATTGGAAATCCTGCTTTGATTACAAGCACAAGGAATAGCACAGGGACAGGATAGAAAGCCTATCTAGGTTTGAAATGTAGCTTTGTCATGCTGATATTTGCATTATTATGTAGATATATGTAGATTACAGGTAGCATGGGTAGCAGTAGATTTGAAGCCCATTTTTTGTATTTTATTATCACATTCAAGATATGTAAATTACTAATATGTAAGCTGAGTATTTCTGAATAGTTTTTTTATGAGGACGGAATATATAAATATTTATAATTAGGATCTCAAGCAGTGCCAACCATTCCCAGTACCTTGTTTTGGAGTCCTTATTGAAGAGACCTTTCAGCTGCAAGTGTGTCTTTTTTTTTAAGACAGTGTTGAGACAAAATCAATCCTCCTTGGATATATGCACAGCAAAGCAATCTGTTGGATCTGGTTGGATCCAAGTGTGCAGTGGTTGAAGAGGAGTCAGATCCTTCAATATGTTTGTGTTCTTTATAATCAGTTGGATTAAATAAAAAACTTTTATGCAGAGGTTCAGGATCATGAAAAGATAAGGCAGACATCTTGACCAAGCTTGATTATCGCCATTTAATACAAGTGTGCAAAAAATGCTCTCAAAACAATTACATTAGCTAGTTCTGTATATAATCCTTTTCAGATAGAGCAGCTTTTGCATCTACTCCTATTCCTCTCGGACTACTTCATTGCTCAAGTCTTCCCCTCCCTCTCATTGTGGCATGTGCTGCTCAGCCATTATGAAGTGCATAGAATTTTATGCAGTTTGAAATAAATAAAAGTGAATTTGTTTTCTTTCTTTTATGCTGCCTGTTTTCTCCTCACATAAAGCTGCATATCTCCACAGTTTAAAAGCTAAGAAAAATGTTCACTTTTATTTATTTTAAACTGTATACTGTTTTAATAACCTATGTACATCAAAAACGAGACTTGCTTGTAAATGTACAATAGTCTTTTACATTTGCTTTTCTCTTCCTTTTGTTTGAGGAGCTTGCAGCCTCAGATCTGGAATACAATTGGGAGAGAACACAACCCCTATATAGCTGTAGAGAAAGAACACACATAGAAGCATGTGCAACAAATCCAGAGTGAACATTAGCAGCGAAGGATTCCAGCTGCAGCTTCTGCAACGCCCCAAATAGTTAATGTGAAAAGTAATTTGTTACCTTGTTAGTAATAGGAGAGAATGAGGACTTTGTGGTTGTTCACCCTGGCAGTATTCCAGAATGATTCAAATCTTTCATTGTTAACTTTGGAGCCAAAAGATAGGAGGCCTGCTGATTGGGTTAGATTGTTTTGTTGAAAGCCATTTTATTTATTGCTAGCGTACATTTGTCTCTATTTTAATAATTATTGAACAGAGGTACTACTCTATGAGGTTCTGTTCAATCTGTGCCTCTTTCTGTTGTCTGTCTACAGATTATGGCCCCTACTAAATTTGCATGAGTTACAAAGCGATTAAATTGAACAAGGCAGCAACCAAAGGGCTGAAGCTTCAAGCCCGTAACCCTTCCCGCACCCGCAAGCTGACAGTGGCTGGACTAGATGCGGGCATCAATTCCAATCCAAACCCGTAGTCACAGAGTGCAACACAGGCCTCAGAGGCAATAGAAAGCAGGAAACACCAATTAATGCAGCAGAAACGAGTTTTAAAGGGCGCAAAAACTGTAAGTCCTTAACTGTGCTGTAACTGAGCAAGTGAACACACAGGTCTACGTGTTGGTGGGTTTCTGAGCTTTGGAGAGATAGAGAGACAAGGAGCTGTTTTGTGAGGTTTCTGCAATTTGGAACACTAAGATATATTAACCCTTAATTTACAACACACATAATTACTGATATCACATAATTCACATATATAGATTAATACATACACATAGCTATACATAGCGGTAAGCCACGGCATTTCTACACCCCCCATGAAATGTCAGTCTCACACACTGCACAATAGATACAGCAGAGAATGTGTCCGAATGACATGCAGCTGGCCGACCACAGCAGAATTACATATATTCATATGAACCCTGAATCATAATGCTCATGTTGCAGGCCGCTGTTCATCTATGTGACAGAAGCACCACAGTCAATTACAGGTGACCATGATGTCAAGGATATGGAAATAAATAGCTGTCAATTGTGTAGAGAACCCAACACAAATACTATTGTTGTTGGCTTCGTTGTTTAAGGTGTTGGCTCCACTGGAGGTGGAACTAATTCCACCCATGGAAGAGGTGGATGAAGAAGAAGGCATGAACATTCAAGCACAGCCCCTTCCACCGGGCATGTCATGGAGCCAACTAACAACGACACCTACACTGATGCCGTGCTCCTGGCCCCAGCCATCATCACGCCCACCACTGCCACCTGCCCTAACACCAACGCAGCCGTGTCAGGTATCAGGGCCAATCAACCCCTTCACCCCCAACATGGCCTCCCACATCATGGGGTCCCCCAAAAGGGCCTACCACACTGGCCCCTCTGCTGTCAACATTGACCCCTCTGCCTTTAAAAGCGCCACCCCTGGAAATTATGGCCCGGTTTTACAGGGATGACAGGAGACGTAACACCCAAAGGACTCAGAAGCTACAATTACTCTTAAGGTAGGTTCAGCTCACCAACTCCTTCCGAGCAACACATCGCTCTATTCTGAGGTGAAGAGGCACAACCAAAGGATGGAGAGATACTATGAACAGGTGATAGGGACAGGCAGCAACTATTGCCAGCTAATATATCTTGCCAGCCTTTGGTTTCACAGCCACAACCAGAGACGGAGGCCTCCTCATCTCAGACATCACCAACAGCACAAGGTGATCCCCAGCCACCTAACGTAGTGGCACCCCTTGCTCAAACCCCCCCTAGATGTTGGAGAGGGAGTAGGCACGTGGGCGCGGAAGGTGGGGACCCAGTGATGCGTAAGAGGAGGTGCTAGGACCATCCGCATAGTCCTCCTCATCATCACTCCTCTCTGAATACTAATTTGTATAGATGTTGACATACTATTGCCTGGCTACAGGGTGTGTGCATGTCTGGTTATGTTTAACATTTCAATAATTGATGTTCAATGTAGATTGCCATTGAGATGAAGTGTTGTAGTTAATCTGAATATTGTTCTGATTGATATCTTGTTCTTGTCTCTGTTGGTGTTAATAGCCAAATCTCACGACCAGGAAGGCATGTTCTTTATCTTCTAGCAGTGCAATACATCATGTGAATAAACAGTGCCTAACAGGCATTTAATCAGTGTCATTCAATACTGCAGATAGATCTAAAATGCAATATACAGTGTGACTGCATATCTCTTCACTAATGAACATGACTGGTGTGAGTTTCAATTACAATGAATAGAGTCCCGGCTGTAGAGTTGCACAGTCCCATTAGGATCTGCTAATTCAAAACAGTAGTTATACATGTGTTTTTGTTGCATTTCAATGTGTTAATCTTGAAATTGTGCATATAACTTAACTTATGTATAGCGCTACGGAATATGTTGGCGCATTGCAAATAAACAATAATAATAATAATTTTATCTCATTAACAGTATGAAAGTGAATTAATGTATTTCATGTCATTCAAACAAAATGATCATTTTTTTGTTTTAGACATCATGATCAATGTGCATGTGTTTAGGGGTAATGTGAACAGTGTAATCTGTCTGGCCTTGGTACCACCCATGTACCAGTGAGAAGTGATATCAGCATGGCACAACTATTCCATGTAGATAGTGATAGTACTTTTTGCAGACAAATTGTGTTCACAGTGAAGCATGCCTTGTTGTATTACACATCCTCAATATATTCCGGGAAGGCTGATTGAACAGGAGAGAATCAATATGGTTATTACTGCTCGTAGATGACGTTCATGTTAACTGGTTTATTGTAAAGTCCAGAGTAGTGATGTTGCAAACATAAAATTTTCGGTTCGCGGACCGCGAACACGAACCGCCGCAAATGTTCGCGAACCGGTGAACATCGGCGAACCGCCATAGACTTCAATGGGCTGGCGAATTTTAAAACCCACAGGGACTCTTTCTGGCCACAATAGTGATGGGAAAGTTGTTTCAAGGGGTCTAACAACTGGACTGTGGCATGCCGGAGGGGGATCCATGGCAAAACTCCCACGGAAAATTACATAGTTGATACAGAGTCTGGTTTTAAGCCATAAAGGGCATAAATTACCTAACATTCCTAAATTGTTTGGAATAACGTGCTTTAAAACATCAGGTATGATGTTGTATCGATCAGGTAGTGTAAGGGTTACACCCGCTTCACAGTGACAGACCAAACTCCTCGTTTAACGCACCGCAAACAACCGCAAACAGTCCATTTGCACAACCGCAAACTCCCCATTTGCACAAGGTTGGATACCAAGCTAGCCATGTCCCGTTCCATGTCCTCACTGATGTCATTGAAGGTCTCTTCCTCCACCCAGCCACGTACAACACCAAGGGTCCCCGAAAGGTGACAACAAGCCCACTGGGACACCTGCTGTGTTTGGTCTTCCACCTCCTCAAAGCCACCTTCCTCCTCTGACTCCTCTTCTTCAGACTCCTCTCACTGCATTGCCTCTCTCTGCATTATTATAAGGTGTGTTAAGTAGTACTACTCTTATCAGTTTAAAACCTGTTACAGCACATATCAGGGGGCGTGTATAAGGCCTGGATTTTTAGAACCGGGAGATGGAAAAAGATGCTTTGTTGGTCGCATCACTTCAATTTTGGGGCACTTTGAGACATTAGCTTCTTACGCTCAAACATGTCCTTTACAGGCACCTGACTATGGGCAAATGAGCAGGAACTGCTCAAGGCGAGAGACGCAGTGGCGGATGGTTGAGAGGGGGCAAGAAGGAAAGCAGTGGTTGATGTGGCTGATGATGCTGGACCAGGAGGAGGATGGCGGCTTTGAGTTTGTGTGCTGCTTGTACTCATGTGTTGGTCTGGAGACACCCAAACATTAGGTCTCAACCTGTAGAGGATAAGGGAACCAGGCTACTCTAGACCTCATTCATCATTACCGGTTTTGACAGATTGGTACTATGCATCCAAGCTACTGTGACAACAGATATGAGTGGCACTGTGCACTTGCAGAAGTTGGAAGAGTAGACGCTGTAGGTCTGACACACACGCTTGCAGACAACTAACTGCTATGCAATCTATTACAGTAGAAAAAATGTTTTTTGTTTTAAATGTACACTACTGTTACACCAGATATGAGTGGTGTGTTAAGTAGTACTACTCTTATCAGTTTAATCCCTGTTATGTGCCTTTTTTGGGGGTTTGGTTGTTGAAGGCACAGTGCAGCACCAGAGGCCAGAAAAATTAGGCATGTACACATGCCTGAAAAATTAGGTATTGTTGATCTTGCAGCGAGCAGAGAAGAAAGTAAGCCTTATTCAACGCCTAAGCCCGCATACCCACACTCAGAGATTGAGGGGGAGACCTGAGAAGGCCACGGGTCGGAGATATAAAGGGGGGCCATCCCAAATAAGCACACAAGCGGGGACAAAGGTAGTGAAGGGGACATAGAGGCCCATGGACTGACGGTCGCCATCTTGGCAGGAAAAGGGCCCAGCAATTAAGCCAAACTGACCCAGCACAGGCAGCTAGTCAAACACTGTACAATTACACCTTAATAAAGCTGAAACATGCAGCAGCAGGGATTCTAAACGGCCACACGGGGACAAGGAGGCTAACAGCTCCCACAGTCTCTGCACCACTCTTTTTAACAGATAATCCAATGGGCTAACCAGGGACCTTGCCCACATAAAAAAAACAGAATTTTATTGGAGGAATTATTAGTGTCTTTACCCCCCAAGAGAGGACATATTATACGGTATCTTTAGACTACCTGATGGCCATACCTCCTTTAGCCCCAATGCTATCCAAGAAACATTTAAAAACTTTATCTGACTGGGGGTCTATAGAGTGACATTAGTACTGACCTTTATATTACTGGGGGTCTATAGAGGGACATTAGTACTGACCTTTATCTGACTGGGTGTCTATAGAGTGACATTAGTACTGACCTTTATATGACTGGGGGTCTATAGGTGACATTAGTACTGACCTTTATCTGACTGGGGGTCTATAGAGTGACATTAGTACTGACCTTTATATGACTGGGGGTCTATAGAGAGACATTAGTACTGACCTTTATCTGACTGGGTGTCTATAGAGGGACATTCGTAATGACCTTTATCTGACTGGGTGTCTATGGAGGGACATTAGTACTGACCTTTATCTGACTGGGTGTCTATAGAGTGACATTAGTACTGACCTTTATATGACTGGGGGTCTATAGGTGACATTAGTACTGACCTTTATCTGACTGGGGGTCTATAGAGTGACATTAGTACTGACCTTTTTATGACTGGGGGTCTATAGAGAGACATTAGTACTGACCTTTATCTGACTGGGTGTCTATAGAGGGACATTAATACTGACCTTTATCTGACTGGGTGTCTATAGAGGGACATTAGTAATGACCTTTATATGACTGGGGGTCTATAGAGGGACATTAGTACTGACCTTTATCTGACTGGGTGTCTATAGAGGGACATTAGTAATGACCTTTATATGACTGGGGGTCTATAGAGGGACATTAGTACTGACCTTTATCTGTCTGGGGGTCTATAGGTGACATTAGTCCTGACCTCCTGCTGCAGTATTATTACTCCCAGTACTCCCAGGCTTGCTACTATTAGATATAATAACCTCAGTTTCGTTTCCTTATCTGTTGGTAACATCAAAATATGATTATTAAATATTTCATATTTGTTTGTTTTTTTCTCCCAAAGTGAACCCCTTTGTGTGTGTCCCACAGATGTGGCGTTTCCGCTCTGCGTATGTTGGATTTGCACCGCTCAAAAAGTATGAAAAGAGATCTCCCCCCCTTGAAGCCCATTAATGACATCATCAGTAAATTGTATGTAACAGATTCCAGTGTTTAGGGTTTATGACTCAATACTGCGATCATATCATTTATGACAAAAATCCGTATTTGTCGTATTATTCAGACGCGCGTGCATCTTTGTGTTACATTTCCTGATACTTTTATTATCTTGATCTTTATATATTTACTAGCGACTTGCCCGTCAAAAAATGGCTGCAATAAGATTGTAAGGCAGGTAATGGTTTGGACGAGACATTCATTTTGTTGGCGGTCGGATATCCTTCGGCGCTCATTGCGAGGCTGTTGGTTGTATTTTTTTTCTGATAGGCGCTTTTGCTGTTATTCTTTGGTCGGCGGTGATGTGTTTTTTGCGCTTATTGCAAGGCTTTGTGTGCTATGAGCAGCATTGGCGCTCCTTGTGAGGCGCGCAGTAAATGGCTTTTATGTTTAATGTGATAATGTTTTTTTTGTGTATATGTATTTTTGTATGCTAATGAAATAATTACTAAATGAATATACTTTACCTATTTGATGCAGGAAGCATTGTGCTGAAGAGCTGACAATCTGTTTTCATGTTCCTGCAGCATACAATGTAGGTTTTCAGTGCTATGGAGCTGCTGTGTAAGTGTCAGCAATGTGTGCAGTGTGTAGTGTAAATAGGCTGCGTACGCGAGTGGAAGCAGTTATGGTTGCTGGGTACTTCCGCATTGTGTAAGTTAGTGTTGTAAAATGGCGGGGAATGTGTATGTGGTAAGCAGGTGTGGATGATTTAGCGTCCTTGTTAATAGTGTATCTTTACCTCGTACGGCTTTTTAGGAAAATCTTTTTTAGTTAGCTCTTCAGGTTATTGATCACTGGATATATTAATTACAAATAGGTAAAGTATTTTAGTAATTAATTAATTCATTATTATTAAAAAAAATATATATAAAAAAAATACGCTTAATAGCATATTTTACACTGCGGTTACTTTACATACATTAACGCTTCGCACTTCCTAATACATTTGTTCATTCACAATAGTTATTATCGTGCATTCATTTAATAAGTATTAATTAGTAATGGAAAATACAAATGTAGACTTTACACTACACTAAAATGTTTTACTTTTTACTCTGCAGTTATATATCTGGATTACTGCTCATTGGCTGCCAGCGATAGCACTCTCAAAGCAGTTACAAATCTAAATCACTTTATTATGCTCTGAGACCTGAATACATTTTTTAATTTACACTGCACAAAAAAAATTATATATTTAACACTGTACTTATATATCTGTCTTTGCGATGAGCGCCGAAGATTGATCGTTGCAAAGCACGAAACATGAAGGACACGAGGGAAGAGGCTTACAATGAGCGCCGAAGGTCCTCAGAGTACAAAAAGCATCACATTGTGTGGCAAACAGCATTGCCATGGCTTCAACCTTTTTTATTTATTATTATTGCCCCGTCATTTGTGCCAGGTAAGTCGCTAGTGATATAATATAACATAATGCAATACAATATTATACAGTACACATGGGTGTTGGAACTGGGGGGGGGGGGGGAGTAAGGGGTAACCCCCCCCCCCCCCCCCCCAGATTTCTTATCGTATGTATGTACGCGTATAGAAGCTAACAGGGGAGAGGGGGAGGAAACACAGTGGAGAGGGAGAGGAAGACACAGGAAAGGGGAGAGGGGGAGGAAGACACAGTGGAGAGGGGGAGGAAGACACAGGGCAGAGGGGGGAAAAGAAACAGGGTAAGGGAGAGGTGAGGGGAAGAGACACATGGTAGGGGGGAGAGACACAGGAGAGAGTGGGGGGTAGAGTCACAGGGGAGAGGGGGGGAGAGACTAATGGGAGGGAGTGGTGAGGAGACACCGGGGAGAGGAAAGGGGGTAAAGACACAGAGGAGGGGGGAAGAAACACAGGGGAAGGGAGAGGGTGTAGAGACACAGGGGAGAGGGGGTAGAGACACAGGGGAGAAGGGGGAAGAGACACAGATGAGGGGGGAGAGACACAGGGGAGAGGGAAGGGGGGAAAGACACAGGGGAGGGGGGAAAGAAACACGGGAAGGGAGAGGGGGTAGAGACACAGGGGAGGGGGGAGTGACACAGGGAAGAGGGAAGGGGGAAAAGACACAGGAGAGGGGGGAAAGAAACACTGGGTTATGGAGAGGGGGTAGAGACACAGGCAAGGGTGGGAGAGACACAGGGGAGAGGGGGGGGGAGAGAGACACATGGGAGGGAGTGGGGGGGGAGACACAGGGGAGAGGGGGGGAGAGAGACACATGGGAGGGAGTGGGGGGGGAGACACAGGGGAGGTCTTCTGCTTTATTATTATTCTTATTATTATTACTATATAATGTGTAGATGTACCGGCTGGGCATGCTCTTGTGCATTATTATTATTATTATTATTATTATTACTATATAATGTGTAGATGTACCGGCTGGGCATGCTTTTCTATATTATTATTATTATTATTACTATATAATGTGTAGATGTACCGGCTGGGCATGCTCTTGAGCATTATTATTATTATTGTTATTATTATTAGTAGTAGTAGTATATAATGTGTAAATGTACCGGCTGGGCATGCTCTTCTACATTATTATTATTATTATTATTATTATTACTATATAATGTGTAGATGTACTGTATTTTACTAATAATAATAATAATAATAATAATAATAATAATAATAATAATAATGCACAAGAGCATTCCCAGCTGGTACATCTACACATTATATAATAATAATAATAATAATAATAATAATAATGCATGCCCAGCTGGTACATCTACACATTATATAGTAGTAATAATAATAATAATAATAATGCACAAGAGTCCTTCAGCACTGCACTGGACACTGAATAAACTTGCCTAGCTATGGTTTTCCCTATTGATGCAGTATCACCTACACTCTACCTCCTCTCAGTAAGACTGCAAGTTAGTTATGATTCCAAAATGGCTGCTGTCCATGAGGTAGAAGGGTGTGGAAGGGAGTGTATGCTGCTGATTGGCTGGAATGTGTCTGCTGACTGTGACATGCAGGGTCAAAGTTTGCTCAATGATAAAGTATTGGGGGCGGGTCGAATATCGCATATGTTCGCAGTTCGCCACAAACGCGAACATGCTATGTTCGCCGGGAACAGTCCGCCGGCGAACTATTCGCGACATCTCTAGTCCAGAGCAAAAAAAATGTAATAACAGCTTATGATTGTTCTAACACCTCCTTTTTATGTCTTCCAGATTCCTATCATCTATTTGGGAATCAGCAGTAATGTATGAAAACACACTGTGTGTGGAATTGATTGACTGTTTAATATAGAAGATGTAGACCATATGGTTGCTGTATGCGCATTAGTGGTCATTTCTATGAAATGGAGTGTTATATGATGTTCCTACGTCACATCCGATTATGGTTATGGTGGTGTCCTGACCACATGTGACCCTAGCAGATGCTATGTCTTATCCGTATGTTGTTGTCTAACAGTTAACCCTTTAGGTGTCCTTCGATTGCCCACAGCCTCTTGCCCTTCCAGGTATCCGCCCACACCACACCCATGATATTAATGCACAGTCTTGTCCATTTCTGATTGTGCTCTATGTATTGGGTTGCTCGCTACTCTACGCCGCAACGCTGACCTATGATGTCATCTCAGGGCACATAGTTGCCTCGCGGGTAGCTAGGAGCCTCGTCCTGTACTCTCAATAGGCCTAAAGCCTAGGGTATTCATTTCACTAGCATTCATCCCACTCAAGACCATTAGCACTTGACATTACAGAAAATGTATAGGAATTACCACTCATTAATTATGCCGTATTTGAGATTGGGATGTTAGTGCAGAGGCTCCTTCAGATGAGTGTTTGTAGCTGTGGTATATGAACTAATGTTTACTCTGAGCCTATTCCAGTAATAATGCTTTATCCCCACTGGTTCCTATATTCACGTTCCCAGCACTTAGCACTTTGAAAAATCAAGATTTTTCTGATATATCTAAGCATCTGGCTCTTTATTATTACTCCCATTATATGCGATTCACTACGTTTATTATTGTAAGCATGTTATTCACTTTTTTTCACTTACTGCAATATATTTATATTGCCATTCTCCATTTTGTTTACAGCACTATAGCACTTTATCACATATATTATATGGACTTATGGGATTTAATATTGAATATTATAATCACTTGGAGGCTCTAGAGTCCTTCCCTCTCCTCACTACTCTCTTCATGTCGTCAGAGCATTATAATTTTAACCTCATATTTTAACAAGATTAATAAATGTTAAGTTTTATTCATTTTTATTATCTCTATATAGTTAACAGGCCCAAGGGTGTGCACTATTTTTAAGGGATACCTTTTTTCTTCTTGTACTTTATGCCCTATGTATGAAATAAAGTATGCTGATGCTATACTGTTATCACTGTTTCTATATGTTTGTACCATATCATGATTGAAAATCTACAGAATCATGATTTAATTAAGTATATATATATATATATATATATATATATATATATATATAATGTTTAGGAATATACATATACTACATAAATATATACATGCAGGGTTTTCTGTAATGACTTTAAGGGCTTAACTAGAATGGCGGTATTCATCTACATTCATGATTATTTTGAGAGAATGTAAACACATAGTGAACATCATATTTACACCCCTAACTGATGGTGCTGAGCACATCTGTTGACTTTCAGGGTCCTTTAATTGTTGATACAGAAATCCAATGGTAACAACATTAGTAAATCAAACACAAACACCAAAGTCTAATATTAGGATTTAATCATTGCCAGATACATGAGATCAACATTGCAACAAAGCCCCACAGTGAGCAATAAGCACAGGTATGCAAAGTATCCTAGTATCCTAGTGGAGGTGGGTAAGATACAGAGTTCCAGTAACACAGCGGAATATGTATAGAAGAACAGAATGCAGGTAGTGGGGATGACATTAATATGGATGATCATTTGAGGGGTTTTTACAGTGTATCATCCAACTTAAGGCAAAATCAAGAACAACATAATATTACACACATCAAGCCAACAACAAAATTCACGGAACAATAACAATGATAATACAGAATTAGGAGATATGCCTATGGGGAGGAGTAAAATGTAGGCTTGTGTGTTCAAAAGACACCCCTATGCAACTTGAGAAGTATTGATGCTCAATCAGTGGATCTTCTAACCTCAATGGATCAGTTCTCTGGCAATGATAATCCACTAGGAGAGCACATTCCTCATACTTAACTTTAGACACTCATATGGGGACCTGACCAGCACCATATCAGTATGTTATAATTATTTGATGTATTTACTCACAACAAACAAGGCAATTTGAGGGAAAACCTGCTTTCTAATTGAGCATCTTTAGTATATATTGTTGCATATGCATAACTGAAGATTAACATAACCTCATTATCAGTTATGTTCCAAGCCTAGAGTTACTCGTCCCCATATGTACAGGAAGGATAACATCAGCACTGAAGAAGAGATCTGGAAGGGAGTATGATGCAACATCTTCACAATAGTCCAAGTAGAGGAGTGAATAGAATGTCTAAAGCAATAGATAGATATAAATCTATGTAGAGTATGTGAGCATACATATGCTGTGGATATGCAAGTAACATCATGTGACATATGTCACATGACATCTACATTGTTTTTTGCAATTGAAGCTTTACATATATTTGCTAATCAGTTATAAGAATCAGATATCTCACCGGATGCAACAACTGAACGATTATGACACATGCACATGTGACATTAGCATGGTCATGGATTGTCGGGATGCTCCTCCTCATGCGTTGTTCGGACTGTGAGAAATGTGACACATCTTTGCAATCTGTAAAAAAAAATACAATGAACATGTTAATATGAACATTACACATTCTATATGAGTGTCTACTTCATCACATCCCAAGATATGCTGGTAATTTTAAACATATGTTTTACTTGTTATTTTTTTATATATGAAACAAGCTACTCATCTGTCATGTAGGAATATCACACCTATTACACATTAATGCATCATTGTAGAGCCACCTGCGGGTGTTTTACCTTGAACATGGTCCTGAGATTATCCACAAGATGATTTGTTCCCCCAGGACACATGCGCTGTGGATCTTTAATAGTTTGGACTGCTTACACATTACGTATGGGATGTATTCTGGAGATTGAGAGGTAGACCTCCATTAATTGAATTGTTTTGTATTTGTCCTTCAGCATACATGCACATATTATTCAGCAAATACTGTACTTAAAGTGTAGTCCACATTGATGTAGCTGTTGTTCTGTTGCAGTACATGTTGTTTTGTTCTTTGTCTATGTTGACACACGGCAGCAGTTCTGTAATGGCAATATGATGTGATTGTTGGAGTCACATATTATCCACTGTAATCATTTTGCCTTCAACATTGAGTAAAAATATAACTAGTGATAACATCTTTTTATCTCATGCTGTACAAATATTCTCGTTTAATATCTGCAGGTATGTTCATATTTTCAGATTGATATGAATTGCATTGATCCCTATTTGATGTGGATTTTCATGATCAGACGATGTGAACTTAACTGGTCTATAGTGTTTTGAGGTTTTTATATACAAATGTGGGGCATATATACATTGACATTGTGGGATATATAGTTACATAGTTACATAGGCCCTCATTCAATTGTGATTTGGCCAATTGAATAGGGCTCTAAATAAGCACATAGCATATATTTTTTTAAAGAAGTGTTTAGTTAGTCAAAACCTTGCTTTTGGATAGATGCTTACTAACTAATAACTTCTTTAAAAAATATATGCTATGTGCTTATTTAGAGCCCTATTCAATTGGCAGCTTTGCAATTGAATGAGGCCCATAGTATTTAAGGTTAAAAAAAGACTTTCAGTCCATCAAGATCAACCTTTTAAGATCTCCTCTGATCTGCAATATGAAGATTAATTATTAATCAATTATTTATTTATTTTTAATTTTATTTTTAATTTCTAATTAATCCACTCCATTTATCTATGCTAATGATGTTTTGAATTGTCAGTACTTATGATGTGCATGTGTGCTTACTTTCCTGTAACTGATAGCACAGCATGTTGTAGTTTATTCACTGCTAATCAATAGTGCATCATGAGAAGGTGCGCTCAATTACATTGCGGCATGTCGTATGTACCACATTGTGCTTTTCCTCTGCCTGTGGATTGCTCACAGGGGTCAACAACCATGGCAAACACCCATATCCTGCATCACCTGATGTAAACAAAATGGGAGTTGTAGATATTAATAGGATGTTGTGATGTTTGTTAAAGCGTATGAACATATACATAATGATTCATGTATTGTTCTTTTTTGGATATGTTGTTGTGAACTTCATACAGTTTGGACAAGAAAACACATGGTTATGCACAGCAACGAGCAATGATGTTATGGCTAAGGTAGTATTACTCCGTTAGTTACATGTGAACATCAGAACAATAGTGAAAACATGAAACAGTGAAACATGGTGTATTTGTTATTGTATCCAGTGTTAGTAAGATATGCTTGCCTGTATATTCACCCAGTAGCCAAACGGACGGAAATTGCCCGGACTGGATCAAATCATAGGTAGATGTTTATGCAGCATATGGGCATCGTGAGCACCAGGGAAGACTGCGAACACATGTTGTATGTGCATGCTTGCATCACAAACAACCTGTAAATGTATTGAATGATAATGTGTGTTGATTCTGAACAGCACTTCCTGGTCTTTAGGAGGTATCCATGCAACATGTGTGAAATCAATAGCACCTCACATGTTAGGGACACCTCCTAGTCGATGAAAATCATATTTCACCTTCAAGGTCTCTTCCACAGTGTTAGGGTAACTGATGAATCTGGTAGCTTGCTGAACAATAGCACAGAGGAATATACTCAGACAGTTTGTGTTCTGAAAAGTACCAGATGCAAGAGGGTGTATTGCAGCTAACTACGGTGCTTGAGTCTCAAGGTCCTCACTAAGGAACTCATAGAGCTCTCCAAGACTGGCACGGGTCAGCCTAAAATGCTCATACACCTCCCCATCAGTTAACCCCATTAATGCGAGTCTCTCCATGTATACATTGGATGCCGGGACCCTCCTTAAAGGCTTCTGGACATGCTCACCCCCTTGTGGCTGTTGCTGTACCTAGAGCCAGCACTTCATGGGCACCCAGTTCTTGTTGTGCCCCCCCAACCCAAAAGCTGATTACCCATATCAATTTCATCCTCTCTGTCTGCAAGTACCCCTATATCTCCCTGTCCCTGTGCTAATGGAGCTCTCTCCCCTACCTGATCCCCCACCATAATGCTATGCATGGCCTGTGGTAATTCACTTGCCTGGCTGGGTTCTGGCCCAGCATGGATCACATTACCACTCTCACCCTCATTTACTCCCAGACACTCCTCTCTGCCACTCCTCAATCCCACACCTTGCATCCGGTTCTCCAGTATGCCACATGCTGTACCGACAGTAGTATCTCAGATGTGACCATACATCCATGCTGTGCTGCATCTCTCTGACTTTTTGGGAATCCATGCTGGTTCAGACATGCTAATGACTTGTTGGGGATGGGGTTATATAGCTTGTTGATTACAGCGCCTGGATTTCAGATTTGGAATTGCTCACCTGTATATTTGAGACTTATCTGGTATTACAGCTGCTGATTGTTCTGCTCCATGTATTGATCGAACTCACTTTTTGATGCACTGTAAACAAATTATGTTACTGACAACAGTATCTAATTATGTATTTATTCAGAATATATCTGATTCCATATATTTAATGTTTTCATGTTTGTTTTACTGTTGTGACAGGCCTCAACATGGCCTTTCCTGTTCACATGTATTTCTTGACCCGTGATTTTCATTTGGATTGATATATTTCATTGCTCTTTTGTACCTCAGGGTTTGCTAAGTGACGATAGTTAAATGATAGTACATCCTTTTATATAAGTGTGTTATCTCTTTTAATGCTGCATCAATTGTTTTTGGCAATGTCTATAGCAGTATTTCACAAGCTAATCCTCAAGGCTAACCGGACAGGTTGGATTTCAGTTTAACAGTGTGTAAACACAGGTGAGGCAATTATTATTCAACAGGAGCCTCGGATTTCCTGGGTTGACATGGTTAAATATTTCATCTGGCCTGTTTGGGGAGTGTGGAGGAAATGTTTGTGAACCACTGGTATATGATGTTTATATGATGATTGTCACTTGAGGAGTGAGGCAGATATTTTATTTTGTAACAAATGTGGCAATGGGAATGTTGAGCATGACAATCTGATGAACTTGCCTGATGGACTTCCCAATCTGATGGACCCTTCCTTTAGTATTGTTTAAAAGTGGTTTACTGTCTTTTTAATGGCTACTAGGGCACTCCTACATCTTTGTAAAAACCCTTTGCGGGTCCTATTTATATTTCAGGGTCCACATGATAGCCTCTGTGAATGAGAATGGGATAATATAGCATGCAGTTTCATGTTTTTGTGTTTCAATTTATTCAAGTAGTGTGCCTTTATTTGCTTACTGCATGTTGCAGCAAGGCTTTTCATATCGGAATATGCATTACCATTCCAACATAAGATAAAATAATTAAAAATGTAAATGCCTAGGGCCCTGTTAAATTCGAGCTGCGTATGAAATCGTATCTTGCAAATGCGCATCGTAACGCCATTTACGTAATACGAGTCGACTTGCGATTGACTTGCGTAATTTCGGACTCCTTTGCCGAGATTTGCCTCCGAAAAGCGCTACGTAGTAAGTAGCGGAAAAGAATTCCTTGCGTAGACGCTCGTATCTCGCAAAATCGCTAAGTGAACAAAAAACACCCGTAAAATGGTTTACGCATTACGTACAGACAACTTAAAAATGTAAAAGTGAGTTTAACAGAACAAAAGCATGGAAGGCCATTACAATTGATTTCACCATCCCCTCCCCCCACCAAAGCAAAGGCATTATACAACCAATTAGTTGTTACATTTTGAATAAAAAGCCATGCTGCAGCTTACATAAAGCAAAATTAAAGACACACTACCTGATTACATAAAAACACAAAAACCTCAAAATAATGCCATATTAACCCTGTTATTTTGTATACATGTTGCTCATCACATCTACATTTGGGAACACAAATATGGGGCACATGGAGTATGTGAATATGTCCTGTTCAGTCTTTCGGTCGGGTCTGTCTCTGACCCTCTGTCACTGCTTACTTACAAGGTTCCTATGCTGGTGAGACCGGAGTGGATTGTCAGTTCCTTCTCCAGTGGTTTGGGATTTGGCCGTCCACTCTGCTTTCACTCTCCCACCCACAATGGCCCTTAATGGGATAGCTCACAGCTTCATTGAAATACACAATACCTCTTGTTTGGTCTTTCGGTCGGGTCTGACTGTCTCTGACCCTCTGTCACTGCTTACTTACAAGGTTCCTATGCTGGTGAGACCGGAGTGGATTGTCAGTTCCTTCTCCATTGGTTTAGGATTTGGCCGTCCACTCTGCTTTCACTCTACCACCCACAATGGCCCTTAATGGGATAGCTCACAGCTTCATTGAAATACACAATACCTCTTGTTTGGTCTTTCGGTCGGGTCTGACTGTCTCTGACCCTCTGTCACTGCTTACTTACAAGGTTCCTATGCTGGTGAGACCGGAGTGGATTGTCAGTTCCTTCTCCAGTGGTTTGGGATTTGGCCGTCCACTCTGCTTTCACTCTCCCACCCACAATGGCCCTTAATGGGATAGCTCACAGCTTCATTGAAATACACAATACCTCTTGTTTGGTCTTTCGGTCGGGCCTGACTGTACCTGACCCTCTATCACTGCTTTCTTATAAGGTTCCTATGCTGGTGAGACCGGAGTGGATTGTCCGTTCCTTCTCCAGTGGTTTGGGATTTGGCCATCCACTTTGCTTTCACTCTCCCACCCACAATGGCCCTTAATGGGATAGCTCACAGCTTCATTGAAATACACAATACCTCTTGTTTTGTCTTTCGGTCGTGTCTGACTGTCTCTGACCCTCTGTCACTGCTTTTTTACAAGGTTCCTATGCTGGTGAGACCGGAGTGGATTGTCAGTTCTGCTGTCACTCTGCTTTCACTCTCCCACCCACAAGGGCAGCAAACACACACAGAGGGTTTGCAGAGGCACAATGAGCACCAGCCAATTCACCTCCATCAGGGCTAATCGCCACTACTCTTATCCAAGGAAGTCCCACGCCATTGCTGGTGGCCATGTGCCAAGATGTCCATTCATTCCCATTTGTTGACCTCCCATTATGTTCTCCTTTTCATCAATTTACATTAGTTTCAATTGCTTAGTGATGTTGGGGAAGTGCTTGTGAAAGCAGAGTGGACGGACAAATCCCAAATCACTGGAGAAGGAACTGACAAGCCACTGCAGTATCACCTATCATTATCCTGTTAGGCCCTCAGGGGAATGTTCCTACTCCCCAGTCCCGCTAATTGTACTTGGCCTGTGCATTAACCCTTTATTATGCCTAGATTGTAGATCAATTAGATGCATTATATGATATCTAATGCTATTAGGACTATTATTCCTCTTAGTATGTATGGATCTAATGCAGGTTAACTAGTGCTCATTAGTTTACAGCTATAGTAATGTGACACTAATGTGATGCATGTGGATGTCCCCTAACCCCAACCATTGAAAACACACCGACATGGTGAGAACAGGATAACACAGCTTTATTTTTGCACACAGACCACAATCAGCAGTGGTCAAGACTGTGCATTCACAGAACGGTATAACAAAACTTTATTTTTGGACACAGACCACAATCAGCAGTGGTCAAGACTGTGCATTAATATCATGGGTGTGGTGTGGGCGGGTCCCGAGAGAGCAAGAGGCTAAATAAAAAAAAGGGGATACCTACAGGGGTCAATCTAATAGTCTAGAATAAGCATGATGCATAGCACCTACCAGGGTCACATGCGGTCAGTACACCGCTGCCACCGGAATATGATGAGAAAAAGGATCATCACAAATCCCTCCATTTAACTGAAGAAATCATTAGAGTGCATGGCACTTACAACTTGTCTGGATCTGTTCAATTGAACAAATGATTCAACCTCTGGACTGTGTAATCCAATCCAGTTTCACACATACAGTGTGGTTTGTGAAATTGCCCACAAAAATGAATGGTCAACAAAAAACAAAAAGGCGGAGGAGGATAGAAAAAAAATAATGACAATGCATGTACAGTAAAGTGCTAAATACTGTACCAATATACCAACTCACCTGATTCCCATCTGCAAGCATTACTAACTATTAGCTACAGTAGGTCTCTGGATAATGAGTATTATGGGCAAATACCCATTAATATGGACAGGACACAAAGGTCAGCAGCCACATTCACTGTTTCTTACATCAGACCCAAGGATCTGTTCTCAGACCGATATTGAGGTCAGGATCACATGCTTTGTTAGTGCATATATTAATGCTGGCTGTCATTAACATGCCATTGTGAGACTTTGCAAGTCCACCGCCATAGCGGTATTAGTCTACATTTCAGGTAACAATAATCATGTCTGAGATATGTGGCAATATGATAGCTTTAAAATTGTGGGAGCTACATGTTAAGGAGGGGGCTGTCATTGGAGTAATGTCTACCTGAGAGGCACTTGGAAAACTTTACGCCTCATATAATTCCTCCACAATGCTTGCAGATGTAGGAGATGCCTTCATGGGCCTAAATTGTACCTAAAACAAAACAAATGGAAAGAAAAACAAAGAGAAAACCTAAAGTCTAAGGGCCTAAAAAAAGGGGGACTGCAGCATCCCTTCCCAACAGCATTCCCAAGTGACCATCAATTGGTGGCATGTTCAACCGAACCCTACGTGTCCACAGAGAAGAGGATCATGGACCATGTGATGGGAGGTAGCCATCTGCATACAAAATATCACCATCACATAGGCAAAGATCCAAAACTCTGTAGCCAGGCTAGATGAGGTCAGCACTGTGACCAATAGATGGTCACTGAGGAGTGCTGTTGAGAAGGCACAATTACGTCCACAACCCCTAGGTCCTCCTCCGCCTGGGCACAGGACCTGCATTGTCCGCGGCCGGACGCCGTCTCCCTGTTGGTGGTGGGGGAGCTGGAGGAGGTAGTGGCACCACGGGTGGTGGTGGCAGCGGAGGCATGGTGGAAGGAGAGGAGGGGCCAGGCTGCTGTTGGCTGGTGACCTGCCCTGTTCCCAGCAGCCTGACCAAATGCTGCTCCAGCCTCCGATGATGGCTCCTCTCCTCCCTAAAGCGCCTGTCCAGGCTGCGCCTCATGCCAGAGATGTTGGCATCAATCCTCCTCACGAGGGCCAACAATTCCAACAGCGCAGCCTCGGTCGTTGGTGGGGGGGGGGGGGCTGGGGTCCTGCTGGAGGGGCCGGGTGGGAAGATGGCGGGGAGAGAGTGGGGAGGATCTGGGACCCGGCTGGAGACAGGGTCTCGGACGTTGGTGTCCCCGGTGGCTCAGTGTGTGGGGAAGGAGGAGCTGTGGCATATTCCACTACTTCTGAGGGCCCCGGCGAGATGGCAAGTCTTTGGAGGAGGGGGACATTCGGGCTCTGGACAGGGGGGCTGTCAGCGACCACGACCTCCCCCTCCGAAGAGCCAGGGCCCTCGGATGAGCCTGTAGCCTCCTCCCCTTGAGCGGTCTCCTGCGGGGCGGGGGCTGACGGCCCCGCTCCTGGCTCATCACTGGACCCAGACCTCCTACTGGATGCTGAAATAGAGAAAAGAAAGGTACATGTCATTAGTATGCTGATCAATACATTGATATGTTTTCAGTCCTAACTATCTGACATCTAGGCCTGAACATGGATGATTCTCCTAATTGCAACTATCATTAGATGTCATTTGCTAGATTGGATCTATTCTTTGGTTTCTTGTCTTGACCTCTCCTGGCTCCTAACGCTGTCTGTATTTTTTCTGCGGTTTCACTCCTAAATATCTGACATCTAGGCCAGAACATGGATGATTCTCCTAATTGCAACTCACATTAGCTGTCATTTGCTAGATTGGATCTATTCTTTGGTTTCTTGTCTTGACCTCTCCTGGCTCCTAACGCTGTCTGTATTTTTTCTGCGGTTTTACTCCTAACTATCTGACATCTAGGCCTGAACATGGATGATTCTCCTAATTGCAACTCACATTAGGTGTCATTTGCTAGATTGGATCTATTCTTTGATTTCTTGTCTTGACCTCTCCTGGCTCCAAACGCTGTCTGTATTTCTTCTGCGGTCTGTAACTGCATAGACTGCATTGGGCACACCAGTACATGGACTAGGAATGACATTGACTTGTCAGCTTCATGGATTTAATGACACTTCCATCCATCCCTTGTTAATTCCATGGAGCTGACATGTCAGTGTCCTTGTTGGTCACCATGTGTAGTGTGTGTGATGCACATATGGTGGCATGTTGGTGTATGTGATATTCACCTGAACTGGAGGCTGGGTCCTCCTGGGCCACCGGGGATGAAGCTCCAGCTGCGGGCGATGGTCCCAGAAAGTCCCTTGCGATCCTCTCCCACTCCTTATAGGGGACACTGTGTCCCTCAGCTTCTCTGGCCATCTTCCTCTTCACCGTGGCCATGATATCCACATATCTGTGCTTCAAGGACCTCAAGCCCCTAGGAACCGTGGACACCTCCTTCATCACTTCCACTACCTCCTTCCAAGCCTGAGCCTTAGGCCCAGGCTTCGCTTCCCTTGCAACAAGGATGACGGGCCTGCTCTCTCGACTGTGCTCGGGGACCCTGGCCTCCCTGCACTCTTCCTGAGGCCTGTCCCTTCCCCAAACTACCCCGCCCCCTGGGAACAGGCCCCTTCCCCTCTGTCCCTCCTCTCCAAGTGCCTGCACTGGCATCTCCCTCCGGGGACCCCTCCTCCTCCTCCTCCTCCCCCTCCGGGGACCACTCCTCCTCCTCCGGGGACACCTCCTCCACCCCCTCCGGGGACACCTCCTCCATCCCCTCCAGGGACACCTCCTCCACCTCTCCTCCACCCTCCACTACACTCTCCTTTCCTCCTCTCTCCACCTATCTCCTCCCTCCATGCTGATATAATAACAAAATAAGGATAACTCAAAATAAGTGTAACTGTTATATAGGTGATGAAAAAAAAAGTGTATGTTCTATGTGTTTTTAATAACTGTTGGGGGATGCGGTGCAAAGGTTGGGGGGGGGGGGAGGTGTAAGGTCTGTGTCCTAACGCTATGTATGCCTTTATGTGTCTTTAATCTATGTGTCAGGCAAATATGTATAATGTGTAAATATGTGTAACTCTTACGTGTAAATATGCTAGTAATAAAATACAAAACAATCAAAAAGAGTGCGCCTACAAATCAATAGAACGAAAAAGAAATAAAAGTATTACTGGAATGTCTGTTGGAAAGAAAAGATGCGTGTGCTATGTGTATTTAATAAGTGGTGGGGGATGGGGTGTGTTGAGGGATGGGGTGTGTTGGGGGATGTGGTGTGCTGGGGGGGATGGGTGTGTGGGGTGTGTGTCCTAACTATATATATGTCTCTATGTGTGTTATTTAATCTATGTGTCTTGCAAATATGTGAAATCTGTAAATATGTGTATTTCTTAAATGTAAATACTTAGGAAGTAAACAAGAAACAAGACAAAAAAGTAAACTACCTCTCTCCAAACCACTAATCTCACAACTCAAACTCTCTCCCACCTGCTCCTGGAACTGCGTGCTAACTCCAATGGCTCTTACATCACAGTCAGCGTATGGGTTTGTATCAATCACATTTATAATCACATACTGTCAATCAAATTCTTAGCTCGTACGTGATTGGCTGAGAGGCGTGTCTCGCTAGGACGTCCCCTTATCAGCTTGCGAGCGCGCCAACAGACTCAGCCAATTACATACGCACCTATAGTGTCAGGCCGCCAAGTGCGTATGTAATTGGCTGAGAGTCCCAACACGGGCCGCCAAGTGCGTATGTAATTGGCTGAGAGTCCCAACGTGGGCCGCCAAGTGAGTATGTAATTGGCTTAGAGGCTTTTGGGGTTTTTTTGCGCCATCGCCATTGCCACGTTGGCCCGCCAAAAGCCTCTCAGCCAATTACATACGCACTGGGCGGCCCGCGTTGGGACTCTCAACCTATTACATACGCACTTGGCGGCCCGTGTTGGGACAGCCAATTACATGCGGCCAAGTGCGTATGTAATAGGTTGAGAGGCTTCTTGACGTAAAATCATCAGCTGGAATGCCATGTAAAGATCCACAGGTGACCAATGGCAAAGCAGAAATTAACGTGCCTAATACCAGGTCATGCAATCACCAAGCTATATAACCCCATCCCCAACAAGTAATCAGCATGTCAGAAACAGCATGGATGATCATGTGAGAGGGATGATGGACAGGATGAGTGGGCGGATGAGGTTGAGATGCTTTTGTGCATCTCACCTAGCACAGTATGAAGACCAGGAAGCAAGGTGTGTGATTGAGGGGGTGATGGGGAGTGGCAGAGAGGAGTGTCTGGGAGTGAATGAGGGTGTGAGTCGTGATGTGCTCCATGCTGGGGCAGAACCAAGCCAGGCAAGGGAATTACCACAGGCCATGCCTAGTATCGTGGGGGTGGATCAGGGAGGAGAGAGAGCTCCAGTAGCACAGGGACAGAGGCATATAGGGCCACCTGCACACAGGGAGGCTGACAATGTTGTCGGTGATCAGCTGCTGGGGGGAGTACAGGATGTGGTGGCTCAGGCAGAAGGGGGGGAGCCTGACCAGGAGCCAGAGCCTGTGAGGAGGCGAAGGGCACCCAATGTGTACAGGGAGAGACTCACATTAGAGGGGTTAACTGATGGGGAGGTGTATGAGCGTTTTCGGCTGACCCGTGCCAGTCTGGGGGAGCTCTATGAGGTTCTCAGAGCGGACCTTGAGCCTCGCTCAGGGGCAAATAGAGCCATCCCAGGAATGACACGGATGTTAGTTGCAATAAACCTCCTTGCTTCTGGTAGCTTTCAGACCACCCTGAGCATAGCCGGAGGAATGTCTCAGCCAAGCCTCTCGAATTGTATGAGTGCATTCCTCCGTGCTATTGGTCGGAAAGCTGCCAGATACATTAGTTACCCTAACACTGCTGAAGAGATCTCGAAGGTGAAGTTCGATTCCTTCCAATTAGGAGGTATCCCCAATGTGCTTGGTGCTATTGACTGTACACACGTGGCACTGATACCTCCTAGAGAGCAAGAAGCGCTGTAGAGAAATCGTAAGCATTATCATTCAATCAATGTCCAGGTTGTTTGCGATGCGAACATGCGCATACAAGGTGTGTATGCAGGCTTCCCGGGAAGTGCTCACGACGCCTATATCCTGCGTGCATCCGGAATATGTGACATATTTGAGTCCGGCAGATTTCCATCCGGATGGCTACTGGGTAAGTACACATTAGTAATGGCAGTCAACCATATCTTACTATGACTGGATACAATAACACATACGGTACATCATGTTTCCCTCTATTGCCATGATGTTCACATGTGCATTACGGAGTAATACTCACAAAGCCAGAACATAATAGCTCATTGCTGGCCATAACCCTGTGTTAGCTTGGCCAAACAGTATGCAGTTCACAACAACATATGACAAAAACCACAATTGATTAATCATTAGGTTTATGTTCTGATGCATTCCCTTGTATCCTGTGACATGGACATCTCTAGTCTACATAACGTGTTGTGTGTTATTGGAAGGGCTATGTAAGTGAGATGACTTCAGAATTCATCTGATAGAGGAGAATTAATAGTATTTGGCAAACTTTTTCTTGCATGAATATATCCCGGAATAAACATGAATTAGCTTACCTTGAAGTTATCAAAATCTCCAAGGTCTTTTGGCATTTGCGTTTGATCGCGTACGCCCCTGGGAAATTCCACCTGAATTAGCATCACATTTATGTTCACAAGAATACACTATCACGCTTCACCTCAGACCTCTGGCATGTGCTCGGTACAAGAACTGTAACAGTGACTTCCTGCTCTCTACCAGAAGGGTCGCAATATGTACCCTGTTGAATTTCCCTTGTATCTCCGCCTCATGTAAGCGTCCTGTGGGTGTGAACATCTGGATTTTACATTTGTGGAAATCACATTGTAATTGATCTGAAGCTTCATATAGAATACATGTGTTAATACACTACTAATTATCCTATCAGATGCATTCATGATCCATCTCCCTTACATATATCTTTAACTGTGTATTAGCCACAGGGATGTGTTGATAGGTCATGATGACGATATTTGGGCATATGCTTTGTCAAACATCACAACATCCTATTCATATCAACATCATATTTCATTTCCACCAGGTGATGCAGGATATGGGTGTTTGCCGTGGTTGTTGACCCCTGTGAGCAATCCCCATACTCGGGCAGAGGTGCGGTATAATGCTGCACATAAAACCTGCCGGAATGTAATTGAGTGCACCTTTGGTGTACTAAAGATGCGCTTCAGATGTTTACATTCCACTGGGGGTGCTCTACAATACAAGCCCCAGAAAGTTTGTCGCATCATCGTTGCCTGCTGCTATCTGCACAATATAGCAGTACAGGCCAACTGTCTGGGGGACATTGATGCGGCTCCGCTACATGGGGAGGAAGAGCCTTTATTTCCCCCTGAAGTGGATAATCTGCAGGGGTCACAACAACGTGCCCGCCTAATTCGTGAGTACTTCACATGTAAGTACATACCCAATATGCATGGAACACAGTCTAATGTATCTGGATTATGCCTAACTCCCAAATCCACCTTTATCCATCGCCCTTGTCATACAGAATTCCAACCAGTCCACAGTAGAGGAGAGTTCCCTGACGTTGTCGATGTTTGTACACTGGAACAAGCCACATGATCAGTTACAGGTAAGTAAGCACACATTCCCATACACATCTTAAGTACTGACGGTTATAAACATCAATGGCATAGATCATTTGAGTGGATTATATATCCCACTATGTCAATGTATATATGCCCCACGTTACATTGTTATCTAGTAATTTAGATAGAAAAAATACTTTAGTCCATCAGGTTCAACCTCTATAGATCTATGATCTGCAATACGCCTATTTATTGTTAATTGATCCAGAGGAAGTAACAGAAAAACAAAAAGTGAAACTTTGACAATTGTCTACACAGGGCAGAAAAATATAACATTCCTTCCTGACCCCAGATACTGGTGATCGTATTCATCCCTGGATCAATACTCCCTCTCTATTTATCCAGGATAGCCCCTAATGCCTGTTTGGTTTTTTAATGTAAAAATATACCCAATCCCTTTTTAAAGTCACCTACAACCTCTACGGACCAGGATTGTTCACATTGTCTGATCCTGCCAAACCACATGAAATGGGATCAAAATGTCGTAGATAAATACCATACACACATACTTTGGAGATCAAGAACCAGTCACGATAAGACAAAACCGAATCCTCTGCTTATTTCCTCATGATTTGACTTTATTCAGTTTGATCCAATATGGATCACCAGCCAAACCCAACATGGCGGCTGCTGCTGACTGGCTGGAGACGTGACTACTACTGAAATATACACTAACTCACTAACCGGCAATGACTTCTTATTAATAAGAGATATCCAATACGAATAGAACACATACTTTGTCTAATTTGTGACTGTAATCCTAACATCATATTAACCTTACAGAGCTGCTGTCGTGTGTCAGCTCTTCTTTCAACAACCTAGACATGGAAAAACATGACCAGCAACAGAACTGCTACATCAATGTGAACTACATAGTGAGTATTTGTGTAATAATATGGCCACGTATGCTGAAGGACACAAATAACACATCAATCACTTTATTAATATCGGCCTATCTCTTTCCAGAATACATCAGATAGGTAAGCGGTGATAACTAATGATGATCCACAGCGCACGTGTCCTGGTGGAACAAATCACCTCGTGGATGAGCTTGGGACTGTGTCCAAGGTAAAACACCACATTTGGCTCTGCAAAGATGCATTAATGTGTAATCTATGTGATATTCCTACATCATTAGGCAGATGAGTAGCTCGTTTCATATGTAGGGAAAGAACAGTGAAGACGTTTGTATGAAATGAGCAACATATATCGGTACAATGGATCGAAAAGGTCTAAAGTCTACACACCCCTGTTAAAATGTCATGTTTCTGTGCTGTAAAAAAATGAGACCAAGATAAATCATTTCAGAATTTTTTCCACCTTTAATGTGACCTATAAACTGGACAATTTAATTTAAAAACAAACAGAAATCTGTTAGGTAGAGTGAAGAAAAAATCAAAAAAGAAAATCACATGGTTGCATAAGTATGCACACCCCTAAACTAATACTTTGTTGAAGCACCTTGTGATTTTATTACAGCATCTATCCTATCCAGTCTATCCGCATGGCACATTTTGACTTTGCAAGATTTGCCCACTCTTCTTTTAAAAATCACTCCAAATCTGTCAGATTGCGAGGGCATCTCCTGTGCACAGCCCTCTTTAGATCACCCCACAGATTTTCAATTGGATTCAGGTCTGGGCTCTGGCTGGTCCACTCCAAAACTGTAATCTTCTTCTGGTGAAGCCATTCCTTTGTTGATTTGGATGTATGCTTTGGGTCGTTGTCATGCTGAAAGATGAAGTTCCTCTTCATGTTCAGCTTGCTAGCAGAAGCCTGAAGGTTTTGTTCCAATATTGAAAGGTATTTGGAACTGAAAAATAATTCCCTCTATCTTAACTAAGGCCCCAGTTCCAGCTGAAGAAAAACAGCCCCAAAGCATGATGCTGCCACCACCACGCTTCACTGTGGGTACTGTGTTCTTTTGGTGATGTGCAGTGTTGTTTTTGCACCAAACATATCTTTTGGCATTATGGCCAAAAGGTTCAACCTTGGTTTCATCAGACCATAACCCCTTTTCCCACATGCTTTTGGGAGACTTCAGATGTGTTTTTTGCAAAATGCAGCCTGGCTTGGATGTTTTTCTTTGTAAGAAAAGGCTTTCGTCTTGCCACTCTACCCCATACGCCAGACATATGAAGAATACGGGAGATTGTTGTCACATGTACCAGACAGCCAGTACTTGCCAGATATTCCTGCAGTTCCTTTAATGTTGCTGTAGGCCTCTTGGTAGCCTCCCAGACCAGTTTTCTTCTGGTCTTTTCATCAATTTTGGAGGGAGCTCCAGTTCTTGGTAATGTGACTGTTGTGCCATATTTTCTCCGCTTAATGATGACTGGCTTCACTGTGTTCCATGGTATATCTAATGCCTTTGAAATTCTTTTGTACCCTTCTCCTGACTGATACCTTTTAACAATGAGATCCCTCTGATGCTTTGGAAGCTCTCTGTGGACCATGGCTTTTGCTGAGGGATGCGACTAAGAACATTTCAGGAAAGACCAACTAGAGCAGCTTAACTTATTTTGGGGTTAATCAGAGGCACTTTAAATGATGGCAGGTGTATGCTGACTCCTATTTAACCCGATTTGGAATGTGATTGCTTAATTCTGAACACAGCTACATCCCCAGTTATAAGAGAGTGTGCAGACTTATGCAACCACATTAGTTTTCTTTGTTTTTTTCTTCCCTCCACCTAAAAGATTTCCGTTTGTTTTACAATTGAGTTGTACAGTTTATATGTCACATTAAAGGTGGATAAAGTTCTGAAATGATTTTTCATTGGCTAATTTGTTTACAGGAGTGTGTAGACTTTTTATAACCACTGTAAGTGACGAAGTAAGCGCTCCGGGAGCATGTGCAATGTAAATATTGACATGTTCCTTGTATGTTTCACATCGCAAAGATGAGTCCCTTTCCACGGTCAGAACAAGGAATGATGAGCATTCCCACATTCCAGGACTATGTTATTGTCACATTGCATCATGTATGTTCATATGTCAGTCATCATGTGTTGCATCGGGTGTGATATCACATCCTCTACATCGATTTATATGTACCTATTGCTTAAGATATGCCATTCTCTCCTCTACTTGGACTATTGGGAAGCCTGTATCATACTTTCTTCCAGATCTCTTCCTCAGTGCTGTTGTGATCCTCCCTGTACATATGGGGAAGAGTAACTCTAGCCTTGGAACATAACTGTTAATGAGGTTCCGTTTACCTTCAGTTATGAATATGCAACAGCAGATAATAGAGATGCTCATTCACAGAACAGAATACACCTCGAACTGGCCAGTTTGTTGGTAGTTCTGCTAACACATGAAATTAGTTTGAACACACTGATATGGTCCTGGTCAGGTTCCCATCTGAGTGTCCAAACTTAGGTATGTAGAGTCTTCTCTCATAGTGCCATTTCCAGTGACATGACCTACAGGGGTTCTAACATTGACTGATTGAGCACTTCTACCTCTGCAGTTGCATAGGAGTGTGTGTTGCGCGCACACACAAGACTACACATTACTTCTCCCCATGAGCATATCTCCTTCTGTATTGTTGGGTTTGAATATTGAATGTTATCCTGATATATTTAATAATATAACTGATATTGCCTCATGTTGGATGATGCACTGTATATCCCCCACTCAACTGATCATCTATACCAATGTCATCCCCCCTGCCTGCATTCTGGCCCCATGTCCCTATTTCTGTGTGTTACTGGAACTCTGTATCCTACCCACCTCCACCATGATACTGAGCAGGCCTGTGGTAATTTGTCACTGTGTGGCTTTGTGAACAATTAAACCATTTTTTTTCACTCAATGTTTGTGTAATCCTGGATATTTACCATGTAACAAGTAAATTACCCTGAAAGTCAGATGTGCTCAGCACCATCAGTTAGTGGTGTAACTATTCTGTTCAATCTGCGTTTACCTTACTACATAATCATGAATGTCGATTCATATCATTCAAGTTGAGCCCTTCAAGTCATTATATACAACCCTGCATGTCTATAGACATGATTTCAGAATTCACACCCCTCCGACTTGCATCTACATGTATATTGGCAAGGTACAGATTAATGTAGCATATGTATCTATGTAAACACACACAGATATATGTATTGAACAATGACACTTCATTCTATCTGTATTCTCTCAACTACAAAGCATGATATGGTACAAACACAGAGAAACAGTGATAACAGTATAACATAATCATACTTTATTTCATACACAGAGTACAAACAGAAATGGACAAGACTGTGCATTAATATCATGTGTGTGTTGTGAAGAGATCCTAGTATGGCAAGGGGCTGTGGCAAATCTGAGGACATCTGAAGAGGAAACAGACAACATCATGAGGGTAATGCATAGCATCTCCTAGGGTCACATGTGGTCAGGACCCCACAATAACCAACAGCATATAACACAACATTTAATCAACATAACCATTAATGCGCATACAACAACCATATGGTTGCCAGAATAAACAGACACTATAAAACAGGGATCATGTGATACTAAGCGATTTCACACACAGTGTGAATTGGTCAATAGATGATGTGAATCTGGAAAACAGAGGTAGGAGGTGTTAGAACAATCATAAGCTGTTATTAGAGTACATTGTTTTTGCTTTTGACACTACTCTAAACCAACTAACATGAACATCATCTCCGAGCAGTAATAACCATATTTATTCTATCCTGTTCAGTCAGCCTTCCAGGAATATGCTTAGGATGTGGAATACGACAAGGCATGCTTCACTGTGAACACAATCCTTCAGCAAAATGTACTATCACTATCTATATGGAATAGTTGTGCCATGCTGATATCACATCTCACTTCTAAATGGGTGGTACCAAGGCCAGACAGATTACACTTTTCACATTACCCTCATGCACATTGATCATGATGTCAAACCAAGGAAATTGCCACTTTGGTTTGGATGACATGAAAAAACTCAATCCAATTTCATAATGTTAACGGGATGGAATGCTACAAAAACTTATGGGGAATTGCTGGTTTGGATTAGCAAATAGTAATGGGACTGTGCAACTATATAGCCGGGACACTGATCATTATAATGGAAGATCACACAGTCATGTTTCTTAGTGAAAAGATATGTAGTCATATATTGCATTTCAGAGCCATCTGCAGTGGTGAATTACCCTGATAGAATGCCCGTTGTGAACTGGGTTGAGTGTTTACTCACATGATGGTATTGTACTGCTCGAAGATGAAGAAAATGTCTTCAGAGTTGTGAGATTTGGCTATTAACACCTACAAAAACAATGTATCATTCCGAACAATATTATGATTAAATACAGCATTTAAGCTCAAGGTCAATCCACATTGAACATCAATTGTTAAAATGTTAAACCTAACCAGACATGTACACACTCTGTAGCCAATACTATGTCAACATCTATAACAAGCAGTATTCTGTGAGGAGTGGTCAGGAGGCCTTCTCGGATGGTCCTAACACCTCCTACTCTGAGTTAGCGGGCCCCCACCGTCTGTGCCCGCGGCCCGTCTCCCTCTTCCACGACGTGGTGTGGGAGCAGGGGGTGCCACTACAGCAGGTGGCTGGGGTTCAAGAGTGGGCGATGTCTGAGATGAGGAGGCAGACATCTCAGGTTGCGATTGGACAACCGAAGGCTGGAGAGGTATGGGCTGGCGACGTAGTTGACGCAACAATGCGCGTCTCTCCCGGCTTGCGCATTCCTCATATCTCTCCATCCTTCGGTTGTGCCTCCTCATCTCAGCATATATAGCACGGGTGGTGGCTGAGATCACCCTGTTGCCAGCCAGGATGGCACTACTAACAGCCAATTGTCTTTCGCTTATGTCCAGCATTTGTCGTGCTCTCTGGCTTTGGGCCTGGTCCTCTTGTTCTATGTGCGCCATGATGTTCCGTAATTGGCCAGAGAGTGGTGGCAGAGGGCCTGGAGGTGCTTGTCTGGCGGCTGGCGATTGGGCGGCCGGCGACTGGACGGCCGGCGACTGGGCAGCCGGCGACTCCGCGGCCGGCGACTCCGCGGCCGGCAACTCCGCAGCTCTTCCTCCCGGGGCCAGGGCACTTCCTCCCGGGGCCGGGGCTCTTCCTCCCGGGGCCGGGGCACTTCCTCCCGGGGCTGGGGCACTTCCTCCCGGGGCCGCGGCACTTGGGGCCGGGGCACTTGGGGCCGGGGCACTTCCTCCCGGGGCGGGGGCACTTGGAGCCGGGGCACTTCCTCCGGGGGCCCATGGTGGAGCCCAGGCTGAGGGCGGTGCCCAGGATGAGGGCGGTGCAACAGATGAGGGCGGTGCCCAGGATGACGGCGGTGCCCCGTATGAGGGCGGAGCCCAGGATGAGGCCGGAGCCCAGGGTGAGGGCGGTGCCCCAGATGAGGGCGGAGCCCATGATGAGGGCTGTGCCCAGGATGAGGGTGGAGCCCCAGATGAGGGCGGAGCCCATGATGAGGGCGGTGCCCCAGATGAGGGCGGTGCCCAGGATGAGGGCGGAGCCCCAGATGAGGGCAGAGCCCATGATGAGGGCTGTGCCCAGGATGAGGGCGGAGCCCCAGATGAGGGCAGAGCCCAGGATGAGGGCGGAGCCGCTGAGGGTGGAGCCGCTGAGGGTGGAGCCGCTGAGGGGGGAGCCGCTGAGGGAGGCACAGGATGATGTGGCTGGTGCAGGCCCTGAGGTGGCCACGCCGAAGAGGGCCCGGGCATCACTTCCCGCTCCGTATGAGCCAGTGATGTGGATTGTCCCGGGCCCTCCTGAATGTCCTGGCCCACTTCAGCCCTTCCTGCCTCCTCCTCTTCTGAATCTGTGGATACTGCAATGGAATAAACATATATTTCAGTTGGTTGCCATACACAATTGCCAGCTATGCATTTACATATCATTGACATCATGGTCACCTGTGAGCGACTGTGGTGCTTGTGTTACACAGATGAGCCACGGGCTGCATAATGAGCATTGTGGATCATGGCTCATATGAATGTGTACTGCATGTGCCTCAGACACGTGCTCTGCTGCATCTGCTGTGCAGTGTGTGAGACTGACCAATCTGACAAGTTTCCAGCAATGGTTGTTAATATGCAGCTAAGACATGGGCCAGGTTAGGACAGTATATGACACACATGCAGTGCTACAGAGTCTGTATACACATATGCCGCACAGCCAAATTTTTATTCGTGATCGCAGTGGAGGCCAAAGTCAGGCCTGCATTTGGGGATAGCCATGCTGCACCCAGCTGAGAATATCAATACTCATCTGTTCACATAAAGGAAATCCACATATCCAGGCCTGTGCGCAGCCCAGCAAGTTTGACTTTGTACACCCTGCTCTATTGCAATCAATCTGGATATAATTAGAAATTGACATATCAGGGAGACAAATTATGAACATGATAGGTTTGCTACCAGGACTGAAATGGTTATTGTCGCCCCATACATTTTTAGTCAACCATAGGGCTTACAGTGCTATTGTATGTGAATTATCCCTGTGTGTGGGCAGGGGTGTAGGAGGCCATATAATTCTTGAGCAAGGGTGGGCAGGTTCGGGCCTGGAGGGCCACACAGGTGAGCCAATCGCCTTTTCAGTCATCCTGATTGACTCACCTGTGCCCAAAAAGGATATCTTGAAAGGCTGGCATGTATGTGGCCCTCCTTACCCACCCCTGTTCTAGAGGGATACAGCTCATTATATACAACAGCCAGAACATAAGCCTATTTATACATACATACATACATACAAACAGCATGATATCTTGAAAGGCCGGCATGTATGTGGCCCTCCTTACCCACCCCTGTTCTAGAGGGATACAGCTCATTATATACAACAGCCAAAACACAAGCCTATTTATACATACAAACATACATACAGCATGTTATCTGCAGGCTTTTGGACAGCCCATCCCCCCACAATCTCAGCCAACCATGTGTGTGATATGATACTCACGTTGCAGGGTGTTAGGACGATCTGTGTCCATCTGTCCTGGTATTCCCACCACAGATTCACAAGGGATAAAGCGCATCACTGTCCTCTCCCATTGCTTGTAAACAAAAGGGACCGCGGGCCCACCACCAGTCTGACGTGCTGCTGCTGCTTCATCGGACATCTTTCTTTTGACAGCCATCTTTAGATCATTGAACTTGTGACGAACTGTCCTCCAGTCCCTATTAGCGACCTCTACTGCCGACACAGCTCTGCCAATTTGGGACCAGGCCTGCCACCTCTGGCTGGCATTAATGTCTCTCCCACCACATATGATCCCCTGGCGGGCACAGATTTCCCTGAGGAGAACCTGGATCTCCTCTGGGCTATAATTGGGGGCCCTGGGCCTTGCCACAACCCGTTGCCTTACAGACGGTGCCTGGTCTTCCTCTTCTATCCCTGGGGCCGCTCCCTCATCCCCACTACCTCCCACCAAGGGATCAGGCCCCTGACCCTCTGCCCCTTCCACTTGGATTCCTAGTTCTGGGGGCACTTCCCTACCCCCCTGTTCTTCTCCTCCTCCTCCTCTCCCTCCTCCTCCTCCTCTCCTCCTCATCCTCCTCTCCTCAGATGTTCTCCTCACTCTCCTCCGCGCCTCTCTTGCCTTACCGCCTCCCCTCCTCTAAACTCCTCTGAAAATAAATTAATGATAAATCAAGATAATATGTGTGTTGGTTTAGGAGGTAAAAAAAGATGCAAGTATTATGTGTAGTTCAGTAATTGTATGGGGGGGGAGGTCTTGGGGGGGGGTGTAGGTGTGCAGTGGCCTACCACTAGGTGTAGCTATGTGTACGTATTAATCTATGTGTGTGAATTATGTGATATCAGTAATTATGTGTGTTGTAAAGAAAGGGTTAAATTATCTGCTAGTTCAAAAGAACAAAAATTGAAATTCTCTCTTCTCTCTCTCCTTGCTCACCAAAAACCCAGCAACGCCTAGACCTGTGTGTCTACTTGCAAAAGCTCCAGCACAATCAATTATTTTCTGTTTTGGCTCCCTTTTAAAGGCATACTGCCGTCTGGTTAAGTGGTACGTATCACGTATTTCGCGCTCTTTTCATACGCAAAGTTATCCGAGATATCGTACCTCATGAGCAAATCCTAACGTGTACGCATTCGTATCAGCTTGGGAATGTTGTGCCATATATTTATTTATTTATTTATACTGTATATATATATATATATATATATATATATATATATATATATATACACACCACAACAATCATATATAATATGGTGGGCAAAAGAGAGATAGAAGCCCTCCACCGTACAGTAGTACAGTAAATAAAAAGTACATCTGTGTTCACATCTGAATGTCTAAAGCAAGTTAAAAAACCTGCTTCCAGCTCAGAGTTCCGAGAAAAACAGTTATTACACTGCATTCTGGGAAGTTGAGCTGGGACACTCAAATATGGCCACAAATGCCTCGCTCTTCATTCCGTAGCCATCATCAAACATGGCTTCCTTTAAGCTTATGCATGCTGTATTACACAGCTTTAATGCAAAGCCAAGGTTGGAATAAACACAGGCTGAGTATCCAATCCATGTACAGCTGTTTCAAGCTTACTGGCTTATCATCAGCATGGAGTGGGATCTCAGCCTGTGTTGTGGAAATTATGAGTAGGTAGTTCACCACAACAATCATATATAATATGGTGGGCAAAAGAGCGATAGAAGCCCTCCACCGTACAGTAGTACAGTAAATAAAAAGTACATCTGTGTTCACATCTGAATGTCTAAAGCAAGTTAAAAAACCTGCTTCCAGCTCAGAGTTCCGAGAAAAACAGTTATTACACTGCATTCTGGGAAGTTGAGCTGGGACACTCAAATATGGCCACAAATGCCTCGCTCTTCATTCCGTAGCCATCATCAAACATGGCTTCCTTTAAGCTTATGCATGCTGTATTACACAGCTTTAATGCAAAGCCAAGGTTGGAATAAACACAGGCTGAGTATCCAATCCATGTACAGCTGTTTCAAGCTTACTGGCTTATCATCAGCATGGAGCGGGATCTCAGCCTGTGTTGTGGAAATTATGAGTAGGTAGTTCACCACAACAATCATATATAATATGGTGGGCAAAAGAGCGATAGAAGCCCTCCACCGTACAGTAGTACAGTAAATAAAAAGTACATCTGTGTTCACATCTGAATGTCTAAAGCAAGTTAAAAAACCTGCTTCCAGCTCAGAGTTCCGAGAAAAACAGTTATTACACTGCATTCTGGGAAGTTGAGCTGGGACACTCAAATATGGCCACAAATGCCTCGCTCTTCATTCCGTAGCCATCATCAAACATGGCTTCCTTTAAGCTTATGCATGCTGTATTACACAGCTTTAATGCAAAGCCAAGGTTGGAAAAAATGGCTTCCTTTAAGCTTACGTATGTGTGTATTGTTAAGGTTAATCTAGTTTGTTTGACACATGATATAAAAAACAAAAACAATAAACCAATAGAAGAAATATATTTTGATATAATGATTGGACAAATTGTATTGGTTAGTGATTAACTGTCTACACAATGAATGATTCTGGCTTTAACTTTTTTGACAAATTTTATAATTGTATCAATGAGGAATGCATCTGTACTGTAAAATTTGTGCTTCCTTCTAACTACATTAGCAGGCTATGTGGCTATGTAAGCCATAAACGGAAAAAAACTTTAGACCAAATAAGACTATTTAAAGATTGGTTATGTATTGAAGAATTTATCTAGTCTTCTGGTCTTTGTTGTTTAGTCGTTCAATTGCTTCTGACTCTATGGACCGCAGCACGCTATATACATATGTCAGTAACTGCCCCTCTGAGCTCCATCTATGCCTCTGATCTTCCCTTCTTTACGTGCCTTCCATCTTTTCGAGCATCAGAGTCTTCTCTAGTGAATCCAGTCTTCTCATACCTTCCAGTGAACAGCTTGTCTTGATTTCCTGAAGTACTGATTTATTGGATCTTCTTGCAGTCCAAGGGACTCTAGGCAAGGATTGCAAATGCCACAATGCAAAGGCATCAATTTTACGACGCTCAGCCTTCTTTATGGTCCAGCTCTCACATCCGTATGTTACTGCTGGGAATACCATAGTTCTAACTATGCAGACCTTTCTTGCTAGTGTAATATTTTTACTTTTTACTAACTTGTCTTTTAATTTTATGGCTACAGTCTCCATCTGAAGAGATCTTGGATGCCAGGAAAATAAAATCTGTAACTTCCTCCACGTTTATTTGCCACATGATTGCCATGTGCCATGATCTTCGTCTCTTTAATGTTGAGCAGCAGGCCAGCTTTTGCACTCTCTTCATTCACTTTCATCAATAGGTCCTTTAGTTCCGCCTTACTTTTAGCCATCAGAGTAGTATCATCTGTGTTCCAGCAATATTGATTTCGGCTTTTGATGTATAAGTTGAATAAATATGGTGACAATATACAACCTTGTCACACACCTTTTTCTCTATTATCTATCGTACATTGGCAATTTGATCTCTTGTGCTTCCTCCTCTGCTTGTACATCTGGTAGTTCCCAGTCCATATATTGTTGGAGTCGAGCTTGTAGAATCTTAAGCATTACCTTGCTTGCATGTGAAATGAATGCAATTATTCATTAATTGGAGCACTCTTTGGCCCTGCCTTTTTTGAGCATTGAGATGTAGACTGACCTTTTCCAGCCTATTGGCCACTGTTGAGTTTTCCAAATTTGTTGACATAAGGCAAGCAACACTTTCACAGCATCATCTTGTAGAATTTTGAATAGTTCAATCGGGATTCCATCAACTCCTACAGCCTTGATATCAGCAAGGTATCCTAGGGCCCATATCACTTTGTTCTATAAGATGTTTGGCTCTAGCTCATTGGAGAAACTATTGAGGTCATCACTGCTGTTAAGATGCTTTCTGTATAAATCTTCAGTATATTCCTGCCACCTCTTCTTTATCTGATCTTTTTCTGTTAAGTTCCTATTATTTTTGTCTTTCATCACGCCCACTTTGGCATGAAAGGTTCCTTTGAGATCCCTAATTTTCTTGAAAGATCTCTTGACATTCCCATTCTGATATCTTCTTCTGGTCAAGTTATTGAGAGTTGTAGCATGAAATTCTGTGTGTTTTATCAGTGTAGGTAAGAATGGGAAGAAAGGAAGAGGGAGAAGTTAGGAGGATTATAGCTTAATGTATCTCATGTAATCTGATAATAACTCCCTTTTCTACACAGTCTTATAAGCAGGTCCTAAATAAATAAATGCAAGTCCTGTACACCAGAAATGTAACTGCCCGTCTTTCACACACAACCTTCACCATTGATGATTTCTAGGTCTAGTAGAGGCATCACAATTTATTTTACTCTGAGAAACCAGTTTTAGGACTTTTTCCATGACTATTTATGCTCTTAATCAGATTTTTTTTTATATTTTTGTATATGTTTATATATATTTTATATATATTTTAGCATATGTGCAGTAAATGTTTATAGCACAATTTCAAGGGATTTCAGAAGTGTACTTCAGCACATTTCATACAGTCAAGCTTTTTAAGCAGGTTTTCAACCAAAGTCAAGATTGTTTGCTGGCTTTTCAAGGGGCACTTGGGTTTACTTTAGCAAATGGCTACACATTACTTGAGATTACTTCTTTCCCTCTGTGACCTGCTTGCAGAGAGCATGCCCAGATAATGTACAGAAAAGCAGGAAGACAGTGATAAATACACTGGCACATGCAGTAATTGTGTTAATCACAGAATGAAAATGTATGTATGTATTAAATGGACTCAACTTTTGAATAATGTTTTATACCATCATATTCTACAGTCAACATTCTGTATTTCTTATAATGATTGGACATTCAAATAAAGATTTTAGAAAATATTTTTCAAACAAAATCACATATATATCACATATATAGTTGTCATAACTGCGGGTTGTCCACAGTTGTTGCTAACGATGCGGCCCTCGCTTCGTGAGGGCCTCAGTTGCTGGCATGGAGCGCCTTTGGCGCTCCATGCCAGCAACTGAGGCCCTCGCAACATTTACAGACTTACGACACAGAAATACGAGACGCAGGACTTACAAAAAAAAACATTATGACCTCGCAAAATTACGACTTTAACGGCCGACCCGCGCGAACCTCAAAACATTCAAAACACAATAAATACACACAACAAACACATAAAAAGCTTACCCACAGCAAGAGGGAGCACCCAGGACCTCTGCAAGTGAAGTTACACCTCCATTTAAGTCCAAATTGAAGAGTTTAGACACTCTAAAATCACCTAAACGAGAGAAAAAATGGACGCCGAAAAAAAGGAAAACGAGGCTACAGGACCCTAAACACGCAAAACACCACCAAACACATACAGATTTTCCCGAAAAACCCGGACGAGATCGATGAACAAGGACGCAAAATCAGCCACAGCCGCGTACCACACATTAGGCGCCATTTTACAACAGTAACTTACAGAATGCGGAAGTACACAGCTACCCTAACGTTTTTGGCTCGGGCACGCACACTATTTACACGACACACTGCACACATTGCTCACACTTACACAGCAGCTCCACAGCACTCAAACACACATTGTATGCTGCAGCAACATGGAAACAGATTGTCAGCTCTTCAGCATAATGCTTCCTGCATTTATTACTTCAAAATAGGTAAAGTATATTCCTTTATTAATGTATTATTTAGTTCATTACAATACACCAAACAGCATTTGCTCACTTACAATTTGATTCCCGTCATTTTTTGACGGGCAATATTCTAGTTACTATATAAATGCTGGGATTCACATTCATAGAACTGCAACTCCAAACATGCCTCTTTGTTGCTGATTAAAGTATCAATCTGATCACTATAGCAATAGCATTCCTAATGGTAGTGATTGTAATTTGTTTTCAGTCTGTAATGAAACAGAAAAAAATAAAACATTTAAATTATAATCCATAGCAGCAAACGGCAACTTTAAATATTTATGAATACAATTTAATAAATGACTATAGTGCCACCTTAAACAAATAAGATTAAATAAAAAATAATGTTTCCACCAGTGTCTTTCGGAAAGAAATTGAAGAAAAATATATTCACTACTTGTCATGCCCTTACTGTCCTCCCCTGCTTAGATAAATACAGTTAAATATGTAGCATGTTGGCCATGTGAATTTTATGTTATAAAGCACCAAAATACTTTAGTTTTTATAAAATAATATTCTACAACCTTTTATAAAATACAGCATAATTCATCATAACAACAAACCGGTATACAAGAATCATCTGGGTTTTAGGGCAGGTATACTAAATGTGGAGGATGATGCTCCATTACAGACTCTAAAAATGTTGAAATAATTGATGGATTACATGTACCGTATTGGCCCAAATATAAGCCGCACCCGCATATAAGCTGCACCTTTAAAATTCAAGGGGAAAAAATAGAAAAAAGATAGTACTCCAATATAAGCCGCACCCTTAAAATTGGAGAGAAAAAGACTCTCTCCAAGTGATCAGCCATTGCAAGAAACAGGCTTTCTAATTAGTACTGTAACTTCTTTTGCAGGTTACAGGCCTTACAGGATGTTAGAATCACTAAAACTGTAAATCGCTATTCAATTGCTACAATACCGCAGTCTCAAGCAAGCAAATCGGCACCCTTAACTCAGCAGTAATTTTACGTTTGCGAATATAAGCCGCACATGTAACTCGCAAGCTCACAAATCAGCAGTCATTTTTTTACGGTCACGAATATAAGCCGCACCAAAGGTGCGGGTTTTATTCGGACCAATACAGTATTTAAAACTGTAGGAATAAGCGTAAATCCTATGTAGGACCTTAATTAATGTTTCACATAAACTATAATTTAGCATCTCACTTTTTTCCTCAAATATCCTTGTCTAGAATACAGCCTGAATCTACTTCCCAAGCAATAGCAGATTTAGATTAAATATGTGTAAAGGAGTCCAACAATGCTTCTCAAATTACAAGCATTTCTTCTGAAACCAAGTGTTGGACTGAAAAAGTATTTGATGGAAAATGTATCTTACAAAACAAGAAATCTGTATATATTTCAAAAATCAGCATTTGGAAATTATTATATTAGTGGCTATGGAAAATGCATACACTTTATAAAGAATATTATATTCCTGCTCAAGAGCCTCCCAAGTGATTATTGAATTTGTCACATATAAGTGGATGGATTTGGCCCTTTTATTATCCACCATTGCAGGATAGACAGGGGGAAATTTTCTATTATGAAATATTGGAGGTAACTGAGAAGGGATATCTGTCAATTACAGTTGCTAATTATACTACAACTAGATGTTGAAAGATTAAAACTAAATGTATTTTCCAATTTCTGAAAATATTTCTAAGGATGCTATACCCCAGTGGCAGAGTTACTGCTGGTGAAGCAGGTACAAAACAACAGGGCCGTTACAGGGTCACTACTATCATCAGCTGTTTGGGTTAAAAGGGGAATCTTAATTTATGAGGGGAGAGGGGCAGATCATAGTAAGTATTAAGTTCTAACAGCCTTATTAAATTGCAATTCGGCCAATTGAATAGGGCTCTATTTAAGCACATATAATATTTTTTTACAGACATTCTTAGTTAGTGATCTTCTATCCAAAAGCAAGGTCTTCACAACTAAAAACTTCTGTCAAAAAATATGCTATGTGCTTAAATAGAGCCGTATTCAATTGGTTGAATCGCAATTTATTAAGGCTGTAAGTTAGGGACATATTCAATTGGAAGCCAGTGGGCCAGTAACTTGCAGGCTTGAGCAATTGAATAGCATCGTAATCGGAGACGAATTGTAGCCCTCAACACACACGCAGACATACGGCATACAGCGATCAAGTTGCAAGCTTGCAATTGAATTGGGCCCTAAGTTTCTTCTTTATACACAAGGGGCATGGCAACAAAATGGCTCTACATTGCCAATAACAAATAATAGGACAATTTAGGAATAAATCCAGAAGATATATTTGTAAATAAAACAACAGGTCTAGATGGAATACATCCAGTATTGAGGGAACTGTTGATATAGTCTATTTGGACATGACACAGCTTTTGATACAGTGAAACAAGGGAGTCTATTGTACAATATTAGGGATACAGGAATAACATTAAACATGTGCACATAGATAGAAAACCAGTTAAAGGATAGAACACAAAGGGCTGTGGAAAATGGAATATACTCAGATTCGACTATGATCATAAGTAGGTCTCTTCTTTCTAATATATTTATTGATTTAGAAGTGGTGCAGAATAGTAAAATCACTATATTTTTTGAGACACTACATTATGCAAGTTAAATAAATCAGACCAGGTTGTGCTTTTCCTGCAAATAGATTTGTATAAATTAACAGAATGGGCTGCCAAAAGGCATATGATAAATATAAAAATATGAATTTGTAAGGAAAATTAAGCATGCAATTTATAAATGAAACAGATATAGTTGTATCAGAGATAGAAGAGGATTTGGGACTGCTTGTGGACAATCACAAAACCAACAGTGCTTAATGCCAGGCAACAGCTGCAACCAGAAGTAAAATATTAGCATTTACTAAGGGATCACTGTAGTTGAAGAAAACATGCACTAACATTAGCAGGTTTGTAACCCATAAACAAGAAGCAATATTAGAGACTTTTTATAGACTGTTTATGTTTAGAAGAATCTATCTAGACTACTGGTCTTGTTATCAGTTACTAAGAGTTAGAACATGAGGGGTGTATGTTTTATTAGTGGTGTAAGAGCATGGAGGACTTGTGCATATTGGAGAAAACCATTACCACAAAACCATAGCATATTGATTAGGCTCATAGTACAATACCTACTCCTCTGTCCACAATCTCTTCACAATACCCATTGCATAGCACCATTATGGTCATGCTGCTTATCTAAATGGAAAAGACCCAGTGCGGATCAGCCCACCAGGGAATCCTCATGTATAATTCAGTACTTGTTTGTTGGTAATATATGGTGTAAAGATACAATTAGTTGAATAGTTCACACAATACATCTTGGGGCTCATCGTGTGGCTCGCAATGAGTGCCTTTGACACTCAGTGCAAGCCTCTCCCCCTGTGTACTTTATAGGCCTCATGCTTGAGCACCTTTGTGAGCCCAGTGATGAGCGCTTTTGGAGCTCATTGTGAGCCTGTCCTCCCCTGTGTAGTTTATGGGCCTTGCGATGAGTGTTACTGCCTTGTGTTATATGTTACTGGCTTGGATTAAGTCTTACTGCTTAAGGCTCGTTTTTACATCCTTCGGCCTCGTTTTACATCCTTCGGCCTTGTTTTCGTCGTGGTACGTTTTTTCATCAGCGATTTTCGATCTTAAAAAGCTAAGTCCTGCGGTGCTCCACCCCTGCAACTGCTTCCCTTGCTTTGCGAGGGCCACAGTTGCAGGGCGACAACTCGCAGTACGACAACTATATTAGTCATATCCATGACTTCTATTATTATAACAACTAGCGAATTACCCGTCAAAAAATGGCAGTCATAAAATTGTAAGGCAGTAACGCTGTTTGCCACACAATGTAATGCTTTTGGTCCTCTGAGTACCTTTGGTGTATTTTTGCTCGTCTGAGCACCTTTGGCGCTCATTGTGAGTCTCTCCTCTGCTATTTTTATTTTTTTTAGATATTTTATTTTAATAATAATTAATTAATCAAATAATAAATTAATATACTTTACCTATTTCTAATTAATATATCCAGCAATCAATATCCTGAAGAGCTAACAATCTCTTTTGATTTTCCTGCAGCATACAATGTACATTTTGACTGTTGCTGACCTGAGGAGAAAGTGTCAGCAATGTGGCAAGAGTGCAGTGTAAATAGGCTGCGTGCGCATGGCTGAACCGTTTGTTTAGTTTGGTAAAGCGGCATTTTAGAATGGTAATGTTATCAGTTGTAAGTTAGTGTTGTAAAATGGTGGCGATTGTCTATGTGCTACGCGGCTCTCGAGCATTTTCCATCCTTCCTAATAGTGTATTTTGTACCTCGTACGTTCCTGGGTAAAAGTATTATGTGCCTGGCGGTGTTTTGCGTGGTTATGGGTCGTGTAGCCTCGTTTTTTGTTTTTTTTTGGCCGCCAATTTTTGGGGGGCAATTAGGCAATTTTCGAGTGCCAAAACTCTGCAATTTTTGGTATGGCAATGAATAATTAATAAAATAAGAAAATAATATACTTTACCTATTGTGAAGTAATATTTACAGGAAGCATTGTGTTGAAGAGCTGGCAATCTGTTTTCATATTGCTGCAGCATCAGTGCTGTGGAGCTGCTGTGTAAGCGTCATGAATGTGTGCAGTGTGTAGTGTAATAGTGTGCGTGCAAGAGGCAAATCCGTTAGGGTAGCTGTGTACTTCCGGATTGTAGTTAGTGTTCTAAGATGGCGCCTAATGTGTGGCATGCGTCTGTGGCTGATTTAGCATCCTTGTTATCGGATCTCGTACGTCTTTTTTGGAAAATCTGTAGGTGTTTGGTGGTGTTTTGCGTCTTTAGAGTGCTGTAGCCTCGTTTTCGTTTTTTTCGGCGGCCATTTTTTCTCTCGCTTAGGGGATTTTTGGGTATCTAAACTCTTTTATTTGGAGTTAAATTGAGGTGTAACTTCAGTTTTCGAGGTCCTGGGAGCCCCCCCCCCCCTTGCTATAGGTAAGCTTTTTATGTATTTGTGGTGTTTTCATGTGCGCGGGTTTCGGACGTTTTTTACGAGGTCGTAATGGGTCGTAACGCGTCTTGTATTTTTGTCTCGCAACTCGAGGTCCGCAGTTGCTGGCAAGGAGCACATTCGGCGCTCCATGCCAGCAACTGCGGCCCTTGCTTTGCGGCGGCCGCAGGCTCGCTGCGCGAGCCCGCAACATTAGCAACAGCCCGCATGCTCACAACTATATATGTGATTGCTGTGTGTCCATTTAGTTGGAGTGATTATACCAGGGTTTTAAATAATATCATGAAGTGTACTTGAGGATAAATGCTAATCATAAATAAATCTGAATCTTTACACACTTGTTAGTAAAGGTCTTTTTATTGATGTCATTAATAATGTTACAATTTTGAACAGTTAGTGTGTTATATAGGGCCCTATTCTATTGGTCAAATCTTAATTTATACACACTTAAAACCACTCTAAAAATTGCCACAGATTCGATTAGCTACTTGCATCCTGTTTGCGAGTTACCCGCCCACAATCACTACTGCTCAGCCAAAGACCAACTCCATTGGTTTTTATCACAGCTTGAATATTGCGAGCGCAAATTAATTAAAGATAAACAAAATATTTATTTTTTTTAGACAGTCTAGCTTGCAAATTAAGTCTGATCCGCAACTGAAAAAAGTACCAAGCTTCTTTTAAAATTTTATGAGTACTAAATAGAACTTGCAAAGTCTTTTTCAAACACTTAGAGCTGTAGCAGCAATTAAACACACACTACTATACTTTAAAAACATGGGAAAGCACGGAAAGACGTTGGAATTAATTGCAGAACAGTCTCCAAATGTTATTTATGTGTAATGTAGATCCCGGGACTCAAGGGGTTAATACATATCATGAAACTTACATGGACTAGAACAGATGCTCTAGTGCATTTTATAGAGTTCTAGAATGTTTGATTGTGAGTCCAATCGGCAAATATGCTTATTAGCTCTCCTTAATTTTTTACCCTCAGATTGCAGGTTACACCTAATTTCCATGTTTTAATGACGTCATGATGATGGACTTATTTACTATTTGCTGTGTCTAAGAAGTAAATTACGTGTTTGCTTAAATAGTGCTAGATCATATGATCACGTCCCCTGAAATCCTACTTAAAAAGGCATGGTTTACTTGTGGAGGCTGAAAGACGTAAATTGTGGGCCTAAGTCAATAGAATATGTCTAAACATATAGAGAAAAAAACACCAGCAGACAAAATGAAGGACTAGAGTCACTTACGGACTTCTAATAGAATAGGGCCCATATTTACATATTTCACAAAATACTATAAAAATGCAACAGCAATTCAATTAGGGACTAACATCCTTATTAAATTGCGATTTGGCCAATTGAAAAGGGCTCTATATAAGCACATAGCATATTTTTTTTTAACAGAAGTTTTTAGATAGTGAAGACCTTGCTATGTGCTTATATAGAGCCCTTTTCAATTGGCCGAATTGCCATTTAATAAGGCTGTAAGACAGTTTTGCTGAGCTTCACAACCTTTCTTAACTGTTTGTAAGTTCTTTCTGCCTATTGAAAATTCCAACCCTTGCAATGTGGAAATTCATTATGGTTTATTTTTAATGATATATTTGTTCTTCTACTAAATAGTTTTTTAAAATACGTTATTTTTAATGAGAACTTAATAAAGATTATTAGTTTTATTCTCCAATCTTTGTTCTGTGAATTGCCCTAATTAGAAACTAGTTTATAACATTTTCCACAATGCTCTTAATCTAAACACTTTGTATAATATATATATACTAGCAAATTGCCCGTCAAAAAATGACGGCAATGAAATTGTAAGGTAGCTAATGCTGTTTGGTGTATAATAATGAAATATGTAATACATTACTAAATGAATATACTGTACCTATTTTGAAGCATTGTGATGAAGAGCTGGCAATCTGTGTTGATGTTGCTGCAGCATTAGTGGTGTGGAGCTGCTGTGTAAGCATGCTGAATGTGTGCACTGTGTGGTATGAATATCCGTAGGTCGTTTGTGGCGTTTTGCGACTTTCTTGTGGTGTTTTGCGAGTTTCTTGTGGTGTTTTGCGAGTTTAGAGTGCTGTAGCCTCGTTTTCGTTTTGTTCGGCGGCCATTTTTTCTCTCGCTTAGATTTTTTTTTAGTCTCTAAACTCTTTTATTTCGAGTAAAATCGAGGTCTAAGTTGCATTTTTGAGGTCCTGGGTGCTCCCTCTTGGTGTAGGTAAGGTTTTTATGTATGTGCTGTGTGTATGTATTGTGTTTTACATTTTGTAATGTTCGCGAGTTGCGTCCGAGTGTTGCGAGGCCGTAATGTGTGTGAACGTGTGTCGTATGTTGTTTGCGAGTGTCGTAATGTGTGTGTCGTGCTGTTTGGGTTGCGACGTGAAGTTTGCGAGGGTCGCAGTTGCTGGCATGGAGCGCCTTCGGCGCTCCATGCCAGCAACTGCGGCCATCGCTTTGCGAGGTCCTCAGGTGCTGGCATGGAGCGCCTGCCAGCAACTGAGGCCCTCGCTTCGCGAGGGACCTCAGTTGCTGGCAAGGAGCGCCTTTGGCGCTCCTTGCCAGCAACTGAGACCCTCGGCCAGTGGCCTCGCTTTGCGAGGGCCTTGGCTCGCTGTGCGAGCCGCGGCCCTCGCTACACGAGGGCCGCAGCTCGCTACGCGAGCCCGCAGCGTTAGCAACAACTCGTACGCTCACAACTATATATTTGATATATATATATATATATACAGTCAGGTCCATAAATATTGGGACATCGACATAATTCTAATCTTTTTGGCTCTATACACCAACACAATGGATTTGAAATGAAACAAATAAGATGTGCTTTAACTGCAGACTTTCAGCTTTAATTTGGTCCCTTAAAAAGTGGGAGGCACATATACAAACTGTTGTAATTCCTACACTGTTCACCTGATTTGGATGTAAATACCCTCAAATTAAAACTGAAAGTCTGCAGTTAAAGTTTCATTTCAAATCCATTGTGGTGGTGAATAGAGCCAAAAAGTTTAGAATTGTGTTGATGTCCCAATATTTATGGACCTGACTGTATATATATATATATATATATACAGTGGATATAAAAAGTCTAAACACCCCTGTTAAAATGTCAGGTTTCTCTGCTGTAAATAAATGAGACAAAGATAAATCATTTCAGAACTTTTTCCACCTTTAATGTGACCTATAAACTGTACAACTCTATTGAAAAAAAAAAAAACTGAAATCTTTTAGGTAAAAAAATAATAATAATAATAATGTGGTTGCAAGTCTGCACACCCTCTTATAACTGGGGATGTAGCTGTGTTCAGAATTAAGCAATCACATTCCAAATCATGTTAAATAGGAGTCAGCATACACCTGCCATCATTTAAAGTGCCTCTGATTAACCCCAAATAAAGCTCAGCTGCTCTAGTTGGTCTTTCCTGAAATGTTCTTAGTCGCATCCCACAGAAAAAGCCATAGTCCACAGAGAGCTTCCAAAGCATCAGAGGGATCTCATTGTTAAAAGGTATCAGCCAGGAGAAGGGTACAAAAGAATTTCCAAGGCATTAGATATACCATGGAACACAGTGAAGACAGTCATCATCAAGTGGAGAAAATATGGCACAACAGTGACATTACCAAGAACTGGAGCTCCCTCCAAAATTGATGAAAAGACGAGAAGAAAACTGGTCTGGCAGGCTACCAAGAGGCCTACAGCAACATTAAAAGAGCTGGAGGATTGTCTGGCAAGTACTGGCTGTGTGGTACGTGACAACAATCTCCCGTATTCTTCATACGTCTGGGCTATGGGGTAGATTGGCAAGATGAAAGCCTTTTCTTACGAAGAAAAACATCCAAGCCAGGCTACATTTTGCAAAAACACATCTGAAGTCTCACAAAAGCATGTGGGAAAAGTTTTTATGGACTGATGAAACCAAGGAACTTTTTGGCCATAATTCAAAAAGATATGTTTGGCACAAAAACAACACTGCACATCACCAAAAGCACAGCATACCCACAGTGAAGCATGGTGATGGCAGCATCATGCTTTGGGGTTGTTTTTCTTCAGCTGGAACTGGGGCCTTAGTTAAGATAGAGGGAATTATGAACAGTTCCAAATACCAGTCAATATTGGCACAAAACCTTCAGGCTTCTGCTAGAAAGCTGATCATGAAGAGGAACTTCATCTTTCAGCATGACAACGACCCAAAGCATACATCCAAATCAACAAAGGAATGGCTTCACCAGAAGAAGATTAAAGTTTTGGAATGGCCCAGTCAGAGCCCAGACCTGAATCCAATTGAAAATCTGTGGGGTGGTCTGAAGAGGGCTGTGCACAGGAGATGCCCTCGCAATCTTGACAGATTTGAAGTGTTTTTGCAAAGAAGAGTGGGAAAATCTTGCCAAGTCAAAATGTGCCAACTGATAGACTCATACCCAAAAAGACTGAGTGCTGTAATAAAATCAAAGGGTGCTTCAACAAAGTATTAGTTTAAGGGTGTGCATACTTATGCAACCATATTATTTTATTTTTATATTTTTTCTTCCCTCTACCTAAAAGATTTCAGTTTGTTTTTCAATTGAGTTGTACAGTTTATAGGTCACATTAAAGGAGGAAAAAGTTCTGAAATGATTCATCTTTGTCTCAATTTTTTACAGCACAGAAACCTGACATTTTAACAGGGGTGTATAGACTTTTTATATCCACTATATATATATATATATATATATATATATATATATATATACACACACAAACATTTTTTTTTTTTTTTTATTGTACAATGGTCTTCTGAAATATGTGTAGTAAATGTGTACACAGTTTCAAGGGATTTCAGAAATACACTTCAGCAATTATATTCTATCATCATACAGTCAAGCTTGTTAAGCAGGTTTTCAACCAAAGTCAAGGTTGTTTGCTGGCTGCTCAAGGGTCACTTGGGTTCATTTTAGCAAATAGCTACACTATACTTGAGATTACTTCATTCCCTCTGTTAAGTGCTTGCAGAGAGCATGCCTAGAGAATTCACAGAAAAGTAGGCAGATGTTGGCATATACAGTGGCACGCGCAGAAATGTGATTATTGATAGAATGAATACATTGATGTTAGTATTAAGTAAGTCAGGGAACCCCAGGGACTCCCTCCTCCCAGGTGCTGAAGGGAACTCTAGAATTCCATCTCTGTGCTTCCCCCAATCCCCACTTTATATATATATATATATATATATATATATATGTATATATATATTATATATAACCATGGTATGTAAATGTTAACCCCGTACCCCCATCCCTTTAAGGACTTCCGCGATATCTACAAAATTAACCCCTGCCACGCAGGTCCCGTGGCACTCTAGATTAACCTATATGTAACACGGGTCTTTCAAGGACCTCCCCATGGCACGTACACTGAGTCCCAATGACATAGAGGTCCTGTGAATCTTATATAAGCGTATATATGCTAAAATTGTTAAAAATCGATAAGGTCCATCAATCTGAGCATTCTGATTGGTTCAAACAATTTTACCATACAAAAAATGAGCAGCGGCACATCAAATACTCAATTCCAATTGACTGGCCCTTTCCATGGCCCAGAAGATGAGGATCACTGGCTTCAATCAAGAAAAAAGAGGACATGAATCTTAAATCAAGTTGGATAGCCCAATTTATGCAGGGCAAACGAATGAGGATCAGGGAATTGTGGACATCGCTGGATGGGCATTAACGGTAGGTACTTGAGGACCCCCAAGCACATAGGGGGCTAATACCAGGGGGGTCCTTTAAGCGGTTAACTACTCTCATTAAGTAACCCACTAATCCTACTAATATTGTTCGTTCTCAGATAGAGGGCCTCTGACTCATAGGTGGTAGAGAAGGATCCATGAGATCCGCCAAGTTTGTGTGGTGTTTAGTGTGTTGGGGGACATTATTAACAGCTTAAATTATTTAATTTACAATACAATCTTGTCAGAATTTGTGTGACAGTTAAGATTACAACAGACAATCCAATATTTAAATGTTTGACATTTATTTTATATTAACACCAGAGCAAGAAATTAAGGATCACTTAATACAAACATTACTAGTAAAAAGAAATATACATTTAAATTGGTGGTTACTTAGAAAATGTATAAAACTATGTAAAATGCCAGATATGTACATTCTATATAATAAACACCTATACACCATGTATATTATGTCAGGGAACAAATAATCTATATGTTTTAAATGATTGCATATTTAAATAAACATTTTAAAAAATTATTTTCAAATGAAATCACTATATAAATGCTGAGATTCATGTTCATGGAACTGCAACCCCAAAAATGCCACTTTGTTGTTGATTAAAGCATCTATACGAGCACAGTAACACTCTTAATGGTAATAATTGTAATTTGTTTCCAGTCTTCATTCCCTGTAAAGAAATAAAAAAAAAAAACAACATTTAAGTTATCAATATAACTGCAAACATCAGCTTTAAATATTTGAGACAATACAATTTGATAAATGACTACAGTGCCACTCTAAACCCAACACTAAACTTAATAAGATTAGATAATGAATTACGTTTCCAAAAGAAATTGGAGAAAACTAATTTCACTACTTGTCATGCCTTTACTGTCCTCCCCTGCTAACAACTGCAATTGAATAAAAATAGTTAAATATGTAGCATGTTGACTATCAGCCTCATTAAATTGGTGCTATGTGTTACAACGTAGCCCGTAACATTTGCTATTAAATTAAACTTATAACGCATCCGGCAGACGACATGCGGGTTAAAACGCAAAGCCGAGAAAAGCCTATGTGTTGAGCAACGTTGAACTTCGCGACCGTAATTCCTTTGATCTGTCAAGCCCGTAACCGCTACTTGTTCAATATATCTATTAAATTGCAAATCAGTCACACGCGAGCAAGCCTGTAACACGCAAATGGAGCCCAGAGCCCGACGTGTGCTCGAGAGGACCCGCAAAGGGGGTAAAGTCCAATACGTAGCACTTGGAATTCAAATAAAAACACACTAGTGTACAAATATGAAAAGGGAAAGTGATGTTAGGTCTTAGAATTAATAGCACAACATTCGAGCCAGCATTTTGGCTCAGAAAAATACTTCATTTCATGTATATCTTTTGTATTATATCGATCCTGGCTATCAATGTGTTAATACATATACTGTAACTCGCATGAGATAGAATATCATATTTGTGGCTTTACTAATATCGCATTGTGACTGGAATGTGGGTTCTCTCGTAGATCATAATTGAACCCCGTAAGACGTTGAAATCAATCCTCCATTTTATTGTGACGCAATGCTGATGGTCTGTTTCCATTGGCTCCATCTAAACCCGTAACTACGAGCTTGCTTAACTGATTAGGGCCATATTAAATTCCAAGTAAATCCAACGTGTAGCACTTACGGGCTGCATGCTTCAAATTTGGCCGTTTTACGTCGCTATTAAATTACAAAGGGCTGCCAGTTACGTTCGAGAGACGCTATTTCGTAAACCAGTTCTTAGCCGTCGGAGCTGCGTGCTCGAACGCAAACAATTAGGCAAGCACATTCAGATTGAGCCAATGGAAAAATAAATTGTTACCGTTATGTCACTGAAAAAGGGGAGGGTAGACTGCGAAGTCCTACATGCTTCAATGCCAGTTTGCAATCGGACCCACATTAATGCATATAATGCATTATTAATAAATCCGTAAATATGATATTCTATTACATGCGAGTTACAGTACATGTATTAACACATTGATTGCAGGGATCGATTTAGCACATAATATGAACATGAAATAAAGTATTTATCGGGGTCGATTTGCGGGCTTGAGAATGTTGTGCTATTAATTCTAAGACCTAACATCACTTTCCCTTTTAATATTAGTACAGTAGCGTGTTTTTATTTGATTAACAAGTGCTATGTATTGGACTTTACCCCCATTGTGGGTGCTCTCAAGCACACATTGGCCTTTGGGCTTCATTTGCATGTTACGTGCTTGCTCGCGAGTGACTATGTTGCAATTTAATAGTTGAATTCAACAAGTAGCGGTTACTGGCTCGTCAGATCAAAGGATTTACATGCGCGAAGTTCAGCATTGCTCAGCACTTAGCCTATTCCCAGCCATACTGCTGGGTAACACGCAAAGTCTGCTGCGAGCAATGTTACAGGACTAATTTAATACCCGTAGCACATAAATTGGGAGTTAAGGGCTACATTTTAACACGTAGCCTGAATTTAATAGGGCTCTATGTTCTAGCCCGCAAAGCTGCTGGCCGACAGATGGTTTACGGTTTTGCGTCTCAAGCCCATTGCTCGCAGCCCCTTCCAATTTAATAGCACTGTAAAACAGGGGAATTTCAAGCCCGCTGCCGTTGTGGGCCTCACGTTGCACTTACTGGCCTCCAGTTTAATGTATGTGAATGGAATGTTATATAGCCCCAAAATACTTTACTTTTTATAAAGTGCAATAGTCTGCAATATTTTATAATTAAAGAGACAAAAATGGCATGAACCATCATAAGAGATTAACAAAAACAAACAGTATACAAGAAAGTCCATTTGAATGAATAAAAATAGCTTTCTACTTTGACAGCCCTTTTAAATTCCTTTAACATGTAAAAATGTAGCCTTTAACGTATCCCGTAAGTCTTGCAGCAATTAAATTGGCTCCGTAAAGCTACCCGCCAACGACTTGCGGGGTAAGGGCGAAAAACCCTACAAGATGTTGAAAACTGCACTCTGCGGCCGCAAATTCTTTGTTCTGTCAAGCCTTTACTGTTACGTTCGAAAATTGCTATTATATTGCAACAAATTCACTGGCGTTCAAAAGCGTGACCCGCTAATGGAGCTAAAAAGCCAACGGTTAGTAGAGAGGACCTGCATGGGGGTTAAAGTCCTATCAGTAGTACTGTAAATGCAAATATACCCACCATACTGTACTTATAAGTAAAGGGAAAGTGATGTTAGGTATTAAAATAAAAAGCACAACATTCTCAAGCTCGCAAATCTGCAATATAAAATATTTTATTTTCGGTTTAATTTCCATGTTATATCGATCCCTGCAGGGTCCTGTTCCCGTAAAAGCTAAAATTGATCAACTAAAATGAAAAATGAGGACCATAGTTGTACAACAACCAGGGAGACCAGATTTACTGGAAAATATGTATAGAGTCCCAAGATGTACAGCACATAACTTACAAAATACATATCCCTGAGATATTGCATTGCATGGTGAAAATTCAAAGAGATTTTCCATCCTGTGGGGAGCTTTGTAACAGCCAACTTTAGATATTAAGAAAATTCCAGTCCAATCTTGATCTTGAGTAGACTGTGGCAGACCTCTTTTTCTAATTGATTCACTAACTAAAAACTTCTGTAAATAAAATATGCTGTGTGCTTAAATAGAGCCCTTTTAAATGTAACGAATCGCAATGTAATGAGGCTGCATGTATTGATAACTCATAAGGGTTTACAAGCAAAGATATGCTGTGGGTGGAATTTAATAGCTTTGTAGCTACCTATGTGGAAATGTATGTCCAGGTTTACTTATGGAAGCCAAGCAATCTAGTCCTTAACGTAGTAAGTTTACTCGATACACTGTAATGACAAAGAAGTATTCGACTTATTCAAATGAAAATATGTACTGTATTTACAAAATATGTACATATAAAAATGCTGGAATCCAGATTAAGACTTAATTTATGGATTCAAATGCCAAACCAGAAACAAAACTTGAAAACCAATCATGTGCTATAAACGGAGAGTGAAAAGTAATCAAACGAGGTTATATTAGAATTAAGCATTGAAGCAAAAACAAAACAGAAAAGTGTGACTTATACGTAGCTGATCTGGTTAAGCAGACACATTACTCAAGGTCACATACATAAACAAGAATCAACAGAGCTAGCAGGCAGTTATATGCTAATAAAGATATACAAATAGAGAAGTTCACTACAGTTTTGGCATATGTCCATATGGATAAATATTGAAAGCTTGCTTAAGGTGTGTTCCAGGACAAAATATACATATGTGTTGAATAAATAAGTGTAGCTATATTGAGAAAAAGGACCACTGTAATGCACAGGCAAGAACAATATTCAATACTATGTTCATATTCAAAGATTAGAGCAATGGTGGTTGACAGTTTGTCCTACAGCCAGTGCCCATTCTCAGAGATGAAGCGATCCTAACACTTTTAAAACTTATCAGATTGTAGCTAAAACTTTATATAAACTATCACCATTTGTCATTGGTATATACAGGTTACAGAATAATTGGGAATAACTAAATAAGAGTATCTGACTCCTGCAGAGTGTTTGTCTCCACAATGATAAGGTCAATAAGAGGAGCGTGGAGTTTTGGCTGAGAGAAAAGTTTACAGAGTTCTAAGCACTATCATATATTATAAGAGAATAAACTGTCATTGATAGACTGCCCCAACAACCAACGCTCATTGCCAAGTGAAACCTCTAGCACAATAACTCTCTGGCCAATGGAAATCATTGTGTTGGTGGTACATGTTGGGTCTGAAAATTTAGGAGCTTCTTGGTAGACAAAACCAGCTTTCCCATTAACCTCATATTGGATACCACCAGCAGCCTAGTCTGGATTTTGACAGTAAGTTTAATGATTATTATTGTTTTTTTTAAATCATTGAATGTGAATTTATTAATAATTAATGTTTGATTCAACATACATATTGTTAGGGCACTACAGTGGCCCTTGATCATCAGGGCAGTGAGGCACATAACAAGGAATACTGACACGCTTCCTTCCGGTTCCCTTCACAGATGGAATATATATTCTGTGCTACGTGATAACTTTTACATGCAAGAATGATGGAATGTTACATAGCTATTTGTAAGAGAATTATGTCCAAAAAAACAAATTTAGTAGCAGATCTGAGCAAATGATAACTGTTAAATCCCAGAAGAATTGAACTTGGGAAAAAGCACTATGTACATAAGATGTTAAGTTCAAATGCAAAACCCTCAAAAATATTAAACCAAGGTATTTGTAAATATTAGTTTATTTTCAATATTGTTTAGATTACATTGAAAATTGAGAGGCATACCAATCAAAACTGGAGACACACTATTACTCACCTTTGATAATAACTGCTCTGGAGGCTATACAGATTAGCTAGGGTTCAGCAAGTGTCACAAAAAGCATGGAAATGTATGCTCAACAAAATGGGCTCAATTTATTAATATTAGAATAGAGCTGACAAATATTAAATGAAATTAAAATTACATTTGCCCAAGCTGATGAGCAACATGTCCGCTCACTTGAGCTCATTTGCTATGCTCCCCCAAACTAAAAGGATTTTCTTATAAGGACATTGGCAATTACACCCTATAACAGTGTTAGGGAATGTATAGCCTAAAGACTATATGCAACCTTTGTAGGCTTCCCATGGGATCCCCACCAGTTTTCACCGCTCTCTCCTTCTCTCTCACAGTGATAAATCTCAATTTTTGTTATATCCAATAAAAATGTAACTATATTTAGTGGCACTCGAAGTCTTCAAGTGAAATGGGTTTGTAATAATAAAACATTTCCAACATCTTAGTGAAGTAGGAATGAGAGGAGTCTTTAATATGTTGTCTCCAATTACTTTTAGCTAAATAACATGTTAAACAGAACATATTCATATTAATTAATATGGTATACAATTTCCTGAGCCCTGAAACTACCAGAATTGGCCAAGTTTGTTGTTCACTTGACATGAATGTTTACACTGTATTAGCTAAATCCATGATATAGAGGAGTAATTTGCAGTATTTATAAGGACAATTGCATGTTATCAAAATAGTTACCTTTTTCACATTGACAAACTTCACACATTCCAGCCACATGTCTAGAAACCACTGTCCACAGAGAGCACACACATTTTTGGTTGAAAGCATCACTCCAGCTTCGGGATGCTGTTTGATTTGTTCTCGTAAAAAAGAGTCTCTGCTCTGCAGGTCTCTTAAAATGAGTCTTGCTGTTATTTCCTGCAATGCAAAGGCAGATTTTAGAAGAAATGCATAGTATGGTCAGCTTTACTGTACATTATTGTAGATTTCAGTAACTCTGTTGGAACAATGACTATATTAAAACTAGGAAATTGCCAGTCAAAAATGACAGGAATAAAATTGTAAACCTGGCAATGCTGTTTGCCACACAATGTGATTATTTTGCCCCTCTGAGCACCTTCGGCGCTCATTGCAAGCCTCTCCCCCAGTGTGCTTCAAGTTTTCTGCTTTGCAATTATCACGTTTGGTGCTCATTGCGACCTTCACGATGAGCGCCTTCTGTACTCATTGCATGGCTCGCAATGATCGACTTCGGCGCTCCTGCAAGCCTCTCTCCATGTGTACTTTAAAGGCCTCGCGCTTGAGCATCTTTGGCGCTCATTGCGAGCCCTGCGCTGATCCCCTTCGGCGCTCATGGCATGGCTCTCAATGAGCACCTTCTGCGCTCATTGCTAGCCTCTTCTCCCCCCCTGTGTACTTTAGGGGCCTTGCGAATAATGTTACTGCCTTGGTGTAAGTGTTTCTGCCTTGGTGTAAAAGTTACTGCCTTGGTGTAGGGCTTCGAAAGGCTCGCAAGTGTGTTACCAACATTGCAAACGTTAAGAACACTGACAACTATATACAGTCAGGTCCATAAATATTGGGACATCGACATAATTCTAATCTTTTTGGCTCTATACACCACCACAATGGAGAAACGAACAAGATGTGCTTTAACTGCAGACTTTCAGCTTTAATTTGAGGGTATTTACATCCAAATCAGGTGAACGGTGTAGGAATTACAACAGTTTGTATATGTGCCTCCCACTTTTTAAGGGACCAAAAGTAATGGGACAATTGGCTGCTCAGCTGTTCCATGGCCAGGTGTGTGTTATTCCCTCATTATCCCATTTACAAAGAGCAGATACAAGCTCCAGTGTTCATTTCAAGTGTGCTATTTGCATTTGTTGCTGTTAACTCTCAATATGAGCTCCAAAGAGCTGTCACTATCAGTGAAGCAAGCCATCATTAGGCTGAAAAAACAAAACAAACCCATCAGAGAGATAGCAAAAACATTAGGTGTGGCCAAATCAACTGTTTGGAACATACTTAAAAAGAAAGAACGCACCAGTGAGCTCAGTTACACCAAAAGACCCGGAAGACCACGGAAAACAACTGTGGTGGATGACCGAAGAATTATTTCCTGGTGAAGAAAAAACCATTCACAACAGTTGGCCAGATCAAGAACACTCTCCAGGAGGTAGGTGTATGTGTGTCAAAGTCAACAATCAAGAGAAGACTTCACCAGAGTAAATACAGAGGGTTCACCACAAGATGTAAACCATTGGTGAGCCTCAAAAACAGGAAGGCCAGATTAGAGTTTTCCAAACAACACCTAAAAAAGCCTTCACAGTTCTGGAACAACATCCTATGGACAGATAAGACTAAGATTGACTTGTACCAGAGTGATGGGAAGAGAAGAGTATGGAGACGGAAAGGAACTGCTCATGATCCAAAGCATACCACCTCATCAGTGAAGCATGGTGGTGGTAGTGTCATGGCGTGGGCATGTATGGCTGCCAATGGAACTGGTTCTCTTGTATTTATTGATGATGTGACTGCTGACAAAAGCAGCAGGATGAATTCTGAAGGGTTTTTCGGGCAATATTATCTGCTCATATTCAGCCAAATGCTTCAGAACTCATTGGACGGCGCTTCAAAGTGCAGATGGACAATGACCCGAAGCATACTGCAAAAGCATCCAAAGAGTTTTTTAAGGGAAAGAAGTGGAATGTTATGCAATGGCCAAGTCAATCACCTGACCTGAATCCGATTGAGCATGCATTGCACTTGCTGAAGACAAAACTGAAGGGAAAATGCCCCAAGAACAAGCAGGAACTGAAGACAGTTGCAGTAGAGGCCTGGGAGAGCATCACCAGGGATGAAACCCAGCATCTGGTGATGTCTATGCGTTCCAGACTTCAGGCTGTAATTGACTGCAAAGGATTTGCAACCAAGTATTAAAAATTGAAAGTTTGTTTTATGACTGTTAATCTGTCCCATTACTTTTGGTCCCTTAAAAAGTGGGAGGCACATATACAAACTGTTGTAATTCCTACACCGTTCACCTGATTTGGATATAAATATCCTCAAATTAAAGCTGAAAGTCTGCAGTTAAAGCACATCTTGTTCGCTTCATTTCAAATACATTGTGGTGGTGTATAGAGCCAAATAGATTAGAATTATGTCGATGTCCCAATATTTATGGACCTGACTGTATATGATAAAGTTAACAGTAACCTGTAGTTTTTGCCACTGTTAAATCCTGTGCATTGCAATACAATGTTTACATTGTAAAATACTCAATAAGCATTTTATTTAACTTATCAAAATGCATTGTTAATTGATATGTGCATCAAGTTAAAAATATACAAAATAAATAATGTAGCAAAACAGAAAATGTAAAAAGATGGAATATTAAGGGACACATTGAGTTTGGTGGGAAGGAGTAAAAACTGTAGGAAAGATTAAGGAAGTTGAGCACGGAGAGAAGGCACTTGGGAACAGAAATTTTAAAAAATGGGAAGAAAATTAAGTAGGAAGAGAGCAGACCGAAATGTTTGGTTTAACGGCCAAAGCCTGCATTAGTAGGAGGGGAAAAAAAGTAAAACTCCTCTTGAATACGGTCTGTGATATGTTTATAGTGTAACAGTGACTTGTTAAGTTTCCATGTAAGAGGATGTTTAGTAGTGTGCTGAAGTGTAAAAGTGCACTGGTCAAAACAAGTGCTGCAATGGATTGAAGCTGACTGTGATCTAGGAATTAAAGAGTGGGAAGTAAGCAAAATGTCTATTCCAGAGTATAGCTAATGAGGTATGGAGAAAAGGGTGTAGTCACATGCTTGACCATTTAGGATTTTCTAGGTGTCGGAGATGTCTTGTGAATTAAGTTCAGAAAACATCACATCCCTGCATTGCCTTATCAGGCAGGATCTATCTAGTTTATAGTTTAAATTCTTTACTATCCTATGGGCAAAAGGAAAATGTGACGGAGGTGGAAATGAATGGCTGGGAAAGGAAAGTGGGTTGACATTTGGAACATAATATTTTGAATTAAAAAGTTAAGTGGTAGAAACAAGTTCCTTTCCCTGTGTATCTGAATGCTATTCTATAAATGAGTGAGGTACTCTTCAAATAAATATTTATAAATATTTGTTTCAAATATTTGTTTCAGTGGGTGCGGAACTGAGACAGAAAAAGGAATATATTACTGCTCACAGTTATTACTACACTAACGACTTGTCCGTCAACAATGACGGCAATAAAATTTGAAGCCTGGCAATGCTGTTTGCCACACAATGGGAGCCTCTCCCCCTCTACTTTACTGGCCTCGCGATAAGTGCTTTTGGCGCTCATCACGGGCCTCTCTTACCCTCTACTTGATGGGAGGCGCTCATTGCAAGCCTTTCCCTCCTCTATTTTACTGGCCTTGCAATGAGCGCCTTTTGCGCTTATCACAGGCCTGGCAATGACTGCCTGTGGCGCTCATCATGGGCCTTGCAATGAGCGCCTTGGGTGCTCATTGCAAATCTCTCCCCCCTCCTGGGTTTTTACCCCCTCTCCCTCCCCTGTGTCGCTTCCACCGACCCCTGTGTCTTCCCCCCCCTGTCCCTCCCCCCTTCTCCTCCACCCCTGTGTCTCTCCCCCTCCTCTGTGTCTCCCCCTTCCTCTCACCCCTGTGTGTCTTCTCTTCCCCCTCCTCTCACTCCCGTGTCGTGTCTCTCCTCCCTCCTCTGTGTCTCTTCCCCCTCCTCTGTGTCTCTTCCCCCCTCCTCTCACTCCCCTGTCTATCCCCCCTCCTCTCTTCCCCCTGTGTCTCTCCCCCCTCCTCTCGCTCCCGTGTTCCTCCCCCCTCCTCTCACTCCCCTGTGTCTCTCCCTCCCTCCTCTCACTCCCGTGTCTCTCCCCCCCTCCTCTCTTTCCCCTGTGTCTCTCCCCCCTCCTCTGACTCCCCTGTGTCTCTCCCCCACTCCTCTGACTCCCCTGGGTCTCCCCCCCCTCCTCTCCCTCCCATGTGTCTCTCCCCCCCTCCTCTCCCTCCCCTGTGTCACTCCCCCCCTCCTCCCTTGTGTCTCCCCCCTCCATCTCTCCCCCCTCCTCCCCTGTGTCTCTTCCCCCTTCTACCCTGTGTCTATTCCCCCCTTGTCTCACACTGCACACTGGCGTGCATTGCACATGCGCGGGATTTCTGCATATCGTAGTTGCCAAACTGCGATTTGTCGCAAGTGTGACGACAAATCAAAGTTTGACAACTATTATATGTGATATGGCAACTGTTATACCATTTACCTACCTATTTTATTTTCATGAGCATTACTGGAAGGAAGTGAAAGATTAATTGAAATAATGATCGTTCTGCTGTTGGAAATGTCATATCAGTTGAAATCTTTTGCTTCCTTTCAGTAGTGCTCAGGATAATGAGAGAAGTGGGGAGCTGTACAGCAATGGCCATTAATGAAGTAAACTATGTTTTGAAATTATATTTTTTGGCTAGAGCTTTGATTTGCTGCTGCTTGCACATGATTTATTATTTTTAATTAATGGTGAACTAAACAAAGATTTACCATGAAAAGCGCTTTCACTGGCCCTTTAAGCTGAGGTATAGCAATTCTAAATAAGCACAGATAATGTATATAAAATAATTATTTTAGAAACCGAAAGGATGGAAGCTCTCATAGAAAAAAAGACACAACAGATAGGAAGCTCATAGTTTAGACCAGATGCCTATATATAAAAAAATGGCAACCGTTGTCTGCAATGTAACATAAAGTAGCAGTTACCAGGCACATACCACATATTATAATTGTCAAACTGCGAGACGTCGTCACGCTTTGCGTTGTGCGTAGCGAGGCGAGCAGTGGAGGCATTGAAACACATGGGACTTAGGCAGAGAAGAGTGCCAAAGTCGCTCCTGCAAGCCTTGGAAAGCGAGGCGAGCCGTTGAGGCATTGAAAAACTAAGAACTTAGCCTACAAGCACTTAAGAAAAGCGGGATCACCATAGGTCGGAAAAATACGAAGTTAACGGCCGAACCATGCAAAGCAAAAAACACAAAAAATTAAATGCACAAAAAACATCACTCACAGCACGAGGGGACAGCCAGAACGTCTGGGAGTGAGGTTAAACGCAAATTTAAGTGAGAGAAAAAAATGGCCGAAAAAATATGAAAACAAGGCTACACAACCTTGAACCGCGCAAAACACCGCCAGCCGCGTACAACTTTTACCCAGGAACGTATGAGGTACAAAATACCCTAAAGGACAGAACATGCTCGCGAGCCGCGTAACCTATACACAAACAACGCCATTTTACAACACTAACTTGCAACTAATAACATTACGAATCTACAAGGGTGCTTTACACAACTAAACCAACGGTTTGCCCTTGCGCACGCAGCCTATTTCTAATGCACAGTTGGGACATTGATGACACTTTCTAGTCAGGGCAACAACAGTCCAACTGTACATTGTATGCTGCAGCAAAATAAAATGAGATTGTTAGCTCTTCAGACTATTGATTGCTGGATATATTAATTAGAAATAGGTAAAGTATATTAATTTATTAAGTAATTAATTGATTATTATTTAAAAAAATATAGACATATGTATCTGTCTTTGTGATGAGCGCCGAAGGTGCTCAGAGGAGCAAAAGTACACCAGAGGAGCGGCTCGCCATCAGCGCCAAAGGTGCTTATTGCTCGCAATGCAATAGGCGCCAAAGGCGCGCAGAGCAAGGCTCGCAATGAGCGCCGAAGGTCCTCAGAGTAGAAAAAGCTTGATATTGTGTGGCAAACAGCATTGCCACGGCTTCAAATTTTATTGCTCATTCATTTTTGACGGGCAAGTCGCTAGTAAAATATAATGCTCAGTGATAGAATTATAAAATAGAAAAGTCAGAAGCAATTATAACTAGATCACAATTTAAACTACGTTTCAGATGAGCTAATAATAGTTATCTGTCTATGATTAGAAAATAAAGGACTACAGATTGATGAAAAGTCCTGAAGCATTTAGTCTCAAGATATTGCTCTAAGGAAAGAAAATGAATGGTAATATTTTATTTGCCTTTGCTGCATCTGCCTGACATTGAGCACTGCTACATAGGTGGTTGTCCAAGAGCACATAAACCCATTTCTATCTCTGATACTGTAAGATTTGTCCCATTTAATTATACATTACATACTATTATAATTTTAAATTTCACAATGTTAAACCCCATTTGCCATTTAGCTGTCCATTCTTTTATTTTATGCAAATCCATTTGTAGGGAAAGTATATCCTGGTCTGATTTAATTACCTAGCACAATTTAGTGTCATAAACAAATATGGAGACAGTGCTATCAAGCCGTACTTCTAAATCATAAATAAATATATTAAATATGAAATATTAATATTAGAATTGAGAGGGACTAGAAATGAACCTTGAGATGCCCCACTTATCACATTAGTCCAACCCTTTGTTTCCAGTCTTTTAACCATTTTCCTATCCACGTGCAGATATTCATTGCAATTCCTTTATCTTTTATTTTCTACGAAAGTCTCCCAAGCGGCACTGTATAAAAAGCCTATGCGAAGTACAAATAGATTAAGTCATGCTATCACATATATAGTTGTCATAATTGCCAGTATGTTGGTAACGCTACCTTAAAAGTTACGGGTTGCACTCATCACGAGGTGCGAACAACTTTGAAAAAGCCTGTAACTCGGAAGCTGTTCGGAGGCCCCCAAAAGACGCCAATTGATTACAAAATTCTCACACACAGCACAGGGGGAGAGGCAGGGAGTCTGTAAGTGAGGTTGAAAGCTAATTTGTTCTTCAGTTAGCATTTTTTGGAGGTCTGAAAACGGGTAAGTCCTTAAAGACGTAATTTTTTTTCAAGGCCGCAAATCGGAAGACCATTTTGGGTTTGGGGAAATTGATCAATGTCCCAATCCCGCAAATGGTTTCAGACCCATACAGCACAGAGCTGGGACAGGGAGGAGAAAGACACAGGGGAGGGAGAGGGTGGAAAGAGACACAGGGGAGGGAGTTGGGAGGGAAAAGACACAGGGGTAAGAGAGGGGGAGAAAGAGACGAAGAGTAGGGAGATAAGGGAACAAAAACTCACAGGGCAGGGAGAGGTGGCAAAGAGACATTGGGATTGAGAGAGGAGGAAGAAGATACAGGGGAGGGAGAAGGGGGAAAGAGACAGGGGTGAGAGAGTGGGGAGAGACTTACAATGAGCGCTGAATGTTCTCATTGCGAGTCATGAAAGTGGCAGGTTGGCCGAGGCCTGTAATGAGCGGCAAAGATGCTCATCGCAAGTCCCGTAAAGTAGACGGAGGAGAGGCCCGAGATGAGCGCCAAAGGCACTCAAGTTAGAGGGGGAGAGTCTCGCATTGTGTGGTAAACAGCATTGTCAGGCTTAAAATGTTATTGCTGTCATTTTTGACGGGAAATTCCCTAGTGTACTTATATGTAAGATTGATGTTCATTTATTTTTTGTATTTTACCTGCCAGGGATTTTTTCCAGTCTATACACTGTAATGATGCCCCTATAACATTGCTTCTGGAAGTTATCATCCAACTGTTATGATCACAGTTCCACTACTTTACCATTTGAAGTATCAATAATATTTGTGATTAATTGATCTAAGAGAGTCTAATTTTAGTAGGTTCTTGTATAGCATGGCCCTCCAAATAAATGTAGTAACCTGATCCACAACATGCATCCTTTTCAGTTGCTGGGATCTAGGGTAAAAATTGACACAATTAAACAGAGGGTTCAAAAATTCTTTAGAGTATATTTGTATATACAGAGTTTGTATGTAAATAAATGATCCACAGTATCATTCCTTATTTAATTAACTTTCTTTGAACTTCTTTTTTAATGTCCTCTACTTATACTATAACTTAGCTTACTCTAGATCTGCTCACTGTTCACAGTTTGCTCCTTCCTTTTTTTTAAATTAGGTTTTGTCTGCAGAGGTCTAAACTTCCAAGATAACTGTTAGCACTTAGAGCAAAAGCCAAACAGAACACACAATAGAGATTCACTGATACCCGATTCCTGCTCCCACACGCAGGTACTAAGCCAGAAAAAAAATCACTGCACTCCACGTGGAAAAAGACAAACAGAATACACTCCTAAACACACCGACACAGACTCACTGATACTAGACTCCTCAAAAGCACCTTCATAGTGACTGTAGTTTTACATACAACCCACTCATAATATGGCCATAAACACCCAATCATGATGGCTCACAATGGGATGAGCATTTACGAAGTAATATACTGTAGTAGTATAGTTTTTCTGAATATATTTAATTTTTTGATGCATGTCTCTCATGCATCACACCGCTTTTAGGACCATCACAGTATATTTAAGGGACGGTGGTGAATCTCTCCCACCATCTACACCAAGCAGAAACTGAATGTAGGCAACGGTCTGTGTAAATAAGAACTGAATGCTAAACTGTCACAGAAAAAGTAAAATCACTGAGATCTCAAAATGGTATGTATTCAACTTTGTGATTTATATATTGATATAATGATAACAGATAATGAGTGCATATTATGTCTAAGTTAATTATTACATTAATTGGTCAATGTAAATGGTTTTACACTCATGCCCTCAGTTATATCTAGTGGAAAACAATGAGAATTATAGGGCTATATTCAATTGAGGTTTCAGGCGATCCGGTAGCCCGTAAGTGAGGTCGCAAGTTAATTTGCTATTTAATTGGCGTCTTTTTGCGCGCTCCGAGCAGGTTACAAGTAACAGCTTTGAAAAAATGGAGATTAAACTTGTAACTTACAGCACCTGAAGCCATTGATCTCAAATCGCTTTTCAATTGCTCCAATTCCCCAAGCCCGCAAATGGTTTTACACCCATAAATGGCAAATGAAGGAGAAAATCCTATGAGTGCTAGAGAGGACCAGCAAGGGGGTTAAAGCCCTATTCATAGCACTGTACATGCAAATAAAAAATCAATACTGCACTGTAAATAGCAGGAAAGTGATGATAGACATTAGAATTAATTACACAACATTCTCAAGCTAGCAAATTACCAGGAAATTTAATTTATTTTTATGTTTCATTTCGGGGTTAAATCAATCTCGTCTTTCAATGAGTTAATACATATCAAAGCATCCATATGGACTAGAACCGCATTGGCATTCATTTTTATAATTCTTTATTTTGCGGGTTTGCGAGTCTGATCGCATATCGGATCACCAAACCTAATTGATTGACATGTAACCTCCATGTTTTACTGCCGTAATAATGACAGTCTAATTTTCTATGGGCTGATTCGAAATGGGAGGTTACGGGCTTGCTTAATTGATCATGGTTCCGCCCTGAACTGCTACGAACCAGTGCACCGTTTAGAGTTTTGGCTTTGGGCCAGTAACTTGCAGGCTTGAATGGCATCGCAATCAAAGACAAACGGGAGCTCGAAACACACCAGCACACATTCGGACTCCTGCGATTGAGTTGCGGGCTTGGAATTAAATGTGGTCATAGTCTTTTAGCAGTCACAGACAGCATACAATCATTATAAAATAAAATTCAATCTAACATGATGACTTCTGCTGTCTCTCTAAGTGCTGTTGCCTCCACATAGTGACTTGCTACATGGGAGCTGATTTGTTGGGAAAGGATGTGGTTAGGTAGAAGGACCGAAGTAAGCATAGCTTAGCTGATTCTCTACTCTTTGTCTTCTGTGCAGCAAACCATGTTCTGCGAATAGGCAGCTGTAGGCATTTGGTAGTGCCATGAAGTTGCTGTGAGGAAAAAATTATTTCTTATTATACAGTGCCTTGCAAAAGTATTCACCCCTTGACTTTTTACCTATTTGTTACATTACAGCCTTAAGTTCAATGTTTTGCTAATCTGCATTTTATGTGATGGATCAGAACACAATAGTCTAAGGTGGTGAAGTGAAATGAGAAAAATATATACATAAAACAATTTTTTAAAAATAGAAAACTGCCATGTGCGTATGTATTCACCCCCTTTGTTATGAAGCCCATAAATAGCTCTGGTGCAACCAATTACCTTCAGAAGTCACATAATTAGTGAAATGATGTCCACCTGTGTGCAATCTAAGTGTCACATGACCTGTCATTACATACCTAAGAGACACCACTAACCAAATACTGCCATGAAGACCAAGGAACTCTCCAAATAAGTAAGGGACAATGTTGTTGAGAAGTACAAGTCAGGGTTATGTTATAAAAAATATCCAAATCTTTGATGATCCCCAGGAGCACCATCAAATCTATCATAACTAAACATGGTACAACAGCAAACCTGCTAAGAAACGGCCGCCTACCAAAACTATTGAACCAGGCAAGGAGGGAATTAATCAGATAGCCAGCACAGAGACCTAAAGTAACCCTGGAGGAGCTGCAGAGTTCCACAGCAGAGACTGGAGTATCTGTACATAGGATGACAATAAGCCGTACGCTCCATAGAGTTGGGCATTATGGCAGAGTGGCCAGAAGAAAGCCATTACTTTCAGCAAAAATCAAAATGGCACGTTTTGAGTTTGCGAAATGGCATGTGTGAGACTCCCAAAATGTATGGAGGAAGGTGCTATGGGGATGTTTTTCAGCAGCCGGGACTGGGAAACTGATCAGAGTTGAGGGAAATATGGATGGTGCTAAATACAGGGATATTCTTGAGCAAAACCTGTACCACTCTGTGCGTGATTTGAGGCTAGGACGAAGGTTCACCTTCCAACAGGACAATGACCCTAAACACACTGCTAAAGCAACACTTGAGTGGTTTAAGGGGAAACATGTAAATGTGTTGGAATGGCCTAGTCAAAGCCCAGACCTCAATCCAATAGAAAATCTGTGGTCAGACTTAAAGATTACTGTTTACAAGCGCAAACCATCCAACTTGAAGGAGCTGGAGCAGTTTTGCAAGGAGGAATGGGCAACAATCCCAATCAACAATCCCAGTGGTAAGATGTGACAAGCTCATAGAGACTTATCCAAAACAATTTGGAGCTGTGATTGCAGCAAAAGGTGGCTCTACAAAGTATTGACTTTAGGGGGGTAAAAAGCTATGCACATTGACTTTTTCTGTTATTTTGTCCTATTTGTTGTTTGCTTCACAAAAAAAAACATCTTCAAAGTTGTGGGCATGTTCTGTAAATTAAATTATGCAAATCCTCAAACCATCCATGTTAATTCTAAGTTGTGAGGCAACAAAACACAAACAATGCCAAGGGGTGAATACTTTTGCAAGGCACTGTATGTGATATTTACAGCAGCACATACAGCCCCTACTTTGTAGCGGAGGTAGGTACATTATCTCTGGTGTCTAGTAGGAGGAATAAGATCACAACACAAGATCTTCCTTTCCCTCCCCAACAGTTATGGGTACTTCCCCCTTACCTCCTGCCCTGATAAATCTGATAGCTGGGTTTCACAAGATCATCCAAGACCAGACTACTAGAGTAATCTGGATAGCCAAATTAACAGGAGAGGTACTGGGAGGAAGATATTGCAGCACGCTGATTCATGTTGGGATCTATTTCCTCCTACTAGACACCAGGGATAAGGTACCTACCTCCCCTTATGTTGGGAATTGCATGTTTTGATTCATGTTTTGATTCACTGACAATGCTAGAAAGGAATACATAAATTAATTAAATATCTTCATATCATTCTTGATTACCACTGTGCTGTTAGAGGATTCTGGCAGACATATAACTACAGACTGTTCTTTATGTATTATTTATTATTATCTTATATTTATAACACACCAACATATCCTGCAGCATCATACTTAGAGCAGGCTCAAGGTAAAAGCATTTTCAACACAAATTGAGAGGGTGCCTTGTCTTTTCAGCTTAGAATCTTGCATATTTAGTGCTTTCTCAAGAATCCTGTACGATTAAAAACTTGCAAACTTACAATCTAAAGTGCAGAGTTAAAATCACATTTTTTAAATTGCTTTTTTGGACTAACATTTTTCTATTGTAAAAAGAGAATTAACAGTATCCTATAGTGCAAAAAACCAGTCTGAAACCTAAAGATACATTTCAGTAAATTAACAATGGGTTATCCTGAACACGAGAAATTCTGATAATGAAATGTTTGCTCTGGTTACTTAAAGCTAGATTAGATTGTAATGTATACAATTAGGTAAAAAATGTCTTGAACAAGGACCTGTAAACTTACCTTTTATTAAACTTGAAATCCAACCCCATATTCAGATACAGATTTCAAATGACTACAATAAGTTTAAAAGTAAACATATCCCAGAATTTGAATAGCATTGCTCTCGCTTGATGCAAAAATATAGGGTGAAATGTACAAATAAAAATAGTAACAAATAGTGATAAAATTGTAATACTGAGTAAAAATGTGAAAAGAATAAGTAGGCATTTCTAAATGGCACCTGCACCTACTTATCTAATTAAAATACCACAATATTTTTAGAAAAACTTTTCACTATGAAGTATGTAATAAATAAAATAAATATAAATATATATATATATATATATATATAAATAAATCTGGCGGTTTGCTGTTTCTCCTTTGAGTGAGACCAGACTGATATACCTCAGGGTATTTATCCCTGTTAAGGACACAAGTGAGGTAGTGAGCTAAGAGAGTGCTGATCTCTGAGCAGATTACCAGACCTATAGAACGAACCTACTGAGGTGTTATTTGTTCTCAGATTAAGCTCTGCTGGGACTACTTTTGTTTATGCAAATAACCCTTGGGGGGTTTGCCACCCTAACGGTGAGAAAGGGGTTCCAGACATGGCCTCTTTTTCTCATTGTGCCTTATTGCGTAAAGCTACATCTCACTGACAAGGTCCAATAGAGGCTGAAATATATGTCCGGGTCCTGACATTGCAGTTTCTCCTGTTCGGGGTAGAAGTGCCTGTTGTTTCATGTCTGGGTCTTTCTTCTGAGTGAGACCAGACTGATATACTACATGATATTTTGTCCTGTGAAGGGTACAAGTGAGCTGAAAGGGTGCTGCTCTCTGTGTAGGTTACCAGGCCTATAGACCAAACCTACTTAATTGTTGTTTCGTTCTCAGACTGAACACTTTTGTTACTGGCCCAAATAATTTTTTTCATGCTAAAAATATTTTCACACAGATGTATTCATAATCCATAAAACGTAAAACATATAAAAATCTGACAAGCAGTCAATAGCTACCACCAAGCATGCCATAGGCAAAGGATCCTGAAGCATTGGATACTGACTGAATTATAAAGTAGATTCCTACCTTTAATGACTAGACAAACTATTAAGGGAGAGTGACTTTTGCAAAAAAAAGTCAGAAAAAACTGAAGCGTACCATACTGATTTTACAAAATTATTAGAACCCTACCTTCAACGACAATACATCCTCTTCTTGTACAGCAGATATAGGCTCTTTCTGAAGCAATGGATTTTCTTCACAATACAGTTCTTTTAAGGGGACAGCACTAATCTTAGACAAAAAATGAGTGTTAAAAGTTAAAGTTCTTTTTAAAGTTAAATCTATTTTTAATTCACAAATAATTATCCTTTATTATTATTATTATTATATTTTATTTGTATCTTTAAAAATATATGTATGTCATCTGCAGGGGATAGATTGCCTTAATCCTGAGATCCTGCATTGAGATCCCACCACTGCCACTAGTTCTCACAACCCAGGATCAAGAGCAGAAGAATCAGGAACACCGGATCACAGGATCAGCATAACGGTCTCAATCTTCAGTGGGCCAAAGAGACCAATCCTACCCATATATTTCATAGGAGAGCAGCAGAAGTTCAGGATACAAAGGGATTAATAGCACAGTAAAAATAATAAAAGCTTTCCCGCTAAATTAAATACACTATTTCTATCCCTGAAAGAGCATAACCTTAATTCCTTAGGTCTCCATTTTATACATTGCTTCCATACAATAACAAAAATGTACAGTTACATAGGCCATCTGCTATAAGCAAGCAGCTTGGCGAGTGCTGACTCATGGGAAGTGTAGGAATGGGGAAGGGGCTACGGGTTTGTGGCAAGGGCAGGAGTGCCAGAATTTCTACTTCCCCCAGCCAGGTGTCAGCTTATTTGCCATCAAATTGTCAGACATTCCATATAGCCTCTGGGCTCGCCAGGGGGTTGAGGCAGTGTCTTTACTGGGGAAGTTGACTATCAAGCACATACAAGTTAGTGATTGACTGCAAGACAATGGATCAAAGGCATACCACTTACAAATTACTTGACATTTATTGACCTTTGTCTACTGAAACAAAATGTTCCAATTGTTGGTTGACAACCTAGTTAACTATGCTTGATGTCTAAATCAGTGCCACAGACAGCCCTACTGAAGTCTATGCAGCCTATGTATTAAACACACCTCACCTCAAAACACATTATACATATAACAATAATCACATAAAAGGGGAAATGGGAATTAGGCTCCAGTGGGCTAGCCTTTATGTGGTCCTGAAACAAGGAAACAACATTGAGGGGAATCAGAACAAGTGAATTTAGGACAGCTTAAATGATTTTTAGAGCAACAGGGAAAAAAAACATTTTGTGGCTCATACACTTTTGGGTATACTGCTCTCTGAAAAATGACATCAATTGTAACTTCCATCAACCTGAGGTGTTTGGTTAATTTGTTTAATAAACCTCATAAATTAAGTAAGAGAAAATGAACACCTCTTTGTGGTTGTAATTTTGCAATCACCACAACTAATTTGAATAAAACTTAAACTTTATTTGCAATTTTTTTTAAATCCTTCAAATATGCAATCGCTTAAAATCTGAGCTTCTTACTGCTTAGTACCAAGACGTCACTTTATGAAAGGCATATATATATATATATATATATATATATATATATATATATATATATATAAACATAATTATTTATTTCTCAGCTTTTTCTTAATACTTTGATACTCTTACTTCATTTATGAGGTTTATTAAACAAGTCATACAATTTTGGGCGCTAAGGGCCATTGGTTGTGGGGGTCAGGGCAGTCGCACTCTGATAACAAAGAGCGCAGTCAGAAAATATAATTTAAAAACACAGTTTCCCTCAATAATGGTTGTTGCTACTCTTCTCCGCCACCTCTCTCTTGGGCTATTTTTGAGGGGAACTGTGTTTTTAAATTATACTTTCTTGCTAAAGCCTTTTTTTACTGTTTACACATATATATTTTAATGTTAATTAATGGTGAACCTAAATAGATTTAACTTGAAAACCTTTTACAATGGTAAAGAGATACTAAAAGGAATATGGAAGGTTTCTGGATTTCACTAGGAATATAATATGTATCTCTTTATTAACAAGTGCTTAAAAGCTCTGTTTTTTCTGCCTAAAATCTTACAAATAGTTGATAACTGGTTTTCCCCTTTTGGCAGGCTAATTGAAAAACTGCACTTCACAATGTATGTATTCATGAGCTGCATGAGCTACAGAGGGTTGACCCAAACATGTAAAAATTTTATGAGTTCAGCTGAAAAAAAACTGAGCTTTTAAGGACTTCTTAATAAAATAAAGAACATAAAATTGAAAGATACATAGGTATATTATTCCTAGTTCACTCCAGATAAAACTGATTAATAATTTACTTATTTATTGTCCACAAGAGACTGCACAGAAGAGATTCAGGCTGTAATTGCTGCAGATCTTCACCTACCACTCACACACGACTCTCACTCACACACGACTCTCTCGCACGCCACTCTCTCGCACGCCACTCTCTCGCACACACACCACTCTCTCACAAACACACCACTCTCTCACAAACACACACACCACCCTCTCACACGCACACCACCCTCTCACACGCACACCACCCTCTCACACGCACACCACTCTCTCACACGCACACCACTCTCTCACACGCACACCACTCTCTTAAACACACACACCACTCTCTTAAACACACACCACTCTCTCAAACACACACCACTCTCTCAAACACACACCACTCTCTTACACACACACACCACTCTCTTACACACACACACCACTCTCTTACACACACCACTCTCTCACACACACACACCACTCTCTCGCACACACCAGCTCTGATTGGGGGACCAGGTGCCTACATAGGCACTTCTGGGAGCGTTAACATGTTATGCAGAGAGATATTGTAATATTGAAAGAGATATCAAATAAAATTAAAGGTGCTACCTATTTTTACAAAGGTTGGTATGAAATGACTTAGAAAATATAATAAACGATCAAACTTAGGTATGCCTTTATGATTGTTGTTTTTTTTCTTTTTTGTTTATTAATATTTTTTTGTTTAAATCATTATTTTAAAAGCATTAAAACTCCCATACATCTTTCATATCACCCCTTTATAAATGACTTATATTTTCTATTTACGTTGTAACAAAAATAAAATAATTTTTTAAAAGGTAAAGGAGGGTATTAGAGCTACCATTCTACATACCGTATATGCTCGAGTATAAGCCGACCCGAGTATAAGCCGAGGCACCCATTTTACCACAAAATACTGGGTAAAATGAGTGACTCGAGTATAAGCCGAGGGTGGGAAATGTGCTGCCCCCTGTGTCCCTCTTGTGCCCTCAGTGTCCCACTCTCTCTCCGTGTCTCTTCTCCCCTCTCCCTTCCCTGTGTCTCTTCTCCCCTCTCCCTTCCCCGTGTCTCTTCTCCCCTCTCCCTTCCCCGTGTCTCTTCCAACCTCTCCCTTCCGTGTCTCTTCCCCCCTCCCTTATCACCCTCCTCAACCTCCCTCCTCATCCTTAACCTCCCTCCTCATCCTCAACCACCCTCCTCATCCTCAACCACCCTCCTCATCCTCAATCTCCCTCCTCATCCTCAACCTCCCTCCTCATCCTCAACCCCCTCCTCATCCTCAACCCCCTCCTCAACCTCCCTCCTCATCCTCAACCCCCTCCTCATCCTCCCTCCTCAACCCCCCCATCCTCAACCCTCCTCCTCAACCCCCCATCCTGATCCTCTCTCGTCAACCCCCCATCCTCAACCCCCCTCCTGAACCTCAACCCCCTCCGCAACCCCTCCTCCTCATCCTCCCTCCTCATCCTCAACCTCCCTCCTCACCCCCCATCCTCAACCTCCCTCCTCAACCCCCTCCTCAAGCCCCCCATCCTCATCCTCCCTCCTCAACCTCCCCATCCTCATCCTCAACCCCCTCCTAAACCTCAACCCCCCCATCCTCATCCTCTCTCCTCAACCCCCCATCCTCAACCCTCCCTCCTCATCCTCAACCTCCCTCCTCAACCCCCTCCTCAACCTTCCTCCTCAACCTTCCTCCTCAACCCCCTCCTCAACCCCCCCATCCTCATCCTCAACCCCCATCCTCAACGTCCCCCCTGAACCCCCCTCCTCCACCTAAACCCCCCTAAATACCTCCCCCCTCTCCCCTCACTTACCTGCTTGTGCTCCGGCCTTCGCTCCTTGACCCGGTGCACATGTGACGTCACATGCGCGCCGCGTCATTAGCATATACCGGGTGCCGGCACCCGGTATATGCTAATGACGCGGCGTGCATGTGACGTCACATGCGCGCCGGCGCCGGGTCAAGGAGAGGAGGCCAGAGCACAAGCAGGTAAGTGAGGGGAGGTATTTAGGGGGGTTTAGGTGGAGGAGGGGGGTTGGGGGGGTTTAGGTTGAGGAGGGGGGCGGGAAAGACACACGGGGGGTTAGAGAGACACACGGGGGGGGTTAGAGACACACAGGGGTTAGAGACACACGGGGGTTAGAGACAAACGGGGGTTAGAGACACACGGGGGGGGTAGAGAGACACAGGGGGGTTAGAGAGACACGGGGGGAGAGTGACTCGAGTATAAGCCGAGAGGGCCCTTTTTTGCCTAAGAAAAAGGGCTGAAAAACTCGGCTTATACTCGAGTATATACGGTACTTGATTTTAGCATTAGGCTGTGTTTTTACATGCCTTCCAATGGCTGAAAAAAACTATATAAATAATAATACAGAGCTAATACTGGAAATGTAACAGTTCCTCATTCAGCCTGCACAGCTGCCACCGGCTGATGAAGGAAATAGTTAGAAGCATCTTAAAACCACTTGCAAAGCTCATAATTACTAGTAATTTCAAAAACCAAATTGCTTTTTCCACATGCTTTTCCACTCATTATCTCAAGGTGTAGACATGGTGACTTCATACATCATTGTCTATATAAACTAAAATAAAGCATTGTCAATTTAAAAGACAAGGTTATGGGGAGTTGAAAAATGTTAGTCAAATATTAAAAGTTAAACTTCTACCAAGCTGTATAGATTAATTTGCATATGGACAAAGTTTTATCAACAACCAAAATAAATGTATCTGTGCACTATATATATACTTACTGCAGATGGAAATGCCCAGATTTGATTTCCTGCCACATCAAGAATTTTTAGCTTTTTCAGTTTGCAAAGTCCCTAGTTAAAAAAGGAAACATTAAACAAGTTACGAATCACAAAGTACAGAAACAATTTCATATTCCTGTCTAGAACATTTCTACTCAGTAATAAAGTGATGCTTTCAATTGATTTAGTTCTGGAGTTATAAAAAATCATCTAGTAATTTAAATTGTCATATTGCTTTAACATTGATTTTACTTCCTCTACAGCAACGTAACAAGATGTATTGCTTACTTCTGGAAGGCCAGTCAGCTCGTTCCTAGACAATCGAAGTTCTTTCAGATTAGTCAGGCGACCCAGCTCTTCAGGTAAGGACTCCAGATGGTTGTTTGAAAGATGGAGTTCAGTGAGTTTTTTCAGCAGACACAGTTCTTTTGGGATATTTTTCAAATGATTATGATTTATGCTAAGATTTTCAAGGTGTTGTAAACTAGACAAAATAGATTAATACATTATCCATCCCATTTAGACAGTCATGGAATGCTCCAACCCAATGTATCCCAAACTGTGCTCCAAGGACCCTTGGGTGCTGTTTTTTGTGAACATAGAATTTTATAAGAAAATTACCGTCAAAATATTTATTATTATAAATAGACTGAGAGAACTATGGGCCCTATTCTATTGCCCAATTCGTAAATTTGAACACAGTTAAATTCACTCGTAATATTGCCACATATTCTATTAGCTACTCTCAATCCGATTGCGAATTCTCCTCCTACAATCACTAAGGGACAGCCAAAGACGCAAATTCTAGCTTAGAACTCCATTAGTTTTAGCACAGCTCGAATATTACGAGCATTACATTTTTAAAGGTACACAAAATCAATATTCGATTAGAGTCGTAGCTCTAGCTCACAAATAAAGTCTGACCAGCAGCTAAAACCATTATCAAGTTTCTGTCAAAAATATTACGATAGGACTCACAAGGTATTTCATACACTTATTATAGCTGTAGCAGCGGACAGGAATTGAATCCCCTTGCGGGTCCTCTCTAGCACTCATAGGATTTTCTCCTACATTTGCCGTTTACAGGTGTGAAAACATTTGCAGGCTTGGGGAACTGGAGCAAATGAATAGCGATTTGCGATTGTAGCCATCGTAACTCTTGCAGGAGTGAAAGATCAAAGGCTTCGGGAGGTTGTAAATTCCGGGATTAACCATCGCAAAGTTTTCAAGCCTGTAACCCTTAAAAGGTCAGGAGCCCTGAATAAGATGCCAATTGAATAGCAAATTAATTTACTGTCTCACTTACGGGCTCCGGTAACTTACGAGTGCTCAATTGAATCTGACCCAAAATAATTACATTTTTTTTTTTTCATTTGATGCTTTTTTCATTTGTTTTTTAATTAAATTTGTCATGATGGACTGGTTTTACAGTACTTTTGCTGCAAGTACCGCATTGAGCAATGACAAACTGGACAATCACAAGTAATTATTAAGAAATCAGTATTTTTTAAAATATTTAAAGTAATCCCTAAAACATATTTAAAACTTGTAATTACACATACTTACACAAAAGTAAATAATGAAGCTCAAGCTCAATTCATTGGGACAACTATTTATGATAATTTAGGTAAGGTTCACTTACTTGTGTATTTCAGAGGGTATATGCGGAATCAAGTTATTGTTCAGATTTAGAGATATCAAATTTTCTAAACCTTCTGGAAAAATAAAGAAAATATTTTTAGTTGTTGCTCTGTAATCTTTGTTTTTGATGTGCTTATAAGAAAAAAATAACAGAATGGTATAATACAGATAAACAAGGATTCTTACAAAAAATAGTTTATGAGTAGCGATATTGGGATATATTCACTTTTCTAAAGCAGGGGCAGAGAATATGTGCAAAGAGCTGAACTAACAATCCCCATACGAAATATAGAAGTTGCATCAGTGCAAAGCCACTGTTCTGCTTACTGAATTTCCTCCATTGACTCATTTTGCATCTGTATAGTTATATGATTATACTGCAAATATATGAGTATACATGTAAAAGTTTACTGTAAGTAATAGAGGAATCCTCTTTCTAAAATATAAAACATGTTTGAAAAGTACTGTAAAGCTGTCCCGCAATGAATTACTGAATATATATGCTGTCTTTTCTCCCTGTAGTTCTCATCTATTCTCAAGAGCCATTATAACTGCCTGAAAAAAGTCAACCTGGGTTTTTCACTATATGAGAGGGTGGAGGCAACATGTATCCCGAGTCAACCTCGTAGTGAGTATATAACATTTTAGAAGACATTTTTATAATTCACTTTTATTATATTTACATTAGTTAACTGAAATAAGTCCAACAAAAATGGGGCCTTGTCGAATACAATATATATATTTACTAGTAACTTGCCCGTCATAAATTACGGTATCATATGTTATGTCTCTCTCTGTGCTGTCTCTCTTTTTGTGCCCTCTCCCTCTCTCTATGCACCCTCTCCGTGCGCTCTCCCTCTCTGTGAGCCCTGTCTCTCTCTGTGCATCTTCTCTTTGTGTGTGTGCCCTCCCTCTCCTTCCTCTTTCTCCCCCTCCCTTTCTCTCCCTCCCTTAATCTTTCTCTCTGTCTCCATCCCTCTCTCTGTGCGCTCTCTGTTTTTCCCCTTTCTCTCTCTCTGTGCGCTTCTTGTGCTCTTTATCGCTCTCCCTCCCTCTATCCACCTCCCTTTCTATCTCTCCCTCCCTCATTTTCTCTCCCTCTCTTTTTCTCCCTCCCTCTCTTTCTCTCTCTCTCTGTGCCTTCTCTTTGTGTGTGTGTGCGCTCTCTCTCTCTCTCTGCCCTTTTTCTTTCTGAGACCTCTCACTGTGCTCCTTGTGCTCTCTATCTCTCTCCCTAATTTTCATCTGCAGTAAAATCTGTTTTTCTATAAGGTACCTAGGATTTGACCACTCATAATATTTTTTAATCCTTACAGGTGGATTGATAGAAATAACCAACATAAAATGACTTCCTCCTCTCAACAAACCAACAACACCCAGGCTCTGCCCCTCGCCTAGCCTATCACTCGTATGTACTCTTTTCAAGCTGTAACTGAGGATAAAGTGTCTAATATAATATCAATTAAATTGTTAAATTATTTTGTTTACATTATACATTAACACATATTAAGTAGTAGAACAAGGCAAGACAATATATGCATTTCTAATAGCCAGCTATGAAGGGACAGAAAGATGAAGATAGAAGAAAATAGGAAGAAAGAAACAAGTGATTTCTACAAAAAATGTTGTTGTTGATTTAAACAGATTATAGTTACCTCTTACACAAATGTCATACCAAGAAGTGAAAAAGACAGGATTTTATATAATTTACTAGAGAATTGCCCGTCAAAAAAATGAAATTGTAAGGTAGCTAATTGGTGTATAATAATGAAATATATAATACATTAATAAATGAATATACTTTACATATTTTGAAGCATTGTGTTGAAGAGCTGCAATCTGTTTTGAGGTTGCTGCAGCATTAGTGGTGTGGAGCTGCTGCGTAAGCTTGCTGAATGTGTGCAGTGTAATACTGTGCGTGCGCGAGACCGAACCGTTAGCATAGTCGTGTACTTCCGCATTGGCGTAAAATGGCGGGTAATGTGTGGTATGCGTCTTAGCGGAATATCCATAGGTCTTTTGTGGTGTTTTACGTGTTTAGAGTGCTGTAGCCTCGTTTTCGTTTTGTTCGGCGGCCATTTTTTCTCTCGTTTAGAGAATTTTTTAGTGTCTAAACTCTTTTATTTTGAGTTAAATGAAGGTGTAAGTAGCTTTTTTGAGGTCCTGGGTGCTCCCTCTTGCTGTAGGTAAGCTTTTTATGTATGTGCTGTGTGTATTTATTGTTTTGATGTAATGTAATGTTCGCGAGTTGCGTCTGATTGTTGCGAGGTTGTTATGTGTGGTAACGTGTCTCGTATGTTGTTTGCGAGGGTCGCAGTTGGTGTGTTGTGTTGTTTGCGTTGCAACGTAAAGTTTGCGAGGGTCGAAGTTGCTGTGTCGTGTTGTTTGCGTTACAACGTAAAGTTTGCGAGGGTTGCAGTTGCTGGCAAGGAGCGCCTTTGGCTACGCGAGGGCCGCGGCTCGTTATGCGAGCCCGCAAGCGTTAGCAACAACTTGTATGCTCACAACTATATATGTGATACTTTGGTACAAGATTGCAGCTTAAAAGCCTGGGTGCCTCACAATGTTTGGGTCCACAATGAATTCCTCTTTATCAGCTTGTGAAACATTTTGGGAAACTATAACTGAATGGCTTAAAAAGAAAATAATTATGATTTTGGAATGGCCAGGTCAAAGCCCACAACTCAAACATATTGAGATACTTTGGTGGATGTAAAGAGAGTTGTGTGAAAATGAGCTCCCTCAAATATCATCAGGTTGAAGCAAATTCATAAGGAGTGAGCCAGATTTACCCCCAAGCAATGCAGTGGGCATATACACTCTTAAAGGAAACATTAACTGAAAGTTACTGTTGTTAAAGGGGGTTGCATGCACTGAATCACCGGGCGTACTTACGTTTTCAAATAAGGTCACTCAATGTTGGCTGTTTTATTGTTTAACATATAGTGACGGAGTAAAATGGGTGTGTTTTATTTGGCACAAATGTTTAGATTTATCTACTAATAGAATTTGGTGAGAACCAGGAACTAACAAACAGCCTTATTAAATTGCGATTCTGCAAATGCTAAAGGGCTCTATATAAGCACAGAGCATATTTTTTTACAGAAGTTTTTAGCTAGTGAACTTCTATCTAAAAGCAAGGTCTTCACTAACTAAAATCTTCTGTAAAAAAATATATGCTCTGTGCTTATATAGAGCCCTTTAGAATTTGCCGAATCGCAATTTAATAAGGCTGTAAGTCTTTTAACTCACTTTTAGACATTCAAATGTGGACTCAAACGTACTATTTCTTTACTGTATTTTGTACGGTGGAGGACTTCTAACACTCATTTGCCGACCATAAGCTAACATTGCGTTCTGTTAAATAGCCTTCCCACAAAATCTAATGCACAAGCTAGGAACCAACCCCACACTGATGAGAATCAATTTTAATATGGAAACAGCTGTATGTGGGTAGGTTTTTGGACTGGTTTGTGTATCCGCCCCTTCCTATGCTATAAAAGCAATGTAATACAATCGAGAATATGCCTAAAAGCAGCCATGTTTAAAGTGTTTTTTTGAATTAAGAGAGGTAGTGCAGAGAGATAGTGCATTGTGGGCTCATTTGCATGTCCCCGCTCAGTTTCCCAGGGTGCAGTGCAATAACTGTATTTCTTGGAATTGTGAGCAGGAAATATATACGTTTCACATAAGTGGTCGATACTTACTAAACACACTTGCTGGAATTTCAGTAATCCTGTTATTAAACATGTGGAGTCTCTGCAATGATTTTAGGTACCTCAATTGCTCTGGGACTTTTTCAAACTGGTTATTGCCCAAGTTTAGGACTGTAAGCTACAAAATAAAAAGTAAACATTCATCTTAACAAAATAGATCAAATAATTATGTTTATTCATGTGTCAAACACAAATTAAGGGAAGGTGGGTGTGGGAGTAAAGTGCTTTGCATTTTTTGGGAAAATTCCAAAACTTCAGGGCTTAGTTTGGTGGTGCAGGACTAATTGTCCATAATCTTGTTCTGGCATGATGAAATATCTAAGAAGTAAATATGCAACTTGTATACCTGTACTTTTATATAAGAGACTAAAGATTTGTATTATGATATCACTTTTATAATATTATATTTTACTATCATGAAATGCAGTACTCTGTAAAACCTATTGCATTTAGAAAGCTGTATATGTAATATAATATTGAATATGTAGATTCATTTAGCACTGGTATAGTCTAGTTTTTCATCTGTAAAATATGAATATGTAAATAATAATTGTATGTTTGTTTAACTTCTTCTTGGCTGGATAAGTGACATCTGTAAAAACGTATCCAAGCTGTATTTTAGTCTTATACAGGTGGTGCTGCTATATATATATACTGTATATACACATATATATATTAATAGTTCAGAAAGACCAAGGCTTGGAAGGCAAATCTGATGGTACATGGTATTAAAATAAAAGAATGTGTATTGACAACAATAAGCAACCTAGATCATAAAAGTAAAAACTTCAAACATTTATATAATTTATAAGCAATTCACTTCCTCCATATACAGTATCATTCCCTTCATGTTCCCAGTCTTGCATTCATCCCTCTCTTTGCATAACATACCTAACATACAGCCCCATTAAATTTGGGCTACGTTTTAAAACGTAGCCCATAACTCCAATTTTACGGGTTATGGCTATTAAATTAGCCCAGTAACGCAGCCTGCAGACGACTTGCAGGTTAAAACGCAGCAAGGCAGAGAAAATCCTATGTGTTGAGCAACGTTGAACTTCGCGCCCGTAAATCCTTTGGTCCGTCAATCCCGTCACCCCTACTTGTTTAATATAGCTATTAAATTGCAAAAGTCACACGCGAGCAAGCCCGTAACACGCAAATGGAGCCCAAAAGCCCAACGTGTGTTCGAGAGGACCCGCAAGGGGGTAAAGTCCAATACGTAGCACTTGTAATGCAAATACAAACACACTACTGTACATTTATGATAAGGGAATAATTTGTATGGGAAGAGTGCAGATATTCATTTTTGGGAAAGTTTACTTGATTAATCAGGGGTAATTGGATCACCTACATATATTGTTTTTGCTTTTTATTGTGATCCTAGGGCAGAGCTTTCCAAACTGTGTGTTGCGGCACGTTAGTGTGTCGGCTGCAATGTGTAGGTGTGTCTCGAGAACGCAATTTATGTATGTGTTAGTATCTCATATAAGGGGTTAGTTTAACCTCTGGTTTTAATTACTGTGTCTCGGAATCATGCATATCTAAAAAGTGTGTGACCAACATGAAAAGTTTGGGACCTATCCTGTTATATGTGTGCATTTCTGGAAGGGCGTCAACGTCGACTCTAGGGACGCGAGACCAGCACGCCGGGTAAGTGGTTAGGGGTTTTGGGTTATGGTTACAGAGTTAGGGGGTTACGGTTAGGGGGCTATTGTTAGGAAGTGAGGTTTAGGAGGTTAGGGTTAGGAAGTGAGGTTTAGGGTTTAGGAAGTGAAGTTTAGGGTTTAGAAGGTTAGGGGCTTCGGGTGTACTACCTATTTTTGACAGCTACATGGGGACAAGATTGCGGCCGCATCCCTACTGTGGGCGGCGGTGTGCTTCCAGCGCATCCAGAAATGCGCACATAAAACAAGATCCAAAGTTTGGAAAACACTGTCCTAGTGATATCTACCTTGTAGATGGCCAGGCAATTATTATGCATCTGGGCCCTCCACTACCATCACATCTGGATATAGATATTTATAAATACATACCCATTTGAGTCTGTGTGTTGTAAGACAATAGTAAGTTTGTGTGCAGTAAAAATATTTAAAAGCAATAATGATAGGATGGGGACACAGTAACTGAGTAGTAACTAAGGGATAGGGTGTACAAATCACAAAGTCCTAAAATCTATAAGTACATCACTATCCAACTATTCACAGATCCCTGAATTTAAACACTTGTGAATTTGTATGTAGCATATACTAAAGTAGATGAAAAAAAAATCAATGTACACCAGATTTAAGAATATCTATAGATTACTTGGATAGATTACTTGGATCAGATTTTTTTACTAAAGTATAATGATAAACTTTGAATGTATTTATTATAGTAACCCAAACATTATACAAGATAAGCTGTGACAAGCCATTTGGCTGGCACATGTATAATGGGGTGGTAATCTGGCTGGGTATTGAAGCATTTCCTGATCTTTGAAATAACATGTTTAATAAACTATGGCTGTGAGTGTAACTCTTAAAGTATCTGTATCTGACTCTCCTGCAGTACATATTATCTGTGTGTATGTCGTTATTTGCAGGCTCACTGTCCCAGCTGCTGTGTATATATGGTGTCAGTGGGATTTAGCTATGCCCTCACATTGCTGAGAGATGTCACCTCCTCCGGGAGCTGGCACAGCACGTTGTTCTTTAGTTGAAGCGCTGTTAGGAGAGACAGGCTGCCCACAGCCCCGGGCACCCGCTGCAGCTTCTTCCCGTTCAAATTTAACATCCTGGCATTGCCCCGGATCGCCCTGAGTATCAGGGTATCTGCCCCGGGTATCTGAGTATCAGCCATGAGCACCGAGCTGGACACAGGCGAGAGCACCATTTCAGGCCTGTGTGTATACTGCTCGCGGTAACTATGGCGACCGCGTCTTCTGCCGTGACGTCACACGCCTGCAGTCAGGCCGCTGATGGGTTGTTATATAATGATAACTCCTCACAAAATACTGTACTAAGTTTTATACAAACTATTTTAATAAGCTCAAACTTACAGCAAGATCTCCATTATAGGATTTCAGTCATTTATCATTTGAACCTTATTACACCATACCAAATAGAATTATAATTATTATTGGTTTTATTTAAGTTAGTGTCAATGTATGACATGAAAAAAAACTAGGCCTTTGAGTGGACAGAGGGAAATACAATTATAAGAGCAATTGTCTTTAATGAAATATACATTTGAGTTGCTATTTCAATCAGCACTGGATGTTGCACTCAATGGAGACTTTGCTGTAAGCCAGTGCTGATTGAAATAGCAACTTAAATGTATATTTAATTAAAGCCAATAGCTCTTGTAATTCCATTTCCCTCGGTCCACTCATAGGCCTGGTTTATATTCATGTCATACATCGACAATAACTTAAATAAAACCAATAATAATTATAATTTTATTTGGTATGGTCATGGCCGGATTATCCATTAGACAGCTGCCTATGGGCGCTTTCCTGTGAGGGGCGTCTTTTTTTAACTTAAAACACCTAGAAATACTTTTTTGGCTTAAAAACGAAATACTATAGGTACCAGACATAGAAATATATAAATAATATGGCCCACCATGAAATGCATTTAATAAAAAAGTAATTGCTCGGCGTGTGTATGAGTAACTATATTGTTAAAATGGCTGTTATAGGGAAATATCTGTGATTTGCTCACACAGCAAAAGAGCGATATACACAGAAAAGGGGAAAATGGGTGCGTGCAGACCTTGCACCTGCACTAGCAGGGGCTCCTCTACTTCACTGCCCAGGGGCTTCAAAAACGTAGATCTGGCACTGGGTATGGTGTAATAAGGTTAGTCATATATACTATGTTTTTACAACATATCTAATAACATAGTACTTGTTATTGATGCTAATTTAAATGTAGTGCCAATATATGACACAGTGACACTGTATAAAGCAGGGTATGGGTGGACAGGTGAAAAATTATTACATGTAAATTCGCCTCTGTAAAGGTCAAAAATTAATTGAGGCCAGAAAATATTATTTTCACTGAGTCACTTAGGCCTCCATTCAAGCCCACAGTTTACTTCATACCGGCCGTAAGTCTGCAGGCTTGAAATTTGCAACAGTTACACAGCGATTCAATTGATCAAACCCGCAGTTACCTGGCCGAAAGCCTAAACCGTAAACCATGCCCCCGTAAGTAGCCTTTCAGAGCATGATCATAATCAACTAAGCAAGGTTGTAGCTACCAATTTAGAAACAGCCAATAGTAAATGAGACTGTCATCATTACGTCAGTAAAACATAGAGGTTAAACGTCAATCAATTAGCGTTTAGAGGTCAAATATGCGATCAGAGTCGCAATCCGGAAATGTATAAAATAATAAAAATGAATGACGATACTGTTCTAGTCCATTTGGGTGGCCTGATATGTATTAACTACTTGATTACCGAGATTGATATAACACAGAAATGAAACATACATTTTTTTTTTTTTTTGATTGCAGGTTTGCGAGCTTGAGACTGGGGTGCAATTAATTCTAATGTCTTTCATTGCTTTCCCTGTCTTTCAAAGTGTAGTATTGATTTATTATTTGCATTTACTGTGGTACGAACAGGTGTTTAACCCCCTTTGCCATTTACAGGGATGAAAACAATTGCGGGCTTGAGGAATTGTAGCAATTGAATATCGTTTTGCGATTGTAACATTTACCGGCTTGGAAGATCAAAGGCTTAGCTGGGTCGGAGTTACGATTTTGACAACCGCAGGGATTTTCAGCCTGTAACCCGCAAATTGTTTGCGGGAAGCTCAAATATGCCAATTGAATACCAAATTAGTTTACAGGCTACATTATGGGCTCCAGTAACCAACAATAGCACAATTGAATAGGGTCCTTAGTCTGCTAGAGCAGCGGTTCCCAAACCTCTCCTCAAGACCCAACAGACATGCCATGATTTTTGTTTAACACTGTTTGTATACAGATATGGCATTAAGAGCCTGTTGAAGAATAAATGCTCCTCATGTGTTCACACAGTGTTAGACCGAAATGATGGCCTTGTCTGGTGGGTCTTGAGTGATAGAAATCAGTCATAGAAAAAGCAAATGGTGTTACCAGAACATTAGGTATATCATAAAACTGAGGAAGGCTGCAGTCAAAAGAACAGTTTTGCAGAGGACTGACAGCTCTTCAACACAATGCAAATGTGAATTGCTCCTAGTAGATGGGCCAGTGATTTATTAGTACAACATCTCTAGGTTTAAAAATGTAATTCACAATCACCTATGATAGTTAACAGATGTGAGTAACGCCTGTACAATGTTTTCTGCGCAGGCGTTACTCACATGCTTATTGCCAGGCACTGCCGAGAATTGCACAACTGTGCATGCGTAGAACATCTATGTAAGTGCAGTTGCAGGTAGAGGTGATAGTGCAGCAGATTAAGAAACAGTTAGAGACACTGAAAATACCTCTAGAGGCGAACAAATGTGCAATAGACGAGTGAGTAAAGATAGATTAGGCTTTCTGTGGACAAATATGAGTTTATTTTTATGATCCTTTAATATATTTGACAGATTAAAAACAAGAGATACTTTTCTCATTTAATGTGTGTCGTCTGTGTGGGGACCTTCAACACAGAAAAGGTACCAGTTTGCTGCTATGTTTACAGTCATTTTAAAAAGGTGTAAACTGACACAATACAAGACTGTAGCTTCTTCCAAGTAGGGACTTGAATTCTGTTGCACAAAGTTGTTGTTACCATGTTATATTTTATCTGTACCTTAAAAATGTTTGTATCTTTGCTGTTTACCAAATAGACCCACTGTACTTTATTGCACTATTATCAACCACTATACTGAAAATGTTGGAATTTTATAAATAAAGGGTAATAAAAATAATTACATAAATGTGCTTTTGTGCATATAAACAAACAGGAATTAAGCATTACAAAATATTTTTACAACTAGCAACTTGCCCGTCAAAAATGATTGGGCAATACAATTTGAAGGCATGGCAATGCTGTTTGCCACACAATGTCAAGCTTTTTCTACTCTGAGGACGTTCGGCGCTCATTGCAAGCCTCTCCTCTTGTGTGCTTTTGCTCCTGTGAGCACCTTCGGCGCTCATTACGAGCGTCTCCCCTTGTGTTCTTTTGCTTTTGCTCCTCTGAGCAATTAATTACTTAATAAATTAATATACTTGACCTATTTCTCATTAATATATCCAGCAATCAATAGCCTGAAGAGCTAACAATTTCTTTTTATTTTCCTGCAGCATACAATGTACAGTTGGACTGTTGCTGCCCTGAGGAGAAAGTGTCATCAATGTGGCAATTGTGCAGTATAAATAGGCTGCGTGCGCAAGGGCAAACCATTACTTTAGTCAGGTAAAGCGCCAATTTAGATTCGTAATGTTATTAGTTGCAAGTTAGTGTTGTTAAATGGCGTTGATTGTGTATGTGTTACGTGGCTCGCAAGAATTTTCTGTCTATTCTAATAGTGTATTTTCTACCTTGTATGTTTGTGGGTAAAAGTGGTACGCAGCTGGCGGTGTTTTGTGCGGTTCGGGGTCGTGTTGCCCCGTTTTCATTTTTTTCCGGACACAATTTTTTTTTTCCCCTAGTAGATTTTCAAGTGCCAAAACTCGTCAAATTCGGCTTAAATTTCCGTGCAACCTCACCCCCAGACGTCCTGGCTGTCCCCTGTGCTGTGTGTGATTTTCTTTTTTGTATTTTCTTTTTTGTGTTTTTCGATTTGCGCGGTACGGCCGTTAACTTCGTATTTTTCCAGCTTCTAAATTTTTTTTTCTAAGTCCCGTGTCTCGCAATATTTTTTTTCTAAGTCCCACGTTCCTCAACTGCTTGCAGCCTAAGGCAATCCTGTGTTTCCTAACTTCTTGGAGGCTAAGTACCGCGTTTTTTTCAATGCCTCAACAGCTCACCTCGCTTCACAAGGCTCGCAGGAGCGCCTTCAGCGCTCATTTCTGCCTAAGTCCTGCATGTTTCAATGCCTCAACTGCTCGCTTCGCTTAAATGCTCTGAGTTTCAATGCCTCAACTGCTCGCCTTGATGCGCGAGGCTCGCAGCCGATGAGCGCCTTCGGCACTCATCGGTTAAGTGCTCCGAGCTCGAAAGATTTCTGTGCTTCAACGGCTTGCCTCGCTATGCGGGGCTCACAAGTGTGAAGAAGATTCATAGTTTGACAACTATTATATGTGATAAAATGTGCTGCAAAGGTTACAAAACAATGTACTTTTTTAAAGTTCTGTAAATGGAGCTTTGTAATACAGTCAGGATATACAACAAAGTCAAGACGTATTAATATAATAATTGGTGATAAAATTACATGAAAAAGGAACCAGTCTGCAGAGCCCTCTTCTGGTTATTTCAAAACATTTCAAAACAACGTTGCAACGCAAACAACACGACACACCAATTACGACCCTCGCAAACTTTTAATAGCAACGCAAACAACATACGACACACGTTAACACACATTACAACCTCGCAACACTCGGACGCAACTCGCGAACATTACAAAATTCAAAACACAATACATACACACAGCACATACATAAAAAACTTACCTACAGCAACAGGGAGCATCCAGGACCTCAAAAAACCAACTTACACCTTCATTTCACTCAAAATAAAAGAGTTTACACACTAAAAAATGTCATAAGCGACAGAAAAAATGGCCGCCGAGCAAAACGAAAACGAGGCTACACACGCAAACACCATACGAGACACGATAGCAGACCTTATGACCTTGGAAAAATCGGACGCAACACGACGAAATACAAACATTTAAAACACAATAAATACACACAACACACACATAAAAAGCTTACCTACAGCAAGACGAACCATCCAGCACCTCAAAAAAGCAAGTTACACCTTCATTTAAATAAAAATAACACACTTTAGACACTAATAAAATCGCTAAGCGAGAGAAAAAATGGCCGACGAACACAACGAAAACGAGGCTACAGCACTCTCAACACGCAAAACACCACAACACACTCGCAAAACACCACAAGAAACTTGCAAAACACCACGAAGCACCTATGGATAATCCGCAAAGACGCATACCACAGATAACCCGCCATTTTACGCCAATGCAGAAGTACACCACTCGTTTCGCGCACGCACAGAATTACACTGCACACATTCACCACGCTTACACAGCAGCTCCACACCACTAATGCTGCAGCAACATCAAAACAGATTGCCAGCTCTTCAACAGAATGCTTCCTGCATATATTACTTCAAAATAGGTAAAGTATATTACTTTATTAATGTATTATTTATTTCATTATTACACACCAAACAGCATTAGCTCACTTAAGATTTCATTGCCGTCATTTTTTGACGGGCAATTCGCTAGTCACATATATAGTTGTGAGCATACGAGTTGTTGCTAACGCTTGCGGGCTCGCGTAGCGAGGGCAGCAGTTGCTGGCAAGGAGCGCCGAAGACACCCCCACCGCAAGGGCTCCCATCCAGCACTCAGAGTGCCCTTACCTTGCAGGGCTCCAGCAGGCTGAGCATGCAGACCAGGGAGAGCAGGTCCGGATTGCCTGTCTTCTACAGTGCAACCAGGACCCTTGGGGGAGGAGCCAGGCTCCAAGTGAGGCTCAGCTGCAGGCATCAGGGAATGGAGCATGCAGGTAAGTGTGCCCCCAATCACATACGTTGCACCATCCCCAGTGGCAGTTGCTGGCAAGGAGCGCCAAAGGGGCTCCTTGCCAGCAACTCAGGCCCTCGCGAAGCGCCCAATCACATACGTTGCACCATCCCCAGTGCCAGACACACACACTACATCCTGAAGACACCCCCACCGCAAGGCCTCCCATCCAGCACTCAGAGTGCCCTTACCTTGCAGGGCTCCAGCAGGCTGAGCATGCAGACCAGGGAGAGCAGGTCCGGATTGCCTGTCTTCTACAGTGCAATCAGGACCCTTGGTGGAGGAGCCAGGCTCCAAGTGAGGCTCAGCTGCAGGCATTGGGGAATGGAGCATGCAGGTAAGTGATAGATGGAGGGGGCAGTGAGAAGAAGAGGGGGGAGAGAAGGAGAGTGGAAGAGAGAAGGAGAGGGAGGGGGAGAGAAGGGGGAAATAGGAGGGGGAAAGAGGAGGGGATAGAGAGAGAGGGGAGAGAGAGAAGGAGAGGGGGAGAGAGAAGGAGAGGGAGAGAGAAGGAGAGGGAGAGAGAAAAGGAGATGGGGAGAGAGAAAATGGGGGAGAGAATGAGAGGGGAGAGAGAGAAGGAGAGGGTGTAGAGAGAGGGGGAGATAGGGGAGAGAGAAGGAGAGGGGGGAGAGAAGGAGAGGGGTGGAGAGAAGGGGGAAAGAGGAGGGGGAGAGAGAGAAGGAAAGGGGGATGTGAGAAGGAGGGGAGAGAGAATGAGAGAAGGACAGGAGAGAAGGGGGAGAGAGAAAAGGGGGAGAGAAGGAGAGGGTGTAGAGAGAGAAGGAGAGGGTGTATAGAGAGAAGGAGAGGGTGTAGAGAGAAGATGTGTGGTAGAGAGAAGGAGAGAAGGGAGAAAGAAGGGGGAAAGAGGAGGGAGGGAGAGAGAGGGGGGAGAGAGATGGAGAGGGGTAGAGAGGGGGTAGGAGAGAATGATCTGCACCATACCCCGTGCTAGACACACACAATGCATTCTGAAGACACCCCCACCCCAAGGGCTCCCATCCAGCACTCAGGGTGCCCTTAACTTGCAGGGCTCCAGCAGGCTGACCATGCAGACCAGGGTGAGCAGGGTGAGGCTGGCAGGGCTCTGCATGGTGCTCAGTGTCTGGCTGCCTCATCACCAGCTCAGCTCACACACACACATCCTGCACTCCAGGTGTGTGGTTACCTCTTACTGCATGACACACAGGGGGAACACAATGGATATCACACAGGGGGGGACACACAGAGCTGACAGGATGCGTCAGGTGCGCGCCCGCATGTGTCGGGTGCACGAGTGCATGTGTTGGATAAGTGCTGTAGTCAAGCGTGGTTTAGTGTAGTAGTGGATGTGGCAGCTCTCATTTGTCAGCGCATTTTTGAGTTGCGCTAAAGTTGTGCTGCCCTTATAACCACTATATATTCAATATGTATTATCTATTGCTATATCTGTACATCTGATTTATTGCACTTAGAGATATCTGTGTAAGTGTAATGATGCTAACCAACAGAATATATAAAAACTTGCTATACAGTTTTGAATATCACATATACAGTTGTGAGCATACAAGCCGTTGCTCACGCTTGCGGGCTCGCATAGCGAGCCCGCGGCCCTCACGCTCCTTGCCAGCAACTGCAAACAACATACGAGACACGTTACCACCCATTACGACCTTGCAAAAATCGTCCGCAACACGCGGACAGTAAAAAATTAAAAACACAATAAATACACACAACACCTACATAAAAAGCTTACCTACAGCAAGAGGCGTCATCCAGGACCTCAAAAAATGAAGTTACACCTTAATTTAACTCAAAATAAAAGAGTTTACACACTAAAAAAATTTCTAATCGAGTGAAAAAATGGCTGCCGAACAAAACAAAAACGAGACTACAGCACTCTAAACACGCAAAACACCACCAGAAACACGCAAAACACCACAAAACAGCTACGGATATTCCGCTACAGACGCATACCACACATTAGCCGCCATTTTAGAATAATAACTTATACAATGCGGAAGTACACAGCTACGCTAACGGTTTGGTCTCGCGCACGCACACTATTACACTGCACACATTCATCACGCTTACACAGCAGCTCCACACCACTAATGCTGCAGCAACATCAAAACAGATTGCCAGCTCTTCAACAGAATGCTTCCTGCATATATTACTTCAAAATAGGTAAAGTATATTAATTTAGTAATGTATTATTTATTTGATTATTATACACCAAACAGCATTAGCTCACTTACAATTTCATTGCCATCATTTTTTGACGGGCAATTCGCTAGTAAAATATATATTTAAAAAATAAATTTACCTGGTATGTACATTTCCGCAGTGCTGAATTTGCACATTACTTCTGAGATTCAATTTGCTAACGCCATTATCAATACATCCCACCTTATAAGCACATGCAAAACAACAGATCACGGTATATCCACAAAATACAGTAAGATAATAGCAAATTGGTCCCTGAAGATAACATCTTAGGCCCAGATGGTGCCCAGCCCTCTCCTTGGATCATCATAAAAAGTATATCAAATACTAAACCTGCTTAATAAAAAGGTATAAAAAAGACCAATCTACAACTTGTCACCTACTTCCATCTCCCCTGTTTCACTGTACTCTTACCTTCTCTTTATCTTGCTTCTTGTTTTATTTTCATTTTATTTATTTCTATTGCCTACCAAAAAACAAATAGGATCATATGTGTAAAGTAAAATGAAAAGTTTTGTTATGATTAGCCTCACATTCTAGGCTCAGTTGTAATACATTTATGTTACAATAACAAGCTTTGTATCTCAGTATCTCCTTATATGTAAGTTTCCTGGATTATGAATGCATCTCATACGGGAAGAATTAATAGTATGTGAAAAAAAAATTTGCATCAAAAAATAACAAACTAAACATTTAAACACTTACCTTGAAGTTAGCACAATCTATTGTAATTTCTGACAGTTTAAAATTAAAGTTAACACCCCCTCCATAATTTGTTCTGGCCAATCCAGTTGGATGAAAGATTTGAGACATAGCACTGTTAGTTGCTATAGCAACAACACACAGCATAAACAGGAAGCAAGGATGAGTCATATCACAACAGTGACTGGGAGGCTGACAACACTGCTCTACTATTGGCTGAGCAAGCAAGAGCAGGTAAATAGTGGGTTAATATTGCTCCCCGGATGCTGCCTGCTGATTTGGTGGGGATCAGGAAGTTTGTAGACAGCCCTGGGGGTGTCAACACAATCATTATAGGGTTTTTTAGATATTAATAAAAATACAATGTTTTATGAGATGTTCTGTATACATATAGGGTGCTTTTTGCCTATAGAGTGTAGAAATGTATTAATCCAGTAAATTTAGATATCCCTTTTACACATTCTTACAATATCTTGTTTCTGCAATACATAAATATTAAAAAAGAAAAACCTCAAAATCAGGCACTACTGGAAACGCAATATTGAACTTTGTAGGGAGTCTTGTAGTTGCGCCGTAAATTTGGAAAACTCAAAAGTAGCCAATAGACTGGAAAAGGTCAGTATACATCCTAATCCCAAAAAAGGCAGTGCCAAAGAGTGCTTCAATTATTGAACAATTGCACTAATTTCTCATGCCAGCAAGGTAATGCTTAAAGGCATATCTAAGTTTCATGGATTATGAACGCATCTGATAGAAGCAAATTAGTAATGTATGAAAACATTTTTTGCAGGAAAAAATCCCCAAATAGCATTAATTACCTTACCTTTAAGTTAGCAACATTTCTTTGGTCTTTGACAGTTGCATTTGATGGTGTACACCCCGAAAAAATCCCAGCTAAATTAGCATAACATTTATATTTAGTTGTGCCAATCAGAAGCAGGCTAATACATTTTATCATTCTCCACCTCTTCTGACATGCTCAATACTAGAACTAAGGTTGCAAGGGCAGATTTCTGCCAGCAATATCTCTGCTTCATCTCCCTGCCGTCTCAGATAAAAACTCGAACTGTCTCACTTGGAACGTTACTGTACTTATTACATAAGCCTGCAAAGAATAAAATAGTCTCTGCTCCACCACCACTCACCCTCTCTCTCTCTCTCTCTCTCTCTCTCTCTCACTCTTTCTGGTGACAGCTGCAGGTATCACACAGAAACACAAACACACACACAGCAACTGCGGGTCTCTCACACACACACATAAACAGCAGCTACAGGTCTCACACACACCCACAGCAGCTCTGTCTGTGCTGATCTCTGGTGTGGGCTGGGCCTAGTAGATACAGCAGCAGGAAGCAGCAGGGTGGATCACATCCTAGCAGTGACTTTAGGGCTGGCATCAATGCTCTCTTATTGGGCTGGTAAGTAAAGAGTTACAATTGATTCCCAAATGCTTCACGCTGATTGTGGGGTATCAGGCGCCTGTGTAGGCATCCCTGGGGGCATCAATATAATCATTAGAGGGATTTTTGGATATTAAGAAAAATAAAATGTTTTATGAAATGTGCTGCATGTGCCAATGATGGTTTTTGCCTAATGATTGCAGAAATGTATTAATCCAGCTAACCCTGCCTTTAAGAACCTACAAGTTCCACTCCAACAATATATGGACCTGGCCTACCAGATGTGCAAGCTGGGTTCCACAGAGGAAGAGGCACAAGAGATCAAATTGGCAATATTGTAAGGATAATAGAGAAAGCAAGGGAGTTCCAGAAAAACACTTACTTCTGCTTCATAGACTATTCTAAAGTCTTTGACTGGGTGGATCACAAAAACAAGTTCTTAAAGAGGTGGGAATACCAGATCATCTCATTCACCTCCTGAGGAACCTTTATATGGACCAGGAAGCCACGACCAAACATTGAACAACAGAATGGTTTAAGATTAGGAAAGGAGTGCAACAAGGTTGTATATTGTCACCTTATTTATTCAATTTATATACAGAGTACATCATGAGTAAGACCTGACTGGATGAATCCAAATCTGGAATCAATATTGCTGGAAGAAATATCAACAACCTCAGATACGAGGATGATACTATTCTGAAGGCTGAAAATGAGGAGGAACTAAAGGACCCACTGATGAGGGTGAAAGAAGAGAGTACAAAAGCTGGTCTGATGCAAAACATTAAAAAAGACGAAGATCATGGCAAACAACACTCTCAATTCCGGGCCAATAGATAGGGAAGGCAGTGGCAGATTTTATTTTTCTGGGATCCAAGGTCTCCTCAGATGGTGACTATCATGAAATTAAAAGACGTTTGCTTCTGGGGAGGAAAGTTTTGGCAAGTCTGGTCAAGCTAGTAAAAATTAAAGATATTACATTATCAGCAAAGGTCCACATAGTTAGGACTATGGTATTCTCAGTAGTAACATTTGAATGTGAGAGCTGGAGCATAAAGAAGTCTGAGCGCTATAGAATTGATGCCTTTGAATTGTTATGTTGGAGAAAACGGCTCAGAGTGCCTTGGACTGCAAGAAGATCCAATAAATCTTGTACTTGAGGAAATCTGTTCACCGGAAGGTATGATGCTGAAGTGCAAATATTTTGGCCGTATCATGAGAAGACAGGGTTCCCTGGAGAAGAGTCTGATGCTGGGAAAGATTGAAGGTACACAAAGAAGGGGACAGCAGAGGTGGAGATGGATAGATGAGGTCACTGAAGCAATGAACATAAGCTTGATGGAACTCAGAGAGGCAGTGGTTAATAGATGTGCGTGGCATGCTACGGTCCATAATGTCAAGGAGAGTTGTAAAGTTGCTTATTAACTTTTCAATCATATTACCAATCTACAAATATTCAATATTTCCAGTATAATTGCAGTAAATTATCCAGAAATGAATTTTATTTATTGAACATTTCCTTCTAGTATTCACTTTGCCCGAGCAAACCTGGAAATTAGAGGTGAAATTTGTCTAAAAAATCTAAGCATTGTTATAATTAAAAAAATTAAAGGTGAAGATCTACTGTACATTCTACAACCTATTCTAAAATACTAGGAAATCGCCCTTCAAAAATGACGGGGGTAAAATTGTAAGCCTGGCAATGCTGTTTGCCACACAATGCAAGGCTATGGGACCTCTGAGCACTTTTGGCGCTCTTCGCTAGCCGCAACTTTCCTGCTTTGCAATGATCACCTTCGGTGATCCTTGCGAGCCGCACAATAAGCATCTTTGGCGCTCATCGCATGGCTCACACTAAGCGCCCTCGGTGCTCATTGCAAGCCTCTCACCCTGTACTTTATAGTTGTCGCGTTTGAGTGTTACTGTCTTGGGATATGTTACTGCCTTGTGGTAAATGTTAGTGGCTTGGATTAGATGTTACTCCTCAGGGCTAGAGATGTCGCGAACAGTTCGCCCGCGGACTATTCGCGGCGATTTTGGCATGTTCACGTTCGCAGCGGACGGCGAACACATGCGCTTTTGGGTTCGCCCCCTATTCTTTATCATTGAGGAAACTTTGACCCTGCACCTCACAGTCAGCAGACACATTCCAGCCAATCAGCAGCATACACTCCCTTCCAGAGCCTTCCATCTGAAGGACAGCATACATTTTAGAATCATTCTGAGGCTGCATTCGTTGTGAGAGGACAGATAGTGTAGCTGCTGGAGATTTAATAGGGAAATAGATAGCCAGGCTGTGTATTTAGCTTCCACTACAGACCTGAAGGACTCATCTGATATCTGCTGCAAGGACAGCAACCCAAAAAGCCCTTTTTAGGGCTAGAACATAATTTATTTTATTTTATAATTTTTTTCTGTGTAATCTAATTGCATATGCCTGCCTGCCAGCGTGTGTGTGTGACAGGCTAACACCTAACAGCTTATATTGTGCTCAGTGAAATAAAACACGTTTTTGACTGTAATAGATTGAATAGCAATTGCCTGCCTACAGGCGTGTGTGTGAAGCCTATTGCATCTACTCTGCCAACTTTTGCCAGTGCACAGTGATACGTCATATCTGGTGCAACCGCATTGTACAGTGACATAAAACAACACTTTTTTGACTGTAATCGATTGAATATCAGTTGCCTGCCTACAGGCGTGTGTGTGAGGCCTACAGCGCCTACTCTGCCAACTTTTGCCAGTGCACAGTGACACTCATATCTGGTGGCACCTTAGATTGCACCCGCAGTGCCCCAAATTTGAAGTAGGAGGTCCGACCAAGCACCTTTTTTCATCTCCCTGTTCCAAAAATCAATGCCATATACACGTCCCCTAATAGTGGACTTAACAGGGATTAAACCAATAGGAATAGTACTACTTAACAGTACACACCTTATAAAATCGCAGACAGTGGCAACGCAGAGAGAGGAGTCTGAAGAAGAGGAGTCAGAGGAGGAAGGTGGCTTTGAGGAGGTGGAAGACCAAACACAGCAGGCGTCCCAGGGGGCTTGTTGTCACCTTTCGGGACCCTTGGTGGCTGGGTGGAGGAAGAGACCTTCAATGACATCAGTGAGGACAAGGAACGTGGCTAGCTTGGTATCCAACCTTGTGCAAATGGGGAGTTTGCGGTTGTGCAAAGGGACTGTTTGCGGTTGTTTGCGGGGCATTAAACGGGGAGATTGGTCTGTTACTGTGAAGCGGGTGTAACCCTTACACTACCTGATCGATACAACATCATACCTGATGTTTTAAAGCATGTTATTCCAAACAATTTAGGAATGTTAGGTGATTTATGCCCTTTATGGCTTAAAACCAGACTCTGCATCAACTATGTAATTTTCCGTGGGAGTTTTGACATGGATCCCCCTCCGGCATGCCACAGTCCAGGTGTTAGTCCCCTTGAAACAATTTTCCCATCACTATTGTGGCCAGAAAGAGTCCCTGTGGGTTTTGAAATTCGCCTGCCCATTGAAGTCTATGGCGGTTCGCCGGGTTCATCCGTTCGCGAACATTTGATGGAAGTACGCGTCCGCTGTTCGCGAACAGCAAATTTGATGTTCGCGACATCACTAGTAATGGTGTATTAAAAAGGACTTAAATCATTCTGCACGTCTAAACTAATGCAGTCCTCTGATGTATGAACACACTACAACACTTTTTACAAACATCTCAGTTTAAAGGAGGAGCAAACACTATCCTCTAAAGTTATATCTGTATTGAAAATGGATTTTTCATGCAACAAAAAATAAAAACAAAAAAGAACAACAACAAACCTTTTTTCCGCAATAGTTAAAAATTATCTTTAAAATGAATAAAAAGTAAGTGTGGACATTCTTTAACTCTTTAATGTGAACCTCAAGCCTCAATGTTACCTGTGCCTAGCTAAAAAAGTTATTTAGTATTCCTACTGGGTAAATTCATTAGAAAATAGGGATTTTAATTCAACATTGGTAAAATCTGTAAAAACTAAAGGACCACTCTTCCAAAGTATAGACTTCCTTTTCATTATTTTGTGTCGTTGACAAGGAGAAAATCATTTTTTTAAGAAATTCTGTCAAAGCGAAATGACCACTCTTCTAAAAGAAATGCTTCCTTTTTAAGATTTTTGAGCTTTTACAGAGCCTGGATAGCTCAGTGGGTAGAGCATTAGACTTTTAATCTGTTTGAGCACACATCTCTTTTGAAATACTTTTATTTACTACGAGTTACAATGAAAATTAAAAATGAAACAAATATTAAACATTGGAAAGTAGTCTTTAAGAAAGATGGTGTCTCTTTCTGAACATAGTAGGGGAAACAGTTATTTAGTATGGCTACTGGGTAAATTCATTGGAATGTGGGGATTTTAATTCAAAACCTGTAATGAACTCTCTCAGAAACAGATGATAAGCATATGTTCTGGTAGTAAACACCATGACAATAATAAGAAAAAAATGATATTTTTGAGAAATCTGTAAAAGCTAAATGACCAGTCTTCCAAAGTATAGACTTGCTTTCCATTATTTTGTGTCGTTGACAAGGAGAAAAAAAAATATTTTAAGAAATTTGTTTCAGAAACAGATGAAAAGCATATGTTCTGGTAGAAAACACTGTGACAACAAGAAAAAAAAATGATATATGTGAGAAATCTGTAAAAGCTAAAGGAGCACTCTTCCAAAGTAAAGGCTTCCTTTTCATTATTTTGTGTCGTTAAAAGGAAAAGAAAATACTTTGAGAAAATCTGTCAAAGTAACAGGACCACTCTTCCAAAATAAATGCTTCCTTTTCATAATTTTGTGATGCTGAAAGAGCCCAAATAGCTAAGTCTGTAATGCATCACACTTTTAATCTGAGAGTCCAGGATTCAAGTCCCTGTTCAGTCATAAATATATTTTTTTGCAAAGAGTTGAAATGAAAATTAAAAATGAAACAGATATTAAAGATTGGAAAGTAGTCTTTAAGAACGATGGTGTCTCTTTCTGAACATAGTAGGGAAACTGTTATTTAGTATTCCTACTGGGTAAATTCATTGGAATGTGTGGATTTTATTTCAAAACCTTTAATGAACCCTATCAGAAACAGATGGAAAGCATATGTTTTGGTAGAAAACACAGTAACAAAAAAAATAAAAAATAATAATTTTTGAACAAATCGTCAAAGCAAAAGGAACACTCTTCCAAAAAAAATGATTCCTTTGGTAGATCATCTGACTTTTAATCTGAGGGTCCAGGGTTCAAGTCCCTGTTTGGGTGTAGATTTTTTTAAAGGCTTTCATTTGCAAAATGTTATAATGAAAATTAAAAAACGAAACAGATATTAAATATTGAAAAGTAGTCTTTAAGAAAGATGGTGTGTCTTTCTGAACATAGTAGGGGCAACAGTCATTAAGTATTCCTACTGGGTAAATTCATTGGAATATGGGGATTTTAATTCAAAACCTGTAATGACCTCTCTCAGAAACAGATGATAAGCACAGGTTCTGGTAGAAAACACCATGACAATAAAAAGAAAAATTTTTTTTTTTGAGAAATCTGTAAAAGCTAAAGAAACACTCTTCCAAAGTATAGACTTCCTATTCATTATTTTGTGTCATTGACAAGGAGAAAAAAAAATATTTTAAGAAATTCTGTCAAAGCGAAATGACCACTCTTCTTAAAGAACTGCTTCCATTTTATTATTTGGTGTTGCGTACAGAGCCCGGATAGCTCAGTCGGTAGAGCATCTATTTTGCAAGACTTTTATTTGCTAATATTTATAATGAAAATAAAAAACGAAACAGATATTACAAATTGAAAAGCAGTCTGTAAGAAAGATGGTGTCTCTTTCTGAACTTAGTATGGGAAACAGTTATTTAATATTCCTACTGGGTAAATTCATTAGAAAGTGTGGATTTTAATTCAAAACCTGTAATGAAGCCCATCAGAAACACATAGTAAGCATATGTTCTGGTATGACCACTTTTCTTAAAGAACTGCTTCCATTTTATTATTTGGTGTTAGGTACAGAGCCCGGATAGCTCAGTCGGTAGAACATCAAACTTTTAATCTGAGGGTCCAGGGTTCAAGTCCCTGTTTGGGCGTACATCTATTTTGCAAGACTTTTATTTGCTAAGATTTATAATGAAAATAAAAAACAAAACAGATATTACAAATTGAAAAGCAGTCTGTAAGAAAGATGGTGTCTCTTTCTGAACTTAGTATGGGAAACAGTTATTTAATATTCCTACTGGGTAAATTCATTAGAAAGTGTGGATTTTAATTCAAAACCTGTAATGAAGCCCATCAGAAACACATAGTAAGCATATGTTCTGGTAGAAAACACCATGACAATTATAAGAAAAAAATTATTTTTTGAGAAATCTGTAAAAGCTAAAGAAACACTCTTCCAAAGTAAAGATTTACTTTTCATTATTTTGTGTTGTTGACAAGGAGAAAAAAAAATATTTTAAGAAATTCTGTCAAAGCGAAATGACCCCTCTTCTAAAAGAACTGCTTCCTTTTTATTATTTTGTGTCATTTGCAGAGCCTGAATAACTCAGTCGTTAGAGCATCAGACTTATAATCTGAGGGTCCAGGGTTCAAGTCCCTGTACAGGCGTAGATATTTTTTGCAAGGCTGTAATTTGCAAAGAGTTTTAATGAAAATTTAAAAACAAAACTGATATTAAATATTGAAAAAAAGTATTTAAGAAAGATGGTGTCTCTTTCTGAACATAGTAGGGGCAACAGTCATTTAGTATTCCTACTGGGTACATTCATTGGAATATGGGGATTTTAATTCAAAACCTGTAATGAACTCTCTCAGAAACAGATGATAAGCATAGGTTCTGGTAGAATAGACCATGACAATAATAAGAAAAAAATGATATTTTTGAGAAATCTGTAAAAGCTAAAGGAACACTCTTACAAAGTAAAGATTTACATTTCCTTATTTTGTGTTGTTGAAAAGGAAAAAAAAATATTTTAAGAAATTCTGTCAAAGCGAAATGACCACTCTACTAAAAGAATTGCTTCCTTTTTATTATTTTGTGCTATTTGCAGATCCTGGACAGCTCAGTCGGTAGAGCATCAGACTTTTAATTTGAAGGTCCAGGGTTCAAGTCCCTGTTTGGGCATACACCTGTTATGCAATACTTTCATTTGCTAAGAATTATAATAAAAAAGAAAATTGAAACAGATATTAAAAATTGAAAAGTAGTCTGTAAGAAAGATGGTGTTTCTTTCTGAATTTAGTATGGGAAACAGTTACTAATCATTCCTACTGGGTAAATTCATTAGAAAGTGTGGATTTTAATTAAAAACCTGTAATGAAGCCTCTCAGAAACAGATAGTAAGCATATGTTCTGGTAGAAAACACCATGACAATTATAAGAAAAAAATGATATTTTTGAGAAATCTGTAAAAGCTAAAGGACCACTCTTCCAAAGTATAGACTTCCTTTTCATTATTTTGTGTCATTGACAAGGAGAAAAAAAAATATTTTATGAAATTCTGTCAAAGCGAAATGACCACTCTTCTTAAAGAACTACTTCCATTTTATTATTTGGTGTCGTTTACAATCAGTAGAGCATCAGACTTTTATTCTGAGGGTGTACATCCATTTTGCAAGACTTTCATTTGCTGAAATTTATAATGAAAATAAAAAACGAAACAGATATTAAAAATTAAAAAGTAGTCTGTAAGAAAGATGGTGTCTCTTTCTGAACTTAGTATGGGAAACAGTTATTTATTATTCCTACTGGGTAAATTCATTAGAAAGTGTGGATTTTAATTCAAAACCTGTAATGAACCCTCTCAGGAACAGATGGAAAGGATATGTTCCGGTAGAAAACAACATGACAATAATAAGAAAAAAATGATATTTTTGAGAAATCTGTAAAAGCTAAAGGACCACTCTTCCAAAGTATAGACTTCCTTTTCATTATTTTGTGTCATTGACAAGGAGAAAAAAAAATATTTTAAGAAATTCTGTCAAAGCGAAATGACCACTCTTCTTAAAGAACTGCTTCCATTTTATTATTTGGTGTTATGTACAGATCCTGGATAGCTCAGTCGGTAGAGCATCAGACTTTTAATCTGAGGGTCCAGGGTTTAAGAACCTGTTTGGGCATACATCTATTTTGCAAGACTTTCATTTGCTAAGATTTATATTGAAAATAAAAAACGAAACAGATCTTACAAATTGAAAAGTAGTCTGTAAGAAAGATGGTGTCTCTTTCTGAACTTAGTATGGGAAACAGTTATTTATTATTCCTACTGGGTAAATTCATTAGAAAGTGTGGATTTTAATTCAAAACCTGTAATGAAGCCTCTCAGAAACAGATAGGAGGCATATGTTCTGGTAGAAAACACCATGACAATAATAAGAAAAAAATGATATTTTTGAGAAATCTGTAAAAGCTAAAGGACCACTCTTCCAAAGTATAGACTTCCTTTTCAATATTTTGTGTCATTGACAAGGAGAAAAAAAAATATTTTAAGAAATTCTGTCAAAGCGAAATGACCACTCTTCTTAAAGAACTGCTTCCATTTTATTATTTGGTGTTGCGTACAGAGCCCGGATAGCTCAGTCGGTAGAGCATCTATTTTGCAAGACTTTTATTTGCTAAGATTTATAATGAAAATAAAAAACAAAACAGATATTACAAATTGAAAAGCAGTCTGTAAGAAAGATGGTGTCTCTTTCTGAACTTAGTATGGGAAACAGTTATTTAATATTCCTACTGGGTAAATTCATTAGAAAGTGTGGATTTTAATTCAAAACCTGTAATGAAGCCCATCAGAAACACATAGTAAGCATATGTTCTGGTATGACCACTTTTCTTAAAGAACTGCTTCCATTTTATTATTTGGTGTTAGGTACAGAGCCCGGATAGCTCAGTCGGTAGAACATCAGACTTTTAATCTGAGGGTCCAGGGTTCAAGTCCCTGTTTGGGCGTACATCTATTTTGCAAGACTTTTATTTGCTAAGATTTATAATGAAAATAAAAAACAAAACAGATATTACAAATTGAAAAGCAGTCTGTAAGAAAGATGGTGTCTCTTTCTGAACTTAGTATGGGAAACAGTTATTTAATATTCCTACTGGGTAAATTCATTAGAAAGTGTGGATTTTAATTCAAAACCTGTAATGAAGCCCATCAGAAACACATAGTAAGCATATGTTCTGGTATGACCACTTTTCTTAAAGAACTGCTTCCATTTTATTATTTGGTGTTAGGTGCAAAGCCCGGATAGCTCAGTCGGTAGAACATCAGACTTTTAATCTGAGGGTCCAGGGTTCAAGTCCCTGTTTGGGCGTACATCTATTTTGCAAGACTTTCATTTGCTAAGATTTATAATGAAAATAAAAAACGAAACAGATGTTACAAATTGAAAAGTAGTCTGTAAGAAAGATGGTGTCTCTTTCTGAACTTAGTATGGGAAGCAGTTATTTATTATTCCTACTGGGTAAATTCATTAGAAAGTGTGGATTTTAATTCAAGACCTTTAATGAACCATTTCAGAAACAGATGGAAAGGATATGTTCCGATAGAAAGCACCATGACAATAATAACAAAAAAATGATATTTTTGAGAAATCTGTAAAAGCTAAAGGACCACTCTTCCAAAGTATAGACTTCCTTTTCATTATTTTGTGTCATTGACAAGGAGAAAAAAAATATTTTAAGAAATTCTGTCAAAGCGAAATGACCACTCTTCTTAAAGAACTGCTTCCATTTTATTATTTGTGGTTATGTACAGAGCCCGGATAGCTCAGTCGGTAGAGCATCAGACTTTTAATTTGAGGGTCCAGGGTTCAAGTCCCTGTTCGGGCGTACATCTATTTTGCAAGACTTTCATTTGCTAAGAATTTTAATGAAAATAAAAAACAAAACAGATATTACTAATTGAAAAGTAGTCTGTAAGAAAGATGGTGTCTCTTTCTGAACTTAGTATGGGAAACAGTTATTTATTTTTCCTACTGGGTAAATTCATTAGAAAGTGTGGATTTTAATTCAAAACCTTTATTGAACCCTCTCAGAAACAGATGGAAAGGATATGTTCCGATAGAAAGCACCAAGACAATAATAAGAAAAAAATTATATTTTTGAGAAATCTGTAAAAGCTAAAGGACCATATTTCCAAAGTATAGACTTCCTTTTTATTATTTTGTGTCATTGACAAGGGGAAAAAAAATATTTTAAGAAATTCTGTCAAAGCGAAATGCCCACTCTTCTTAAAGAACTGCTTCCATTTTATTATTTGGTGTCGTTTACATTTGGTAGAGCATCAGACTTTTAATCTGAGGGTGTACATCTATTTCGCAAGACTTTCATTTGCTGAGATTTATAATGAAAATAAAAAAACGAAACAGATATTACAAATTGAAAAGTAGTCTGTAAGAAAGATGGTGTCTCTTTCTGAACTTAGTATGGGAAACAGTTATTTATTATTCCTGCTGGGTAAATTCATTAGAAAGTGTGGATTTTAATTCAAAACCTGTAATGAACCCCCTCAGAAACAGATGGAAAGGATATGTTCCGGTAGAAAGCACCATGACAATAATAAGAAAAAAATTAGATTTTTGAGAAATCTGTAAAAGCTAAAGGACCACTCTTCCAAAGTATAGACTTCATTTTAAATATTTTGTGTCATTGACAAGGAGAAAAAAAATATTTTAAGAAATTCTGTCAAAGCGAAATGACCACTCTTCTTAAAGAACTGCTTCCATTTTATTATTTGTTGTTACGTACTGAGCCCGGATAGCTCAGTCGGTAGAGTATCAGACTTTTAATCTGAGGGTCCAAGGGTTCAAGTCCCTGTTCGGGCGTACATCTATTTTGCAAGACTTTCATTTGCTAAGATTTATAATGAAAATAAAAAACGAAACAGATATTACAAATTGAAAAGCAGTTTGTAAGAAATATGGTGTCTCTTTCTGAACTTAGTATGGGAAACAGTTATTTATTATTCCTACTGGGTAAATTCATTAGAAAGTGTGGATTTTAATTCAAAACCTGTAATGAAGCCCCTCAGAAACACATAGTAAGCATATGTTCTGGTAGAAAACACCATAACAATAATAAGAAAAAAAGTATACTTTTGAGAAATCTGTAAAAGCTAAAGGACCACTCTTCCAAAGTATAGTCTTCCTTTTCATTATTTTGTGTCATTGACAAGGAGAAAAAAAAATATTTTAGAAATTCTGTCAAATCGAAATGACCACTTTTCTTAAAGAACTGCTTCCATTTTAATATTTTGTGTTATGTACAGAGCCCGGATAGCTCAGTCGGTAGAGCATCAGACTTTTAATTTGAGGGTCCAGGGTTCAAGTCCCTGTTCGGGCGTACATCTATTTTGCAAGACTTTCATTTGCTAAGAATTTTAATGAAAATAAAAAACAAAACAGATATTACTAATTGAAAAGTAGTCTGTAAGAAAGATGGTGTCTCTTTCTGAACTTAGTATGGGAAACAGTTATTTATTATTCCTACTGGGTAAATTCATTAGAAAGTGTGGATTTTAATTCAAAACCTTTAATGAACCCTCTCAGAAACAGATGGAAAGGATATGTTCCGATAGAAAGCACCATGACAATAATAAGAAAAAAATTATATTTTTTAAAAAATCTGTAAAAGCTAAAGGACCATATTTCCAAAGTATAGACTTCCTTTTTATTATTTTGTGTCATTGACAAGGGGAAAAAAAATATTTTAAGAAATTCTGTCAAAGCGAAATGCCCACTCTTCTTAAAGAACTGCTTCCATTTTATTATTTGGTGTCGTTTACATTTGGTAGAGCATCAGACTTTTAATCTGAGGGTGTACATCTATTTTGCAAGACTTTCATTTGCTGAGATTTATAATGAAAATAAAAAACGAAATAGATATTACAAATTGAAAAGTAGTCTGTAAGAAAGATGGTGTCTCTTTCTGAACTTAGTATGGGAAACAGTTATTTATTATTCCTGCTGGGTAAATTCATTAGAAAGTGTGGATTCTAATTCAAAACCTGTAATGAACCCTCTCAGAAACAGATGGAAAGTATATGTTCCGGTAGAAAGCACCATGACAATAATAAGAAAAAAATTATATTTTTGAGAAATCTGTAAAAGCTAAAGGACCACTCTTCCAAAGTATAGACTTCATTTTAAATATTTTGTGTCATTGACAAGGAGAAAAAAAATATTTTAAGAAATTCTGTCAAAGCGAAATGACCACTCTTCTTAAAGAACTGCTTCCATTTTATTATTTGTTGTTACATACTGAGCCCGGATAGCTCAGTCGGTAGTGTATCAGACTTTTAATCTGAGGGTCCAGGGTTCAAGTCCCTGTTCAGGCGTACATCTATTTTGCAAGACTTTCATTTGCTAAGATTTATAATGAAAATAAAAAACGAAACAGATATTACAAATTGAAAAGCAGTTTGTAAGAAAGATGGTGTCTCTTTCTGAACTTAGTATGGGAAACAGTTATTTATTATTCCTACTGGGTAAATTCATTAGAAAGTGTGGATTTTAATTCAAAACCTGTAATGAAGCCCCTCAGAAACACATAGTAAGCATGTGTTCTGGTAGAAAACACCATAACAATAATAAGAAAAAAATTATACTTTTGAGAAATCTGTAAAAGCTAAAGGACCACTCTTCCAAAGTATAGTCTTCCTTTTCATTATTTTGTGTCATTGACAAGGAGAAAAAAAAATATTTTAGAAATTCTGTCAAATCGAAATGACCACGTTTGTTAAAGAACTGCTTCCATTTTATTATTTGGTGTTAGGTACAGAACCCGGATAGCTCAGTCGGTAGAGCATCAGACTTTTAATCTGAGGGTCCAGGGTTCAAGTCCCTGTTCGGGCGTACATCTATTTTGCAAGACTTTCATTTGCTAAGATTTATAATGAAAATAAAAAACGAAACAGATATTACAAATTGAAAAGCAGTTTGTAAGAAAGATGGTGTCTCTTTCTGAACTTAGTATGGGAAACAGTTATTTATTATTCCTACTGGGTAAATTCATTAGAAAGTGTGGATTTTAATTCAAAACCTGTAATGAACCCTCTCAGAAACAGATGGAAAGGATATGTTCCGGTAGAAAGCACCATGACAATAATAAGAAAAAAATTATATTTTTGAGAAATCTGTAAAAGCTAAAGGACCACTCTTCCAAAGTATAGACTTCATTTTAAATATTTTGTGTCATTGACAAGGAGAAAAAAAATATTTTAAGAAATTCTGTCAAAGCGAAATGACCACTCTTCTTAAAGAACTGCTTCCATTTTATTATTTGCTGTTACGTACTGAGCCCGGATAGCTCAGTCGGTAGAGCATCAGACTTTTAATCTGAGGGTCCAGGGTTCAAGTCCCTGTTTGGGCGTACATCTATTTTGCAAGACTTTCATTTGCTAAGATTTATAATGAAAATAAAAAACGAAACAGATATTACAAATTGAAAAGCAGTCTGTAAGAAAGATGGTGTCTCTTTCTGAACTTAGTATGGGAAACAGTTATTTATTATTCCTACTGGGTAAATTCATTAGAAAGTGTGGATTTTAATTCAAAACCTGTAATGAAGCCCCTCAGAAACACATAGTAAGCATATGTTCTGGTAGAAAACACCATGACAATAATAAGAAAAAAATTATATTTTTGAGAAATCTGTAAAAGCTAAAGGACCACTCTTCCAAAGTATAGTCTTCCTTTTCATTATTTTGTGTCATTGACAAGGAGAAAAAAAATATTTTAGAAATTCTGTCAAATCGAAATGACCACTTTTCTTAAAGAACTGCTTCCATTTTATTATTTAGTTTTATGTACAGAGCCCGTATAGCTCAGTCGGTAGAGCATCAGACTTTTAATCTGAGGGTCCAGGGTTCAAGTCCCTGTTCGGGCGTACATCTATTTTGCAAGACTTTCATTTGCTAAGATTTATAATGAAAATAAAAAACGAAACAGATGTTACAAATTGAAAAGCAGTTTGTAAGAAAGATGGTGTCTCTTTCTGAACTTAGTATGGGAAACAGTTATTTATTATTCCTACTGGGTAAATTCATTAGAAAGTGTGGATTTTAATTCAAAACCTTTAATGAACCCTCTCAGAAACAGATGGAAAGGATATGTTCCGATAGAAAGCACCATGACAATAATAGGAAAAAAATTATATTTTTGAGAAATCTGTAAAAGCTAAAGGACCATATTTCCAAAGTATAGACTTCCTTTTTATTATTTTGTGTCATTGACAAGGGGAAAAAAATATTTTAAGAAATTCTGTCAAAGCGAAATGCCCACTCTTCTTAAAGAACTGCTTCCATTTTATTATTTGGTGTCGTTTACAGTCGGTAGAGCATCAGACTTTTAATCTGAGGGTGTACATCTGTTTTGCAAGACTTTCATTTGCTAAGAAATTTAATGAAAATAAAAAACAAAACAGATATTACTAATTGAAAAGTAGTCTGTAAGAAAGATGGAGTTTCTTTCTGAATTTAGTATGGGAAACAGTTATTTATTATTCCTACTGGTTAAATTCATTAGAAAGTGTGGATTTTAATTCAAAACCTGTAATGAAGCCTCTCAGAAACAGATAGTAAGCATATGTTCTGGTAAAAAACACCATGACAATAATAAGAAAAAAATGAAATTTTTGAGAAATCTGTAAAAGCTAAAGGACCACTCTTCCAAAATATAGACTTCCTTTTCATTATTTTGTGTCATTGACAAGGAGAAAAAAAATATTTTAAGAAATTCTGTCAAAGCGAAATGACCACTCTTCTTAAAGAACTACTTCCATTTTATTATTTGGTGTCGTTTACAATCGGTAGAGCATCAGACTTTTAATCTGAGGGTGTACATCTATTTTGCAAGACTTTCATTTGCTGAGATTTATAATGAAAATAAAAAACGAAACAGATATTACAAATTGAAAAGTAGTCTGTAAGAAAGATGGTGTCTCTTTCTGAACTTAGTATGGGAAACAGTTATTTATTATTCCTACTGGGTAAATTCATTAGAAAGTGTGGATTTTAATTCAAAACCTGTAATGAAGCCTCTCAGAAATAGATAGTAAGCATATGTTCTGGTAGAAAACACCATGACAATAATCAGAAAAAAATTATACTTTTGAGAAATCTGTAAAAGCTAAAGGACCACTCTTCCAAAGTATAGTCTTCCTTTTCATTATTTTGTGTCATTGACAAGGAGAAAAAAAAATATTTTAGAAATTCTGTCAAATCGAAATGACCACGTTTCTTAAAGAACTGCTTCCATTTTATTATTTGGTGTTATGTACAGAGCCCAGATAGCTCAGTCGGTAGAGCATCAGACTTTTAATCTGAGGGTCCAGGGTTCAAGTCCCTGCTCGGGCGTACATCTATTTTGAAGGACTTTCATTTGCAAAGATTTATAATGAAAATAAAAAACGAAACAGATATTACAAATTGAAAAGCAGTCTGTAAGAAAGATGGTGTCTCTTTCTGAACTTAGTATGGGAAACAGTTATTTATTATTCCTACTGGGTAAATTCATTAGAAAGTGTGGATTTTAATTCAAAACCTGTAATGAAGCCCCTCAGAAACACATAGTAAGCATATGTTCTGGTAGAAAACACCATGACAATAATAAGAAAAAAATGATATTTTTGAGAAATCTGTAAAAGCTAAAGGACCACTCTTCCAAAGTATAGTCTTCCTTTTCATTATTTGGTGTCATTGACAAGGAGAAAAAAAAAATATTTTAGAAATTCTGTCAAATCGAAATGACCACTTTTCTTAAAGAACTGCTTCCATTTTATTATTTTGTGTTATGTATAGAGCCCGGATAGCTCAGTCGGTAGATCATCAGACTTTTAATCTGAGGGTCCAGGGTTGAAGTCCCTGTTCGGGCGTACATCTATTTTGCAAGACTTTCTTTTGCTAAGATTTATAATGAAAATAAAAAACGAAACAGATGTTACAAATTGAAAAGTAGTCTGTAAGAAAGATGGTGTCTCTTTCTGAACTTAGTATGGGAAACAGTTATTTATTATTCCTACTGGGTAAATTCATTAGAAAGTGTGGATTTTAATTCAAAACCTGTAATGAACCCTCTCAGAAACAGATGGAAAGGATATGTTCCGGTAGAAAGCACCATGACAATAATAAGAAAAAAATTATATTTTTGAGAAATCTGTAAAAGCTAAAGGACCACTCTTCCAAAGTATAGACTTCATTTTAAATATTTTGTGTCATTGACAAGGAGAAAAAAAATATTTTAAGAAATTCTGTCAAAGCGAAATGACCACTCTTCTTAAAGAACTGCTTCCATTTTATTATTTGCTGTTACGTACTGAGCCCGGATAGCTCAGTCGGTAGAGCATCAGACTTTTAATCTGAGGGTCCAGGGTTCAAGTCCCTGTTTGGGCGTACATCTATTTTGCAAGACTTTCATTTGCTAAGATTTATAATGAAAATAAAAAACGAAACAGATATTACAAATTGAAAAGCAGTCTGTAAGAAAGATGGTGTCTCTTTCTGAACTTAGTATGGGAAACAGTTATTTATTATTCCTACTGGGTAAATTCATTAGAAAGTGTGGATTTTAATTCAAAACCTGTAATGAAGCCCCTCAGAAACACATAGTAAGCATATGTTCTGGTAGAAAACACCATGACAATAATAAGAAAAAAATTATATTTTTGAGAAATCTGTAAAAGCTAAAGGACCACTCTTCCAAAGTATAGTCTTCCTTTTCATTATTTTGTGTCATTGACAAGGAGAAAAAAAATATTTTAGAAATTCTGTCAAATCGAAATGACCACTTTTCTTAAAGAACTGCTTCCATTTTATTATTTAGTGTTATGTACAGAGCCCGTATAGCTCAGTCGGTAGAGCATCAGACTTTTAATCTGAGGGTCCAGGGTTCAAGTCCCTGTTCGGGCGTACATCTATTTTGCAAGACTTTCATTTGCTAAGATTTATAATGAAAATAAAAAACGAAACAGATGTTACAAATTGAAAAGCAGTTTGTAAGAAAGATGGTGTCTCTTTCTGAACTTAGTATGGGAAACAGTTATTTATTATTCCTACTGGGTAAATTCATTAGAAAGTGTGGATTTTAATTCAAAACCTTTAATGAACCCTCTCAGAAACAGATGGAAAGGATATGTTCCGATAGAAAGCACCATGACAATAATAAGAAAAAAATTATATTTTTGAGAAATCTGTAAAAGCTAAAGGACCATATTTCCAAAGTATAGACTTCCTTTTTATTATTTTGTGTCATTGACAAGGGGAAAAAAATATTTAAAGAAATTCTGTCAAAGCGAAATGCCCACTCTTCTTAAAGAACTGCTTCCATTTTATTATTTGGTGTCGTTTACAGTCGGTAGAGCATCAGACTTTTAATCTGAGGGTGTACATCTGTTTTGCAAGACTTTCATTTGCTAAGAAATTTAATGAAAATAAAAAACAAAACAGATATTACTAATTGAAAAGTAGTCTGTAAGAAAGATGGAGTTTCTTTTTGAATTTAGTATGGGAAACAGTTATTTATTATTCCTACTGGTTAAATTCATTAGAAAGTGTGGATTTTAATTCAAAACCTGTAATGAAGCCTCTCAGAAACAGATAGTAAGCATATGTTCTGGTAAAAAACACCATGACAATAATAAGAAAAAAATGAAATTTTTGAGAAATCTGTAAAATCTAAAGGTCCACTCTTCCAAAATATAGACTTCCTTTTCATTATTTTGTGTCATTGACAAGGAGAAAAAAAATATTTTAAGAAATTCTGTCAAAGCGAAATGACCACTCTTCTTAAAGAACTGCTTCCATTTTATTATTTGGTGTCGTTTACAGTCGATAGAGCATCAGACTTTTAATCTGAGGGTGTACATCTATTTTGCAAGACTTTCATTTGCTAAGATTTATAATGAAAATAAAAAACGAAACAGATATTACAAATTGAAAAGTAGTCTGTAAGAAAGATGGTGTCTCTTTCTGAACTTAGTATGGGAAACAGTTATTTATTATTCCTACTGGGTAAATTCATTAGAAAGTGTGGATTTTAATTCAAAACCTGTAATGAAGCCTCTCAGAAATAGATAGTAAGCATATGTTCTGGTAGAAAACACCATGACAATAATCAGAAAAAAAATTATACTTTTGAGAAATCTGTAAAAGCTAAAGGACCACTCTTCCAAAGTATAGTCTTCCTTTTCATTATTTTGTGTCATTGACAAGGAGAAAAAAAAATATTTTAGAAATTCTGTCAAATCGAAATGACCACGTTTCTTAAAGAACTGCTTCCATTTTATTATTTGGTGTTAGGTACAGAGCCCGGATAGCTCAGTCGGTAGAGCATCAGACTTTTAATCTGAGGGTCCAGGGTTCAAGTCCCTGCTCGGGCGTACATCTATTTTGAAGGACTTTCATTTGCAAAGATTTATAATGAAAATAAAAAACGAAACAGATATTACAAATTGAAAAGCAGTCTGTAAGAAAGATGGTGTCTCTTTCTGAACTTAGTATGGGAAACAGTTATTTATTATTCCTACTGGGTAAATTCATTAGAAAGTGTGGATTTTAATTCAAAACCTGTAATGAAGCCCCTCAGAAACACATAGTAAGCATATGTTCTGGTAGAAAACACCATGACAATAATAAGAAAAAAATGATATTTTTGAGAAATCTGTAAAAGCTAAAGGACCACTCTTCCAAAGTATAGTCTTCCTTTTCATTATTTTGTGTCATTGACAAGGAGAAAAAAAAAATATTTTAGAAATTCTGTCAAATCGAAATGACCACTTTTCTTAAAGAACTGCTTCCATTTTATTATTTTGTGTTATGTATAGAGCCCGGATAGCTCAGTCGGTAGATCATCAGACTTTTAATCTGAGGGTCCAGGGTTGAAGTCCCTGTTCGGGCGTACATCTATTTTCAAGACTTTCTTTTGCTAAGATTTATAATGAAAATAAAAAACGAAACAGATGTTACAAATTGAAAAGTAGTCTGTAAGAAAGATGGTGTCTCTTTCTGAACTTAGTATGGGAAACAGTTATTTATTATTCCTACTGGGTAAATTCATTAGAAAGTGTGGATTTTAATTCAAAACCTGTAATGAACCCTCTCAGAAACAGATGGAAAGGATATGTTCCGGTAGAAAGCACCATGACAATAATAAGAAAAAAATTATATTTTTGAGAAATCTGTAAAAGCTAAAGGACCACTCTTCCAAAGTATAGACTTTTTTAAAAATATTTTGTGTCATTGACAAGGAGAAAAAAAAATATTTTAAATTCTGTCAAAGCGAAATGACCACTCTTCTTAAAGAACTGCTTCCATTTTATTATTTGTGATTATGTACAGAGCCCGGATAGCTCAGTCGGTAGAGCATCAGACTTTTAATCTGAAGGTCCAGGGTTCAAGTCCCTGTTTGGGCATACATCTATTTTGCAAGACTTTCATTTGCTAAGATTTATATTGAAAATAAAAAACGAAACAGATCTTACAAATTGAAAAGTAGTCTGTAAGAAAGATGGTGTCTCTTTCTGAACATAGTATGGGAAACAGTTATTTATTATTCCTACTGGGTAAATTCATTAGAAAGTGTGGATTTTAATTCAAAACCTGTAATGAAGCCTCTCAGAAACAGATAGTAAGCATATGTTCTGGTAGAAAACACCATGACAATAATAAGAAAAAAATGATATTTTTGAGAAATCTGTAAAAGCTAAAGGTCCACTCTTCCAAAGTATAGACTTCCTTTTCAATATTTTGTGTCATTGACAAGGATAAAGAAAAATATTTTAAGAAATTCTGTCAAAGCGTAATGACCACTCTTCTTAAAGAACTGCTTCCATTTTATTATTTGGTGTTACGTACAGAGCCCGGATAGCACAGTCGGTAGAGCATCTATTTTGCAAGACTTTTATTTGCTAAGATTTATAATGAAAATAAAAAACGAAACAGATATTACAAATTGAAAAGCAGTCTGTAAGAAAGATGGTGTCTCTTTCTGAACAGTTATTTATTATTCCTACTGGGTAAATTCATTAGAAAGTGTGGATTTTAATTCAAAACCTGTAATGAAGCCTCTCAGAAATAGATAGTAAGCATATGTTCTGGTAGAAAACACCATGACAATAATAAGAAAAAAATGATATTTTTGAGAAATCTGTAAAAGCTAAAGGTCCACTCTTCCAAAGTATAGACTTCCTTTTTAAAAATTTTTGTATCATTGACAAGGATAAAGAAAAATATTTTAAGAAATTCTGTCAAAGCGTAATGACCACTCTTCTTAAAGAACTGCTTCCATTTTATTATTTGGTGTTACGTACAGAGCCCGGATAGCACAGTCGGTAGAGCATCTATTTTGCAAGACTTTTATTTGCTAAGATTTATAATGAAAATAAAAAACGAAACAGATATTACAAATTGAAAAGCAGTCTGTAAGAAAGATGGTGTCTTTTTCTGAACTTAGTATGGGAAACAGTTATTTATTATTCCTGCTGGGTAAATTCATTAGAAAGTGTGGATTTTAATTCAAAACCTGTAATGAACCCTCTCAGAAACAGATGGAAAGGATATGTTCCGGTAGAAAGCACCATGACAATAATAAGAAAAAAATTAGATTTTTGAGAAATCTGTAAAAGCTAAAGGACCACTCTTCCAAAGTATAGACTTCATTTTAAATATTTTGTGTCATTGACAAGGAGAAAAAAAATATTTTAAGAAATTCTGTCAAAGCGAAATGACCACTCTTCTTAAAGAACTGCTTCCATTTTATTATTTGTTGTTACGTACTGAGCCCGGATAGCTCAGTCGGTAGAGTATCAGACTTTTAATCTGAGGGTCCAAGGGTTCAAGTCTCTGTTCGGGCGTACATCTATTTTGCAAGACTTTCATTTGCTAAGATTTATAATGAAAATAAAAAAACGAAACAGATATTACAAATTGAAAAGCAGTTTGTAAGAAAGATGGTGTCTCTTTCTGAACTTAGTATGGGAAACAGTTATTTATTATTCCTACTGGGTAAATTCATTAGAAAGTGTGGATTTTAATTCAAAACCTGTAATGAAGCCCCTCAGAAACACATAGTAAGCATATGTTCTGGTAGAAAACACCATAACAATAATAAAAAAAAAATTATACTTTTGAGAAATCTGTAAAAGCTAAAGGACCACTCTTCCAAAGTATAGTCTTCCTTTTCATTATTTTGTGTCATTGACAAGGAGAAAAAAAAATATTTTAGAAATTCTGTCAAATCGAAATGACGACTTTTCTTAAAGAACTGCTTCCATTTTATTATTTTGTGTTATGTACAGAGCCCGGATAGCTCAGTCGGTAGAGCATCAGACTTTTAATTTGAGGGTCCAGGGTTCAAGTCCCTGTTCGGGCGTACATCTATTTTGCAAGACTTTCATTTGCTAAGAATTTTAATGAAAATAAAAAACAAAACAGATATTACTAATTGAAAAGTAGTCTGTAAGAAAGATGGTGTCTCTTTCTGAACTTAGTATGGGAAACAGTTATTTATTATTCCTACTGGGTAAATTCATTAGAAAGTGTGGATTTTAATTCAAAACCTTTAATGAACCCTCTCAGAAACAGATGGAAAGGATATGTTCCGATAGAAAGCACCATGACAATAATAAGAAAAAAATTATATTTTTGAGAAATCTGTAAAAGCTAAAGGACCATATTTCCAAAGTATAGACTTCCTTTTTATTATTTTGTGTCATTGACAAGGGGAAAAAAAATATTTTAAGAAATTCTGTCAAAGCGAAATGCCCACTCTTCTTAAAGAACTGCTTCCATTTTATTATTTGGTGTCATTTACATTTGGTAGAGCATCAGACTTTTAATCTGAGGGTGTACATCTATTTTGCAAGACTTTCATTTGCTGAGATTTATAATGAAAATAAAAAACGAAACAGATATTACAAATTGAAAAGTAGTCTGTAAGAAAGATGGTGTCTCTTTCTGAACTTAGTATGGGAAACAGTTATTTATTATTCCTGCTGGGTAAATTCATTAGAAAGTGTGGATTCTAATTCAAAACCTGTAATGAAGCCTCTCAGAAACAGATAGTAAGCATATGTTCCGGTAGAAAGCACAATGACAATAATAAGAAAAAAATTATATTTTTGAGAAATCTGTAAAAGCTAAAGGACCACTCTTCCAAAGTATAGACTTCATTTTAAATATTTTGTGTCATTGACAAGGAGAAAAAAAATATTTTAAGAAATTCTGTCAAAGCGAAATGACCACTCTTCTTAAAGAACTGCTTCCATTTTATTATTTGTTGTTACGTACTGAGCCCGGATAGCTCAGTCGGTAGAGTATCAGACTTTTAATCTGAGGGTCCAGGGTTCAAGTCCCTGTTCGGGCGTACATCTATTTTGCAAGACTTTCATTTGCTAAGATTTATAATGAAAATAAAAAACGAAACAGATATTACAAATTGAAAAGCAGTCTGTAAGAAAGATGGTGTCTCTTTCTGAACTTAGTATGGGAAACAGTTATTTATTATTCCTACTGGGTAAATTCATTAGAAAGTGTGGATTTTAATTCAAAACCTGTAATGAACCCTCTCAGAAACAGATGGAAAGGATATGTTCCGATAGAAAGCACCATGACAATAATAAGAAAAAAATTATATTTTTGAGAAATCTGTAAAAGCTAAAGGACCACTCTTCCAAAGTATAGTCTTCCTTTTCATTATTTTGTGTCATTGACAAGGAGACAAAAAAATATTTTAGAAATTCTGTCAAATCGAAATGACCACGTTTGTTAAAGAACTGCTTCCATTTTATTATTTAGTGTTATGTGCAGAGCCCGTATAGCTCAGTCGGTAGAGCATCAGACTTTTAATCTGTGGGTCCAGGGTTCAAGTCCCTGTTTAGGCGTACATCTATTTTGCAAGACTTTCATTTGCTAAGAATTATAATGAAAATTTAAAAAACGAAACAGATGTTACAAATTGAAAAGCAGTTTGTAAGAAAGATGGTGTCTCTTTCTGAACTTAGTATGGAAAACAGTTATTTATTATTCCTACTGGGTAAATTCATTAGAAAGTGTGGATTTTAATTCAAAACCTTTAATGAACCCTCTCAGAAACAGATGGAAAGGATATGTTCCGATAGAAAGCACCATGACAATAATAAGAAAAAAATTATATTTTTGAGAAATCTGTAAAAGCTAAAGGACCATATTTCCAAAGTATAGACTTCCTTTTTATTATTTTGTGTCATTGACAAGGGGAAAAAAAATATTTTAAGAAATTCTGTCAAAGCGAAATGCCCACTCTTCTTAAAGAACTGCTTCCATTTTATTATTTGGTGTCGTTTACAGTCGGTAGAGCATCAGACTTTTAATCTGAGGGTGTACATCTGTTTTGCAAGACTTTCATTTGCTAAGAATTTATGAAAATAAAAAACAAAACAGATATTACTAATTGAAAAGTAGTCTGTAAGAAAGATGGTGTTTCTTTCTGAATTTAGTATGGGAAACAGTTATTTATTATTCCTACTGGTTAAATTCATTAGAAAGTGTGGATTTTAATTCAAAACCTTTAATGAACCCTCTCAGAAACAGATGGAAAGGATATGTTCCGATAGAAAGCACCATGACAATAATAAGAAAAAAATTATATTTTGAGAAATCTGTAAAAGCTAAAGGACCATATTTCCAAAGTATAGACTTCCTTTTTATTATTTTGTGTCATTGACAAGGGGAAAAAAAATATTTTAAGAAATTCTGTCAAAGCGAAATGCCCACTCTTCTTAAAGAACTGCTTCCATTTTATTATTTGGTGTCATTTACATTTGGTAGAGCATCAGACTTTTAATCTGAGGGTGTACATCTGTTTTGCAAGACTTTCATTTGCTAAGATTTATAATGAAAATAAAAAACGAAACAGATATTACAAATTGAAAAGTAGTCTGTAAGAAAGATGGTGTCTCTTTCTGAACTTAGTATGGGAAACAGTTATTTATTATTCCTGCTGGGTAAATTCATTAGAAAGTGTGGATTCTAATTCAAAACCTGTAATGAAGCCTCTCAGAAACAGATAGTAAGCATATGTTCCGGTAGAAAGCACCATGACAATAATAAGAAAAAAATTATATTTTTGAAAAATCTGTAAAAGCTAAAGGACCACTCTTCCAAAGTATAGACTTCATTTTAAATATTTTGTGTCATTGACAAGGAGAAAAAAAATATTTTAAGAAATTCTGTCAAAGCGAAATGACCACTCTTCTTAAAGAACTGCTTCCATTTTATTATTTGTTGTTACGTACTGAGCCCGGATAGCTCAGTCGGTAGAGCATCAGACTTTTAATCTGAGGGTCCAGGGTTCAAGTCCCTGTTCGGGCGTACATCTATTTTGCAAGACTTTCATTTGCTAAGATTTATAATGAAAATAAAAAACGAAACAGATATTACAAATTGAAAAGCAGTTTGTAAGAAAGATGGTGTCTCTTTCTGAACTTAGTATGGGAAACAGTTATTTATTATTCCTACTGGGTAAATTCATTAGAAAGTGTGGATTTTAATTCAAAACCTGTAATGAAGCCCTCTCAGAAACAGATGGAAAGGATATGTTCCGATAGAAAGCACCATGACAATAATAAGAAAAAAATTATATTTTTGAGAAATCTGTAAAAGCTAAAGGACCACTCTTCCAAAGTATAGTCTTCCTTTTCATTATTTTGTGTCATTGACAAGGAGACAAAAAAATATTTTAGAAATTCTGTCAAATCGAAATGACCACGTTTGTTAAAGAACTGCTTCCATTTTATTATTTAGTGTTATGTGCAGAGCCCGTATAGCTCAGTCGGTAGAGCATCAGACTTTTAATCTGTGGGTCCAGGGTTCAAGTCCCTGTTTAGGCGTACATCTATTTTGCAAGACTTTCATTTGCTAAGATTTATAATGAAAATTTAAAAAACGAAACAGATGTTACAAATTGAAAAGCAGTTTGTAAGAAAGATGGTGTCTCTTTCTGAACTTAGTATGGAAAACAGTTATTTATTATTCCTACTGGGTAAATTCATTAGAAAGTGTGGATTTTAATTCAAAACCTTTAATGAACCCTCTCAGAAACAGATGGAAAGGATATGTTCCGATAGAAAGCACCATGACAATAATAAGAAAAAAATTATATTTTTGAGAAATCTGTAAAAGCTAAAGGACCATATTTCCAAAGTATAGACTTCCTTTTTATTATTTTGTGTCATTGACAAGGGGAAAAAAAATATTTTAAGAAATTCTGTCAAAGCGAAATGCCCACTCTTCTTAAAGAACTGCTTCCATTTTATTATTTGGTGTCGTTTACAGTCGGTAGAGCATCAGACTTTTAATCTGAGGGTGTACATCTGTTTTGCAAGACTTTCATTTGCTAAGAAATTTATGAAAATAAAAAACAAAACAGATATTACTAATTGAAAAGTAGTCTGTAAGAAAGATGGTGTTTCTTTCTGAATTTAGTATGGGAAACAGTTATTTATTATTCCTACTGGTTAAATTCATTAGAAAGTGTGGATTTTAATTCAAAACCTGTAATGAAGCCTCTCAGAAACAGATAGTAAGCATATGTTCTGGTAAAAAACACCATGACAATAATAAGAAAAAAATGAAATTTTTGAGAAATCTGTAAAATCTAAAGGTCCACTCTTCCAAAATATAGACTTCCTTTTCATTATTTTGTGTCATTGACAAGGAGAAAAAAAATATTTTAAGAAATTCTGTCAAAGCGAAATGACCACTCTTCTTAAAGAACTACTTCCATTTTATTATTTGGTGTCGTTTACAATCGGTAGAGCATCAGACTTTTAATCTGAGGGTGTACATCTATTTTGCAAGACTTTCATTTGCTGAGATTTATAATGAAAATAAAAAACGAAACAGATATTACAAATTGAAAAGTAGTCTGTAAGAAAGATGGTGTTTCTTTCTGAATTTAGTATGGGAAACAGTTATTTATTATTCCTACTGGGTAAATTCATTAGAAAGTGTGGATTTTAATTCAAAACCTGTAATGAAGCCTCTCAGAAATAGATAGTAAGCATATGTTCTGGTAGAAAACACCAT